>JAWWNI010000010.1:262500-900711 GCA_034642065.1 Darevskia nairensis
AATGATGATGATGATGATGATGAAGCCATGGAGACAATATGTCAATCAGTGTCAACAATGCTCAGCTACCAGTAGGGCATATCCAGACTGCCTTTTGTGATGTGTTTCTAGGGCACAGCTCCGAGATTTAAAACTCCTTATCCGAGTGTGTGTGTTTGTGTGTGGAGTTTTTTGTCCCTTAGCTTTGCCTGGGAAAACCCGTCTTTTACCATTGAATTGGGGCGGTGCAACAGGAAGTCTGCATGGCCCAGTGCTTCTCAAACTCGGGTCCCCAGCTGTTGTCGGACTACAACTCCCATCATCCGTAGCGAGCAGGACCAGTGCCCGGGGATGATGGGAGTTGTAGTCCGACAACAGCTGGGGACCCGAGTTTGAGGAAACCCTGCGAGATGGTCTGACTTCAGCCAGCTTCCCCTCTTCCTTAGTTCCTGTGACGCTGCCTTAGCTACTGTTTCCAGAAAGGCAGAGCGAGGAGCCTTATTTGGCTAAAATTGGATGTGTAAGTGGCTGGGGCCTGTGGGTTTCACAATAGGACCCCATATTCTTTCCCACATTGTTGGGGAACTGAATTCATCCTACAACCCATAGATCAGTTCACGGCCGAGGAGCAACCTTGTACCAAGGACCCAAATGTGGCTTTGTGCCGGGGGGGGGAGCCCCCACATTTCTGGGCTAGCCGAGCCACCGATGGGATCGATCCAACAGGCCACTCAACCACCCCCAGCGTCATAATGATTTGATGCTCGTAGAGTTATTAGTTTGTTTAGCAAGTGAGGAATATTTGAGATAATGATACGGGTCGAGATTGGATGCGATAAATAAAATCTCCCCATTTCGCTCCCTTTCCTCCCTTCCCCGACACCCCCCCCCCGGTCCCTCCGCCTTTTTTTATTGCAATTAGTTCAGTCTGTTAATAAGCAAAGGATATTTTTAGTTAATTTCAGTTCCAGTTAATTGATTCAGAAGCGAAACCCGGCAACTGAGTTAATTGATCCATGCATCTTACACAGTAACGGCAAGTCACTCCCTTGGCAACTGTCACTGCCGGGACCCATAAAGAGAAGATGAAAACATTGGCTAGGGAGCCCATAAAAACACTAGCGGGTATTGCAGGAGGTGGAGGGTGGGGGAGGAGCAGTGGAAAACCAGGACGTGGAGCCTTCTAGCACATGGTGGGGAACGAGCTGGGAGGACCGGAATGCCATTGTTTCAAGAGCTCATGAAAACCACCATTCCCTTCTAAAGGCTGAGACCCTCCCTGCCCACGGACTGTCTCGCCAGAGTGGTGCATGCTCTAGTTATCTCCCGCTTGGACTACTGCAATGCGCTCTACGTGGGGCTACCTTTGAAGGTGACCCAGAAACTGCAATTAATCCAGAATGCAGCAGCTAGACTGGTGACTGGGAGCGGCCGCCGGGACCACATAACACCGGTCCTGAGAGATCTACATTGGCTTCCAGTACGTTTCTGAGCACAATTCAAAGTGTTGGTGCTGACCTTTAAAGCCCTAAATGGCCTCGGTCCTGTATACCTGAAGGAGCGTCTCCACCCCCACCGTTCAGCCCGGACACTGAGGTCCAGCGCCGAGGGCCTTCTGGTGGTTCCCTTACTGCGAGAAGCAAAGCTACAGGGAACCAGGCAGAGGGCCTTCTCGGTAGTGGCACCCGTCCTGTGAAATGCCCTCCCAGCAGAGGTCAAAGCGATAAACAACTACATGACCTTTAGAAAATACTTGAAGGCAGCTCTGTTTAGGGAAGTTTTTAATCTGTGATATTTTAATGTATTTTAATATTTGTTGGAAGCCGCCCAGAGTGGCTGGGGAGACCCGGCCAGATGGGCGGGGTACAAATAATAAATTATTATTATTACTGTGGTGCCTGCATGTGCGGGCCTCGTGATCTCTGATGAGCTGTGAATGTGGCTCAATGCCGTTACAAATTGTGGGCATCTAAACCTCCTCATAAGGGACGCGGGTTTGCCGATCAGAAGGTCGGCGGTTCGAATCCCCGTGACGGGGTGAGCTCCCGTTGCTCAGTCCCTGCTCCTGCCAACCTAGCAGTTTGAAAGCACGTCAAAGTGCAAGTAGATAAATAGGTATCGCTCCAGCGGGAAGGTAAACGGCGTTTCCGTGCGCTGCTCTGGTTCGCCAGAAGCAGCTTAGTCGCACTGGCCACATGACCCGGAAGCTCCCTTGGCCAGTAAAGCGAGATGAGCGCCGCAACCCCAGAGTCGTCCGCGACTAACGGTCAGGGGTCCTTTTACCTTTTTAAACCTCCTCATCTATTCAGTATATGCCTCTGGACAGCAGCTGCTAGGGATGGCAGCTGCCTTGCTCAGGCCCTGTTTGTGGGCATCCTAAAAGAGGCACCTGGTTGGCCACCACAGAATAATAATAATAATAATAATAATAATAATAATAATAATAATAATTTATTATTTATACCCCGCCCATCTGGCTGGGTTCCCCCAGCCACTCTGGGTGGCTTCCAACAGAACATTAAAATACAATAATATATTAAACATTAAAAGCCTCCCTAAACAGGGCTGCCTTCAGATGTCTTCTAAAGGTCTGGTATTTGTCTTTCTCCTTGACATCTGTGTTCCACAGGGCGGGTGCCACTACCGAAAAGGCCCTCTGACTGGTTCCATGTAACTTGGCTTCTCATAGTGAGGGAACCGCCAGAAGGCCCTCGGCACTGGACCTCAGTGTCAGGGCTGAACGGTGGGGGTGGAGACGCTCCTTCACAGAAGCCAACTCCTTGGGGCTGAGGTCCCTTTGCACCCCTCCCCAATAAAATATTTGAGGGGGTCAGGTCCCTGCAAAGTTGATGGGCATTGGGTGCGCATGTGCTGCGTCTTGCTATTGATTAAGCGGGGTGGGGCCAACCTGCCCTCCCAATATTTTATTCAGGTAGGACACTGTGAGATCTGGATGCTGTACTAAATGGTTCTTTGGCCTGATTCATCAGGGTTCTTCTTCTTTATTTATGTTATATATATATATATATATATATATATATATATATATATATATATATATATATTACTTCTATGCCACTATTTCATAAAACGTATCAGATGAGTTTGCAAGAAATGCACCTATGCAGTAAAAACCATGACCAAAAAAAGAGAGAGAGAGAGAAATTAAAATCAGACATCAGCCAGCCATTGTGGAAGGATGTCTTCTTGATTGCCTGTGTTGGCCTGGCGGAAGAGAAACGTTTTCAGCAGGCCTTTAAATGTTGGAACGGAAGGTGCCTGTGGGATCTCCAGTGGCAGAGAGTTCCCCAGGACAGGACCAACGACACTGAAGGTTCTGCTTCCTGATGCTGTCAAATGAGCCTCGCCAACTTGGGGGAAGACCAAGGATCCTACTGGCAATGATCTCAGTAATTTATAGAAGCATAGAATGGTGGAGTTGGAAGGGATCCCATGGGTCATCTAGTCCAACCCCCTGCAATGGGCTCGAACCACCAACCTTCTGGCTAACTACTGGGAAAACCATAGCTTTAACTATGTCGGCAAGGTGACTTCTCTGCTTTTTAAAAAGGCAAGGCTAAATCTCCTCTAATGGTTGCAAGATGACTTTGAGATATTTCCATTAGAGGAGATTTCGGATCACAGAAACATACTGTCTTACAGCAAAGTGTGTGCGTGTGTAGGAGGGGGGAATGTCTAACATTCCAAAAATAATTTTTCATCATCGCTTCAGAGAACCGAAGCAGATGGTCTCTTTCTTCACGCGCAGCAAAATAATATTTTCTCTCTCTCTCTCGTGACTTTGGAGGAATGGATCCGAAACTTTGCTAGATGGTCAGCCCACAGATGTGGTGTCTGCAGTTCTGCAATTGCACTGAGCAAGCAAGGGACTGGTACTGAGGACACCGCTCAACAGCTTTGCATTATGGCTTTCTAAAAGAGCAAGCAAACCAATATTCAAGGGCTTAAGGTGTTAAGGATAGGTTTGAAAATGTAAGGGGGCAAAGTCTACCCTCTTTCATGAGGGGGTCAGACTAGATGACCCCTGGTACCCCGTCCAACTCTACAATTCTATGATTCTATGAGCAGTTTGAAAGCTCCAGACCTGAGGTCTAATTGGAATTCTGTCGAAAGATGCATTCGCAATGCTAGTGATCATTCCATCAGCTTCCTTTGCCTACATCTGCGTAAAGTTTCTACTAGGGCTAAGCCAATCAGCACTCATTGGCTGTGTCCAAAAAAAGAAAAAAAGAAATTGGCAATGCCTCATTTGCATTGCCCTCTCTAACGGCACACTTTCTCTCTCTGGACTTAGTGGCATCATTGCAAAGCTCAATATGGAATGATTACAAGACATTGTGATACCAACCTTTACCTCTGTGAGCCAGTGTGGTCTAAACCAGTGGTCCTCAATCCCCGGTCCGCGGCCCGGTACCGGTCCGTGGATCAAATGGTACCGGGCCGCCCAAGGAACATTAAATTATTTCCATTTTATTTACTGTGGTGTTAAAATGTTAAATCACTTTATATTCATTTTTTGGTGTAACTGTATTTTATTTTGAAGGCATGTTTAAATACAATTAAATTAAAATTATTACATCAAAACAATCTAAAATATAAACAAACAATGTCCCCCCCTCAGCAGGCCGCGGTAAAATTATCAAACGTTGACCGGTCCACGGCGATAAAAAGGTTGGGGAGCACTGGTGTAGTGGTTAAGAGCGGTAGACTCGTAATCTGGTGAACCGGCTTCACGTCTCCACTCCTCCACATGCAGCTGCTGGGTAACCTTTGGCTAGTCACACTTCTCTTAAGTCTCTCAGCCCCACTCACCTCACAGAGTGTTTGTTGTGGGGGAGGAAGGGAAAGGAGAATGTGAGCCTCTTTGAGACTCCTTCGGGGAGTGATAAAGCGGGATATCAAATCCAAACTCTTCTTCTTCTTCTTCTCTGATTGGCTAGGATATCTGATTGGCTGGGATTGCCCATGTGACCACTTCAGGAAAGCACTGCCCTTGCTCCTAGGGGACGTTATTTGCTTTCAGTGATGCAATCACAGCCCCGAATCCAAGCGGCCATGTAGCATAGGGATGCCATTGCATTTTCTGTGGGATTCCTGATTGGCTGGGATGAGCCACGCATCTAGTTGGGAAAGGGGTAACTAAGGACAGAAACGATGCCAAGCAGCAGCAAACAAGAGAGAGAGAAAAAGAGTGAATAATCTCGGCAACTGAAACTTTTTGGGGGTGGAACTTTTATTACCCTTCTCCAAACCCTGTTTCCAGCTCCCAAATCCAAGTTGGAGTCCTGGTTTAGCGCTTGGGGGGAAAAACCTGCTATTGTAGCAGTTTGCCCCTAATGCCTAAGGGAGCAGGGAAGAAAGGAGAGGAGAAAGGCCCCTGCTTAAATAATACCACAAATTAGCTACATTTTCAGACGCGTCCCTTCCATTTGTCTGCATATCGGTGAATTATTTACGGCGCTTTGGCAGGCCCCTATGATCTACAGCGTAATATAGACAAAGCACTTTCTGAAACAGTGGCTAATACATCCCAGTAATATAAGGGGATAATTGCGCGGAGGCTTGCAAGACTCGGCTTGGCACGTAGCATACCTACCTCCCTGAGATGGAGGGATTCGCAAACGCTGCTCCCAGGGAGCACACATATAAATCTTCAGATGTGGAGATAAGCAAGGAAAGAGCCCTAGAACCATGTTAGTCGAGGCCAAACAATCAACCAGCTTTACTTATTTACTGTTCCGGTCTAGAACTACCGTGTTGACATTGGCTATGGGTGGAGAGAGGGTGCTTAAAATAAATTTCTTATTTTTATTTTCTTAAATCTTTAGGAGATAACGGATGGAAAAGAGAGGGCTCCAGAGCCACGTTAGCCGAGGCCAAACAATCAACCCGATTTCTTTATTTGCTGTTTGTAGTACTACAATATTGATATCAAATGTGGGTGGGGAGAGAATGCTTAAAATAAATTTATTCGGCTTAAATTTGCTTTTACTCAAGTTTACTGGCAACCCATCCTCCGACTCGTACAGTTTGCTGTCTCATTTTGGACTGTATCTCAACATAAGTGGGTCTACCTTGCCTGTTCCCGAACTTCAGAGTCAAACTCACAGATCGCCTTCTAGACAAAAAGAATGGGAGCCCAAAGACATCCTGACCCCCCCAAGAAAACTAGACTTTGATTTGGCATGGCATTTAAAACGGGTTGAAGTCAAATCGTTGCCATGGTTTAAACAAACAGGACCCCCCCACACACAAATGTCACTTAGTGGCGTGCTTAGGGTTCTAGCCATTTCTAGGATATTCCATTCCATCTTCCCTTTCCCCAGTTTTCCGTCCCCACTTCTGCCACCGCTACACAGCAGTCCATCAGAAAGGCAGCGGTGGTGTAGTGGTTAGAGTATCAGTCTAGGACCTGGAAGACCAGAGTTCAAATCCCTCACCCGGCCATGAAGCTCTCTGGTTGACCTTGGGCCAGTCAATGCCTCTCAGCCTAGCCTACCTCACAGGGTTCTTGTGGGGATTAAATGAGGAGGCAGGAGAACCATTCATCTACCCTGAGCTCCTTGGAGAAACATGTGGGATATGAATTCAATAGCGAAAAATAATAAAACTGAACAGGCGGAGTTCTCATTGGGCTATTTGAGGAGTTCACACCCCTTAGGATTTGTTCCTCTAAATGTTTTAGATCCCCAAGCCCTATTGTACCTGAATGGTTCTGTTTCGCACTTACATAGGATTCACACTTACATAGCACTATTAGTAAAGAAAGCATATGGGATACTATAGAGTACTATAGGGTATGGCTTCTATAGGGTAGGTGTGTGTGCGTTTAAAGGTAAAGGTAAAGGGACCCCTGACCATTAGGTCCAGTCGCGGACGACTCTGGGGCTGCGGCACTCATCTCGCTTTACTGGTTGAGGGAGCTGGCGTACAGCTTCCAGGTCATGTGGCCAGCATGACTAAGCCGCTTCTGGCGAACCAGAGCAGCACACAGAAATGCCATTTACCTTCCCGCCGGAGTGGTACCTATTGATCTACTTGCACTTTGGCATGCTTTTGAACTGCTAGGTTGGCAGGAGCAGGGACCGAGCAACGGGAGCTCACCCCATTGCGGGGATTCGAACCGCCGACCTTCTGATCGGCAAGCCCTAGGCTCTGTGGTTTAACCCACAGCGCCACCCGTGTTTAGCTAGACAGATAGATATGAATGGTTGGGGTGGAGGTTGTAATCAGCTAGATACAGGGAATTATTCCCCTTTGGTGGCGATATAGGTGATACTAATCACAAATTGTGATGGCCAGCGACTCAGGTGGCTTTACAAGGGGATCAGGTCAAATCATGGAGGAGGGGTTCTTGTCTATGCCTTTTCCAGAAAATGTTGGTTTTCCTGTTCCAGAAAGAAACAGCTTTTTAAAATTGAAACAAGGGGATGTTGGGCAGCAGCCTGTGGTCTTCCATTGAAAAATAACAGCTCCCCAAATAACTGCAAGGCATGATTAAGAACTGCTTTAAGGCCTTGGAAAAACCTAGTTGCCCACTTGCTATTCTGGGAGCCACTTGCTATTATTGACATGGCCACCCCTTCAATGCTGTGTCACTGAAGACTCTTCCATAAAACCTAAGTGCAAAATCAAATACTGCCGTGAAATGTTTAGGAAATGCATCAGTCAGGAAGAGCATCATTGCTGCTCTCCGAGGGTCAGAGCAGACACCGGAAACTGTGTCCAGACTTCTCAGGAATAAGTCCAGTGCCACCTAGTGACTAAACTACACAGCCAACTCCTGACTCTTTCCAGCAATAACCAAGTCCAGTGCCACCTAGTGACTCAACTATAGAATGACATGATCCGGTGCTACTGGGTTTGCTTTGCCTCATCTTTCTCATGGAATTGTACCACCACATATCTTGTCAAGTTAGATCTGAGCAAGACCACCAAGAGGGGCATCATGCCCCGGAGCAGTGGCATAGCGTGGGCTGCCAATACCTGGGACAACTTGCAAAACAACATCAAACCTTGCGTTACGTGAAATACATTTGACAAACACACAAGACGTAACCGGCTGTGCATTCACATAAACAATATTCTTCTATATATTCTTATCACATTAACAAATGTTTATCTTGCACATAAACAACACATAAAGTGCAGTAATATAGACGGAAGTCCCAATAAATCAGTTCATTCATAAAGACCAAATATCTGCTAGTTTCTGTTCCACATATGTTCATAAAGTCCAAATTGGAGACACTGTGGTCTAAACCACAGAGCCTAGGGCTTGCCGATCAGAAGGTCGGCGGTTCGAATCCCTGTGATGGGGTGAGCTCCCGTTGTTCAGTCCCACCTCCTGCCAACCTAGCACTTCGAAAGAACGTCAAAGTGCAGGTAGATATACAGGTACCGCTCTGGCGGGAAGGTAAATGGCGTTTCCGTGCGCTGCTCTGGTTCGCCAGAAGCGGCTTAGTCATGCTGGCCACATGACCCAGAAGTTGTACGCCGGCTCCCTCAGCCTATAGAGCGAGATGAGCGCTGCAACCCCAGAGTCGTCCACGGCTGGACCTAATGGTCAGGGGTCCCTTTACAGTTCCACATAGTTGAGAAGGATTTCCAGAATAATGCCTTGTTTCACTCTCATGGGCTTCATCAGTGGTACAGAAACCACTATGTTATAAGTTCTATTATCTTGATACTTCATATATGAATATGTACAACTGATGAAGCCCAGGAGGGAGCGTTCCATGACTTTGACATACTACATATGAACATGTACCACATTTATAACACTGTATTTTGACTAGTGTAGCTGAGGGCATGGTACTGCCTGTCAACTTCCTCCGCCTTAGTCTTATTGTTGCCCCTTGTAGAATTCAGCAGGGAGGATGGCAAGGATAAAAACAGCATTAGTTGGTTCTGCCTATCTTCCGCTCTACCGCCACCTACTGTTGGCCTCCCTGCTTTCCACCCTACTAGTCCCAATGGGCCCCAAGACTCCATTGGTGGCCAGTAAACTCAGGATCGTCATAGCGCTAGTGGTGTTCATTGCAATGATTATTTTGTTTCCGTTTCCATTGATAAATGTTCTTTTTTTATGTTCTGCGAATCTCTCTCTCGCACACATTTCCCTAACCTCCTGTACAATATCCCTTCCTTTTCACGCCCAATCTCCTTACTGCTCCTTCATGTCATGTCGTTTAAATCACATCCTTAACTTGTAGATTAACAAACCTGTCGTGCTCATAACCTCTTTGCGGCGAAAGAGAAAACCCCAGCACCCTCTGATCTATGTAAACTGCCGTTAGATGCTGGAATCCTTGATATTAATATCTCTCCTCTCCCTTTTTTTTTTTTTTGTTTGTGTGTCAATGTTCTCCAGAATTTAATTAAGCAATGTTTTGAGAGCATATTATATATGTTTGAACAATTTCACAGAGCTGACAATATGAGCTATTGACCTGCAGGAGAGGAAGTTAATGCGAGTAAATTCCACAAATGCAGATGCCTGGCAAGGACCGTTTCCATCTGGAAATACAAAGCCTCTCTCTCTCTCTCTCTCTCTCTCTCTCTCTCTCTCTCTCTCTCTCTCTCTCTCTCTCTCTCTCGGTGTGTTGCTGTGTCATCAGCTGACGGGCTTTAATTGGGCAGGTCCTCTTAATTTTGTCATTGTACTTTTAGACGTTGCTAAGGAGCCGCTCGCGATGCAAACGCTGACACAAGCGAAAATAAAAACCGTCCTAGGAAACAATGAGACGCCGATGGCAGCGACTAATCAGTTGGAGGGGCACTCCCTGAGCATGGATGAGATGTTCCTAGCGGTGCCTAATTGTCAGGAGCTGCAGGGATCTGTGCGCCGGCTGCCTCATGTGGCGAGCCAAAGAACTTCCGACTGCAGCCTTTGCAGTGACGTACCTTCGGGCCCTGAGCTGACCCATGCAGGCTGGCTGTTATGTACTGAGCTGAATCCTAGAACAATAGGATCCAGAATGCAGCAGTCAGATTGGTCCGCAGGAGCCACCCAATCCAGCTCCAGGTGGAAGTGAATCAGCAATCTGATTGGCCTGCAAGAGCAGCCAATCAGGCTCCTGCATGCAGTGAATCAGCAACCTGATTGGCCTGCAGGAGCTGCCAATCAGGCTCCTGGTGGAAGTGAATCCACAACCTGATTGGCCTACAGGAGTAGCCCAGAATTAGCCAATCACGTGGGGCCCATTGTGTAAATAATGTATATATAGCAGGCGTTTTGGGGAAAGATTCATTCCTTGCTACTATGAGCTGAATAAAGAGCATGAAATTCACACTTGACTCTGAGTATATTTCACTGGTCATTGGGTCCTCCTGGACAGGAAGTAGCAAAAGAGAGCTTCCTGTTCCATCTGGCCCTTTGCTTGAGTTCCATAGTCTTTCCCGGATCCTTGGTTAACCATTATGAAATGGTCTAGGGTTGCCATATCTCTGGTTTTCCAAGGGTGAAATCACAACTTTCGTGTCTGGATTTTTACTCCTTGAAATACGGCAACCCTAAGTTGTGCAGATGTTTCCCAAAATGCATTTTTCCAAAGAAATTTCTTGAGATTTTTTTTGCCGCTCCATCGTCATCATAATCCTTATAGAGAAAGGAGGCTATTTTGCAGGATTCTTTCTGGGCAGCTGGGATAGCTCAGTCAGTAGAGCATGAGGCTCTTAATCTCAGGGCGGTAGGTTCAAATCCCAACCTGGGGCAAAAGATTCCTGTGTTGCAGGGGGTTGCTTTACCCTAGTGGTCCCTTCCAATTCTACAATTCTATTCATTATTATTATTATTTAAATGCTTTTGGGTGGTGGCTGCCATTTTTCTCTCCGCAATGCCCTGGAACGCCACTAGCTGGGGCGATGCAAAAAGATGTGAAATAGGCGTCAGGCTGTCAACCCTTTGCAAAAGCAGCAGCGGCAGCAACAGCAAAATAAAACCCAAGATGCTTAAGAGAAAAGATAGAAAAGAAAAAAGAACTTAAGATTGCTTTAAAAGAGGGTTGGACAAATTAATGGAGGAGAGGGCTCTCAAGGGCTATGCTCTGAGGCAGTAATGAGTCTAAATGCAAATTGCTGGAAACTGCAACAGGCGATACTAGTCTTGTGTTCAAATTATGGTTCCTGAGATCAAGGAGCAGGTTTTCCTCTGTGTTAGGATCCAATCGGATGCCATTTTGCATCAAGACAGTCGGCCAAATCTTTAAACAGTGCACTGATTTTTTTGGTTTCTTCAAAGCAACGCCAGGGGCAAGGCTGCTAGTATATTATAAAAGAGAAGCCAAATATTAGTTTGTTGAGTTTTGTTATATTTTTAGCCACTGGGGTTTTCTGCCCCAGGCACCAAAACAGCCTTGCCGTCTCTTCTAGAGAGTGCGTAGAACTATTTAACCTCACTTGTACCTGTTTAAACAAAGCTGTTCTAATCTTGTTCGTTGCCAATTCTGAGATAAAAAGGGAAGAGAACAGAACAGCTTAAAATGGAAGGTTAAGAAAGATATTCAGAGCGGATCTTCTTGTCATAGAGGCCAGCAGAAATTGAACCCTAGATTACTATATCCGTCACCACAACCACAGCAAATGGAACCTGGAACAAAAAAATTACAGTGCTCCAGCCAGCCAGGCCCCCTTCTAAACTACCCCATTTCCTTTCCCCTTTTGGGTTTTCCATTCCGCCTATCTGCCCACATAAGGGTCACTCACTCTTCTGTGATCACTGAGCATGCTCAGTCCTGATCGAGGTGTTTAGCGTCTGCCTTTAAGGTTTTCTTACACCAGATAGGTGGCACTGTGGGTTAAACCACAGAGCCTAGGGCTTGCTGATCAGAAGGTCGGCAGTTCGAATCCCCGCGACGGGGTGAGCTCCCATTGTTCGGTCCCAGCTCCTGCCCACCTAGCAGTTTGAAAGCACGTCAAAGTGCAAGTAGGTAAATAGGTACCGCTCCAGTGGGAAAGTAAATGGCATTTCCGTGCGCTGCTCTGGTTCGCCAGAAGTGGCTTAGTCATGCTGGCCACATGACCTGGAAGCTGTCTGCGGACAAACGCCGGCTCCCTCGGCCAGTAAAGCAAGATGAGCGCCGCAACCCCAGAGTCGATCGCGACTGGACCTAATGGCCAGGGGTCCTTTTACCTTTACACCAGATATAGTGTGGAGTAGTGTTTAGGGCAGGGGTGTCCAAACTTTTTTCAAAGAGGGCCAGATTTGATGAAGTGAACATGCATGAGGGCCGTCCAGAGTTGTTGATTAAATCAACCAGAGGGCTGGATTTGGCCCCCAGACCGGACTTTGGACATGCCTGGTTTAGGGAGTTGGACTAAGACCTGGGAGACCAGGGTTTGAATCCCCACTCGGCCATGAAGCCCCCTGGATGGTTTTGGATCAGTCGCAGTCTCTCAGCCTAACCTACCTCACAGGGTTGTTGTTGTGAGGGTCAAATGAGTAGTGTTTTGAGTACTGGACTAAGACCTAAGTGACTGGGGTTCTAGTCCCCACTGAGCCATAAAGTTCACCTCGGACCAATTACTGTCTTTCTGCCTAACCTACCTCACAGGGTTGTTGTGGGGATAAAATAGGGGGAAGGAGAACTCCTTGAGTTCCGTGGAGGAAAACAGAATGTGATACAGAAATAATAAATATGTCCAGCCTCCTTCCAGGCTTCTGAGATTGCAGTAGGCCTTGCCCACCCCCACCCCTTTACAAACACTTCCGCTGTAGGCATGAGGGCTAGGAACTTGCTTACAATATAAAACACAATGGAATGCTAAGATTATCTAGAAGTTGAATTCTGCACTTTGCACCACGTCAAGGACTGAAGCCCTGAGGTGTTGCTTTGTGCAATAGGCCCTTTGCAAAGGGGGGGGGGGGGGAGAGAGACTCTCAGCTTGGGATTTGCACAGCAACAATTCCCCAGAGCTAAAGGGCAGCGATGGCTTGACGGCCAGCGGCTCATCGAATTGTCTTCCAGGAAGGATTGGTGAGCGATTTCTGCCAAACTGGATCAATTACGGGGTGATTGATTGCAGCTGCTTTCTTGACCAAACCGGAGATGCAATTGCAGGCATTTTCTTGAGGCATTAAATCAACTTTTTTTCCTTTTTCTTTAAAAACAAAAAACAGCTAAGGTGGATTCAAGACAAAAAACAAAACAAAACCCCACACACTTTTAGCTTGTGGGAGTGGGTGTTAATCACTCATTGACACATCCTACATTAATTCATTTTAAAATGGTCAGCACTAGTGTATCCGTTTACTGTATTTATTTACCACTTTTCTCCTCTGAATCTCAAAGCAGGTTACTTGGTAGGGAAGAATGGGCATCTTCCTGATCACCCCGAAAGGTGTAGAGACTTTTGTAAGCATGCAAATATTCCCTGTATGGATCGCGTAATTGCATCGTTCTGTCACTAGAGGGGACTAGACTTAACTGTATCTGGGCGGAGCTTCCTGTGTGGATCATGTCATTATATTGTTTAGTCACTAGGTGGCACTCGACTTCAGTTGCATCTGGCAGTCGTCCGGAGTTTTCTGCTCTTGTAT
The DNA here is from genome assembly GCA_034642065.1 of Darevskia nairensis. Classification (NCBI taxonomy): domain Eukaryota; kingdom Metazoa; phylum Chordata; class Lepidosauria; order Squamata; family Lacertidae; genus Darevskia; species Darevskia nairensis. Next base: position 276,041 of record JAWWNI010000010.1, read on the forward strand.
AGGGAAGATAAAGAAAACGACTAAAGTCCTTGTCTGGCTGCCTGATAAGTGCCTTCCCATGGTGCTTCCATGACAATCTCCAAGCTCCAGCAAATCATCTCTTATTTATCTCAGTCCCCAAATGCCCAGCAGTGTCAATAATAAAAATTTTAAGACTGTAAGCCTCCACCCACATATCTGGGAGTAAGCCCCAACTTATCCTACAGGACTTACTTTTGAGTAGATACACATAGGACTGCACTGTAAATGATGTAATGTTTTATTCCCCCCCCCAAAAAAAATTCGGGACTATTAAGCCTATATTCAAGGTTGAAGACTATGAAGCTTAGGATGGGAGCAAGCGAGGCAGAATCAGGCCACCGTCACATAAATTTGAAACACTACAATACCACTTTAAACAGTTATGGCTTCCCCCAAACAATTCTGGGAGCTATAGTTTCCTAAGAGTGCAGAGAGTTATTAGGACACCCTCCTATTCTCCTCCCGGTGGTACAATTCCCACTGTTCACTCTGACGAGGCAATGCTCAACCACTCCGGCAATTGTAGCTCTAGGAGGGGAATAGGAGGGTCTCCTAATGACTTTCAGCGCCCTCAACAAACTACAGTTCCCAGAATCCTTTGTGGGGAGCTATGACTGTTTAAAGGGACCCACGTGGCGCTGTGGGTTAAATCAGAAGGTCGGCGGTTCGAATCCCCGCGACGGGGTGAGCTCCCATTGTTCAGTCCCTGCTCCTGCCAACCTAGCAGTTTGAAAGCACGTCAAAGTGCAAGTAGATAAATAGGTACCGCTCCGGTGGGAAGGTAAACGGTGTTTCTGTGCGCTGCTCTGGTTCGCCAGAAGCGGCTTAGACATGCTGGCCACATGAGCTGGAAGCTGTACGCCGGCTCTCAGCCAATAAAGCGAGATAAGCGCCGCAACCCCAGAGTCGGACACGACTGGACCTAATGGTCAGGGGTCCCTTTACCTTTACCTTTATGACTGTTTAAAGTGGTATCATAGTGCTTTAAATGTATGGTGTGGCTAGGGCCTCAGAGACAGCTTACGGCATTCTGGTGCCTGAGGTCAAAACTCCCAGTGCCACCTCCCTCCTTGTGTTGGTAAATCGGGTCCTCCCTAAAAGAAGGCACATGTTGTGGTGCAACCTGGCAACCAGACCCTGTGTTGTGGGTGGGACTGTTTGGATAGCCACAACCCCCTATTGGTAGGTCCCTCGATGCTGGGAGCAATCTGGCCAATGGGGCGCAAGGAAAGGGCATCGAGGGACCTATTTAAGCCAATGCCTGAGCTTCCTCTTGGGGCTGCTGCATCGGAACACCCGCCCACCTCTCCCTATATTTAGGGTTTGCGCTTGACCTGGCTATGCTGTCGTGTGTCGCCTGTCGTTGGGACGGGGGCATGGCAGGAATTTCCCCCACTTGGCTGATTGGCTGTTGCCACTTGGGTTTCGCCTGCCGCGTAGCAAAGCGTCACAACTTGTAAGGTTGCGGATAGGCTCTGGTTCAAGTGATAGGGGTGGCAGAATGGTCTGGCCACTCCATAGCTGTCAACTTTCGGATTTGAAAATAAGGGATTTTTTCAAACTTTCGGATTTGAAAATAAGAGATGCCATGAGGGCGGCGCAATGGCACCAAGTAGCCTCGCCACCCTGCGCTCCAGAGGCTGCGCGCGAACGGGTGAGCGAAAGTGCGAGCGCGTAGACGGCAGACAGGCTGGCTGGCTGGTTGGGCGTGAGGGTCTGGCTGCACAAGGCATGCAAGCTCCGCCCCCAGTCAGTCTCAGACTCCTTATTGGCAGCCGAGCAACGCAGCTGAGGAGCCTCCCTGGCCGGCAGGGAGGGAGAGGAGCTGCTTCCTTTGAAATCCGGGAAATTTAAGGGATATCAACAATCCGGGATAGCAGCGGGAAACGGCATTGGAATAAGGGAGTTTCCCGCCAAAAAAGGGAGGGTTGACAGCTATGGGCCACTCCTATGCGAAGGGTATTCCAGTAAAGGATTCCAGGGACTCACTGGTTTGGCAAACCCTGAGAGAGGTTGTGCCCGTGCCCAAGTCTGGGGGACATCAGGGTGGCTGACTGGCGTTCTTGCCTTCAACCATCCCTGGTGTTCACCCTTGGCTGACCTATGATAGAGCTCTGGGTCAGCGCTGCCTGCAAGGGTGCAGGGAGCTAGTCAAACCAGAGCCTATGCAACCACTCGCTTGATTGTAATCAATAAAGTTGTGGCCTAAATTCTGCCCCAAACCAAACCAAATATTTGAGTCATACGTGAATTTATTTCTAGGGAATGGTTAAAAGGTCTAAACACGCAAAAAATATAATAATGAACTACCGTATTTTTTGCTCCATAACGCGCACTTTTTTCCTTCTAAAAAGGAAGGGGAAAAGTCTGTGCGCGTTATGGAGCGAATGCATGGTACCTGGAGCTGAATTGCCCAGGGACCAAAAGAAGATGAGCTTTTTATTTTACAAAGAGAGAAGGGGGTGTTGAAAGACTGCCGCTTTACAGCTGATCAGCAAGAGATCGGGAAGAGAGATAAGGTCGCTGCAGAGAGAAAGAGATCGGGAAGAGAGATAAGGTCCTCCTGCAGAGGAGGCTGTTGGTTTCCCCAGCAACATGTGACTGGCTGATTAGATTATCTGTTTGGAAACTGTAGAAAGGGCTTTGAGCTGATCCTTTGCAACTGGGGCTTTTCTTTGCAAAGAAAAGCCCCAGTTGCAAAAGGATCAGCTCAAAGCCCTTTCTTTTCTCCTTTGCAAAGCAGTAGCACAACAACTTTGAGCTGATCCTTTTGCAAATGGGGCTTTTCTTCTTCCAAAAGAAGATGCACAACTTTGAACTGATCCTCAAAAAGGGGGGCTTTCCCCCTTTCCCCCTCAAAAAACTAGGTGCGCGTTATGGTCCGGTGCGCGTTATGGAGCGAAAAATACGGTAGATCAGTGATGGCTATCCTTGACACTCCAGATGTTTTGGAACTACAACTCCCATCATCCCTAGCTAACAGGATCAGTGGTCAGGGATGATGGGAGTTGTAGTCCCAAAACATCTGGAGTGTCAAGGTTAGCCATCACTGAACTAGATGATTAACAGTTTGCCATCATTCAATGCCACCTCAAAATCTGGTGGATTGGGGCGGAGCCCATAGGAGACTGGCATGCTGGGGTGGAGCCGGGATGGGGGCTGATGGGTTGTGGGCGGAGCCAAGCCAGATTTGCATGAGCTGGCAGAATCGTCGCAGACTCCAGCACTGCCTAGCTTACACCGGGAAGACTGGTAAAATGATGTTGGCTGGAATGGCGAACTTCGACTGAAAACTCTTGATTAAAATGGGTGGCCGGTTGGCTCTCAGTAGCCGTCATCCATAATTGTGGCATTGAAACTCGTTGAGCTCACTGGAAAGGAGGGAGACGCAGAGATTTAAGCTACCTAAAATGTACTGTGATATTTTTTATATAAAAAACCCCAAAGTCTTCAAAATATAGCAGCATGGTTAAAAAAAAAAATCCTGTCCAGGGATTCTGGAAAACCCAACTCTTAGAGTTTAAGAAACAGTACGGCGCCATCTGTTGGTGCTCTTTTTCCTTGGTGAATAGCAGACAGTCTCATACATTGCTCACCCTTCTCCAGGAAGAAGCTCTCAGAAGCAAATAAAAGACACCGTTGTTAAAACTCCTAAACAGTCATTACTTTTTCTTTCACCCCTGCAGTTAAAATCTGGGCAAAAGATCCTCCAAATTTAGACCCTAGAAACCCAGGGTTGGTTTGTTTTCAATCACAAAACCACATCTAATGACTTTCTAGAATATTGAGTGAAGTCTTAGAAGTATTGCAGAGATGGATTCACAGGGCATAATGGCAACAGATAGATCAGAGAGGATGTGGGTAGCATAATAATAATAATAATAATAGTAATAATAATAAATAATAATAATAATAATAATAATAATAATAATAATAATAATTTATTATTTGTACCCCGCCCATCTGGCTGGGTCTCCCCAGCCACTCTGGGTGGCCTCCAACAGATATTAAAATACATCAAAATATCACAGGTTAAAAACTTCCCTAAACAGGGCTGCCTTCGGGTATTTTCTGAATGTAGGATAGTTGTTTATCACTTTAACCTCTGGCGGGAGGGCGTTCCACCGGGGGGGGGGGGGCGCCACTACCGAAAAGGCCCTCTGCCTGGTTTCCTGTAGCTTTGCTTCTCGCAGTGAGGGAACCGCCAGAAGGCCCTCAGCGCTGGATCTCAGTGTCCAGGCAGAACGATGGAGATGGAGATGCTCCTTCAGGTATACTGGGCCAAGGCCATTTAGGGCTTTAAAGGTCAGCACCAACACTTTGAATTGTGCTTGGAAACGTACTGGGAGCCAGTGACTTTGAGACCAGGTTTATGAATCATGGCAGCTCCTGGTTCAAATTTTGCCTCTTGCAAGATGTGCTAGAATACCTTGTGCAAGTCTCTTTCTCTCTCTTCCTCCTTGCCTCAGTCTCCCCATCTGCAATATGGGGGCTAATACTACTATCTGAATCCTAGGATTTTAGAGTTGGAAGGGATCTCTGATGTTATTTACTCCAGTGCAGAATCTACACAACAGGGCTGTTGTACGGATTAAAGGTGAAAAGTAAAAGGTAAAGGACCCCTGGATGGTTATGTCCAGTCAAAGGCGACTATGGGGTTGCGGCGCTCATCTCGCTTTCAGGCCGAGGGAGCCGGCGTTTGTCCACAGACAGCTTTCCAGGTCATGTGGCCAGCAGGACTAAACTGTTTCTGGCACAACAGAACACCATGGTGGAAACCAGAGCACACGGAAACGCCGTTTACCTTACCACCACTGCGGTACATATTTATCTACTCACACTGGCATGCTTTCAAACTGCTAGGTTGGCAGAAGCTGGGACAGAACAACAGGAGCTCACCCCATTGCGCGGATTCGAACCGCCAACCTTCCGATTGGCAAGCCCAAGAGGCTCAGTGGTTTAGACCACAGCGCCACCCGCATCCTATGTACGGATTAGAATTAGAGGATGCATACAATTTTTTTTGAATGATTGGAAAAAAGGTAAAGGTAAAGGGACCCCTGACCATTAGGTCCAGTCGTGTCCAACTCTGGGGTTGCGGTGCTCATCTCGCTTTATTGGCCGAGAGCCGGCGTACAGCTTCCAGGTCATGTGGCCAGCATGACTAAGCCGCTTCTGGCGAACCAGAGCAGCGCACGGAAATGCCGTTTACCTTCCTGCCGGAGCGGTACCTATTTACTTGCACTTTGACGTGCTTTCAAACTGCTAGGTGGGCAGGAGCAGGGACCGAGCAACGGGAGCTCACCCCGTTGCAGGGATTCGAACTGCCGACCTTCTGATCAGCAAGCCCTAGGCTCTATGCAAATGCATGTATCACAAATAACACACACACACACACACAGAGAGAGAGAGAGAGAGAGAGAGAGAGAGAGACTGCAATCATTGCACATTAATGAAAACATACCTTGTGAGCTGTAGCAGATGAAACTGGCCTGGGCACAGCCTTCTCTTAAGGCAAGCAGAAGGGTCTAGGCCAGTGATGGCTAACCTTGACACTCCAGATGTTTTGGGACTACAACTCCCATCATCCCTGACCACTGATCCTGTTAGCTAGGGATGATGGGAGTTGTAGTTCCAAAACATCTGGGGTGTCAAGGTTAGCCATCACTGGACTCTAGGTCCAGTCCCTCGATTCTCCACATAGGGATTGGAAAGAGTCCCAACTGTGTAGACAGCGCTGAGCTAGACGAAGCAGTCTGTCCGAATCCGAGCAACTGTGTCCCTGAAGTGCATTGCAAAGTTGTTACAGTAGGTCTCTGAAAGTGTCCGAGCAACGCTCTCTTGGACAGATGACAAAAGTCCACCCGCCATTCAGAAAAGCTCTTGCTGGACGCAGTGCCCCCTTTGATGTGCAGAGTGACATCACCGCCCTCATGTTCTTCTCTGTCCTTCCTATAGAGTTTAAATCTCCTGGTATGCCCCACAGAGGACCTTAAGGTCCACGAATAACAATAGCTTAAGGGTCCCAGGCCCCAAAGAAGCCAGATTATCCTCCACAAGGGCCAGGGCCTTTTCAGTGTTGGCTCCGACCTGGTGGAATGCTCTGTCCCACGAGACTAGGGCCCTGCGGGACCTGACCTCCTTCCGCAGGGCCTGTAAGACAGAGTTATTCCGCCTGGCCTTCAATCTAGCCTGATCCCCTATTCCTTTTCCCCCTTCCCTTTTTTCTGAAGAAACCCTTCTGGGTCCCCACATTAAAATTCTTCCCTGGTCTCCCTACTGGCCTAGCAAGACTAACTTGGCCAGTTAGCCCTGGTGATCCCACTGATATTTGTTTTTTATGCTGTTTTTAGCTGTTTTTAAAGTTGTTTTTAATCATTTTTGGACCGGGAAGGGCGGGGTATAAATAAAAAATTATTATTATTATTAAACTATTATAACCATATCCCACTGGTTCTGTTTGTTCCAGCAGAGGCAGAGAGGTTTATCAACAGCTATTTATTGTGCCAGCGAAATGGCACCTCCATGTTCAAAAGCAGTCTACCTGTAAATGCCAGTTACAGGAGAAGAAAGCTGCCTTTGTGCCCTGCTTTGGGGGTCTTGCCATTGGAGCACCTGGCTGGCCCTGGCAGGAAGCAGGATGTGGGATAAATGTTTGGTCTGATCCATCCGTCATTCAAGAATGTGAAATGCCTCTGTACATCTTGCATGCCTGCGATTCTCTTGCTTGAAAACGCCCTTGGCCAGGGGGTTAGAAAGCTCATCAAGAGAGCACCCATAGCCACAGCTCAGTCGGTAGAGCATGAGACTCTTAATCTCAGGGTCATGGGTTCAAGACGGGCCAAAGATTCCTGCATTGCAGGGGGTTGGACTAGATGACTCTCGTGATCCCTTCCAACTCGGCAATTCTATGATTCTAGGAAGCCCCAATGCAGGTTGTTGCATTATAACACACACTAACACACAACAAAGGGTAGTGGTTCCCCGGATTATGTCCAGTTTGTGGGATCAGTCATAGAACTAGCCTCTGTATTCCATAGCTGTCAACTTTCGGATTTGAAAATAAGGGATTTTTTCAAACTTTCGGATTTGAAAATAAGGGATGCCGCGAGGGCGGTGCAATGGCACCAAGTAGCCTCGCCACCCTGCGCTCCAGAGACTGCGCGCGAACGGGTGAGCGAAAGAGTGAGCGTGTAGACGGCAGGCAGGCTGGCTGTCTGGTTGAGCGTGAGGGTCTGGCTGCACAAGGCATGCAAGCTCCGCCCCCAGTCGGTCTCAGACTCCTTATTGGCAGCCGAGCAACGCAGCTGAGGAGCCTCCCTGGCCGGCAGGGAGGGAGAGGAGCTGCTTCCTTTGAAATCTGGGAAATTTAAGGGATATCAACAATCCGGGATAGCAGTGGGAAACGGCATTGGAATAAGGGAGGTTCCCACACAAAAAGGGAGGGTTGACAGCTATGCTGTATTCACAAACAATAGTAAAACTTGAAAGCTTTGTTATCACCTCTTTGCCAGAGAATCCATCAGTTACCTTGACCAAATTGTTCCTGCTCTGGGGGGGAAAGGGTCTTGGAGCTGGACTCTCCTGCATTCCCTTCCCACTCCCCGCTGCCACTGAATTCAGGTTTGCACCCTGTCAGGAATTCACAAATTAAAAACCAGCTCTAATGCACTTTTTGTTCTCTCTCTCTCTCTCTCTCTCTCTCTCTCTCTCTCTCTCTCTCTCTCTCTCTCTCTCCCTCCCTCTCTCCTTAGAAGCACCTGCAAAAGGAGGCTGGTGAGACACCGTCCCCCCTCCCCCCCCCCCCCCCGCGCGCGACCCAAAAGGGGTTGTGCTGTTCCATTATTTAATGTCTGCAAATGCGCTTTGAAGATGCAAAGTGCTCCTTTAGAAATGCTAAATATTATTATTAACAAGAAAGAAAGAATGGAAATGAGGCAAGACTAGAGTTCAAAGGAGGGACTCTGCCTTTAAAGCGTGTTAACAGGAGGGCCATGTGCACTTATGAAGTTTACGCAATTTCCAAGGAGAGAAGCAATTACCCCCTAGAGTAGTTGCTCTCGGTGAATTAAAATTAATTGAATGAGAGAGAGAGAGAGAGAGAGAGAGAGAGAGAGAGAGAGAGAGAGAGAGAGAGAAGACACTGGTTAATTTTAGTTTTCTGTGGCTGGAAGCTACGTTGTTGAAATCCAGAAAAACGGGAGAGCCTCGCATCTCATTCATAACCCACCAGAAGGGGTCTCTCTTCTGTTTATGAATTATAACTGCCCTATGTCGGAAACAGGGGACGTGGGTGGCGCTGTGGGTTAAGTCACTGAGCCTCTTGGGCTTGCCGATCAGAAGGTCGGCGGTTCGAATCCCCGCGACGGGGTGAGCTCCCGTTGCTCGGTCCCTGCTCCTGCCCACCTAGCAGTTTGAAAGCACATCGAAGTACAAGTAGATAAATAGGTACCGCTCTGGCGGGAAGGTAAACGGTGTTTCCGTGAGCTGCTCTGGTTTGCCAGAAGCAGCTTAGTCATGCTGGCAGGACCGGTGCTGGCAATTTTGGTGGGGGGCGGGGGGCAGGCTGGTCAGCTTCCCTTCCATTTTGGCACCCTAGGCAATTGCCTAGTTTGCCTAAATGGACGCGCCAGCCTTGCATGCTGGTCACATGACCCGGAAGCTGTACGCCAGCTCCCTCGGCCAATAAAGCGAGATGAGCGCCGCAACCCCAGAGTCGTCCACGACTGGACCTAATGGTCAGGGGTCCCTTTACCTTTATGTCGGATACATCAGTGCATACCAAGGGGATTTTAAAAAACAACACACATCTTTCCACCCATAACAGGATCTTTCTACATGAGTCTCCCATATCCTGATGTCCTTCAGATGTCTTGGGTTCTATCCATGGTTCTGTTCTGCCTCCACAGCAGGAGGCAGCAATGCTTCTGAATCCCAGTTGCTGGAAAGCACAGGAGGGAAACCACTGAGCCTCTTGGGCTTGCCGATCGGAAGGTCGGTGGTTCGAATCCCTGCGATGGGGTGAGCTCCCGTTGCTCTATCCCTGCTCCTGCCAACCTACCAGTTCGAAAGCATGTCAAAGTGCAAGTAGATAAATAGGTGCTAAGACAGATAGGTAAACAGCATTTCCGTGCGCTCAGGTTTCGGTCACGGTGTTCCGTTGTGCCAGAAGCGATTTAGTCCTGCTGGCCACATGACCTGGAAAGCTGTCTGTGGACAAACGCCAGCTCCCTCGACCTAAAATCGAGATGAGCGCCACAACCCCATAGTCTCCTTTAACTGGACTTAACCATCCAGGGGTCCTTTACTTTTATCTAAAATGTAAAGGTAAAGGACTCTTGATAGTTAAGTCCAGTCGCAGATGACACTGGGGTTGCGGCGCTCATCTTGCTTTACAGGCCGAGGGAGCCGGCATTTGTCCGCAGACAGTTTTTGAGGGTCATGTGGCCAGCATGACTAAGCCGCTTCTGTCAAAACCAGAGCAGCGCACGGAAATGCCGTTTACCTTCCCGCCGGAGTGGTACCTATTTATCTACTTGCACTTTGACATGCTTTCGAACTGCTAGGTTGGCAGGAGCAGGGACCGAGCAACGGGAGCTCACCCCGTCGCGGGGATTCGAACCACCGACCTTCCGATTGGCAGCCCAAGAGGCTCCGTGGTTTAGACCACAGCGCCACCCGCGTCCTTTACCTTACTTGTGTTCAAGTCCTGCTCCCTGGTTTCCCACAGGCACCTGGTTGGCCACTGTGAGAACAGGATGCTGGACTAATGGGCCCTTGGTCTGATCCTGCTGCAGGTTCTTCTAGCGTTTCTTATGGTGGGAGAGGAAAATGTAGAAGGAAGCTGTTGCGAAGCTGGACATAGAACTAATTTTTCAGAAAAACAAAGCCTCCTGCCTCTCGCTGGCAGATTAGGGTGTGATGATGAGAGGAAATTAGTCATAAGATGGATTTGTTTTCCGGGCCATTTCATTTCCATAAATTAAACTGACGAAACGCTTAAGATCTAAACTTAAGGTAAACTTCAACATGCACAGAGATCTGACATTGTGTTTGTTTGCTGTTTCTGCTTATTGCTGATCCAGTCTGGTTTTTTCAGCTTATTCTTGGCATGATTTGGGGGGGGGGGGCTGTTTGCTGAATTTTCACTTAGCCCATTTACTTTTTATTACTATTATTATTTGATATGTTATTGGGTTTAAAAAAAAATAAAACTAGAAATGTGTATATTAGTTGCTTTGAGTTATAGGAAACATCATCATCAACTTTATTTCAGCTTTAAGCTCATAACAGAAGGCAACACAAGAACAGCAGTTACACTCACACAATTGAGTGTAGCCACAGGTGGCTCCATCCTCCTGCGCACCTGGGACTGGGCAACCGGGGGGGGGGGAGGCAGGCGGATCTTTGCACCCCGGCGCCGCATATGCTTAAGACAGCCCTGTAGCCACCAATAGCTCTTTCCTCCACAAATTTGCCAGTCCTCTCTTGAAGCCATCCAAATCGGTGGCCAACATTTCCTCCGGTGAGAGCACTTTCCAACTATGCCTTGCATGGATTTGCCATGTCATAGAATACCAATGATCCAGATTACTGGATCTGAACTGGCTTCAGATTTACTTAAAACACACACACACACACACACACACAAAACAGACAGCAGGAGAAGCATCACAAAATGACTAAGGCAGAATGATGAGTAAAAAGGCAAAGGGACCCCTGACCATTTGGTCCAGTCGTGTCCGACTCTGGGGTTGCGGTGCTCATCTCGCTTTATTGGCCAAGAGCCGGCGTACAGCTTCCGGGTCATGTGGCCAGCATGACTAAGCCACTTCTGGCAAACCAGAGCAGCGCACAGAAACACCGTTTACCTTCCCGCCGGCGTGGTACCTATTGATCTACTTGCACTTTGACATGCTTTCAAACTGCTAGGTGGGCAGGAGCAGGGACCGAGCAATGGGAGCTCACCCCGTCGCAGGGATTCAAACTGCCGACCTTCTGATCAGCAAGCCCTAGGCTCTGTGGTTTAACCCACAGCGCCACCTGGGTCCCATATAAATCCATCGCTAAAACATGATGAATGCCTGAACAACATGTCACAAATTACACCTGCAAAAACCCACCTGCCTTAGGTAGGTTGGTTGGCTCTGTGCAGTCGAAGGCCAGGCTACCTGAAGGACCCTATTCTCCCATACAAACCTGCCCAGGTATAAGATCTTTGGGGAAGGCTATTCTCTCTGTCCCACCACCCTCACAGGGACGCTTGGTAGGGACGTAGGACAGAGCCTTCTTGGTGGTGGCCGCTCCCAGACAACTTCGGAACTCCTTCCCTAGTGAAGCCAAGCTGGCTCCCTCCTTGCTGCCCACAGGTGAAGACAGCATTATTCCTGGCATCGTGCTGTTTTTATTGTAATTGCTAGTATATATCAAACAGATTTTATATAGCTATATAGTTTTAATTCCATCAATGTTTAATCAATGATGGGTTTTTCTATGTTTTTAGTGGTTCTTGTTTTTAGCCCCATCAGGGGGGAAATAAATATATAGTAATAATAATTATAATTATCATCCTCCAACAGGCTTTGGGAGACGGACAGACCTTTTTTTAAATGAAGGAGCCTTTAAATAGCTCTGTGCTGTTTTTACTATCTGTATTTTAATAGATCTGTTTTTTATATATTGTTTTAATTCTATTGGAGTTTTAATTAAACTATTACCTTTTATATGTTTTTAGCCTCCTGTGTTTTCTCTGTGTCGTTTTAATTTGTGTAAGTCACCTTGAGTCCCACTTTGGGGCGAAGGCGGGGTATAAATAATCATAATTATTTCGCAAGTGCACCAAAACACATTCCCCATCCCGTGCCAGGAATTCCCGGCATTCTTCCTCTGCGTTGCTCGATGGTGCAGTCCTCTGATGGGTCCTCTGTGCTCTCTTCTGGCTAGCCAGCTTTCTCCCTCGAGTTGTAAGAACCTTAACAGCTTTCTTCTCAGTTTTCTTTTGGTTTTTTTTTTTTTTAAAATACCCACATCCAGATTTTTTGGGGGGGGGGAGGGGGAGGCTTGCCATTTCCTTCCTCTCCTCCACGGCTGCCAGAGCCGAGTGTGAATCCTCCCCACCAACAGGTGTAGGGGCAAAGCCAAGCATATGCCGCTGCAGTTGGCAGGGCTGGCGGCGGAGGCAACTTCTCAAAGGCTCTCCGAGGGCAGCGTTCAGCTGGGACCTGGCAGCGCTCGCAAACACCATCTGGCATTTTGGCACGCCTGGCAGCGGTTTTGCTCTCGCCCAGATCGAACAGGCAGGCTCCCAGGCAGATGCCCGTCTCTTCCTGCAGACAGACAGACAGACAGTCGTCCCCACACCCCATCCCGCATCGCCTGGTTTTCATGGTGGCTTTTCTGGAAACAAAATCACAGGCTGGTTTGGGGCTAGGCGAGGGTGTGGGGGGCAGGATTAGAAAGAGATGGTTCAGTGGGCCAGGGAGGGGCTAGAGAGAGAGAGCTGGGTTCAAATCCCTGCTCAGCCCCAAAGCTCACAGGGTGACCTCAGGCATGTCGCCCAGTCGAATCTACCTTTGGAGACGTCATCTTTCTTCTTCTTTGGCAATCACTCGTAGTCCAGTAAGATTGTCTGCCATAAACATGGTTTTAACAATGGGTCCGTGACTGTGGAGGCCAATTCTGTGGTGTAGTGGTTAAGAGCGGTAGACTCATAATCTGGTGAACCGGGTTCGCGTCTCCAAATGGAAAGCGTAATGCTGGTGGTCAACAAAAGAGGTTTAAAGACTGTCTCAATGCAAATCTAAAAAAAAAAAATGTAGTATAAACACCGACAATTGGGAAACACTGGCCTGTGAGCGCTCCAATTGGAGAACAGCTTTTACCAAAGGTGTTACAGGCTTTGAAGACACTCGAACTCAGGACGCAAGGGAGAAACATGCTAAGAGGAAGGCATGCTTGGCAAATCCACACCGTGATCAACTCCCACCCGGAAACCTATGTACCCACTGTGGAAGAAGAAGAAGAGTTTGGATTTGATATCCCGCTTTATCACTACCCAAAGGAGTCTTAAAGTGGCTAACAATCTCCTTTTCCCTTCCTCCCCCACAACAAACACTCTGTGAGGTGAGTGGGGCTGAGAGACTTCAGAGAAGTGTGACTAGCCCAAGGTCAACCAGCAGCTGCATGTGGAGGAGCGGGGAAGCGAACCCGGTTCACCAGATTACGAGTCCACCGCTCTTAACCACTACACCACACTGGCTCTCACAGCTTGGCTGCAGGAGTTGCCGGAAGGAGGCGTAAAAGGCGCCATCCCACCATCATAGGGATTCCACTTTGGACTTGCGTAGGCATAGGATTTACTCCTCAGCCTTTTCTCCTCCCTAAGATATCCCTCAAGGCAGCGGACGTTTAGGGTCAGAGTTTTCCTTCTCCTAGATGGACGAGCCCTATCTGCCCCTATCTTTGGCATAGATGTTGTCAGCTGCACATATTTGCAGCCTGAGCATAGGATGAAGGGGGTCACACGCTCCAGTGCCGGTTTTACATACTGTATAAGCTAAATGTTAGGGCTCTGAGATGTCTCCTCGAGAGTAATCAGCCAGACCACGTCCGTTGTCTGCTAAGCTGGTTGCTAAGCTTTATTTACACCAAATATACATCAGAGCTCTCAAAGTTCATGACCGCTTGAGTCAGTTCCAGATTCCGGGAGTGGACGTTCACGGCTCCGCCCCCAACATAGGAGTTTTGGGAATCCAAAGCGCCTCCCCCTTTCTTTGCACTTTCTCCCCCTGCACACCTGTGGGCTGACACTGGGCATCTCCGTCAGACCTCCTCCCCCTCCCGTGTTGCGGGGTCTTTGCTAGCCTCCTGAAGACCTTGTATCTCCCTGCCAGCCTGCAGTTCCTCTTCCCCGCCACTTTGGCTTTCCTGGCTCTCCTGCGAACTGCTCTCCGACCTGATTGCTGTTTCTCTCCAGCCGCCTTCCCCCGTCAGCTCGGCTCTGGGGGAGGGCAAGTCCCTGACACTAAACAAGATATAGCTTAGGGCCCCACTCTCTTGGGGACCCCAAAAAAATTAAAGGGGAAAAAACTGGATGTACATTTCCAAAATATAAGATAAACAAATAAAATAAAACCTACATACAGCAACAGTGTTTTGTGTTGTGTAGGCTCCTATGATGTAAGTCATGGGCCCCGCCTGCTAGCCTGCTCCCTCAAAGATCACTGGTTTGCTCATTTTTAATATACTTCTTAATTGCATTTCAGTTCAACAATTACTTTGATAAAATACATATTTTGTTATGTGCAAATGGCTTTAGATACCTACTAGGTCCATAAATTACCATACAGCATATATTTGACACAAAAAACAGCGACCATTTGTTGTTGACAAAGGACAGCTGGACATATAAAGGGCCCCATTACCTTCAGTAGCTTACAGCCTCAGAATAGAATAGAATAGAATAGAATAGAATAGAATAGAATAGAATAGAATAGAATAGAATAGAATAGAATAGAATAGAATAGAATAGAATTATTGTCATTGTCCCCTTCGGGAACAACGAAATTACTTGGCTGCTCCATCCACCCAGATAGGGCACTCCACGCAAAGACAAAACAACTACAAAAACACTGATTAAAACCATACACACTGATTAAAACCATACACACTGATTAAAACAATGATAAAACATAACAGGTAAGATTAGATGACTTCAAAGTCCAGGCTTCCCATTCAAGGCTGCGATTGCTCTGGAGAAGAAGCTGTTTCTAAGACGGCTTGTTCTTGTTGTCATCGTCCTGTATCTCCGTCCCGATGGCAAAAGTTCAAAGAGACGGTGACCAGGATGCGATGGATCTTTCACTATGTCCATTATGTCATCCAACCTAAATCCGGCCCTGGTCACAGCATTAACACCCCAACAGATCTTGCTTTTCCGTTCAGGTTTCAGGGGAGCCCCAAGTCCAGCAGAGAGCAAGACCATGGCTCTGTCCCTCCAGTTTTCAGCAACAGCTGAAAACTCTCTCACACACAGCTGTCTCTTATACAGACCCCCATTGGCCTGTTGTTTGCTATCCTAGAATGTGGCATCCAGCCAGGGGAGATGGGAAAAGACACTCCCGCTTGTCTCCATGGAAACAGAGCCCACTCTTCAAGATGTAAACGATGGGTACTTGACTGAGCAGTTAAGGCCATGACCTTAACAAGGGATCTGTCCCAACTTGCTCCTTTAGATTTTAGCCTCGCGAACGCAGGATCACAGGTTTGGAAGGTACCCATTGGAATCACCGAGACTGACCCCCCCCCAACCCTCCATAGCAATCCTTTCATTAGCTGCATTATTAATGCGTCCCCTCAATCTGCAACCAGAAATTAATTAATGAAAATTATTATTATTTTGCCTCTTTCTTAGCGTTTTGAACTGTGTTTTGCTTCACTAGGCAATTGGAACTTCGAAACCAGTGCCTCTGATGTATCCTTCTCCAAACTAGTCCCCTACAGAGGTTTGGGGCTACAACAACCCAGCTGGGAGTTGGGAATTATAGTATGAACATCTGGAGGGCGCAATCTTGGGGAAGCCTGCTCCAATATGCTCTCAGTTGGCTCCAGCACTTCCATTTCCCCTAGGAAGAGGACATTTGATCCAAGCTTTCCTGCTTTGCTACTGATCCCAAGGCGAGACCGTCCACTTAGGAGGAGAGCTTCCACCCCCCCATCAATCACCACTGGATCTCTCCCAACGCCCCGTAAATAATTCAGGGACGCAGGCCCCGTCGGCGCAGCTTCTTGTTTGCAGCCCGGATCTGGTGCCAGGAATCTCGGGAAAGGGGCCCAATAATAATGTACCAGTCCAAAGTAATTAAAGTGCATCATTACATATAAATTTGTAATTAAACACTTTAACGTAATCATCCCACACAGCATGATTCCTGATGAATTAATTAAAAGAACTCCAGAAATTAATGTTTTCCTTGTCAGTACCGTTGTTCCAGCCTTAGCCATCTCCCTCCCTATTCCTGCAGCGTGTCGGAAAGTAATTAGGCCAGCGCTGGGGGGACGGCCACGCGGCGGATCGGGGGCCGAAGGCTTGCTGGCCAAAGGCTGCCAACTGCAATGCTTCTACTCTCAAGGAAACCTTTTTTTTCCTTCCCCTTTTTCCTTTTTGCAGGTCAGACCTCAACGACACTTGTGATGGAAGTCACGGGTGCTGCAAAGGATTCTGGGTGTATCCCAAAACACGTTTATGCACAATCTTCCACCGCTACATCGATTTGCAGAACTGGTGCTGTTACGGGTGCCGCATAATACCCATTTATAAGAAATCCTTCTTTGGAACTCCCTGCCGATTGATACACCAGGCAGGGCCCTTCGTTGTACTCTTTTCAGTGCCTCCTAAAAACATTTTATGTTCCAGCAAGCCTAGCAGGATATGTAGAAGGTTGGCGTGTGTTTTAAACAGTTTTCAGCTTCTCATTGATTTCAATTGTTAATTTTTTGAATGTTTTTAATAGCATGTTTCCATGTCTTTTTTACAACACTGTTTTTACTGCACGGTTTTCATTGCACGGTTTTCTTCATTTTATGTTGCAGTTTTTGTATGCCGCTTAGAGGTTTTCAAAATGCCAAGCTGCTCAGAGATGCCTTGGAACAAGTAAATGGGTTCAAACAAGCAGATCATAAAATAAAAAGCAACATATACAACCCACCAGAACACAAGAATTATTATTTTTTTAATAGTATTATAGCTCTGTGTGTGTGTGTATTTGTTCTTCTTTTTCTAAATGGCTCCGAGTTGTTGTTTCTCCCTTACATTCAGGCGGTATATAAATTTTAATGAAATAAGTAAAAGAAATGATTTGCGCTTCTTTGGTCTGCTAGCAGCTCGCATGCAAAGGGTCTTATTTGTGGGAGATGAGAGGAAATGTGGATGAGGGAATATTGTTTAATATTTCCTATCCCAGCTCCTAACAAGCTCCAAACTAGCAGAGATTCTCATCCCCAATTAAACGCAGCAAAACGTGGCGATTAAGTTCCTATGAACTTCTATAACAAGGCAGATCCTGGCATATAATTCTCCTGGTTCCCTCTTAAAGTACCGGTAAATACACGACACAATGCTTTTAAAAGTAAAAAGGTTTTACTCACAGACATTCCAGGCTTTTACAAGTCTCAGAAGGCAGGCTAGCTTAGATTAAATGTATGTACATTTGGACACTCTCCTTAAGGGAGAAGGCTCCACCTGGGCCCTCTTGGCTGGAAGCCAAGAGTGCATCTCTTGAGATGTTGCATCCTCGAAGTCCTGATGAGAAGAGAGAGGAGAATGGCAGCTGACCTGTGTACTACAGGTAAGGCCACTCCCACCTCTGGTCACACAAGGAAATGATCTCAGTCCAGGCACAGGAAACTCTAGCTGGAGGACCAAGACCCCTTGTGTACACTCTGGGAATGTTGTGATTGACTGCACCAGTGTTATACATCCCACATTATTATTCACTTGTAAACCCCTGAATAACTCAAGACCAGGCTTACCTGAAAGACCATCCGACCTGTAAGATTGGCCTTGGCAGCTTGGGAGTTGGTAGCTCAACAACTTTGGCCAAAAAATTGCTCCACAACTTTTCCTGTCCGGATTTTCACTGTTTGAAATATGGCAACCCTATTGGTAGCTCAGTTGGTAGAGGATGAGCATCTTAATCTTTGGGTCATGGGTTCAAACCCCATGCTGGGCAGAAGATTCCTGCTTTGCAGGAGGTTGAACTAGTCAAGGAGATAAACAACTTTTAGAAGACCTCTGAAGGCAGCCCTGCCTAGGGAAGTTTTTTGTGCTTGATGTTTTGTTTTGGAGAGTCAGTATGGTGTTACTGGCTGAGGGAGCCGGCATACAGTTTCCGGGTCATGTGGCCAGCATGACTAAGCCGCTACTGGCGAATCAGAGCAGCGCACAGAAACGCCGTTTACCTTCCCGCCGGAGCGGTACCTATTTATCTACTTGCACTTTGATGTGCTTTCCAACTGCTAGGTGGGCAGGAGCTGGGACCGAGCAACGGGAGCTCACCCTGTTGCGGGGATTCGAACCGCCGACCTTCTGATCGGCAAGCCCTAGGCTCTGTGGTTTAACCCACAGCGCCACCCACGTCCCTTGGTCTGCCGTAGTCGAACAAAATAAAAATAAAAAATCCTTCCAGTAGCACCTTAGAGACCAACTAAGTTTGTTCTTGGTATGAGCTTCCGTGTGCATGCACACTTCTTCAGATACCATAGATCTGCAGGCCGGGGCATTGAAGAAGAAGAAGAGTTTGGGTTTGATATCCTGCTTTATCACTACCCGAAGGAGTCTCCAAGCAGCTCACATTCTCCTTTCCCTTCCTCCCCCACAACAAACGCTCTGTGAGGTGAGTGGTGCTGAGAGACTTCAGAGAAGTGGGACTAGCCCAAGGTCACCCAGCAGCTGCATGTGGAGGAGCGGAGACGCGAACCCGGTTCACCAGATTACGAGTCTACCGCTCTTAACCCCTACACCACACTGGCTCCATTGCATTGTGGGCAAAGGAACAGGGCAGGTGGCAACCACGAATGGCAGCCAAGCTCAGCTCAAAACTGGCAGAGCCGCCCACCCGCCACTAAAATGCCATCTGAGGCGGAGGGCAGGGAGCGGCGTGAGGAAAAACTAGTGCGGCCATGGTCATGAAAGGTGGTGATGGAGATGGGTAGCCATGCCAGCTGGGGCAGATGGGAGTCGTAGACCGAAACATCTGGCGGGCGGCCCAACTTCGTCATCTTTTGTGCTTCGTCACAAGGCCAATAAAACGAAGCTCAGCTGGGCTCTGGAGGTGGGGCGGGCAGTGGGCACCGTTCCAGGCCCTTCCTCTCTCCCCCCCACCCCCACCCCACAATATCTATCCTTGCAGCGCACAGCACCTCTCAATATGCGTCTCGGACCGCTTTGCACAGCTTGCCGTCGGGGGTCACGTTTGAGGTGGTGTGAACCAGGACAAGCCCCGGCAGAGCCCAGCTGGGAGAAGCTGGTGAAACGGAGCCACATTAATTATTCCTCAGTGGGGTTCCCCTTGTTCCAGCGCCGCTCTCTACGCCGCCCAGACATGTACTCTGCGCGCCGCTCTCCCTTCGCCACCTGATCTTCGCCACACACAACAGAGACTGTTTGCAGACTGCTAAGCAGGTCCTCTGGTGCGGACCGGATGAGCCTTTGTGGCGACTCCCGAATCAGGAGCGCGGCCCCCAGGGGGGCTCACACCAGCCCCGCATCCGGCCAAGCACTAAGTTCTCCTTTGCAGCTGCTCCCATCAGATCTGGTTGCCAAGAGAGAAGGCAGGGGGGAGGGCATGCAATGATGGGTTTTTGCCTTTGGCCAGGAGTCAGGAGGGAACGGCCCTCCCCAAGCTGGTGCCCACCAAATAGACTACAGCACCTATAGCTATGCCAGCTGCACCCCCATCTCATTCCGCGCTGGCTGCAGAATGGAAGAGCAGCTGGATCTTGTTTCGATGCCGGCAACAGGGTAGCATTTTGTCGGAGGCCCTGAATGCCTCTGAACGCCAGTTGCCGGAAGCCACAGGGGGGAGAGATGCTCTTGGGTCCTGCTTTCTGGCTTCCCATTTGTGGCATTCAGTCGGCCACTGCAAGAACACAATGCTAAACCGGAGGGGGCCCCTTGGCCTGATCCAGCTGCAGGTCTCTTAGAATCACAGACTTGTAGAGTCGGAAGAGACCACAAAGGTCCTCTAGCCCACCCCACCCCTGCAATGCAGGAATATTTTGCCCGGCATGGGACTCTAACCCGCGGCCCTGAGATTAAGAGGCTCGTGCTCTGCCAACTGAGTTCTGACGAAGTCCGTTGTCTCGACTTCCTTTTTAAATCTCAAGGGACACTGCGTAGAAAGGCTAAGGCAACTTTTTGAGCTGAACGCAGCACTCTGACGCCCTGTCACCTTCATCTCCAAGGCCCCCGAAGAGCCAATTTGCAACATTCTGGAAATAGAAATAGAAAATAGAAATAGAAATACTTTATTGTCACTGTACCACGTTTACAGTGAGATTAAACGAGCCCCCCTTCCTCCCCCAATCTCTCAGTCCTTCGTACAACCACCGACCCCAAACGTCACCTGCAATGTTGCTGTCTTCCATTCAGCAGCCTCACGGCCCACGGGTAGAAACTGTTCTTTAACCTGTTGGTGTGGCTTATCATGCTACAATATCTCCTGCCCGAGGGCAGGAGATTAAAAAGGTGCTGGCCAGGGTATGAGTCATCCCTGAGAATGTTCCTCGCTCTTCTGAGGCAACGGTCTTCTGCAATAACATCTAGCGGACTCGGGGGACAGCCCATGATGTCTTGTGCTGTCTTCACCACCCTCTGTAGGGACTTTCTGTCCATGGCTGTCAAACCAGCGTACCACACCGTGATACAGTATGAGAGAACACTTTCTATCGTGGACCAATAGAAGGAAATCATTAGTTGTTGTCTAACATTGTTCTTTCGCAAGACCCTAAGGAAATGAAGTCTCTGTTGGGCCTTCCTGACCACCTGGGCTGTATTGAATATTGAATAAATACCCACACGAACCGCTATCACTATTATTCTGCCTTCAGGGCCAGAGGCAGTAAGTTCCTCTGAGCACCAGTTTCTGGGAATCACGTTGAGAGAGTGCTGTTGCACTCAGGTCCTGCCTGACGGCTTCCCGGAGACATAAGAACTTAGGAACAAAGGAAGCTCATATCCTCCAAGTGTCCCTGTTTTCCAGAGACAATCCTGGAATGACAGAAGCCATCCCAGCTTCTGATTTGATCCTGGAATGTCCCTATTTCCCCCACCAGCACCACCTCAGGCAGGGAGAGGAGCCAGCGGCGGCTGCTGAGCGTTCTGTTGCCTCTCCATGGCCGCTGCTGCCACCCTCCTGCCTTGGGCAGCTTGTAGCAGCTGCTGGAGAGCGGGCAAGGAGGAGGAGAGGCTGCTGCCACTGCCAAGGCCAGGCCTCGCTTGACACACCAGGTCTGAGGGGCAGGCAGAGGGCAGAGCTGCCCTGGGCGGGAAGAAAGGGGGAGCAGAGCAGAGTGCGAGGAGTCTTGATTGTTTTAATAATAATATTTAAAAAACCTGATTTGTGTAGTGGTGGCCAAACTTGGCCCTCCAGCTGTTTTGGGACTACAATTCCCATCATCCCTGACCACTGGTCCTGTTAGCTAGGGATGATGGGAGTTGTAGTCCCAAAACAGCTGGAGGGCCAAGTTTGGCCACCACTGGAGCCAAAACTGAGACCTGGGGCTGCTTTTTGTGATGTCATGAGCCAGCCCCTGGAGACGGAGGTTAATTGGGAGAGAGGAACAGAGGAGGGCAGACTGCCTATGCCAGGCACCCCCAAACTCAGCCCCCAGATGTTTTGGGAATACAATTCCCAACATCCCTGACCACTGGTCCTGTTAGCTAGGGATCATGGGAGTTGTAGTCCAAAACAGCTGGAGGGCCAAGTTTGGCCATGCCTGCAGTAAATGGACAAAAGTACGAAGATTCACAAAACGTTTAGGGGATTCACAAAGAAATTCACCATTTTATAGTTCAAATCAGGGGAAATAAGTACAGTAAATCAGGCATGGCCAAACTTGGACCTCCAGCTGTTTTTGGACTATAACTCCCATCATCCCTAGCTAACAGGACCAGTGGTCAGGGATGATGGGAACTGTAGTCCCAAAACAGCTGGAGGGCCAAGTTTGGCCACCACGGGAGCCTTTGTGCCTCCGCGTCTGATCTTGCCCCTCTCTAAATCTTATTTATTGGTGTGGGTTTTTCTTTTTCGTAAATCTACCAAAGAATAAAGTGAAATAAAGTCAGGGTTTTCACAGGCCTGTGTGCTGTGTCCCGTTGGTGGTACTTGCCCTTCTTCCGATAGGAAATGCTCTGTTCCGCCCTTCGTTCCCAGTAAACCAGATCCCGGTTGAGCACCTGAAACCCCTGGAATCCCTGACTGCTGAGAGATTGGGGTGGCCTGCAACAATATTCTTTTTAAATAGAGGCAACCAGGACTGCACACAGCAATCCACATGTGGTGGTACTGCAGATTTTGTAAATGCACACGTCTTGTTCAGTGACTACAGCACCACGGAGAACTTGAATGTCTGAACCCAATAACACAGAGAGCATGTTCACAACTCAATGTGCACAACGGTTTTCCGGTGATATCTGTTCAGACATTCACCAAATGCCAGACATTTTTTTTTTCGGTGGCAAGAAATCGAGAGACAAGAATGGCTTCCTCAACTGGCCCCAGGTCTCAGTTGCTTCCAGAATTGTCTGTAGATTGGGCTTGTAGCCTTAATGGCTTTAACGATGAAGCACTGGGGAGGGGGCAGAGGCCGGCTCGGCTCTCCGAGGCGAGGGGACGCCCCCGTTCCTTGTCCTTCCGTAATCCCCAGCAGAACAATTTACCTTTCGGAGCAGGTCCAAGATGTTAATTAAGATAAATCTACCTCAATTTTTAGATTCTCTTATCGTGTAATTTATCAAAATTATGTTAATTATTTCTGTAGGGCAGCAAAATTATTACCTCTTCCGTGTCTGATTTGTATTAATATTCATAATTTAATAATTCGGCAGCCAAGCCATCTGGTTAGGGGAGCTGCATTGCTTCCTTCCCTCTGCACCAGCCAAAAATATTCCACTGTTCGCTCGCTCTCTTATTTTTATTTTTTTTTCCTGCTCGAGACCAGAATATCCCCCAAGGCTGTGAATAATAAAGAAGCCCCCCCCCCGGCCGCTTCAACCATTTGCTGTGACACCCCCCACTCAGCTACCCATAGCTCACCTCTGCCCTTTTGATAGGGCTGAGGAGTCACTGCGCTCAGTACCTGTAAAAAAAAGGGGGGGCTGGAAGGATTATGCCAAAAAGGACGAAACCCCCTTCCACGTCTGTCCACAGCACCCTGTCATAGCGGCTCAGCTCAGCCCGGCAGGTGAGCTTAGCTGAACTGACATTTTCCACACTTAGTGATTTTTACACTGTAATTTGACATAATTAATGCCTACATTACTGCTGATAATTTAGCTAGTTAATTAAACTCGGAGGAGATAATTAAGGAGAGGCTACCACTCGGACTGCTAATTGTTTTTGTCATTATTCGAGGCGGCCCGACAGCTGCCAGCTGACTCATCCTCTTCTGTCAGCTGACGGGCCCGTCACATGACCGGGACGCCTCCGACGAGAGGGCCCAGGGCGGACATTTGCCAGGCTCCGGACGGAAGCAAAGGGTCTACCTGCACTCGGAGCTGGAAGGGAGCCAGCCTGGAGCGTGACGCCTTGCCTGGGCGCAAACAGCTGAGCCAGCCGCTCTGCGCTTTCGTCCACAGATGGCGCATGAATATTCACACACGGCCGGCCGCAGGATTTCCCCCCGTCGAGGTGGCACATGGAGGCTGATTCTTCTTGTTTGTGGCTGAAGTGCTGCCTCTGAGATTGTGTGTGTGTGTGTATGTGAGAGAGAGACTTGCTATTTCTAGTCTGCTGGAGAGGGGAGGCAGGAGTGACGTCTGGATTAAGGAAAGAGCTCTGCTGAATCAGGGCGAAAGGTTCGTTCCAGAGTCGGCCCTATGTGCTTCTGCCTTGCAATGATGGAGAAATTGATCTCTGTTTGGATTTTAATGCAAACATACCGCCTTCGTCCTTTTCGAAACAATAGGGAAACCGGAACGCAGCTACCTTTTGAAATTCGCGGTTCTCCGAATTTTGCGACGCCGCTCGGACGCAATAATGCGCACATGAGGAGGGCACATACTGGGCACATGCTGGTGAAAGAAATAACTGGGCACATGCTGGTGAAAGAAGCAAGTACTCCAAATTTTGTGATCTGGTTCTCCAGTCAAATAATGTGTGTGAAAATTGGGCGTATGAGGGGGAAGTATGTGTATACCGTCATACGTGAGTGAAAATAACATACGCCGATGCAAAGATACATACATAAGGAGAAATTTGTACCAAATCACCGACCAATCGTCAAGGGCGTTTAAGAAATCCACAGACTAATGCAGAAATGGATAGGATCAGACTTAAGGCAGCGAAAAATGAGAAACCGAGAGAAACCACAATGGATAGATTTCCCCTTGCCTATTTCTACGTAGAAATAACCCCCTTGGATGAAACATGATTCTCCCTGGTTCTTCTGGATGGGAATCTCCACATTAGTCCAGCATCTTGCTTTCCACTGTGGCCAATCATATGCCCCTGGGAAGTCTGTGAGCTGGGCGGCCACATGATCACCACCACTAAGATCGCTTCCCAGAGATAGGGATTCAGAGGTGTCTTCTGAAACGCCCAGCCCCAGTCTCCAAGTGGTGAGAGACCCCAGAGGTTCCTGTGCTGGAGTCATAGATGCCTGCTTCCTGGGGCCCTGGGTGCCTGAGCATCCATAAAGTTCCCCATGGAGGGGCCGGGCACCCACAAATTTCGGTGCCAGGGCCATGCACCCACAGCCCAGGGCACCCACGGTCGTGGGCCCAAGTTGGCACTCCTGGCTGGAGTCCGCCTGCAATGGAGACTGTGGTGTCTTCAGGAAACATGGCTTTCTTTACAAATATACATAACCTCTTTCCTTAAATGTTTTCAAGCAGAAGTTGGATGGCAATCTGCCATGGATGCTTTAGCTGAGATTCCTGCACTGCAGGGGGTTGGAACAGATGACCCTTGGGGTCCCTTGCAACCCTACAATTCTATGATATACAACCTGAGCATAGGATGGAGGGGCTCACAGCATTAACACCCCAGCAGATCTTACCTCCTTGTAGCAGTGGCCCAAAGGGGCCACAATGAATGTAATAATGTGAACCCCAATAAATCATTGAATATGCTTCTATAGAGAATTATGGTAACCTGCTGCTTTAAGGAACCAATGATTTGGCATGAGGCCTTCTCTACTGGGAAAGAAGAACAAGCAAATACTCAATCATAAAGACGCAATTCATAAGCTAGAACATAAGTTGATACATGCACAAAGAGCTAACTCAAGTTCCCATACATGCAGACTAACAGAATGTAACAGATTATTAAGATCAAGGTTTACTTAGCAATGCTTGTTGCGCATGCGTATTAACTTAGGTAATGTACATGCGTACTAAACTAATATGAAGTAATGAAGTAATGATTGGTTAAATTGAAATCCACCACCGAGAAGGCCCTCTGCCTGGTTCCCTGTAACCTCACTTCTCGCAGGGAGGGAACCGGCAGAAGGCCCTCGGAGCTGGACCTCAGTGTCCGGGCTGAACGATGGAGGTGGAGACGCTCCTTCAGGTATAGTGGGCTGAGGCCGTTTAGGGCTTTAAAGGTCAGCACCAACACTTTGAATTGTACTCGGAAACGGACTGGGAGCCAATGAAGACCTTTCATCCCTTCCAACTCTACGATTCTGCCGTTATACAATTCTGCGGTGCAACTGCAACCGGAATACAGTGCAAAGGTTCTGCATCCCACAGATTCCAGCAGTTTGGATGGCTGAGCCGGGAGCCACTGGGAGGAGAGCAGGTCCCCACGGTTCTGGGGCACCGGTGCCAAATCTAGTGGGCCCTGGGCGCCCGGGCACCCACGAAGCTTTTGCTGTGGGTGCCCAGCCTCCGCTGCCCGCCGCCGCCTTACCTCTGGCACTGCCGCCGCAGCACAGAGGCCGAGCGGTGGAGTTGCAGGCCCTGGACCAGTTGCTGCCAAGCATGTGGGCAAGCCATACTGCGCCGTCAGGATGTCACACACCGTGGTACGGCATTCACAGGTTGGGCACCCAAGTCTTTGGCCCAAGTTGGTGCCGCTGGAGGGACCCACATTCCCTGGACCCTGCCGGAGAAGACATCAGTGGCAGGTGGTGGGGGCACAAAACGGGCACCTGGAAAGAAAGAAAGCTGCTTCTATGTCCTCTGGAAAAGTACAGCCAGGTGGGCTGCCGGCTGATGCCTGCTGATTTAGCAGCTCTTTTCTCAAGCCACCTTGGGATGTTAGCCACCTGCCAGGTTAGAGATGCTGTTTGACGTGGCGAGAGGGAGGGCAAAATGCCAGGGCTGAACAGTCAGCAGCCTGCAGCCTTCATGGGCGTCCGGACTTCGGTTAAAGCCCAAGACATGATGCGAAGAGGCTACTTCTCCCACGGGGCGTTTTAGATCAGGAAGCGTGGGGCAGGCGTAGCAGAGCGCTGGATAATTTTTTGGAAGGGAAAACACACATTGTTCCACTGAGCATGAAGAGAGCAGAATAAGGCATGCTAAAAGAAAAAGAAGGGGGGAAAGGAAGGCGGCTCACGCAAGCACCCAGGACTGTGGCTCAATGGCAGAGCATCTGCACAGCATGCACAAGGCCCCAGGTTCGAATCCCGGTTATCTCCAAGTAAAGTTGGGAAACTGTTATGTACTGAGTTGAATAGGATCCAAAATGCAGCAGTCTGATTGGTCCTAGAACAATAGTATTCAGAATGCAGCAGTCTGATTGGTCTGCAGGAGCCACCCAATCCAGCTCCAGGTGGAAGTGAATCCGCAACCGGATTGGCCTACAGGAATATCCTGGAATTAGCCAATCACGTGGGGCCCATTGTGTAAATAATGTATATAAAGCAGATGTTCTGGGGGAACTTCCATTCCTCGCTACTATGAGCTGAATAAAGATCATGAAATCCACACTCGACTCCGAGTATATTTCAGAAACATTCTGCATCTGAAACCCCGGACAGCTGCTGCCAGTCAGTGTAGACAATACTAAGCTCGGTAGACCCAAAGGTCAGACTTTGCCTAAGGCAGCGCCCTGTGTTCCTGCACTGGGCCCGAATCTCTGCACCCCACCCGTGAGAATTTCACAACTCCCCACCCCACCCCCTCTCGTCTCCTTTGATAATTTTGGAACGCAATTATCATTATTATTATTTCATTAATTGGTGTTCAGGCGAGAAACGCAGGGGGAGCTTTTGGAACAGCGCTGGCTGTCTTTGCTTGCGCAGGAGAACACATGCGCAGATGCATTTGGTGGGGGGGGCTATAATTGGACACGAACCAATTTTGTACGGAGCACAGATAAAGACCTAATTACAAGATATAGTGAAGGTGAAAACAAGCCCAAGACACAGATACAACGCTGTTTGGTCTCCAATGAAACTGATACAGGGAATATCAGCTTGACTGCTGATGCAGCCAAGCGAGGGATATCTGTGGAGAGGACAATCGCTGTAAGTGGATATTTGGGGGGTCTCACAACAGGTTTCCATCCCCACCCTGCAGGGGATGAGGGGTGGGTTCCCTTCTCAGAGGTGGAGGTGCGGGCAGATCAAGCCATCATTTGCAGGTTCCTTTGGAGGAGAAGAATACGCATTCATGGCCTCTGGGCAGTCATATTTGTCTAAGAACATACAGGTCAGCTGTGAGGAGTGCAGAAGCAAGCACTCTGGCCAGCTGGTATCATAGCAATAGCGGGTTCAGCGACAGGGGTTGAAGATAAAACTGCCGACATCACAGTGCCTTCATATCAATCTATGGTGCGGCCGTAATTGGGATACAGTGTACAGTTCTGGTCGCCTCAACTCAAAACGGATATTGAAAAGTCGGAGATGGTTCATAAAAGGACAAGCAGATCATTCAAAGGGATGGAGCGACCCTCCAATGAGGAAAGATCCTATCACACATAGGATTGGTCACAGTGGAAACCATATGTCTGGAATTTCCCATATATAGCCGGAATACTGCAGTTGGAAGTAGTGTCCGGGCAGAAACCACGTATGGCAACTGATGTCAGAAGTCTAGATTTTGGCGAATTTCATTAAAAATAGCTTTAAAACTTCGTTTTCTTTTGAGAGTTTGCAAAAATGATCAAGAACTTTGGGCAAAACTAAAAAAAAAGCTCAACAAATTTGCCAACTTTTTGACATATGGCAATCCTGATAAAACTGCTTTGAGTTTTGCAAGGAGTAGCCCTTATAATTCCCGGATCCAGCAAGTGTTAAAATCTAAGGAAGGATTCAAATGGCTGGACTAGTCAGGCAGGTTTTGGGTAATTGCCCTCTAAATATGGGTCATTAAGGGAACAAAGGAAGCAGCTATATGTGTCTGGCTGTGGCCCCTTTTCCAGGAGAATTATGTCTGCCCCTGAGGATATTCTTCCCGGCTTCTCTGCCAAACTCCCCTCCCCAACTCCTCCAGCCTCCTCTTCAAATTGTGTGTCTTCCATGATGTCGTTAACCCGCCGAGCGTCTCCGAAGGAAGTGTGAGCCGAGCCGTCACAATATTGCTTTTGTAAAAAATCAAAATACCAACTGGCATACCTTGCCGAGCGCTTCCACCCACCCCCCACCCTGGTTGGGCTCCGCAGCTTCGTTTATGAACACTTCCCTCCCCACCCACGCACCAGCCTTGCCGCCGTCGCTGGCCTGTTTGCGGTTTGCTTCAACGCTTGGGCATATGGTTTTGCGCAAAACTCCGCCGTCGCCAGCGCCACTCCAAAAAAGAGAGAGAACTTTGTGCCTCCTTTCTATATTTAGAGACAACAAGGTGTCAGTTGCATTAGAACTGATGGCCCTTTACCTGCTGGTAAATGGACCCAGGTGGCGCCGTGGGTTAAACCACAGAGCCTAGGGCTTGCCGATCAGAAGGTCGGTGGTTCGAATCCCCGCAACGAGGTGAGCTCCCATTGCTCGGTCCCAGCTCCTGCCCACCTAGCAGTTCGAAAGCACAAAGTGCAAGTAGATAAATAGGTACGACTCCGGCGGGAAGGTAAATGGCATTTCTGTGCACTGCTCTGGTTTGCCAGAAGCGGCTTAGTCATGCTGGCCATGTGACCCAGAAGCTGTACGCTGGCTCCCTCGGCCAGTAAAGCGAGATGAGCGCTGCAACCCCAGAGTCGTCCGTGACTGGACCTAACAGTCAGGGGTCCCTTTACCTTTACCTATTGCAATGCTTGAGGCCCCTTTCCAACCCTTACCAGCAGGTAAAGGGACCCCTGACCATTAGGTCCAGTTGTGTCCAGAAAGACAGACAGACAGCGAAACAAACTGATATGCACTGCGCTGGAGAGGATCAGAAATGCTACAATGATTCCCCAGCGTGGAATTCACCTGATTCACAGCCGCCAGATGCTAGTGTGCCGCGAGACACCGGCTGATGTGCCGCGGAAAAAGGGACCTGCAGCCCAGGGCTGCACAGGACCGTGGCGGCGGCGCTGCTGGAGCCCAGCGGTGAAGCGGAAGCCAGGGCGGCGCTGCTCCCTTGGCTGCTGCAGCAGCAGCAACAGCAGCCTCGCGCGAGAATCCCGACCGGAAGCCTCGTGCGAGAATCCCGACCGGAAGCCTCGCGCGAGAATCAGAGCCCAGGGTGCGCTGCACAGGACCGTGGCGGCAGCAATGCTGGAGCCCGGCGGCGAAGCGGAAGCCAGGGCGGCGCTGCTCCCTTGGCTGCTGCAGCAGCAGCAGCAACAGAAGCCTCGCGGGAGAATCCCGACCTGGTGCCCCAGCTGATGGGCGGGAGAAAGGAAGCCACACTACAGCTGATCCCAGAGGTAACTCTGGGTCAGGAGACCCGGCGCAGCCGGGTGGGGGAGGAGCGGTGTGCCGCGAGATTTTTTTAATGAAACAAGTGTGCCGTTGCCTAGATTAGGTTGGGAAACACTGGCTTATCGGAAGAAGAAGAAGAAGAAGAAGAAGAAGAAGAAGAAGAAGAAGAAGAAGAAGAAGACAACTTTGGATTTGATATCCCGCTTTATCACTACCCGAAGGAGTCTGAAAGTGGCTCACATTCTCCTTTCCCTTCCTCCCCCACAACAAACACTCTGTGAGGTGAGTGGGGCTGAGAGACTTCAGAGAAGCGTGACTAGCCCAAGGTCACCCAGCAGCTGCAAGTCAGATAGTTGTTTATTTCCTTGACATCTGCTGGGAGGGCGTTCCACAGGCTGGGTGCCACCACCGAGAAGGCCCTCTGCCTGGTTCCCTGTAATCTCGCAGTGAGGGAACTGCCAGAAGGCCCTCGGAGCTGGACCTCAGTGTCTGGGCTGAACGATGGGGGTGGAGACGCTCCTTCAGGTATACTGGACCGAAGCCATTTAGGGCTTTAAAGGTCAGCACCAACACTTTGAATTGTGCTCGGGAACATATGCAACTTGAAGACATTGGCTAGAGTCCGACTCTCCAGAGCAGGAGAAAACAAGCTTGCTTCATCTTCTGTGAGATATTTCAAGATGGTTCTAATATCTCCACTCAGATCACCTAGAGACAGTGGTTTGGAAGGCGATCAATATATTCATCATCATCATTGGCTCTATGTCTGGGTGGCATGTGGGCACCACTTCAATCCCTGATTGGTTGGCATTGGGGGCGGGCACTCCCATGACTGTTTGGGGCGTGGCTTCTCTTTTCAGCGCCGCTTCCTGGTTTTCTGGTCACGCGGTTTATCTTTCCTCTTTTGAGTCAAGCAGGTTTGAAAAACAGAGTCTACCCACCTCCCTGGCATAACTGTCAGGTCGGATTGCTCCTTGTGTGTGGGCATGTATGCAAAATATATGCAAAACGAAGGGGGGGGGAGGTTATGCCTGTCTTTACAATTGCCAGCCACACTTTCCATTACAATTGCAAGGAATCAAAATGGACTGGCGTCGGAGTTATGGAACTGAAAACACAACTATTTATGCCGCTGCTAAATATTGATAGCAAATGTTGTGCGGAGGCCTCCACGAGTCGATAAATGGATGCCAGTTATTAACATTCCCCCCCCCCAGCCGCCTTTTGTCTCCCGTCTCTCAACTTCCCAAATTCTGTCAGTTCTGAGCAGCATGCTAAACCTTAGTAATCCACTCTTTCACAGAAGGTATTTTTAACGCGATGCGTCGCCTGTGATTGCAATTTTAGCAGCCGTCAACAAATCAGAGGCCAGGGAATAATTTGCCTTTCACTGGTATTCCTGCATAATGGCAAATTAATAAATATTGATGATTTGCTTTTGTTTGCATTCCATGTTTCGGGAAGGAAACGGGGAGAGGAACCACATTTCACCAGGAACAGAGATAAGCTGGCGATATTCCACCAAATCATAGGATTGACAGGTCAACTCTTGATTGATAATTTAAATTTTTTTAAAAAATTTTTTTTATTAAGTTTCAACATTTTTAACACATACAGTCAAAACACAATTTTGTCTTTCCCCTTATTTTTGTTGACTTCCCACCGCCTTTTTTCATGGAGTTATTGCTCCCCCCCCTTTCTGTTGCACCCTATCTTCTATCTATCAAATCCTAACCACAATATTATTATTTAATTTCTGTACCGCTTAATATACTAAGAATATCTCTCAGCGATGTACAGAAGAATGTTAGGGTGACAATGGTTATTTCATGACAGGATGGTCTGGGGGTAGAAACCTCTGACTTTAGTGTAGCAAAACAAAGGTAAATGTCACAGCCATTTCTCCAACTGCCTTCACCTCTGCGCCCCCCCCCCCCCATCACTGGCATGTGGCCACCAGAAGATTTCTACTTTAAAACATGGCCCTCAGGATGAAAAAGCTTCCCCACCCAAACTGGAATCTAGACACATGTAAAAAAAAACCGCTGTGAAAAAGCATTTTTTATAAAGCGTTTTGAAAAATATATTGAATATGCCATTAGCTCACCTTCACCATCTAGTGTCAGATTTGTGTAATGCACTTAAAACATACTTAAAACATCGTATTTGCAGCTGTATAGGGACCCAGGTGGCGCTGTGGGTTAAACCACAGGTCGGCGGTTCGAATCCCTGCAACGGGGTGAGCTGAGCTCCCGTTGCTCGGTCCCAGCTCCTGCCCACCTAGCAGTTCAAAAGCACGTCAAAGTGCAAGTAGATAAATAGGTACCGCTGCAGCGGGAAGGTAAACGGTGTTTCCGTGTGCTGCTCTGGTTCGCCAGAAGCGGCTTTGTCATGCTGGCCACATGACCTGGAAGCTGTACGCCGGCTCTCGGCCAATAAAGCGAGATGAGCGCCACAACCCCAGAGTCGGACACGACTGGACCTAATGGTCAGGGGTCCCTTTACCTTTGGCTGAGTCCCAAGTCTAGCCTATGACACCACAGATTGTGCCTTTAAATATTTGACCCTTTTTCTCTGCTGCCCCTTCTTCAGATAGCAGCCACGTTATTCTGGTTTAGTTCTTATACAGTGGTACCTATGGTTAAGTACTTAATTCGTTCCGGAGGTCCATTCTTAACCTGAAAACGAAGAGGCCGAAGAGAGGCGCACGGGCGCACGGGCGCAAGGCGAGAGCGCGGCACCAAAAGAAGTGCATCTTTTGCTCCCCACGCTCTCGTGGGAACTAGCTGACTCCCGTGAGAGAGTGCGGGGCCAAGAAACAGGACGTTCGGAGATCCAATTGACTTCTGCAATTCTGGGCTGTCCCAGTCAAATCGGGACGGGTGGAGGGTATGTTGAAATGATGTGAGAAACACAGGAATCTGCCTTACACCAAATCAGATCAGTGGTTCATCTGCCCCAGTGCTGTCTGCACTGACTGGCAGCAGCTCTCTAGCATTGCACAGGAGCGTAGAATTCTAGAGTTGGTAGGGACTCCGAGATTCAGGCTAGGGTCATTCCCAGTCCTACCTGGAAATGTCAGGATTTGAACTCGGGACCCTGTGCATGCCAAACAGGCCCTCCACCACAAGCCAAGGCTTGCCATTTTGACCCCCGCCCGCCGCATTTAGTTTGGCTGCCGTTTCCCAAACCAGAACGGCATTAGCCATCCATTTGGCTCCACTGCACCACAGAGTTCTGGTGCCCAAATGTTTTGCTTGACATCTCTGTTGGAAGAAGCCGGTCTCTTCCCAGTTCTCTTGCATTCTGCTGAATGAATTTGATTAATCGTCGAGTCTCTATGCAGCTGGCAACGTTTGCTGTGGCTTTTTGGGGTTTTTAAAGCGCATCTTTGATTAGAAATATGGAACGGCTATTAGCACAGAGTGGGTCCCTAAAGCTAAAAAGCGAAAGAAGAGGGGGGGGCGTGTAGAGGGGAAATCTGGAGACATTGCCAAAGAAATATGTATGGTTCTATGGCAGTGTTATTTAATACTTAGATAGTCTAAATGTGGTGTTGAATTCATCCGTGCTTTAAGGGGGCTGGACATATAGCAGGAATGGCCAAGCTGAGGCCCTCTGAATGCTATCAAACTTCCATCTTCCTCAGCCAGCATGCCCAGTGGTCAGGGGCATAGCTGTCAACTTTCGGATTTGAAAATAAGGGATTTGAAAAAACTTTCGGATTTGAAAATAAGGGATGCCGCGAGGGCAGTGCAATGGCACCAAGTAGCCTCGCCACCCTGCGCTCCAGAGGCTGCGCACGAACGGGTGAGCGAAAGAGCGAGCGCATAGACGGCAGGCAGGCTGGCTATCTGGTTGGGCGTGAGGGTCTGGCTGCACAAGGCATGCAAGCTCCGCCCCCAGTCGGTCTCAGACTCCTTATTGGCAGCCGAGCAACGCAGCTGAGGAGCCTCCCTGGCTGGCAGGGAGGGAGAGGAGCTGCTTCCTTTGAAATCCGGGAAATTTAAGGGATATCAACAATCCGGGATAGCAGCGGGAAACGGCATTGGAATAAGGGAGTTTCCCGCCAAAAAAAGGGAGGGTTGACAGCTATGGTCAGGGGTGATGGGAGCTGGAGTCCACAAAGATCCAGAGGTCCACAGTTTTCCCCATCCCTATGAGAAAGAGCCTAGTGACCTCCTCATGGTCATCTTGAGAGACAGCTTGGTGCAGTGGTTAGAGTGTTGGAGTAGTACCCTGGAAACGATGGTTTGAATCTCACACTCAGCCATGCAAGTGAGCTTTGAACCTATTATTATTATTATTATTATTATTATTATTATTTATTAAATCTGCACACCGCCCTTCATCCGAAGATCTCACGAAAGGAGAGCACAAAATACATAATAAAGCAAAAGCAAAACAATCACACACCCCTCCGACAAACACATTTCAGAAGTCATAGAATGTCAGCCAACTAAACGCCTTGTTGAAGAGACACTTTTCCGCCTGGCGCCTCAGGATATGCAACGGACCTACCTCGCAGGGTTGTTGTGGGGACAAAATGAGGAGCAAGGGAGAGACCCGTACACTCCTTGGAGAAAAAAAAGTGGGCTGTAAATTCAATACATAAATAACAGGATAGCATCCCTGCGCTTCGAACTGCCAGGGACGCAGCCAATGCGCTCAGTCATTAAACTGATGTGCTGTGGCATGCCAGGGTCTCCGTTCCCACACGGGCTGAGGAACGCCGGGTTTCCCGACAGCTCCTTCCTTCCTTCTGTCGCAGAGCAGAAAAAAGGCCCCAGAGCTCTTGGCAGGGAGAAAACTACGAAGAAGCAGAGCATTAGGTGGAAAAAGAGATAGCAAGAGGAGAGCCATATCAGACGTCTTCAGGCAAGATAACACGATAAATAATCAATCAATCCCGAGCAAAATCCTTAAGTGCTTGATGTATCCGCCCGCAAATTGAATCACTTCGCCTACCAGGAAGTTCTCGCTTGTAAATAAATGAGAGCTGAAATCTTGGGGAGGGGAGAATAATGTTGTTAAAGCCTCTGATTAAGTTTTACACAAGCATATGAGAGCAAACTAAAAGGTTTTAGCTTTTTAATTTAAGAAATGAGGAATATGATATAATTTCAATTTGGGGCGGGGAGGAGGCCCCTCGGATAGCGGGGCCCGCAATTGGATTAGGCCCTAATGTACTTCTATAAGGTGTCAGCCTCGCTGGCGATTAAGGCAGGGGTGTAATATCCTTTATTAACAATTTAATGGACTCGCTTCGACTCAATCTGTCTTAATCAGCGATTCCAGTCCACCTGGGAGATCGAGTTTGCATGGAACCCAAAACGCCGGCCTGATGAAGGGAGGCGAGACAACAATCCGTCAGTGTCAAAGTGAGAAAGCCACGATGAAGGAGAGCGGAAAGGCAGGGCAGCTGAGGGGAGACAGTTGCGAGTATTCGGAATCAAACCTCCAGCAGCAGTCAGGGCCTATCTGCTCCCGGACTTTGAGTCGGGCGGGGCATCCTCAAGAGGGAAACATGAGCCCCTCACAAATGCTCATACCAACTAGTTTCATTTGCACAGAAGCCATAGGCTTGTTATACACACACACGCACACACACACATGCATAATAAATTTTTATTTATACCCCGCCCTTCCCAGCCAAGACCGGGCTCAGAGCAGCTAGCACCCATAAAATCACAATAAAACATACAAAACAATTAAAATGCAGGTTAAAATACGATTTAAAGTTTAAAATGCAGCCTCATTTTTAAGTAGCCCACCAATCAAACCATAAAGGAATGAAACATCAGGGTTAAACTGAAACCAACCCAAAGGCCAGGCGGAACAGCTCTGTCTTGCAGGCCCTGCGGAAAGATGCCAAATCCCGCAGGGCCCTGGTCTCTTCTGACAGACCGTTCCACCAAGTCGGGGCCAGTACTGAGAAGGCCCTGGCCCTAGTTGAGGCCAGCCTAGCATCCTTGTGGCTCGGGACCTCCAAAATGTTATTATTTGTGGACCTTAAGGTCCTACCCGGGGCATACCAGGAGAGGCGGTCCCTTAGGTACGAGGGTCCTAGGCTGCATAGGGCTTTAAAGGTCAAAACCAGCACCTTAAACCTGACCCTGTACTCCACCGGGAGCCAGTGCAGCTGGTAAAGCACTGGATGAATGTGGTCCCGCGGCAAAGACCCCGTAAGGAGCCTCGCTGCGGCATTCTGCACCCGCTGGAGTTTCTCGGTCAGCTTCAACAAACCAGAAGCTGTCCTGCTTGGTTTGTTTGTTTCCCCCCTCCCCGGGGCCAGCACTACCATTAGGCAAGCTGAGGCAGCTTTCTCGGACTGTAGATGCTGAGGAACAATGTGGTGGAGGAAAGGACTGAGGGCATTGTGTGGCCTGCTCTGCAACCTTCAGTCACCAGTGTTGATGTCTGATCCAGCTGCCAGTCTGGCTGGCCTCTTTATATGGATGAAGGAGGCATCGTCTTCCCCACAACTCCAGCCCTGAAGAGACACAGCTAGAGACTATCGAGTGTCAAATCAGAGTAAAAATCCAGGACAGTGGGCTGCTCCTTCAAGCTCCTGTCTGCTTTCAACAGAGGGGTAGAGCTTAGACCAGGCGTAGGCTGGATGTGGCCCAATCGCCTTCTAAATCTGGTCCGCGGACGGTCCGGGAATTAGTGTGTTTTTCCATGAGTAGAACGTGTGCTTTTATTTAAAATGCATCTCTGGGTTATTTGTGGAGCATAGGAATTCGTTCATTCCCCCCCCAAAAATACAGTCCGGCCCACCACATGGTCTGAGGGACAGTGGACCGGCTGCTGACCCCTGGCTTAGACAGTCACTGGACCTGCCTCAGGATACAAAGGCTCGGTTGACTTCCATCTCTTGCTGGAACAACATCTATGCAAACTGGGAGCTGTCCCGGGTCCTGAAGCTCTTGCCTCTCCTTCCTCCCCATCTACAGTGGGACCTCGACTTACGAGCGATTCGACTTACGTGTTTTTCAACTTACGAATGACTTCCAGGAGAAACAAAATGGCCGCTGCAACCGAATTTTTCGACTTACGAATGGAAGTCGCGGCCGCTTTTAATAGGATTTTTTCAACTTACGAATTTCGACTTACGGATTTTGAGCTTACGAATTTTTTTCGCTCAATGCATTCCTATGGGGATTTGACTTACGAAAATTGCGTCGGAACGCATTACTACAGTGCTGCTATCAGATGCTCATAAAAGCAGCTTGCTACCAGGTCTTAGCTGTCTTCTTGCTCCAGGCTGGTCTCTTCAGATTCTTCCTCACTGCACCCACAGCCCAAATAAACAAGAGGGATCGTTGCTCTTGTGCCTGGCATGCAGAGGGTTCCTCAATGGCCCGGCTCAGAGTAAGGCACCTTCATATGTTCATAGTCACAGTCACATACATTTGTGCCAAGGCTCCGCTCAGGAAGATATGGTTTAATAATACAGTACCTGTAAGCCTATGCAGTGTCTCCCCTCCGCTCCCAATCAGAGAATCAGCACAATCATTTTGTGATCTGGGATAAGGTAGCAGGACGGACCATTCAAAGGGTGTAGCTCATAAGCAACCTTGTATTCCACCACCTCTCTTTAGGACAGGGATGGGGAACCTGTGCCTCTCTAAATGCTATTAGACTACACCTCCCATCATCCTTCCTGTTGGTCATGCTGGCTGGGGCTTATGGGAGTTGGTCAAACAGAACTCTGAACAACTTAGAACCACAGAATTGCAGGAATCCTTCTATTTCAGCTTGATCACTGAGATAACCAGCAGGAGCACCACTGGTCATTCCCAAGTCGGCGAGGCTCATTTGAGAACAAGAAGGAACCGGCCCTTCCATCTTGGGCAATGCTCTGCCAAGAGAGATTCATCATGTGCTGTTTTAACTTTTAAATGCCTGCCGAAAACTTTTCTATTCCATCAGACTGTGCTGGTCCCGTGGGTTACCCGAAAGGCGAGGTCCAAGTCCGGTCCGTGGTCAGAGGGGTAACGTAAAGGCAGTCCGTAGTCACTGAAGCTGGGTGCAGGGCAGGGAGTCAGGCAAAGTCAGGAACAGGTAGGCAAGCAGGGAACCAGGGCGGGTCAGGAGCTCAGGCAGGAAAGCAGGACAGGTTTCAAGCAGGAACTGGTCACCAACAATGTTGCTCCTGCAACTTGGGGCTGGGGCTGGCTGGCTTTTATCTGCCCCGAGGCATAGGGCGGCCCCGATCCTCTGGTGACTCGCCTCTCCTGGCTTGGAGGCAAGCACTCCTCCTGCGGGAACTCCCTTCGCCTCTCTGCCCTGAGCCTCTGCAGCTCAGGAGAGGCTGGAGGGTTACCGGACCCAGAGGCAACCTCAGCTTCCCCTGACGGGGCTGGGAGTGGAGCACCTGCAGGCAATGGGTCCTCCATCCCTTCAGGAGCCAGAGCAGACTCAGCAGATGCCTGCACCTGAGGATCCAGCACAGGTGAGGACCCTTCTGACTCAAGCCCTAGCCCCGGCTCTGCTGGTTCTGGAGGCGGGGAATCCTGTGCAGGCTGGGCTCCCTCAGGTTCAGCATCTGAGTCTGAATCCTAGGCCATCACAGAGGCCTTCGCAGGCAAGAGGAATGCATCTTATCAAAACAGCTAGCTGATTTCTGATTTTAACATATTGATATAGTTTTTATTGTATGCAGTGCTTTTTTTCTTAAAAAAAAGTGTTTAGGGGTACTCTCATTTTCCTACTCATGTTGAAATACTGCCCCTCAATGAGTCCAAACTTAGATTCACAAAATGTTTAGGGGTATACGTACCCCTGCATACCCCCCAGAAAAAAAGCACTGATTGTATGTACATACAATTGTGCACGACTCTATTTTTTTTTATGAATAAAAATATGTATCTGTGGGGCCACAGGTTCATCACTGCTGCTTTAGAAATTAGCCACCAGATACCGTAACCCTGTGCAAATGGCAGTTCTCATGTACTCGCCCATCTATGTCTAAAGGCTTTCCACACTTCAGGGTGAGATTGTGATCACTGCCTAGAGTCAGGGCCGGCGCGTCCATTTAGGCGAACTAGGCAATTGCCTAGGGCGACAAAATGGAGGGGGCGCTGGCCAGCCTGCCCCCGCCCCCCGCCGCCCGGTGCCACCCCAACCAGTGGCGGAGCAAGCAGGTTGGGGCGAAAACCGTGGCAGCGAGGGCGCCAAAATGGAGGGGGTGCTGGCCAGCCTGCCCCCCCCCCCGCCGCCGCAACCAGTGGCAGAGCAAGCAAACCGCGGCGGCGAGGGGCGCCCGGCAGGGCAGGGGGTGGGGCACCGCTCCACAACATGCGTCATATGTAATGACATCACGTGGCCCGCCCCCTCGCCTAGGGCGCCAAAATTGCCAGCACCGGTCCTGCCTAGAGTGCTAATAATAATAATAATAATAATTCTATTATCTGTACCCTGCCCATCTGACTGGGTTGCTAGCAAGACACTCCCCTGACCCGTTTGGATGACTTCTAAGCAGGAATGCAAAAAAAGGAAACAAAAGCCAAGAACCAAATGATTAGCAGGCCTGTTTTGTAAATAATGCGTGATCAGGCAGGAAGGGGGGTATGGGAAGATGCGAGGAACGGATCCCCCTATAACCCACGTGAGACACATGTCTCTGCCAGCCTCCCCCACCCTCACAGAAGGTAGATCCAGTGCCCGCAGCTGCAAGTACTCCAGAGTGGAAGATGGAGAGGATGGGAGGGAGGGAGGGAGCAGAGCATCAAAATGAAGTTGTTTGCAGTGTTTGATTCCATCCCTGGAATTATTTACAGCTGCAGGCGATATGAAAGTATGTAGAGCAAGTGTCCTCATTTACATGCTAATTCATTTATACCCTCTGGATTGATTCCACCAATTCATTTTCAGCCCACTAACTCTTCCGACGTGAATTATATTATCACCTTCAGAATGGCAGCAGGAAAATACAACTTGGGGGGTGGGGTGGGGAGGAAAGAGAGAGAGAGAGAGAGGTGCCCCCTGACCCTTTCACTCTCCAGATTGTCCACGAAAACGGCAAGTTCAACCGTTGCAGAAGGACAGGGACGGAACGGCTGCACATCTGGTTTTGAAACCCAAGCCATGGTTTGGAACATCTGCGGGAGCACAGGTGATGGTTTGGAACGGCGTATCAGTTTAAAGGGCAGCACAGGGAGAGGTCTGCAGGGTAGGGCAAGGCACGGAGACTTACGACAAGGTTTTGTGCTTTGCTCCCCAAAGAAAACGGGACGCGGGTGGCGCTGTGGGTTAAACCACAGAGTCTAGGGCTTGCTGATCTTAAGGTCGGCGGTTCGAATCCCCGCGACGGGGTGAGCTCCCGTTGCTCAGTCCCTGCTCCTGCCAACCTAGCAGTTCGAAAGCATGTCAAAGTGCAAGTAGATAAATAGGTACCGCTCCGGCGGGAAGGTAAACGGCGTTTCCGTGCGCTGCTCTGGTTCGCCAGAAGCGG
Source organism: Darevskia nairensis (assembly GCA_034642065.1). Taxonomy (NCBI): domain Eukaryota; kingdom Metazoa; phylum Chordata; class Lepidosauria; order Squamata; family Lacertidae; genus Darevskia; species Darevskia nairensis. The sequence goes on from JAWWNI010000010.1 coordinate 316,029, forward strand.
CTTTGTCATGCTGGCCACATGACCCGGAAGCTGTACGCCGGCTCCCTTGGCCAATAAAGCAAGATGAGCGCCGCAACCCCAGAATTGGACACGACTGGACCTAATGGTCAGGGGTCCCTTTACCTTTACCTTTACCCCAAAGAAAAGAACTAGCCAGAACATAAGAAAAGGCTGCTGGATGAGGCCAATGACCCGTCCAATCCAACACCCTGTCCTCACAGTGGCCAACCACATTATTATTTATTGAATGTATATACTGCCCTATACAAGGGGGTCTCAGGATAAATATAGCAAAAGCACACTCTCCTCTTCTGTGGTTTCCAGCAAGTGGGGCAGAGCCGAGCCATCATGCTTAGTAGACCTTGATATTCCTCTCTTCTATGAATTTGTCTAATCCTCTTTTAAAGCCATCTAGGTTGGCGGCCAACGCTGCCTCCTGGGTGACTGGGATCCATAGTTTCACTATGTGCTGTGTGAAGAAAAGGAAGCCTGCAGATTTTGCAAACTTCCATTTCCGTTGGTTCTGCTTGGCTCTGGTTTCGGCTGACTGACATGAGCACCTCGCCTAGACCCCCAAGCTCAGCTGCTGAGATGATGTGGAAAGTCCACCAGCAACTAATAGGTCCGTGAACATACCGCTTAGGAAGCAGCGGAAGAGGGTCCCACCGTTTGTGTAAAGGATGCTGCTTAAAGCCGAGTCAGATCATTCGTCCGGCTAACTCAGAACTGCCTCTTCCAGCCTTCCCCAGCTTCGGAACCTCTTGAAGTTTTTGACTACAAATCCCATCATCCCTGACCTCAGAGTTGGAGCTCCACAACACCAGGTCAATAGCATTAGGCCGAAGAAGGCTGGTCTACTTCCATAGCAGCTCTCTTTCCAAGTAGGGACGCGGGTGGCGCTGTGGTCTAAACCACTGAGCCTCTTGGGCTTGCCGATTGGAAGGTCGGCGGTTCGAATCCCGGCAACGGAGTTAGCTCCCGTTGTTCAGTCCCAGCGCCTGCCAACCTAGCAGTTTGAAAGTACGACAGTGCAAGTAGATAAATAGGTACTGCTGTGGCGGGAAGGTAAACGGTGTTTCCGTGCGCTCTGGTTTCTATCACGGTGTTCTGTTGTGAAAGAAGCGGTTTGGTCATGCTAGCCACATGTCCCGGAAAAGCTGTCTGTGGACAACCACCGGCTCCCTCGGCCTGAAAGCAAGATGAGCGCCGCAACCCCATAGTCACCCATCTTTCCAAGTCCTGCAGCTGGAGATCCTCAGTGGCAGACCATGTGCTCCATTCGCCACAGATCCCAGATTCAATCCCTGGCATCTCCTAAAACCCTGGAGAACCCTGAAACCCTGAAGAACCGGACAATGCAGGCAGGCAGTACTAAGCTTGCTAGATCAAGTGTCTGTCTTTGTCCAAGGAAGTTTTTTTTTTGCTCCTAAGTGGATTTGCCAAGGCTTGAACCTTCTGAATCCATGAATCCTTCCAGCGCTGGTGCCAATGCCCCCTTGCAATTAGCAACTCACCTGGGATGAGCGCATATGACTTTCGCAGGTGCCCAGGTGGATGGCATGCTATAAACGTTGGTTCTTTTTGGTGACAAACGATGATAAGAGACTCCTGGCTTTCATGGTCCATCTCGGTGAGGCTGCACAATAAATCTGTTTGCCCACTGAATTGTGCCTCTGATGATCTCAAGTATCCCTTTGCTAGTGAAACACAGAGCCACTTGGCAGCCGAGGGAGCTGGGGTGGGGGAGAGACAATTTCCTGTCCCTGCTTAATTCTACTTCAAAGCTCTTTGGCCAGGAAAATTGATAATGCAGTCAAGTACAGTTTCTTTAAATGTCCTCATTTAGCTCTCGAAACTGGGCTATTGAATCCATGCAGTTCTTTGATCAAGACCGGTTAATTAAGTTATTCCCTTGATATGGGTCTTATCACTTTCACTCTAGACCTCCATCACGCTGCCACAATTTGCGTGAAGGCTTTGATATGCATCCAGTAAGCTCCTCCGACCGGCCCAGAAATGGGGAGTTTCAAGATGAGACGCCCAGTTAAGCCTTGTCAGTTTCAGACTCACATCAGTCCTGGGCTGTTGTCTGGGGGGTCTACGAAACTTCCCAGGAGCATCGCGCAGCGGATCGAGGCCTTCTCCTGCCACAACCTCGCCAGGACAAACGCCTTTGCATCGTTGGCCAAGTTGCATCTCCGCTTCTCTACTTCATTGCAGGGTGGAGACAGCAGAGAACACCCTTAGCCTGGAGAAGACCATCAATGGCTGTGATGGCTCTATGTTCTTCCTCTGCTATGCCTCTGAATATAAGTTGCTAGGATTCCCAAGTGTGGACAGCATTATTGCACCCAGGTCTAGTTGGCAGGCTTCCTACAATGGGCATCTGGTTGGCCACTGTGAGAAAAGGATGCTGGACTAGATGGGCCCTAGGTCTGATCGTGCAAGGCCTGGCCAATCTGGAGGCTTTGTGTTGTGTGCCAACCACATAGATGATGCCCCATGTCATCTCTTGATGTGCCAAGGCCTGAGCACATAGTCCTAGCTAACTCTTAGAATCATAGAATCATAGAGTTGGAAGAGACCACAAGGGCCATCCAGTCCAACCCCCTGCCAAGCAGGAACACCATCAAAGCATTCTTGACAGATGGCTGTCAAGCCTCTGCTTAAAGACCTCCAAAGAAGGAGACTCCACCACACTCCTTGGCAGCAAATTCCACTGTCAAACAGCTCTTACTGTCAGGAAGTTCTTCTGGTTGGGTCTATCTCATAGTTGGATCCCCATCTCCCAACATGGCTGCCTGGACCACAGACCCTATTTTCCAGGGGCAGTCCCAGATTTAAGAAGCCAAATTTCTGATCTGATCCCAGAATGTCCTGTTTTTCCTTTGTTGTTGTTTAGTCATTCAATCGTGTCCGACTCTTCGTGACCCCCTGGACCAGAGCACGCCAGGCACTCCTGTCTTCCACTGCCTCCCGCAGTTTGGTCAGACTCATGTTGGTAGCTTCGAGAACACTGTCTAACCATCTCGTCCTCTTCTCCTTCTGCCCTCCATCTTTCCCAACATCAGGGTCTTTTCCAGGGAGTCTTCTCTTCTCATGAGGTGGCCAAAGTATTGGAGCCTCAGCTTCAGGATCTGTCCTTCCAGTGAGCACTCAGGGCTGATTTCCTTCAGAATGGATAGGTTTGATCTTCTTGCAGTCCATGGGACTCTCAAGAGTCTCCTCCAGCACCATAATTCAAAAGCATCAATTCTTTGGCGATCAGCCTTCTTTATAGTCCAGCTCTCACTTCCATACATCACTACTGGGAAAACCAAAGCTTTAACTATGGTTAACTTTAACTTTGTTGGCAAGGTGATGCCTCTGCTTTTTAAGATGCTGTCTAGGTTTGTCATCGCTTTTCTTCCAAGAAGCAGGCATCTTTTGATTTTAATTTCAATTATTCCTTTATTCGACCAATAGTCAGAAAAGTCTTTTGATTTCGTGACTGCTGTCACCATCTGCAGTGATCATGGAACCTAAAAAAGTAAAATCTCTCACTGCCTCCATTTCTTCCCCTTCTATTTGCCAGGAGGTGATGGGACCAGTAGCCACTGGCAAGCCACTCCAATATCCCTGCCAAGAAAACTCCATGCTTTTCCTTAGGACAGTGATGGCTAACCTTGACACTCCAGATGTTTTGGAACTACAACTCCCATCATCCCTAGCTAACAGGACCAGTGGTCAGGGATGATGGGAGTTGTAGTCCCAAAACATCTGGAGTGTCAAGGTTAGCCATCACTGCCTTAGGACATCTCTATTTTCATTGGAGAAATGTTGGAGGGTATGGAACTGGACATCCCTGGGGCTTTTCCCCCCAGGTAGAACTCACCAGAACTCAGTTCTGGCAGCTCTCAGGTGAGCATCATTGCCATCATAAGAGAACAAGGGAGGCGTTTGTGGTGAGCTCCAGAACCTCTTTTTCTAGAAAAACAGCACTGGGTGCCCTTATTTTCACTGGAGAAATGTTGGAGGGCTTTGCAATCAATTCCCATGGCTTTTTAAAGGTGTGTGTGCTGGGGGGGGGGGGTCCTTTAATAGTCCCAAATAAATCATATTATCGCTGAGTCAAAATTTCCCCAAAGTTTTGTTTTTCTGAGAAAATGCCAGATTTTTCCTTGTCTCATCTCAAAGAATAAGGCCACTTTGCAGAATCCCAAAACCCTTTTTTTGGGGGGGGGGAAGCTCTGCTTCTGCGAAAGGTGAGCCCCACTCCCCAGAAACTGTTGGGACAATCTTTCCCGGAGAAATGGGTTGAAATGATCCTCCCAATTTCTGTACGCACAAATTTGATGGAGAATTCTTTAGGGCGGGGGAAGCCATGACTTTAAATGCATGGTGTCAAAAGGAGATGGGAGCCTTTCATATGCCTTTGGGAATTAACTCTGCACAATTCCCAACCCACCTCACTACAAAAATGAATGGGAATAGATCTGCAAACTCCTGGTCTGGAGAAGGATCCCGTGGCTAAGAATAGGCAGGAAAAAACCTTAGCAAGCACTCCCAGTGTGAGAGAGCCAGTGTGGTGTAGTGGTTAAGAGCGGTGGACTTGTAATCTGGTGAACCGGGTTCGATTCCCCGCTCCTCCACATGCAGCTGCTGGGTGACCTTGGGCTAGTCAGACTTCTCTGAAGACTCTCAGCCCCACTCACCTCACAGAGTGTTTGTTGTGGGGGAGGAAGGGAAAGGAGAATGTGAGCCACTTGGAGACTCCTTCGGGTAGTGATAAAGCGGGATATCAAATCCAAACTCTTCTTCCCATGAAAAATGCTACGTGGTCCTATTCAAAATATTTAACTGGATTATGAGGACATCGAGGGACCCAGGTGGCGCTGTGGGTTAAACCACAGAGCCTAGGGCTTGCCCATCAGAAGGTCGGCGGTTTGAATCCCCGTGACGGGGTGAGCTCCCGTTGCTTGGTCCCTGCTCCTGTAAACCTAGCAGTTCGAAAGCATGTCAAAGTGCAAGTAGATAAATAGGTACCGCTCCGGCGGGAAGGTAAATGGCGTTTCCATGTGCTGCTCTGGTTCGCCAGACGCGGCTTTTGCCACATGACCTGGAAGCTGTACGCCAGCTCTCAGCCAATAAAGCGAGGTGAGCGCCGCAAACCCAGAGTCGGACACAACTGGACCAAATGGTCAGGGTTCCCTTTACCTTTATGAGGGCATCACCCCCACCAGCATACCTGAACTGGCCACAGACGTACTTTTTTAAAAAGAAAGACGGACAATAAAAGGTTCCCCCACTTAAAAACAAACAAACATCCGCCTGTCTCCTTTTTTTATTAATATTATTTACTTGCCCAGAGTCCTCTCCGTTGGCTGCCAGTATAAACACCAGGTGAAATTCAGATGAGGGAAAAGGCCATGTCTTCCCCCGAGCCACCAAAGCAAAGCCACGTTACATAAACCGGCACCGTTTAAATCATTCTTGATTTAATACAAACAAGTGCAAGAAGAAAGCCCATTGCGGGAGCAACCGGCTAGCTACACGGGCGCGCATGTTTGGATGTTGTCATTCTTTTATATATATATAAGAAAAGAACAAATTTCCCTTATTTGTTTCCCCCACCCCTCCCTTCTGTCTTTAATACAACTTCCTGAGGTTTATTTTGAAAAGAAGAAAAAGTCAACTGGTCCGTGCTCTGGGCAAACCGGCTTGCTGAGAGCTGCGCTGCCACCTAGTGGTTAGAAGGAAATGTTCACAGCAAGTTGGTCTCTTCCCCCCCCCCCCGAGAAATCATAGAATTGTGGAGTTGAAAGGGACCCCAGGGGTAATCTAGTCCAACCCCCTGCAATGCAGGAATCCCAGCTAAAGCATCCATGGCAGGTGGCCATCCAAGCTCTGCTTTAAAACCTCCAAGGTAGGAGAGTCGACCTTCACACCACACAAGCAGGGGCCCCCGCTCTAACGGGGGGGGCTGCTTCTATATGGGTGCTCTGCGCCTGGCATGCACACCCAAGCCCAATTCAGCAGCCCCCACACAGTTAAAGGCACCCTCCTCTCTGCTCGACACTAGCCTAAGGACAGTGCGTTAAAACAGCCATGGCTCCTCCCCCAGGAATTCTGGGAACTCTGTGGTTTGCGGCGGGTGCCAAGAGTTGTCAGGGGGCTCGTATTGCCCTCCCAGAGCTACAATTCCCAGAGTGTCTCCCTCGTCCCAGGGAAGTCTTGGAATTGTAGTTCTGGGAGGGGCTCCCAGCATCCTGAACAAACTGCAACGCCCAGATTTCTTTGGGGGTAGCTTAAAAATGTAAGCATCTATGACAGTGTTTTAAATGTATGGTGACCATTGTTGAACCACCACCGAGAAGGCCCTCTGCCTGGTTCCCTGTAGCTTTGCTTCTCGCAGCGAGGGAACCGCCAGAAGGCCCTCGGCGCTGGATCTCAGTGTCCGGGCTGAACGGTGGGGGTGGAGACGCTCCTTCAGGTATACAGGACCGAGGCTGTTTAGGGCTTTAAAGGTCAGCACCAACACTTTGAATTGTGCTCGGAAACGGACTGGGAGCCAATGTAGTTCTCTCAGGACCTGTGTTATGTGGTCCCGGCGGCCACTCCCAGTCATCAGTCTAGCTGCCGCATTCTGGATTAACTGCAGTTTCCATGTCACCTTCAAAGGTAGCCCCACGTAGAGCGCATTGCAGTAGTCCAAGCGGGAGATAACCAGAGCATGCACCACTCTGACGAGACAGTCTGCGGGCAGGTAGGGTCTCAGCCTGCGTACCAGATGGAGCTGGTAGACAGCCGCCCCAGACACAGAATTAACCTGCGCCTCCATGGACAGCTGTGAGTCCAAAATGACTCCCAGACTGCGCACTTGGTCCTTCAGGGGCACAGTTACCCCATTCAGGACCAGGGAGTCCCCCCCGCCCGCCCGCACCCTGTCCCCCAAGAACAGTACTTCTGTCTTGTCAGGATTCAACTTTAATCTGTTAGCCGCCATCAATCCTCCATGGGGATGTCATGGGCAGGGGTGTAGCAAGGGGGCAGGCCGCCCCGGGTGCCACCCTGGGGAGGGTGACAAATTGGGCGTTGTTGTTTTTTTAAAGTTATTTAAAATTTAAAATTTTAATTTTTAAAAAAAAAAAAATTTTAAAGCTATTTTCGGCAATGCTGGGGTGGAGCCGCAGGGGCGGCCAGCGAGGAGCGGTGTCACCCCCCCTCGCTGGCCGCCCCTGTGGCTCCACCCCGGCAGCGTCGAAAATAGCCCCCCCCTTCCAGCGGCTTTTCCCGCCGCTGGCTGGCTTGCGGAGCCGGGGCATGGAGAGGGGCGGGGCGGGCCAGCGAGGAGGGGTAACACCCCTCCTCGCTGGCCCGCCCCTCTCCCTGCCCCGACTTGCGCTCCGCCAAAGGGGTGCAGGCTGCAGGCGGCTCCGCCCGGCGCCCGGCAGCGGGGGGAAATCGCTTTAAAGAAAGGAAAAGCAGGTTGCTTGCCTTGCCTTTGCTCTTTTTAAAAGCGCTTTTCTCCCCGCTGCCGGGGCGGGGAGCAAGGAGGAGGCGGTGCAGGGGTGTCACCCCATCGCTGCCCGCCTCTCCCCTCGGCCCTGCAGGCGGCTCCGCCCGGCGCCCGACAGCGGGGGGGAAGCGCTTTTAAAAAGAGCGCTTTGTTTTAAAGCACTCCCCCCCCCCGCTGCCGGGGTGGAGCCGCAGTGACGTTGCACCCGGGTAGCGAGGAGGCTTCCTCCGCCCCTGGTCATGGGGTCGTCTGCTGTTGGGGCAGGGCCCTGGTAGGAATTTTTCCATTTGGCTGATTGGCTGGTGCCATCTGGTTTTCGCCTACTGTGTAGCAATTAGTCACAACTTGGCGGTTAGGCATTGGTTGGCATTTAGGCATTGGTTATTGTGTTCGATGGTGGAGGGGTAACGATTGGCTGTGTCTGCCCCTCCAATGCTGCTGCTGCGCGGGGAATTCCGTTAAAGGAATCCAGGGGCTCACCATGCTTTTGTCCATATCCCCCGGTCGGGGGCCAGGGCCACGCAAGAGCCTCTGGGAGCATTTGGGGAGAGACGTTGGGTCTGACCCCCAACCTCTCTTTTCTCTCTCCCCTAAGTGTTTTCCCTTTACTGACGGTCGTCAGTTCTGTCCCCAGTGGGACAGATAGTCTAAACCAATGCCTATGCAACCACTCACATATCATGTTGTGGCCAAAATTATGCCAAAAACCAAAAACTAAATTACTGTCTGAGGTGCGAGTTATTTGAGGGGTGGTTTGAGGACCTCGACACGCAACACTTTGGTTTTGGAACGGACTTCCGGAACGGATTAAGTTTGAGAACCAAGGTACCACTGTACTCGCTTGGTAGCAGAGGAGGGAGAAACTGCTCCTAAACGCAGTTCCTGAATTGCTCTAGGCTGGACTGGGATTCTTCAGACAGACTAGTGTACAGAGGAACACCAGCCAATGAACACATTTGCTCTCCAAATGATGCCAGAGAGTCTATCAAGTTTGCTTTCAAGGCCTGTTCAGTTTGCAGATCTGGACCAGGGACACTCCATCCCTGACTGTCCACTTTCCAGGTTTTGAATCAACCCCTTGTCTGGTTCTCCGGCTTCCTCTTTTAAATGGCTTTCACTCTCCTAAAGCCGAAAAGAGAATCGGAATGGCTACTCCATCACCAACGGCAAACGGACTCTCCGTCTCCGAGGATACTTCACTCTTCCGCCTAGTTCTTTATCTTCAACATATGGAATAAGCCGAATTTCGTTTTCTTCTTTTCGCTTTCCTGGGTGTTACGGGGCACATCTACAGAGGGCGAGAAAAACGATACGCACCTTTGCATAACTGAACATGCGGTTGCGATCAACGGGGTGCGATAGATTATGGAGTCCCAATGCAGGAAAGGGCTCAAGACTGGTTTCGCAAGATCACCCGACTCCTCAGACCAGGAAGGTTGTTATCTATGGGAGGGACAGGCTGCATGGACAGGCTGCTACAGCTCCCATCATCCCTGGCTGGGGGCTGATGGGAGTTGTAGTCCAACACCACATGGAGAGCACCACCTGGGCTTCTATTGGTCTAGTTTCCTCCTAGGGCCCGGACTGACTCCAGCTGCAAAAGTTGAGGCTGCCGAACAGATTATTGCTTCGGGGAAGTTGTTGTGGGAAGTTGTTGCTGTTCTCGCTGCTCATTTTTTTGCATCTTTCTTTTGGATCCCACGATTTATGTGGAGATTGTTTAATAGGCTGTTGATGCTTTGTTTATCGGTCATGACTACAGTGGGACCTCGACTTACGAGCGATTCGACTTACGTGTTTTTCGACTTACGAATGACTTCCGGGAGAAACAAAATGGCCGCCGCAACCAAATTTTTCGACTTAGGAAATGGAAGTCGTGGCCGCTTTAATAGGATTTTTTCGACTTACGAATTTTCGACTTACGAATTTTTTTCGCTCAATGCATTCCTATGAGATTCAACTTACGAATGTTTTCGACTTACGAAAATTGCATCGGAACGCATTATCGCCGTAATTCGAGGTCCCACTGTACTTTCGTTCTGTGTGTGATTTTTTTTTTTAATATGTTGTAAGCTGCGCCTTGAGCATGGTTTGAACTTTGGAAAGGCAGCCTGCAGATAAAACGATTGATTGATTGATATTGCTTTACATGTGTGTTGCGATTGTGGTCCAGATCTGACCCAGCACATTTGGTCTTATCCAAAGACAAGGCTTCCCCCCCCCAAAAAAAATCGCAGATCAGGCTTACCGAGCTTCTGGATCATGGCCGCCATTACTTCATCTTCTTCAATTTCCCTGAGGAAGGAAAGACAGACAGTTGGGGGGGGGGGAGAATGCACTCCAGATGTTTCAGCAGCTGGAACCCTACAGAGAACATAGCACTGAACTATGCGTCTCAGATGGATGAGGACTCATGGCATCCTAAAGGTCAGGTATGACCCTTGGCTCAGCTCAGTCAAGCCAGACCTTACCTTTCAAAGGAGCAGAGCACATTCTACCATTCCAGCTCCTTCCCTCTCCCCCGTTTCTATCAAGGAAGTCATCTCCTCAAAAAACTAATCAAGGAGGCGGGGGACAAAGAAAAGTCAGGAGGTTGTCTACCGCCTCTCTGCATGATTCCCTACAGCAGTCGTGCCTCTTTCAAATCAACTGTTGCCGGGATTGGCTAATTCTGCCGTGTCTCTGTGGCACATATCATCAGATCATTCTTCTATTTGAGGCACAGGACAATTTGTTTCCCAGAGGAGGCTGCCCATTGTCATCCTGCACGAGTTCCTGTTCTGCTCATTCCTGCAAAGAGGCATCCATAACCCAAGCAGAGACCCAGCAGGGACCCTCGCCTCCTCCCTGACACTCATTTGCAAGACTTTTTGCAAGCCCTTCGGTTTAACTCAGCAAAGTTTTGATTTGGTTCACAGAAAGTTTTATGGGTGTTTTTTTTGGGGGGGGGGCAGGGGAGAGAAATACCAGACTGGCAGCGCAGCCTCTTCCCCACCTGCCTAGTCAGCACATCCTTTCGGAGCTTGGAGCGAAAAGACCTGGACCAACAAGGAAATAGCAGCCAGAAACTAAGACGGTTCCTAATTACTCCAAAAGGCTTGCCAAGGAGCCGGACCCTATGAACCTCGATTGGCAGAAGGAGCCAGTAAAGACCCATCATGGGATCTTGTTGGCTGTTCTCAGAAAATGCTGAGGCCAAAGAGGGCTTCCTCAACGCAGGGCCCTCTATTAAGAAGTCCTGCCTTCTTTTCCTGAAGGGGCTTCCTCTTGAGAAACAGGAAAATCGGGAGCAGGGAGGCAGAAACGAAAAGAAGAGGCAGGCAGCCCAACTTGGCAGCCTGTTCCACTCCTACACAGGGAAGGGAGGAACTGACAAGAGCCCTGAAACGCCAAGAGGATGGGAGGGGTCTAAGTTCAGCAGCAGAGCATCACCTTCGCATGTCAAAGGCCCCGAGTTCAGTTCCTGCCTTCTTACATGTGGGGAGGCAACTTCCTTAGGACTGCAAGACGCCTTGCACTGAGTCTTGGGGCCATGTCTAGCTCAATTCTGTCTTCACTGACTGGCAGTGCCCCTCCAGAGTTTCAAATGAAGGGGGGGGGTCTTCCACTGCCCCACCTGTCCTTAAGGTCAACAACTTTTCTGTGCCAATAAGAGTGGGTTTTTGCAGCCGGCAGAGATTATGCAAACCAAGCCATGCATCTACTTGCTCTCTTTGCATACGGTTATGTTGCAGAACACAGACAACCCAGCGCTGACCACTGGGATTCCAGTTCTCTAATTTGTTAAGGCCATTTTGAATTCTGATTCTGCCTTCTGCGGCTACCCCTCCCAGTTTGGGGCCACCTGCAAATCTGATGATCATCCCCTTCCTTCCTTATAAAGACGCTGATGTCTGGGACCGTGCTGAGAAGGGCTGCACTGAGGAAGAATGGTGGGAGCCTCTCCCTCGCCCTGATCAGGATCCTGAATCTTCCCAGGAGAAGGAGGGCAGTATAGATTTGGAACGGCGGTTTGCAGAGGGACATAGTTCAGAAGGCAGAAGCTGGGAAATACTGGATGGGGAATAGCTAGGAAAATAAATACTAGGAGATAGAGAGTTAACAGATTCACTGTCTCTGGAAAGCATTCATCTGCTCTCCCCAAGGTCAAGAAGGGCTGAGACAGTGGCAGAAAAGCACAGAGGGGACAAGCTCAGATTACAAAACGTAGGAGTGACGTAGATTAAGGGGGTGTAATTCTTAACTGGGGACGCGGGTGGCGCTGTGGGTTAAACCACAGAGCCTAGGGCTTGCTGATCAGAAGGTTGGCAGTTCGAATCCCCGTGGCGGGGTGAGCTCCTGTTGCTCGGTTCCTGCTCCAGTCCACCTAGCAGTTCAAAATCATGTCAAAGTGCAAGTAGATAAATAGGTACCACTCCGGAAGGTAAACGTCATTTCCGTGCACTGCTCTGGTTCGCCAGAAGTGGCTTAGCCATGCTGGCTACATGACCTGGAAGCTGTACGCCGGCTCCCTCGGCCAATAAAGCGAGATGAGCGCAGCAACCCCAGAGTCGTTCACGACTGGGCCTAATGGTCAGGGGTCCCTTTACCTTTAATCCTTAATTGGGAGCACCGCCATTCTAGGAGATGGGTTATTTGTTCTCTCACTCTGATCATTAAAGTTTCTAACTGGTAAGAAGACTCCTTTTCCTTTGATCTGCTTATCTGCTGCTTGGGGGGGGGGGGAGAGAGAGAGAGAGAGAGAGAGAGAGAGAGAGAGAGAGAGAGAGAGAGAAAGAGAGAGAGAGACGATTCCCTGAAGCCTGGCAGCGGGTCCAGGACAGAACCTTACAGTACCTCACTTGTCCTTTTTCTACAGGATGGCGAGGGATAGGCAATGCATGAACTTGGCCTTCTCTCCCCCCCCCCCCCCCCTGAAAAGCCTTTGCACACCTGAGTCGGTCTTCGTCCAGGTCCTCCACGATTCTATTCCGGTCGTTGACCGTGGCCACGTACAACGCCAGCAGCTCCTCTTCGCGGGCCTTCTCCCTGGGCGTCTTCGAGAACTCTGAGCAACAGGGGGAAGGGAAAGGGGACAGGCCATTACCATTCATTGGCTCACGAAATATCCACACAGCTGTGAGTGGGGCAGTGGCAGTGGGGAGGTGGCTGGCAGGGCTCGCCAAGGGGGAAGGCATGCTTTCGGCAGATTCAGCTTCCAGGTGTTCCTGGCAAAATGTGCAGGTAACTTGTAGCTTCCATGAGGGTTAGGTTCCCCTGCTCTCCATGTATGTATGTATCGCCTGAGTTCTGTGAGCGCAGCTTTCTCCCGATTGAAGTGCAGTGTTTGAGGACCAGAACATTTGCAGGGAAACCAAAATGCTTGTTTACAAAGCTATTGTACTACCAACCTTACTGTATGCTTGTGAAACATGGACCACTTCTAAACACTATCTCCAACTCCTCAAAAGATTCCATCAATCTTACATATCACGTGGGAAGACAGGCGAACTAATAATAGTGTACTGGAAGAAGCAAAGATCACCAGTGTCGAAGCAATGATTCTTCAACATCAGCTTCGTTGGACCGGTCATGTTGTGTGGATGCCTGATTATTGTCTTCCAAAGCAACTACTCTATTCCGAACTCAAAAATGGAAAGTGTAATGCTGGTGGTCAACAAAAGGGGTTTAAAGACTGTCTCAAGGCAAATCTTTAAAAATGTAGTACAATAATAATAATTCTTTTGGACACTCGGGTTGCAAACATGATCCGTGCGGGAGGCACGTTCGCAACCTGCAGTGTCAGTAACCCACACCGCCGCTTCTGCGCATGCATGGGTTGTGATTCGCCGCTTCTGCGCATGCAGAACTCAAACTCAGGACGAAAGGGAGATATGCGCTAAGAGGAAGGCACGCTTGGCAAACCCTCACCATGATCAACTGCCACCCAGAAACCTCTGTCCCCACTGTGGAAGGACGTGTGGATCCAGAATTGGCCTCCACAGTCACTTATGGACTCATTATTAAAACCGTGTTTATGGAAGACAATCTTACTCGGCTATGAGGGATTGCCAAAGAAGAAGAAGATGTATGCATGCATGTATGTATTTTTCACCTGCACAAAGTGAAAGCAGCACAAGATGTGAGTTACCTGTACTGTATCAGAGCAGAGGAAAAGGGGAGGGGAAAACACTTTATTTAAAAAAGAGTCTCTAGAGAAAGGCGGAGGACCCACCAGATTTGCTCATGAGGCTCCTTAGCTCGCCCTCGATGTCCCACTGCTTTTCCTCCAGCTTCTGCTGGTTCATCCTGTCGGTTTTCAAAGAAAGGAAGGGGAAGAAGGTTAGCGAGAAATGATATCAAGCGTCAGAACAACTTGGCCACGATCAGGAAATTTTGCCCATGGTATGACTATATTCCACCTTCCCGTTTCGACTCTCTGGTACCCTACCAACATAACCTAGCAATTAAAAAATATAGAGGCGCTTTTACTCTCGCAAGATTGAATGTATTGCCCTCGGCTGTACTCGAGGAACGATTCCAACAGATTCCACATGAAAAAAGCTTACGTCCCTGTGGAGATGGCAGTCCCGAATCGGTGGCGCAAGCCCTTCTGGCCTGCACACTTTATAAAGACTTGAGGAATGAGATTATCACCCCTCTTTTATTGCCCATTCCGGGTCGCCCAACCTTAGCTGCGATTCCTGCATTGCAGGGGGATGGGCTGGATGACCCCTGGGTGCCCCTCCGCGCTTCTGCAATTCTACGGCTTCACTCACTTGTGCATGAGCTCAGACTCCCGCCTCAGCAGCAGCTGCTTCTCGTGGATCAGCTTGAACCATTCCACCATCAGGGCATCCTCGCTCTCATCTGCACACACAAGACCAAAGAAACCCTGAAGAGCCGGCTCTGAGCTCTTCGCTTCGGAGGCCGCCAGAGGTTTGATAGAACTAAGCCAATTGGGGCTTGAATGGGGGAAATCTCGGACCCCGCCAAGCAAACCACGGGCAGGCGTCCCAAAGGAAAAGCATCAATATTTCATATACCTATATACTCGAGTATAAGCCGACCCGAATATAAGCCGAGGCACCCAATTTTACCACAAAAAACCTGGGAAAGCTTCATAGGAGCCACTGCCTGCCTCACTCGAGTATAAGCCGAGGGCGGCTTTTTCAGCACAAAAATGTGCTGAAAAACTAGGCTTATACTCGAGTATATAGGGTACATAATAATAATAAATAATAAATTTTTATTTATACCCCGCCCTTCCCGGCCAAGACCGAGCTCAGAGTGGCTAACAACCATAAAAACCACAACAAAACATACAAAACAATCAATTAAAATGCAAGTTAAAATACTATTTAAAATTTAAAATGCAGCCTCATTTTTAAGTAGCCCACCAATCAAACCATAAAGGAATAAAACATCAGGGTTAAACTAAGACCAACCCAAAGGCCAGGCGGAACAGCTCTGTCTTGCAGGCCCTGCGGAAAGATGCCAAATCCCGCAGGGCCCTGGTCTCTTGCGACAGACCGTTCCACCAGGTCGGGGCCAGTACTGAGAAGGCCCTGGCCCTAGTTGCTGCCAGCCTAGCATCCTTACGGCTCGGGACCTCTAAGAGGTTATTATTTGAGGACCTTAAGGTCCTACACGGGACATAGCAGGAGAGGCGGTCCCTTACAGTGGTCCCTTGGTTCTCAAACTTAATCCGTTCCGGAAGTCAATTCCAAAACCAAAACGTTCCAAAACCAAGGCACGCTTTCCCATAGAAAGTAATGCAAAACGGATTAATCCGTTCCAGACTTTTAAAAACAACCCCTAAAACAGCAACTTAACATGAATTTTACTATCTAACGAGACCACTGATCCATAAAATGAAAGCAATAATAATAATAATAATAATAATAATAATAATTTATTATTTGTACCCCGCCCATCTGGCTGGGTGTCCCCAGCCACTCTGGGCGGCTTCTAGCAAATATTAAAATACATTAACACGCAATAGCAATAGACACTGTACAGCAGTCACACAATCAATCAGTAGATAAACTGGGTTCCACACAGCCACACACACACACAGTAAGCCGCAAAAAAAAAAAATGCAAAGTCCCGTATTTTTCGCTCTATAAGGCGCACCTGACCATAGGACGCACCTAGTTTTTAGAGGGGAAAAGCCCCATTTTTTTGAGGATCAGCTCAAATTTCTGCAGCTTCTTTTGCAAAGGAGAAAAGCCCCATTTTTTGAGGATTAGCTCAAATTTCTGCAGCTTCTTTTGCAAAGGAGAAAAGTCCTATTTTTGAGGATCAGCTTAAAGTTGTTGAGCTTACTTTGCAAAGGGAAAAAATCCTGTTTTATGGGGTTTAACTCACAGTTCTGCAGCTTCAGGAAAGGGAGCCATTTCTACAGTTTCCAGACAGATAATCTAATCAGCCAGTCACATGTCGCAGGGGAAACAAACAGCCTCCCTCTGCAAGGGGGCGGGGCTGGAATCTCTCTCCCTTATCTCTCTCCCCGATCCTTTGCTGAGCAGCTGCTCAGCGGGCTTCCTTTCAACACCCCCTTCTCTCTCTGTTTTTTTAAAAAAGCACGATCTGCTTTTGCCCCTGGGCAGTTCAGCTCCAGGGACCACACATTCGCTCCATAAGACGCACAGACATTTCCCCATACTTTTTAGGAGGAAAAAAGTGCGTCTTATGGAGTGAAAAATACAGTAAATAGCAAAAACAGACACACCTCAGCGTAACACTCAAATCGGAAGCGTGACACCCAAAACGGAGCACGTTCGGCTTCTGAAAAAAGTTCGCAAACTTCTGGGTTTGCAGTGTTTGAGTTCCAAGTTCTTTCAGTACCAAGGCACCACTGTATCCCATACTAAGAGTAACGAATCCCACAGCAGGGGACCCCAGTCGCCTCCCCGCCACGAAGACACCTGGACCCGCCTCACCTCCCTCGCAGTTCCTCAGCTGCTTCTCCATATCCACCCCTTTGAGCTCCAACTTGTCCAAATCTTTCTCGATCTGCCGGACTTCCTTCTGGATTTCCTCCTCAGGGATATAGTCTGGGCGGCGCTGAAATGAAAAAAATAGCCACACTTTATCATGCACGTCATACGACAGTATAATCCTTTCCGCTAAGGAGGGACCTCGGAGCAGAATCATCCAGTTCTCTTCCTCCGCATTATCCTCGCAGAACTGCAGAGCTGGAAGGGACCCCCCAAGGGACATCTAGTCCAACCCCGCTGCAAGAATCACAGCTCAATAATCCCTGGCAGTTGGTCCCCTGTCCTGTGTTCGAAAACCTCCAGTAAAGGCGAGTCCGCCACCTTCTATAATAATAATAATAATAATAATAATAATAATAATAATAATTATTATTATTATTATTATTATTATTATTATTATTTATACCCCGCCCATCTGGCTGGGTTTCCCCAGCCACTCTGGGCGGCTTCCAACAGAATATTAAAATACAATAATCTATTAAACATTAAAAGCTTCCCTAAACAGGCCTGCCTTCAGATGTCTTCTAAAAGTCTGGTAGTTGTTTTTCTCTTTGACATCTGGTGGGAGGGCGTTCCACAGGGCGGGAGCCACTACCGAGAAGGCCCTCTGCCTGGTTCCCTGTAACTTCGCTTCTCACAGCGAGGGAACTGCCAGAAGTGTCCAGGCAGATCGATGGGGGTGGAGACGCTCCTTCAGGTATACTGAACCGAGGCCGTTTAGGGCTTTCAAGGTCAGCACCAACACTTTGAATTTAGCTCGGAAACGTACTGGGAGCCAATGTAGGTTTTTCAAGACCGGAGTTATGTGGTCTCGGCGGCCGCTCCCGGTCACCAGTCTAGCTGCCACATTCTGGATTAATTGTAGTTTCTGGGTCACCTTCAAAGGTAGCCCCACATAGAGCGCATTGCAGTAGTCCAAGCGAGAGATCACTAGAGCATGCACCGCTCTGGCGAGACAGTCTGCGGGCAGGGAGGGTCTAAGCCTGCGCACCAGATGGAGCTGGTAGGCACCTGCCCTGGACACAGAATTGACCTGCGCCTCCATGGACAGCTGTGAGTCCAAAATGACTCCCAGGCTGCGCACCTGGTCCTTCAGGGGCACAGTTACCTCATTCAGAACCAGGGAGTCCTCCACACCTGCCCGCCTCCTGTCCCCCAAAAACAGTACTCCTGTCTTGTCAGGATTCAACCTCAATCTGTTAGCCGCCATCCATTCTGTCCCGCACAACGGCCCTGCGAGGTAGGTCGGGCTGAGAAATGGAATATCAGCCCACACCAATGACCTCTAGCAAATCCGAGCGTCTCCACCCCTAACATCAGGGATGGGATGACCTGCTGATAGACTCCATCACCCATTACCACTGGCCATGCTGGCAGGTGCTGATGGGATTCAGAGTCCCACTGCTCCTGGGTGAGGGATAGGGGCTTCCCCACCCCTGCACAAAACTGCCTTTCTTTACTCCTGGGTCGTACCTTTGAGGGAGACACCACTTGACCGGTCGGAGACTTCTGGAGGACTCTAGGAGGAGACGGCCTCACTGGGAAGAGAGGATAAAGGAAAGCCTCTTACACGGACGCGCAGCACCACCCAGTTTAGGTCAACTCAGAAGCAAGCCCCACCATGCTCAATAGGCTTGCTACCAGGTAAGGAAAAGCAGGACTGCAGGGCTGTACAGTGGTACCTTGGTTCTCAAACTTAATCCGTTCCGGATGTCCATTCCAAAACCAAAGCGTTCCAAAACCAAGGCACGCTTTCCCATAGAAAATAATGCAAAACGGATAAATCTGTTCCAGACTTTTAAAAACAACCCCAAAAACAGAAATTTACCATGAATTTAAAAAAATTATTCCCTGCACTGATGATAGTCAAAAAAATAAAAAAGTCGCAAAAACATACCGGTAAACGCAAAATAAATAGGAAAAACAGACATACCTCAGCGTAACACTCAAAACGGAGCACGTTCGACTTCCGAGAAAAGTTCGCAAACTGGAACACTTACTTCCGGGTTTGCAGTGTTTGGGTTCCAAGTTGTTTGAGTACCAAAGCGTTTGAGAACTAAGGTACCACTGTATGGTGTTAAGGTTTAGACTTATTATAAGCTACCGTCTTTCCCCCTTTTTAAGACACCGTCTTATAATTTTTTTTCCTCAAAAAAACACAGGGTGGTTTATTTTGGGGGGGATGTCTTATTTTTATTACGTCAGTATGGTACGGTACAGCCTCCCCCTGCGCGCTGAGCAGGCGGGGCAGAACTCCGCAAGAGGCGCGTTCCCCCCCCCCCGCGCGCGCCTCTCGCTGGCTCGCTGGCTCCATGCGCACGGGGAACAGGCGGGACAGGAAGAGGCATCTTCCCCCCCCCCGCCTCTCCCTGCGCGCTAAGCAGGAGGGGCTGAGGAGGCGACGGGAACAAGGGCGGCACCACGGCTTACTTTTGGGGTACGTCTTACTTCTCACAAAGGTTAAAAAAACCTGCCATGGCTTACTTTATGACTACGTATTAAAAAAGGGGAAACAGGATATTGTAAGTTTAAGTTAAGTCTGGATTTCTTATAGACAGGGCCAATCCTGAATGTATTGGATTTGTGACTATTATGCTCATTTGCCTTTAGCAGCAGTAAAGCTCTGCTGGATGAAATATTAATTTTAATAATATAATAACAATTTTATTATTTATACCCCGCCCATCTCGCTGAGATTCCCCCAGCCACTCTGGGAGGCTCCCAACAGAACACTAAAAACAGAATAAAACTTCAAACATTAAAAACTTCCTTAAATTGCCTCTGGTCTATTTTGGAAGGATCCTGCAACGTGTTAAAGTTGTTTCCCTGCTAATGATACATTGGAATCTACTCTGGATCAATACTGAGTAGAATTCCATGACACCAAGGGCCATATGAAGGATTCTTGCAGACGACATTTGGCCCGCAGGTCAGAGGTTTTCCACGGCGAGGCTAAACCGTGGCTTAACATGACACACAAGCCAGTCCAGCGAGACAGAAACCTACCGGGCGCAATGGCCTTCCTGGAGGGGCTCAGCCCCTCGGCCTTCTTGGTTGTGGCAATACCTTCCCACTGCTGCTTGGGGGACCTCCAGCCACTGGAAATATCCACGGGAGGCACCAGCAGTTTTTTCTTTGGTGGCTGATCAGCCGACGAAGCTGCAATGGAAAAAGATATACAGGCAAAGGTGACTGTCGAGATGTTCTGCACACAGCCCAGTCTGCAGGAAACTCTGAAGATATCTCCTTGAAAAACCGTCTGCTCAATGAGACCTCCTAAAAGATCTTGCCCATTTGCCCATCCAACCTAAGGTTTATATATTTTGAGGAACTCAAATACCACCCTTCAAAAGCTTTCTCAAGGTGACTTCCAAAAGTTAAGAACACAACAGAATTTTAAAAAATAGACAAGCATACAGGGGTTGCAAGAAGATCAAACCTATCCATTCTGAAGGAAATCAGCCCGGAGTGCTCACTGGAAGGACAGATCCTGAAGCTGAGGCTCCAAGACTTTGGCCACCTCATGAGAAGAGAAGACTCCCTGGAAAAGACCCTGATGTTGGGAAAGATGGAGGGCACAAGGAGAAGGGGATGACAGAGGATGAGATGGTTGGACAGTGTTCTCGAAGCTACCAACGTGAGTCTGACCAAACTGCGGAAGGCAGTGGAAGACAGGAGTGCCTGGCGTGCTCTGGTCCATGGGGTCACGAAGAGTCGGACACGACCAAATGACTAAACAACAACAACAACAGGCAGATAGATAAATGATAGATAGATAAATAGATAGATAGATAGATGATAGATAGATAGATAGATAGATAGATAGACAGACAGGCAGTGGAAGACAGGAGTGCCTGGCGTGCTCTGGTCCATGGGGTCACGAAGAGTCGGACACGACTAAATGACTAAACAACAACAACAACAGGCAGATAGATAAATAGATAAATAGATAAATAGATAGACAGATAGACAGATAGACAGATAGACAGATAGATAGATAGATAGATAGATAGGCAGTGGAAGACAGGAGGGCCTGGCGTGCTCTGGTCCATGGGGTCACGAAGAGTCGGACACGACTAAACGACTAAACAACAACAACCCCAAAACTGTGGGGGGAACATTAAGGAAGGAAAACAGGCACAACACAGCTTAATCCTGCCAAGAGTTACCTCTGAGACCCAGACCACACA
The DNA here is from genome assembly GCA_034642065.1 of Darevskia nairensis. Classification (NCBI taxonomy): domain Eukaryota; kingdom Metazoa; phylum Chordata; class Lepidosauria; order Squamata; family Lacertidae; genus Darevskia; species Darevskia nairensis. The sequence continues at coordinate 336,698 of JAWWNI010000010.1, forward strand.
AATTCTCCACTACACACACACTGATAGCACCCAAGGCTACTGCAGCAAACCAGTTCTTCCCACTTTTATGAAGGTGAATGTATCAAATAGGGAGCTGATCAATATAACTATCCTTAGATGCCGCTGGTTGACTAGTCAAATATTTCTAAGTGTAACGTTCTGTCTAGCAGATGACTGGCGAGCTATGAAATTGCTTCAGATGAAAGAAAATTGCTTATTCAATGCAGCACATTGTTAAACTGTGGAACTCTCTGCCACAGGAGGCAGTGATGGCCACTAACTGGGATGGCTTTGAAAGAGGATTAGGCAAATGCATGGAGGAGATTGTTATCAGTGGCTACTGGCTAGGACAGTGATGGCTAACCTTGACACTCCAGATGTTTGGGGACTACAACTCCCATCATCCCTGACCACTGATCCTGTTAGCTAGGGATGATGGGAGTTGTAGTTCCAAAACATCTGGGGTGTCAAGGTTGGCCATCACTGGGCTAGGAGAATACCAGTTGCTGGACACCACAGGAGGAGAAAGGGCTCGTGTTCGAATCCTGCTTGAGGGTTTTCTGTAGGCACTGGGTTGGCCACTGTGAGATGGCAGACCAGATGGGCCATTGGCCTGATCCAGCAAGTTCTCCTTATGTTCTTAAATCTGCATTAGCACAAAGTGCCCAGGGACACATTTTTTGGGGGGGGTCTGGGCTTTCAACAGGGACAAACCCCCCATTTTTTTGTTTTTTGACAGCCTCAGTGAAGACTGGATACTTGCTAGGGTGGTTCAAATCACAGTTTCTATGCTGAATGCTATACAAACTGCCCTGTTGCTGCACTTACTGCCTTTACAATGCTATCATACCAGTTTCCAGATTCGCCAGGGAGGTTGTTGAAGGAGCTGGCTTTTTGTCGTTCTGCACCGGACTCAGAGTTATGTCAACAGCTGCCCTGTGAACATCTGCAGGTTTGTGAGCGGTTCTGGGGTCGCCATGGCCAGGGACTCTGCAAAAGGAGAGAAGCGATCATTGATAGAAGGAACCCAGAGTCCTCTAAACCCAACACCGCTAAAAGGGCTTTTGACAGAGCCGTTTATATCCTGCGCTAGACAAATAATGCAAACTCTGCTCTAATACAAACCAACTTTCCATGCCAATAAAAGCAGAATTTTACCCGTGCAATTGATGCAGACTAAGACACGGGTGGCACTGTGGGTTAAACCACAGAGCTTGCCGATCAGAAGGTTGGCGGTTCGAATCCCCGCGACGGGGTGAGCTCCCGTTGCTCAGTCCCTGCTCCTGCCAACCTAGCAGTTCGAAAGCATGTCAAAGTGCAAGTAGATAAATAGGTACCACTCCAGCGGGAAGGTAAACGGCGTTTCCATGCACTGCTCTGGTTCGCAAGCGGCGGCTTTGTCATGCTGGCCACATGACCCGGAAGCTGTACGTCGGCTCCCTCGGCCTATAGAGCGAGATGAGCGCCGCAACCCCAGAGTCGTCCACGACTGGACCTAATGGTCAGGGGTCCCTTTACCTTTACCTTTAAGTTGGTAATACATTTCCTCAATTTTCACAATTTATTCTGCGGGACATTGAAGCTCCAAACCTGACCGCTGGGATATTCCATCCTGGTTGCTCACCAAATGTTTTGCCATATATTGCCTATGGCACACTTTTGTTGTGTGTGTCTGTCGTTGTGTGTGTGTCCACAAACACAATCTTATGTTCTCCACCCAACCGAAATTCCCTCTTCTCCTGCCTACTCACCTGTTTGCCATCGGCTTCAGCAGGGACCTCCAGTCCGCTGGCATTTCTGATTTCTCTTCCGTAACGCTCGTGGCTCCCGCTGGAGAAAGAAAACATCCACGAATGAGACTATGGTAATTGTAAAGGGACCCCTGACCATTAGGTCCAGTCGTGGACGACTCTGGGGTTGCGGCGCTCATCTCGCTTTCTTGGCCGAGGGAGCCGGCGTACAGCTTCCAGGTCATGTAGCCAGCATGACTAAGCCGCTTCTGGCGAACCAGAGCAGCGCACGGAAACACCATTTACCTTCCTGCTGGAGTGGTACCTATTTATCTACTTGCGCTTTGACGTGCTTTCGAACTGCTAGGTGGGCAGGAGTTGGGACAGAGCAACAGGAGCTCACCCCATCACGGGGATTCGAACCGCTGACCTTCTGATTGGCAGGGGCCTTCACTGTATTCTTTTCAGCACATGCTAAAAGCATTCTTATTTAAGCAAGCTTACCAGGATGCTTAGAAAGGCCGGTGAGAATTTTAATCTGCTTTAGTTTGTTGACTTTTTGTACGTTTTAAAGTATTGTTGCAAATGTTTCTCAGCTTCATTGTTTCATCTTTTTTCCTAAAGTGCTTTGAGGTTGGTTAGTTGGTTTACAATCAAGGGGTGTATAAATCTCATGAAATGAATAAATAAACGGACAAAAACGTGATGCAATGAGTAAATAAAGCACGGGCCACTTTTTACCTTTGGAGACCTTAACGTCCAGTTTATGCCCAGAGTCAGCTGCAGGTCTGCTGGGGGGCTGATCCTTGAGCCTGCTCTGGGGGGCCGCCCCAACACCCGCTTTGCCACCAGGATCCTTGGGCGAACGTTCAAGGGCGGGTGAATGTGCCCAGGGTCTTTTCTGTGGGTCTTCTGTGGCAGCTGGCATGCTGACAGGCCTGGAGGGCTTCCAGTCTGAGATGCTTCTCGTCTCGAGATGCTGTGGGCCAGAGGTGGCTGGAGACGGCTTGTTGCTATGGGCAAGAGGAGGAGATTAGCCCTTTGGCCAGTGGGATGGACAACTGACAGCATCCAGCTGACCACCACCCCTCCCAGGGCTGATAATAATAATAATAATAATAATAATAATAATAATAATAATAATAATAATATTATTATTATTATTATTATTATTATTATTATTATTTGTACCCCACCCATCTGGCTGGGTTTCCCCAACCACTCTGGGTGGCTTCCAACAAAAGATTAAAAATACATTAAAACATTGGTATCTGAAGAAGTGTGCATGCACACGAAAGCTCATACCAAGAACAAACTTAGTTGGTCTCTAAGGTGCTACAGGAAGGATTTTTATTTATTTATTTATTTTTTATTAAAACATCAGTCATTAAAAACTTCCCTAAACAGAGCTGCCTTCAGATGTCTTCTAAAAGTCAGGCATGCATTTGCCTCGCTAGTGTAAAGGTAAAGGTAAAGGGACCCCTGACCATTAGGTCCAGTTGTGTCCGACTCTGGGGTTGTGGCGCTCATCTCGCTTTATTGGCCGAGAGCCGGCGTAAGCTTCCAGGTCATGTGGCCAGCATGACTAAGCCGCTTCTGACAAACCAGAGCAGCGCACGGAAACGCCGTTTACCTTCCCGCCGGAGCGGTACCTATTTATCTACTTGCACTTTGACGTGTTTTCGAACTGCTAGGTGGGCAGGAGCTGGGACCGAGCAACGGGAATTCATCCCGTCGCGGGGATTCGAACCGCCAACCTTCTGATCAGCAAGCCCTAGGCTCTGTGGTTTAACCCACAGCGCCACCTGGGTCTCGCTAGTGTATAGGATCCCAAATCACAGGGGCAAGCGTTTTTCCAGTTGCATGTTAAAAACAGAAGGGGTAGGGGGCTGGCCTTGCAAGAGAATTGGCTGGCCAAGCCTCCCATTATCCAATGTAGGCAATTAGAACCTCCATCCCAGGAGCAGTATACCTCCAAGCGCAAAAGGACCGCAGAATTTACAGGTGGTTGTGACTTTTCTAGCGCAGAGATGGGAACCTCAGGGGCACCAAAGGAGGGACACAAAGCACTTACGTGCTGGATGCCGTTGAGGCGCCGCAAAAGCCACTAGTCCTGTTGGAGGAAGGCTGAAGCCCTGGCAACGCCTGCATCAGGACGCTCCGTGCTCTGTCCTTCTCGCCGACATCCGGACCGGTCCCCGACGTGTGGGTCCCGGAAAAGGATGCTCTCCCGGAGACCCGAGGTGGTTTTAAAATCGAGCCTTGGTTTTTAACCGGCTCCGATTTGCTTGGAGGAAGTCCTGAGCTCCCTGATCCGGCCTGGAAAAATTTCTCCCGAGCCTGCTGCGTTTTGGCGGACGATGGTGTCCAGCGCGGTGGGGAAGGAGAGGTGCTGGAGACGGCTAGACGATCCGATTTGCTCCCGGTAAGGTCTGACCAATGTGAACTCAGTGGCTCAGAAGCTGCTGATTTAACGGCACCGCTCATTTTCACGGATTCCTGCGCCGGCGTCTTGGATTCAAGTCCCTTCAAGTAGTTCTGCGCAGCGGAGGCAGAGGCGGAAGGTTTATCCTCCCTGGGGACACCCTTCGTGCCAGAGGACAAGGAATCCCGGAGGGGCGTCGGTTGCTCATGCCGGTTACAGACAAAAGTGCCGGCGTGGCGCCCAGCTTTGTAGTTTCCCGACTGCAGGGTACTAGAGCACTCTTTGCACCTGGGGCGAAAAGCGGCAGACAGAGGGTGAGCACTTTACGCAGAAAGCAGCAGCCCTAAGATTATGTGTTTTATGAAGTGGAAAATGATAACAAGATTCCACGTTTGTTTCTCAAATGAACGAAGAAGAAGAGGAGTTTGGATTTGATATCCCGCTTTATCACTACCCGAAGGAGTCTCCAAGCGGCTCACATTCTCCTTTCCCTTCCTCCCCCACTACAAACACTCTGTGAGGTGAGTGGGGCTGAGAGACTTCAGAGAAGGGTGACTAGCCCAAGGTCACCCAGCAGCTGCATGTGGAGGAGCGGGGAAGCGAACCCCGTTCCCCAGATTACGAGTCTACCGCTCTCAACCACTACACCACACTGGCTCTCTGGAAGCAAGTCTCTAGTCCTTTCTGAGTTCCAATGGCCAACTATTTTAATCGATACAAGATTTCTTCTGTGTCTAGTGCCACAGCTTTCAAATCCCCACTTGGACGTGAATGAAGCTCTCTGGGTGACCCGGGGCGGGGCAGTCGCTGCCCCTCAACCTAACCTACCTCACAGGGTTGTTGTGGGAGGGTAAAATGAGATGGGGGCCCTATCTTGTATGCCCCCTTGAGCAGCCTGGATAAAAAAGCGGGATATAAATGCCAATGCCAATGCTAACAACAACAACAACCCAAACACATTCTGGGAAATGATATATAATGAAATGGAAAAAAAATGTTTAAAATAACATTTGTTAAAAAACCAGAAGCTTTCTTATAAGGAACTATGGGTGCAGAAATATCGAAGGAGCATGTTTATGTATACAACAACAGCTACCAGAATAATAATAATAATAATAATAATAATTATTATTATTATTATTATTATTATTATTTATTTGTACCCCACCCATCTGGCTGAGTTTCCCAGTCACTCTGGGCAGCTCCCAATCAAGTGTTAAAAACAATACAGCATTAAATAGGGCTACCTTCAGATGTTTTTAAAAATAGGATAGCTGCTTATTTCCTTGACCTCTGCTGGAAGGGCATTCCACAGGGCAGGCACCACTACCGAGAAGGCCCTCTGTCTGGTTCCCTGCAACCTCACTTCTCGCAATGAGGGAACCATCAGAAGGCCCTCGGCGCTGGATCTCAGTGTCCGGGCAGAACGGTGGGGGTGGAGATGCTCCTTCAGGTATACAGGACCGTAGCCCAGAGATGGAAAGACGAAAAGGTCCCAACCAGAGGGGAATGGCAAGTTAAAGTGATGGACTGTGTTGAGATGGCAAAAACGACTTGAAAAATCAGAAATCAGGAAGGCCAAGATTTTAATGAAGACTGGAAGAAGTTTATATCATATTTGGAAGACCGCTGTAAACAGTTGAGCGCCTTAACAGGACTTAAATAACACTTGTGAGTTAACAGAGACTTAAGATATAAATGTTAAATGGAAGGCATAAATATGCAGCAGGAAATGTTACATGGGGGTCCCATGGAAGGGTGGAGGGAGGTCTGTGCAAGGGAATCTTGTATCTGTTTTTTTCTTTTGTTAATTATATTCGATTGAGAATATTATTTTAAAAAATGGAAAACTAATAAAATTTTGTTTAAAAAAACAATCCAAACACAGCAACAACAACAATCCAGACAGAGAAAAGGTGGAAACCAGGTGCAAATGCCACACCTGAACAGTACCTGAAGCAGTTCCTGTGATAAAGCTTCCCCTCCACCAGGAGGCGCTGTACCAGGTGAACGTGGTTTCCGCAGATGGCGCAGTTGCTGCTTCGCGTGTTGCTGTTCTCCGCTAAGACACGTCTCTGGGGGAGAAAAAGGGAAGAGAGACATGAACCTGAGACCAGACTCAAAGGGTCCATTTAATCCCACCTCCCGTTCTGCACTGCAGCCCATCAGGTGCCTCCAGGAAGCGGACAAGCCCCACTGGTTGCCAGAGATACACTGCCACTAGACATGGAAGCTCCACTCTGGGCTATCACGTCCGATTGTTGTCGACAGGCCCCCTGCCCCTCCGTCTAGCTTCAGTCTCTAGGGCAAAAGATGGCCGCTCCGTACCGCTGCCACAGGTGAGTTCTCCTTCGCCAGATTGCGAGAGGCTGGAACTGTCTTGGGTTCGGATGGCGGCAGGACTCGCGGGGGCTTGCTGGGGGCTGGCGCCGCCGGTTCAGAAACAACCTTCTTCCCCATCGGCTCCTCGCTGGGTGCGGAAGAAGGGCGTTTTATGCCAGACATTCCTCCAACTGTTGGGAAGGGAAGACAAAAAAACGTCTCAAGAAGGAAGCAGGAAGCAGGAATGACCTAAGGCGGTTGGATCAACCCCCTAAACCAGGCATCCCCAAACTCGGCCCTCCAGGTGTTGTGGGACTACAACTCCCATCATCCCTAGCTAACAGGACCAGTGGTCAGGGATGATGGGAACTGTAGTCCCAAAACATCTGGAGGACTGAGTTTGGGGTGCCTGCCCTAAACCAAGAAAACATCAGCAGAAAACTAATTGGATCTAATAAGCGGGGAACTGTCGTCCAGGGAACGTCTTTCAGTATAGCACAACCTCCTTTGCCAACCTGGGACCCAGGGCGGATTGAGGTTGGATGAGGCCCTAAGCTACTGAAGGTAACGGGGCCCTTTCTATGTCCAGCTGTCCTTTGTCAGCAACAAATTGTCACTGTTTTTTGTGTTGAATAGATGCTATATGGTAATTTATGGACCTACCGGTAATAGGTATCTAAAGCCATTTGCACATATTGCTATCATAGCTGTCAATCTTTCCCTTTTCTTGTGAGGAATCCTATTTGGAATAAGGGGATTTCCCGGGGGGAAAGGGAAAAGTGGACAGCTATGATTGCCATGCAACCAGTCCATGCAGAATGTAGGCACCCTATACAGTGGGACCTCGACTTACGACGATAATGTGTTCCGACGCAATTTTTGTAAGTCGAAAACATTCGTAAGTCGAATCCCCATAGGAATGCATTGAGCGAAAAAAATTCGTAAGTCGAAAAAATCCTATTAAAGCGGCCGCGACTTCCTTTCGTAAGTCGAAAAATTCGGTTGCGGTGGCCATTTTGTTTCTCCCGGAAGTCATTCGTAAGTCAAAAAACACGTAAGTCGAATCGCTCGTAAGTCGAGGTCCCACTGTATATAGAAAGGAGCAAACCAGTGATATTTTAGGGAGCAGGCTAGCAGGTGGGGGCCATTACTTACATCACAGGAGCCTCCACAACACAAAACACAGTTGCCGTATGTAGGTTTTATTTTATTTGGTTTTTTATCTTATATTTTGGAAATGTACATCCAGGTTTTTTCCCTTTAATTTTTTTTGGGGGCCCCCAAGAGAGTGGGGCCCTAAGCTATAGCTTGTTTAGTTTATATGTAAATCGGCACAGCTGGGACCTCCAAATGTTTTAGAAGACTGGCCTAATGGATCTCACAGGGCTATCATGGGAATAAGTAGCCTGGGTGCAATAGGAATAGGAATAGGAAGAATTTATTGGCCAAGTACATTTTCCAACATATCTGGAATTTTGCTTCCCTGGTCCTGATTCCCTGGTCCTGAATGGGGTAACTGTGCCCCTGAAGGACCAGGTGCGCAGCCTGGGAGTCATTTTGGACTCACAGCTGTCCATGGAGGCGCAGGTTAATTCTGTGTCCAGGGCGGCTGTCTACCAGCTACATCTGGTACGCAGGCTGAGGCCCTCCCTGCCCGCAGACTGTCTCGCCAGAGTGGTGCATGCTCTGGTTATCTCCCGCTTGGACTACTGCAATGCGCCCTACGTGGGGCTACCTTTGAAGGTGACCCGGAAACTACAACTAATCCAGAATGCGGCAGCTAAGACTGGTGACTGGGAGTGGCCGCTGGGACCACATAACACCGGTCCTGAGAGAACTACATTGGCTCCCAGTATGTTTCCGAGCACAATTCAAAGTGTTGGTGCTGACCTTTAAAGCCCTAAACGGCCTCGGTCCTGTATACCTGAAGGAGCGTCTCCACCCCCACCGTTCAGCCCGGACACTGAGGTCCAGCACTGAGGGCCTTCTGGCGGTTCCCTCACTGCGAGAAGCAAAGCTACAGGGAACCAGGCAGAGGGCCTTCTCAGTAGTGGCACCCGCCCTGTGGAACGCCCTCCCAGCAGAGGTCAAAAAGATAAACAACTATCTGACATTCAGAAAATACCTCAAGGCAGCCCTATTTAGGGAAGTTTTAAACTTGTGATGTTTTAATGTATTTTAATGTCTGTTGGAGGCCGCCCAGAGTGGCTGGTGAGACCCGGCCCGATGGGCGGGGTACAAATAAAAAAATTTATTATTATTATTATTATAGTTCTGTGAGGGGAAACAGGGTTCTCCTAACAACCAACCATGACTAACGCGGCTATTAAAAGCTGTTGCTTCCTTCTAGTTGCTAGAACCATTTTTTTGAAGCATTTATGCCAGCTGCGAAATAGCGCAGGATCTATTTTCGGACAAAAGCTCTGCAGGAGAAAAGGAAGGGGTTGGGGAGCCTTACTTACTTGGCGAACGTCCATGGAAATAGTTATAATATTGAGAGACGTAAGTGAGGATGCTCAGTCTGTCGGGCACTTTGAGAGCGACCATGTCCTCAGCGTCCAACAAGGCCGGGATGCCCAGTTCCATTTCGGCCACTTTGAAAGCCTGTCAGTCGTGAACAGAGGAGATAAGGAGACTTGATTGTTGCTTTGTTTTGAAATCCCAAACCAATGAGATTTCCGAGAGGCAAGGCCAAGCCGCGGTTTACAAAGCTGAACTATGGTTTGCTACAAGGTCTAAAGCAGGGTTTTCCAAAACTTGGGTCTCCAGCTGTTTTGGGACTACAGTTCCCATCATCCCTGACCACTGATCCTGCTGATGGGAGTTGTAGTCCAAAAACACCTGGAGACCCAAGTTTCAGAAACCCCGGTCGAAAGCAAAAGTCGGTTCTTGTTTTTATACGCAACAACAGTGGCGAGATTATTGTTGGCGCAGGTCTGGAAACAACAGCAAATGCCAACAGTGGAAGAATGGCAACAAAAGGTATTGGAATATGCGGAAATTGTTAAATTAATGGGGATTATTCAACAACAGGGCGACGAAACATTTCAAAAAGAATGGGGGGGGGGGAATTATGGTATATACAGGGAAAATGTGTCGAAATAAAATTACCAGTAGAATTGAAACAAACCTCGGAATGGGAAATTTTAATACTCTTATTTGAACATTAGCAACAAAATAATGGGAAACATAATGAACTTATATTAAATAAATATAATTTATAAATAATATATAAACAAACAGCAAGTACAGTATACCGTACTTAGAAGGGTTTATTGATATATCGACAACTTATAAACAGATGTATGTGAATGGAAATAAAATATACAGAAATGGAAAAAGACAATGCGAAAAATAAAGAATGGACGTAAAGAAGACAGAAGAAGGGAGAAGGGAAGTCAGAGCTGATGAATGAAGGAGATATGAAATATGCTATACAGTATGTATATGCAATATAGTTTGTATATGAAGTATAAATGTAAAAATCAATAAAGATTATATTCAAGACTCGATTCAGGAGGGCCAGAAACACTCCAGCAACTTAAGAGGGGCTGTCCGGGGTCTCTGGCAAGAGGTCTCTTCCCACCCTGCCTGAGACCCCATTCGATGGGAGATACCAGAGCTTGAACCCATGACCTTCGGTATGCAAGGCGGCTGCAGTCCTGTTGAGCTATGGGCTCCAGCAACATGAGCACATGCCTTTAAGCAGACATTTGCCCAACGACCCTTTCATAAAAGATGCTGCAGTCAAGCAGGGCCACCTAACCCAGTGGGGGACCTCCCAGGGTGCTGATGGACTACAAATCCTATCAGCCATAGCCAGCATGGCCAATGGTCTGGAATGATGGGAGTTGTAGACTAGGAACATCCGGGGGGGGAGGCGCAGCTGTCCGAAGACATTTTGGCACCTGAGGCAAACCACAAAGTGCCTTCCGCCAAGGAGAGAGGAGGAAGCGAAAATCTACTTTGGGAACAAGGGGGGAATCAAACCAACATTACCCCAAAGGCTGTTGTGGGAGGAAAGGGGGCCTGAATTGAATCATGCAAGGTGGGTGCAGAGCCCAGGGGACCCCCAAGGGCAGCCCTCGCTATTTCCTCCCAGTAAGGTAAAGGGACCCCTGACCATTAGGTCCAGTCGTGTCTGACTCTGGGGTTGCAGTGCTCATCTCGCTTTACTGGCCGAGGGAGCCGGCGTTTGTCCACAGACAGCTTCCGGGTCATGTGGTCAGCAGGACTAAGCCGCTTCTGGCGAACCAGAGCAGCGCACGGAAATGCCGTTTACCTTCCCGCCGGAGCGGTACCTATTTATCTACTTGCACTTTGACGTGCTTTCGAACTTCTAGGTGGGCAGGAGCTGGGACCGAGCAACAGGAGCTCACCCCATCGCGGGGATTCGAACCGCCAACCTTCTGATCAGCAAGCCCTAGGCTCTGTGGTTTAACCCACAGCGCCACCCACGTCCCCTTTCCTCCCAGTAGCGCCTCCTATTTGCCGAGAGGCCACTGTCGCGTTGTCACGGACCTTGAAGGTTTCCAAGGCTTTGCTTGTTTCCCAATGGGATCATGCTCATCCGAGTCTGTTAATTGTGACTTGTTTTTGCAGTCGGCTTTCTGCGGAGATTTGGTCTGGGTATCTGCGTGGAATTCCCCCTTTGGCGAGGGTGCCTGCCTCAATTCCTAACCTGAAGGAGCGTCTCCACCCCCATCGTTCAGCCCGGACACTGAGATCCAGCGCCGAGGGCCTTCTGGCGGTTCCCTCACTGCAAGAAGCAAAGCTACAGGGAACCAGACAGAGGGCCTTCTCGGTTGTGGCACCTGCCCTGTTAGATGTCAAAGAGAACAACAACTACCAGACCTTTAGAAGACATCTGAAGGTAGCCCTGTTTAGGGAGGCTTTTAATGTTTGACGGACTATTGTATTTTAATATTTTGTTGGAAGCTGCCCAAGTGGCTGGGGAAACCCAGCCAGATGGGCGGGGTATAAATAACAAATTATTATTATTATTATTATTATTATTATTATTATTATTATTAAAATCAAAGAACGAAATGAGTTTTAAGAGCTGATTCTGGAGCTTACTGGGAAGGTTTTCCTCTCCCTTCCTCCTCTCTTTTTTCCTTGTGTGCCCTACCTACCATTTAAGTTTGGGAGCCTGAGGAGCCGGGCCTGCCTGCCTCCTAATGCTTAGTAAAGGCACTCTGGGACGAAAGAGCAAGGTTTTAAAAAGGCTTTAAATAAAGGAAAAAGTCAAAGACCATTGTTTCCATCTGCCCACTGCCGCCAGCGCTGGTGGGAGGTGGTCCTCCTGGGTCTCAGGCTGGGGACTTTCCATAAAGCTCCACCATCTTGAATCCATTACAGTTTTACACAGCTGAGCAGAGAGATCTTAAAATCAGCTTCCTGGTTGCATCCCCCCCCCCTCACGATTTGTATTATTATTTGAATTTGGCACCCGCCCTGTGGAACGCCCTCCCACCAGATGTCAAAGAGAAAAACAACTACCAGACTTTTAGAAGACATCTGAAGGCAGCCCTGTTTAGGGAAGCTTTTAATGTTTGACGGACTATTGTATTTTAATATTTTGTTGGAAGCTGCCCAAGTGGCTGGGGAAGCCCTGCCAGATGGGCGGGGTATGAATAATAAAATATTATTATTATTATTATTATTATTATTATTATTATTATTATAGATGTCTTCTAAAAGTCTGGTAGTTGTTCTCTTTGACATCTGATGGGAGGGTGTTCCACAGGGCGGGAGCCACTACCAAGAAGGTCCTCTGCCTGGTTCCCTGTAGCTTTGCTTCTCGCAGTGAGGGAACTGCCAGAAGGCCCTCGGAGCTGGACCTCAGTGTCCAGGCTGAACAATGGGGGTGGAGACGCTCCTTCAGGTATACTGGGCCGAGGCCGTTTAGGGCTTTAAAGGTCAGCACCGACACTTTTAATTGTGCTCGGAAACGTACTGGGATGTCAAGAGTGGCCTCTTTGTGGCATCTCCCCAGCGTTCAGTGGAGGGTCAAGTCACTAGTCCTCATGGAAATGTTCTCTGACAGGGGCAGGCTGAGGACAAGGCTTCTGAGGCTCGTGCTGAGCAGCGGTGGAATCGATTCTGGGCCAAGGCCAAGGAAGCTCTCCTTGGAGAAGCCGCAAAATCTGCAACACATCTTCTTCACAAGGCACATTCCATTCTGAATGCATTCATTCATTCATTCATCCAGCCAGCCAGCCCACATTCAGATTTCTGGAGCCAGCACAGAGCCGGATGGGTGGTCCGAATGCCGTGCCTCTGTTGGGAAACATCTGCGCAAGACAACAGCGCCCTTCCCCCCACCCCACACACATGTGCAGAGATTCAGAAATGCAATTTTCAGTAAACTCAAGCGAATGAGCAGGGCACGATCCAGTTTCCAAATGGAAAGGCAGAGTCTAGGGAGAGGGTGCAAAAAAATAAAATAAAGAAGCCAGCAAGGTGCAGGGATAGCAGGGTCAGATGGAGACCGGGGTGATCTTGCAGATAGTAGCCAGGTTTCTGCAACACGCGGCGAGGATTTGTGAATGTTGTACAACAGTACAATCATACCTCGGGTTACGGCCGCTTCAGGTTGCGCGTTTTCAGGTTGCGCACCGCGCCAAACCCGGAAGTACCGGACGGGAAGTAATGGGTCACTTCTGGGTTTCGGCGCTCGTGCATGCGCAAAAATACTAAATCGCGCTTTGCGCATGTGCAGAAGTGCCGAATCGCAACCCACGCGTGCGCAGACACGGCGCTGCGGGTTACGGACGCTGCGGGTTGCAAACGCGCCTCCCGCACGGATTGCGTTCGCGACCCGAGCATCCACTGTATTTTAATCGTTAGATGGAGATTTTGCTGAGTGATTGTACTGAACCTTTCAGAATTTTGTTTTTATGTCAATAAAGGTTTGAAGCCGGGGTGACCCAGGTTCAAATCCTACCCTTCCCGTTCGGTCATGAAGCCTACTGGGCAAGTCTATGGCTAACGTACCTCACAGGGTTGTTGTGAAGATAAAACAGGAAGGAGGGCTATCTATGCTGTTCCACAGTCCTCAGAAAAAGGTGTGTGTGTGTGTGTGTGTGTGTAGTATTCATTCATTCGTTTGTTTGTTTGTTTGTTGCATTTCTACCCCACCTTTCTCTCCAAGGAGCTCAAGGTAGCATGCATGGTTCTCCACCTCCTCATTTAGTCCCAAAACAACCCTGTGAGGTAGGTTAGGCTGAAAGGCAGTGACTGAGCCCCAAGGTCACTCAGGAGGCTTCATGGCCATGTGGGGATTTGAACCCTGGTCTCCCAGGTCCTAGTCCGGCCTCTCCACGTGCCTCACAGAGACACATTTCCCCAAATCCATGTGGATACGCTTATTCTTCAATCCTTCACCTCTCCCCTCAAACAAATTATAAACTTGCAAAACCGCCTTGAGGATCTGGGTGTGTATGAGTGTTAGTGACGGCACGTGCATTGGCCAATAGGCACCCCTCTCGTCTGGCTTTTCCCCTCACTGCACTTGACCACGTTGGAAATCTTGCACAGCTGGTTTTTCAGAGCACGGACAGAAAAGGGCGGCACCCTTTGTCCTGAACAGTAAAGGATACTTTCTACACCAGCCCACGGCTCGAACAAATTCCTGATTTTCTTCTCTGGCAACAGGGCAAACGAACGGCAGCCTTTGGTTCGATTCAGGGCACATTGCCAAGCATTTTGTACAAAGTGGCAAACTTAGATTAAACAGGTACCGTTGGAGGAGTGTTCGAATTGACCCAAAGGCTGCCAGATGCAGGCAGAATGTAAGAAGGGTTAAGTTTCTTGGCATGCTGTCTAAATTTATGGTCCGTTTGTTTTGATCTAATCTATCCAGGGCCTAAGCATTGGGGCAGAGAGGCACCCTGAGGGCACAGCAGACATGACGTCACAGCAGGAAGCAAAACTGGAAAATCTTACCAACTGGTTGTTTTCGTAGATATTTTCTTTGCTCAGAGCATTGAAGTTTCTGGAAAAGAAAGTCAAAGAGAAGGAAGGTTTAAGCCAAGGGTCAGCAACCTTTTTCAGCCGTGGGCCGGTCCACTGTCCCTCAGACCATGTGGTGGGCCAGACTATTTTGGGGGGGTTGGGGGGGGGATGAACGAATCAAATTCCTATGCCCCACAAATAACCCAGAGATGCATTTTAAATAAAAGCACACATTCTACTCATATAAAAACCACACTGATTCCCAGACCGTCCGCAGCCCGGATTGACATGGCGATTGGGCCACATCCAGCCCACGGGCCTTAGGTTGCCTACCCCTGGTTTTAGCCAAACGAGCGAGACCGGCACCAACAACTTTATTCAGTTGGAGAGTGGAACATGCAATCCTGCTGGGTGCAGGGATCTGAGTTTCCCTGCAGGGATTGTCACAGGCAAGCAGCACCCAGCAGGATCAAACCCTCAGCCCGCCAGCTCCTCTCACCACTCGGGGCGCCGTGATCTCACACGATTTCCCCACGAAGAGAGCTTTCCCCCCGGGGCTGCGATCTTGTGCATTTTGAGGCGCCATGCCTGAAAAGCGCTTTTCCAGGGAGAAATTGCAGCGTGAAATCATGGGAGATCGCAGCACCCCAAATGGCTGTCATGCTCTTGCAAGAAAAAAAAAAGGGACTGTGACATCCCAGAATATGGCATCCTGGTTTTTCCCTTTTGACGTGCTGGAGGGGATGGAATGGGGGCGTCCTAACAATTCCCAGCACCCTTAACAAACTACAGCTCCCAGAATTCTTTGCAGGGGGGAAGCCATGCCTGTTTAAAGTGGCCTGATGCTGTTTTAAACGTATAATAATAATAATAATAATAATAATAATAATAATTTATTATTTATACCCCGCCCATCTGGCTGGGTTTCCCCAGCCACTCTGGGCGGCTTTCAACAGAGCATTAAAATACAATAATCTATAAAACATTAAAAGCCTCCCTAAACAGGGCTGCCTTCAGATGTCTTCTAAAGGTCTGGTAATTGTTGTTCTCTTTGACATCTGAAGGGAGGGCATTCCACAGGACGGGTGCCACTACCGAGAAGGCCCTCTGCCTGGTTCCCTGTAACTTGGCTTCACGCAGTGAGGGAACCGCCAGAAGGCCCTCGGCACTGGACCTCAGTGTCCGGGCTGACCGATGGGGGTGGAGACGTATGCTGTTAATGTGGCCAGAGAAGCAGGTAGATACATTTATTAAAAGCAACTTCCAAACTTGAGAAGTCTTGCTGAGTGTTACGCTTCCGTTTTGAGTATTAAGCTGAGGTCTGTCTGTTTTTGCTACTTATTTTGCATTTTTGCTTTTGCGCCTCTTTTTTGTTTTGTTTTTGTGACTGTGTGGAACCCAGTTCAGCTAATGATTGATTGTGTGACTGCAGTACAGTGGTACCTCGAGTTACAAACGCCTCAGGTTACAAACGCTTCAGGTTACAAACTCCGCTAACCTGGAAGAGTTACCTCGAGTTGAGAACTTTGCCCCAGGATGAGAACGGAAATTGTGTGCGCAGCAACAGCAAGAGGCCCCATTAGCAAAAGCACGCCTCTAGTTAAGGACAGTTTCAGGTTAAGAATGGACCTCCGGAACGAATTAAGTTCGTAACTAGAGGTACCACTGTACATGGTTTATTGCAGGGGTCAGCAACCTTTTTCAGCCGTGGGCCAGTCCACCGTCCCTCAGACCTTTTGGGGGCCGGACTATATTTTTTTTGGGGGGTGGGGAATGAATGAATTCCTATGCCCCACAAATAACCCAGAGATGCATTTTAAATAAAAGCACACCTTCTACTCATGTAAAAACACCAGGCAGGCCCCACAAATAACCCAGAGATGCATTTTAAAGAAAAGCACACATTCTACTCATGTAAAAACACGCTGATTCCCGGACCGTCCGCAGGCCGGATTGAGAAGGCGATTGGGCCGGATCCGGCCCACGGGCCTTAGGTTGCCTACCCCTGGTTTATTGCTTTCATTTTACGGATCAAGGGTCTCGTTCGATAGTAAAATTCATGTTAAATTGCTGTTTTAGGGGTTGTTTTTAAAAGTCTGGAACGGATTAATCCGTTTTGCATTACTTTCTATGGGAAAGCGCGCCTTGGTTTTGGAACGCTTTGGTTTTGGAACGGACTTCCGGAATGGATTAGGTTTGAGAACCAAGGTACCACTGTACTGGGAAGAACTGGGCACAGAGAGCTAGCAGGCATTTTCCACGGCGGTTTTAGGGAAGCATGACTCAGCACCGATGAGTCATCAACAATCAGCTTGAGAACACATTTCCTCCGAAGGCATTGCTGGTTGGGCAACGGAGACGCCGCAAAGCAGCCAAAAACCCATGCTGATCTTTGCTCTTTACTACTCCGGCTCAAGACTTGAAAGGAAATTATCACCACCGAAGCTTTGAGTTTATAATCCTGCCACAATTTGGAGGCAGCGCCCTCGCTTTCCCTTTCATTTCCACCTGGGCGGATGCAAAGTTCGGCACGCAAACACAGAGGTTGGGCGCGGGAGGAAAATCCCCTGCTGGCTTGCGTGTCCAGCCACAGATAAGGACACGGGATAAAGGTAAAGGTAAAGGGACCCCTGACCATTAGATCCAGTCGTGTCCGACTCTGGGGTTGCGGCGCTCATCTCGCTTTACTGGCCGAGGGAGCCGGCGTACAGCTTCCGGGTCATGTGGCCAGCATGACAAAGCCGCTTCTGGCGAACCAGAGCAGCGCACGGAAACGCCGTTTACCTTCCCGCCAGAGCGGTTCCTATTTATCTACTTGCACTTTGATGTGCTTTTGAACTGCTAGGTGGACAGGAGCTGGGACCGAGCAACGGGAGCTCACCCAGTCGCAGGGATTCGAACCTCCGACCTTCGGATCAGCAAGCCCTAGGCTCCGTGGTTTAACCCACAGCGCCACCTGGGTCCCAAGGACACGGGATAAAAGGGGGATAAAAGGAGAGGTGGCCTAGAAATGCAAAGAAGGTAAAGTCCCGACCAGAGAAGAACGGCAGATGAAGTTGAAGGACTATTCTGAAATGGCTAAAATGGGCGGAAGAATCAGAAATCAGGAGGACCAAAATTTTAATAAGGAAGGGGGGGAATTTATAACTTATCTTAAAGACCATTGTAAAATCATTAGTAGTACAGTGCACGCTCGGGTTGCGAACATGATCCGTGCGGAAGGCATGTTTGCAACCCGCAGCGCCGCTTCTGCGCACGTGCGGGTCGCGATTCGGTGCTTCTGCGCATGCGCAAGCGCAATTTAGTGTTTGCGCATGCGCAAGCGCCAAAACCCGGAAGTAACTCGTTCCAGTACTTCTGGGTTCGGCACGAGCACAACCTGAAAAAACGTAATCTGCAGCGTTCGCAACATGAGGTATGACTGTATTGGAATATGGCTTGTAGTTTAAGGCTGAATTTTAGACACAATGGAGATTTAAAAGATTTGGATCGTCATAAAAGATGAAGGAGGGAATGATTAATAATAGGACCAACAAAGGGGAGGATGGAAGTCCAGGAGATTCCTTGGAATCCTGTTTTTATTATTGATGTTTGATATATCTCTGTAAGTGTTTAATTTGAAAAACCAAATAAATAAATTCAAAATAAAAGGGGAGGTGGCAACCCAGTTCCCAGCCACCTTCCAAGTTCAGGGGGTCTCTATACACCTCTTTTGTTGAGTCACCAGAAGCAATTTAGGAATCTTTAGCTGTGATTCCTGCATTGCAAGGGGTTGGACTAGATGACCCTTGGGGTCCCTTCCAACTCTGCAATTCCATGATGATTATCAAGTGATAATGTAGAGTCATAGAATCATTGAATCCTAGAGTTGGAAGAGACCCCAAGGGCCATCCAGTCCAACCCCCTGCCAAGCAGGAACACCATCAAAGCATTCTTGACAGATGGCGGTCAAGCCTCTGCTTGAAGACCTCCAAAGAAGGAGACTCCACCACACTCCTTGGCAGCAAAGTCCACTGTCGAACAGCTCTTACTGTCAGGAAGTTCTTTCTAATGTTTAGGTGGAATCTTCTTTCTTGTAGTTTGAATCCATTGCTCCGTGTCCTCTTCTCTGGAGCAGCAGAAAACAACCTTTCTCCCTCCTCTATATGACATCCTTTTATATATTTGAACATGGCTATCATATCACCCCTTAACCTTCTCTTCTCCAGGCTAAACATACCCAGCTCCCTAAGCCGTTCCTCATAAGACATCGTTTCCAGGCCTTTGACCATTTTAGTTGCCCTCCTCTGGACATGTTCCAGCTTGTCAGTATCCTTCTTGAAGTGTGGTGCCCAGAACTGGACACAGTATTCCAGGTGAGGTCTGACCAGAGCGGAATACAGTGGTACTATTACTTCCCTTGATCTAGATGCTATACTCCTATTGATGCAGCCCAGAATTGCATTGGCTTTTTTAGCTGCTGCATCACACTGCTGACTCATGTCAACAGTCCTCAATGGTGGCTGCCACAATTCCCTCTGAAAGGCACAGGAGCAAGGCAGGAAAGTTTCCGCTGGTTTGTTGGCAACGCTTTGAGCTAGAAGCCTGAAATTTAGTCGACAGGTGGCTGAGACACCCCATTTCCAGGGGAGAGAGAGGAAAGAACTTAAAAGCAGGTCATCTGAGCAGTGCTCTTCAAAAACAGGACCCAAAGATTGAAGTAGAGTTTCCACATTAGCTAGACAGCTAAAACTTTCCAATAGTTTGGCCCGGCTGTGTAATGGTTAGAGCAGGCTTCCCCAACCTCAGCCCTCCAGGTGTTTTGAGACTACAATTCCCATCATCCCTGACCACTGGTCCTGCTAGCTAGGGATCATGGGAGTTGTAGGCCAAAAACATCTGGAGGGCCGAGGTTGAGGAAGCCTGAGTTAGAGGATTGAATCCTGCTTCAAAACCCTACTCAGCCACGAAGTTCACTGGCTGGCCTCAGGCCATTTGCTCCGTCACAGCCTATCCTACCTTGCAGGGCTGTTGTTGAGGACAAAACAGAGAAGGGTCCAGAGGAAAGGCAGGATACAAAGATAGTCAACAAAACCATAATGGCAAGCAAGTAGCAGTCCCAGTATGTTCCAGGAATGCAAACTGGATTCACTAGTTGATCTTACTTGACGTTCTTACTTGAGAGCAGTACATGTGAAAAGGATCTAGGAGTCTTGGTAGACCACAAACTTGACATGAGTCAACAGTGTGATGCAGCAGCTAAAAAAGCCAATGCAATTCTGGGCTGCATCAATAGGAGTATAGCATCTAGATCAAGGGAAGTAATAGTACCACTGTATTCCGCTCTGGTCAGACCCCACCTGGAATACTGTGTCCAATTCTGGGCACCACAGTTCAAGAAGGATACTGACAAGCTGGAACGTGTCCAGAGGAGGGCAACCAAAATGGTCAAAGGCCTGGAAATGATGCCTTATGAGGAACGGCTTAGGGAGCTGGGTATGTTTAGCCTGGAGAAGAGAAGGTTAAGGGGTGATATGATAGCCATGTTCAAATATATAAAAGGATGTCATAATATAGAGGAGGGAGAAAGGTTGTTTTCTGCTGCTCCTGAGAAGCGGACACGGAGCAATGGATTCAAACTACTGTACAAGAAAGACGATTCCACTTAAACATTAGGAAGAACTTCCTGACAGTAAGAGCTGTTTGACAGTGGAATTTGCTGCCAAGGAGTGTGGTGGAGTCTCCTTCTTTGGAGGTCTTTAAGCAGAGGCTTGACAGCCACCTGTCAGGAATGCTTTGATGGTGTTTCCTGCTTGGCAGGGGGTTGGACTGGATGGCCCTTGTGGTCTCTTCCAACTCTAGGATTCTATGTTTGCACATTGCTACTGTTGCTCTCCAGTTTCCTGAACTGCCCTTTGCTGGAATGTGAGATTATCCTTTCCTGTACATGCAAACAATGCAGATGAAGAGAAGCTGGAAACAGTTGCTCAGTTGTCCTCCACTCCCCCGAAGGATCCTGCCTGTACTCGCATCTCAGCTCAGGGCAAGGAAGGACAAGGGGTCTGAGGCTGACCCTGAGTCACTGACCCCCACATGCCTGGGGCAAGTTTCCAGCATCACCATATCAACATCCTGGGAAAGGCTTGACCTGTTGATTTCTGCCTGTCGTGGGGAAAATCCCCACTCAGTAGAAGCCAAGTGATTTCCTCAAGGGTGTGTGGTCTCCTCTATCATTTCACAGCTGCTTAAAAAAGGAAAATTTTCCAAGCGCAACTTGTCTAGGAACGGGGAAAAGCGGCACTGCATAAAATTCCACCCTCCAACTTCTACACAACTATTAAAGGCATAGGAGGTCAAACAGACCTGCCTGGTGCAGTAATGAAACCGGAGTGGAAATGAAGGGAAAGCAGGGAGAAGGAGGGGAATCCCGTACCCTCAGAACTGTGAAAAAGGATTCCTGCTGCCCCAGTTTGCAAGAAAAGTTGATTCCCTGGCCAGGAAGAGAACAGGCAGGGAGAGAAGTTCAAGGAAATGCCTGGGGGAGATGGGAGGGGCTGGCAGGAAGCAGGAAGAGATACATGAGAAGGGGAAAAGGAGGGTAAATCATGAAGAGACAAAGGCCACTTGGCACCATCAATAAAGGGCTGTGATGCCTGTGGTTTCACAGAATCATAGAACTGGCGAGGGGACCCCCCAAGGGTCATCTAGTCCTACCCCCTGCAATGCAGGAATCTCAACTCGATCTTATATGACAGATGGCCATCCAACCTCTTATTAAAAACCCCCAATGAAGGTTATTAAGATATGGAGATACAGAGGAGCTCAGCCGCCTCTCCTGGCTCGGGCGCCACAGGAAAGTACTTAGTTATTTGCCTTCTCTACAGTTTCGGTGCAAGGAAGTATAGAGCCAGAATTGGCCTCCAGTCACTAACGGACTCATTGTTAAGATCGTGTTCATGGAAGACAATCTTACTCAGCTATGAGTGATCGTCAAAGAAGGAGATATCCCTGTCAAGATACAACAGGCACTTTCCAGAAACAGCTGGAGACATTTTTGATCCGACAGGTTTCCCCAGCTAGATAAAGGGGTCTTTTCCGCTGAGTGTCTGCTTCACTGGGATTTTAATCTTGTTTTTTGTTTTTTTGTTTTTTGCTTAACAGTTTCTAATTATTATTAATAATTATTAATTATTATTAACCCAGGTGGCGCTGTGCGTTAAACCACAGAGCCTAGGGCTTGCCAATCAGAAGGTCGGCGGTTCGAATCCCTGCGACGGGGTGAGCTCCCGTTGCTCGGTCCCTGCTCCTGCCCACCTAGCAGTTCGAAAGCACGTCAAAGTGCAAGTAGATAAATAGGAACCGCTCTGGCAGGAAGGTAAACGGCGTTTCCGTGCGCTGCTCTGGTTCGCCAGAAGCGGCTTAGTCCTGCTGGCCACATGACCCGGAAGCTGTACGCCGGCTCTCGGCCAATAAAGCAAGATGAGCGCCGCAACCCCAGAGTCGGACACGACTGGACCTAATGCAGAGTTTCCCAACCGGTGTGCCGCGGCACACTGGTGTGCCGCGAGACACCGGCTGATGTGCCGCGGAAAAAGGGACCTGCAGCCCAGGGCTGCACAGGACCGTGGCGGCGGCGCTGCTGGAGCCCAGCGGCGAAGCGGAAGCCAGGGCGGCGCTGCTCCCTTGGCTGCTGCAGCAGCAGCAGCAACAGAAGCCTCGCAGGAGAATCCCGACCTGGTGCCCCAGCTGATGGGCGGGAGAAAGGACGCCGCGCTACAGCTGATCCCAGAGGTAACTCTGGGTCAGGAGACCCGGCGCAGCCGGGTGGGGGAGGAGCGGTGTGCCGCGAGATTTTTTTAATGAAACAAGTGTGCCGTTGCCTAGATTAGGTTGGGAAACACTGACCTAATGGTCAGGGGTCCCTTTACCTTTACCTAATTATGTTATGTGCAAATCACCTTGGGACAGTGGTTTGGAAGGTGATTAACAGATTATAAAAATACCAAGGCAGGGGCAAGCCCTTGAGGGAACAGATTCTGTTTCACTTCTCTCCTCTCTCCCCTGCTTTTCCTGAGAAGGATGTGGATGATGTATAAACAGCCAAACATGTGTCAGACCTGTTAGCAAAGCAAGTCAAAACAATAACAGGCGGGCAGGCTTTCCTTCTAAACTATTTGCTTTAGCCTCCACATTCCAAGGGGTAAGTTTAGCATCTGTTTGCTGAGAAATAAACGCTGTTTAAACACAGATGCAATCAAGAGAAAGGGTATGGGACAAGAATCCTGGCTCTCCCCCCCCCCCCAGGAAGGCTCCATTGCAAAGGTCCAGAAACAGATGGGTAAGATCTTAAGAACAGAGCAAAACTTATTGAATTCATCTGCAGCTCTAACACTGAGAGCTGTCTGATAGTGGAAGGATCTTTCTCGGGAGGTGAGGGGCTCTCCTTCCTCGGAGGTTTTAAAGCAGAGGTTGGATGTCCACCTGTCAGGGATGCTTTAGCTGAGATAATAATAATAATAATTTATTATTTGTACCCAGCCCATCTGGCTGGGTCTCCCCAGCCTCTCTGGGCGGCTTCCAGCAAACATTAAAATACATTAACACATCACAGATTAAAAACTTCCCTGAACAGGGCTGCCTTCAGGTGTTTTCTAAATGTCATGTAGTTGTTGATCCTTTTAACCTCTGGTGGGAGGGCGTTCCACAGGGCGGGCGCCACTACCAAGAAGGCCCTCTGCCTGGTTCCCTGTAGCTTTGCTTCTCGCAGTGAGGGAACCGCCAGAAGGCCCTCGGAGCTGGACCTCAGTGTCCGGGCCGAATGATGGGGGTGGAGACGCTCCTTCAGGTATACAGGACCGAGGCCGTTTAGGGCTTTAAAGGTCAGCACCAACACTTTGAATTGTGCTCGGAAACATACTGGGAGCCAATGTAGCTCTCTCAGAACCGGTGTTACCGGTATGTGGTCCCGGTAGCCACTCCCAGTCACCAGTCTAGCTGCCGCATTCTGGATTAGTTGTAGTTTCTGGGTCACCTTCAAAGGTAGCCCCACATAGAGCGCATTGCAGCAGTCCAAGCGGGAGATAACTAGAGCATGCACCACTCTGGAGAGACAGTCTGGTGAGAGCCCTGCATTGCAGGGGGTTGGACTAGATGACATTTGGGGGTCCCTTCCAACTCTACATTTCTACGATTCTTTGACCCGTTGGTGCTGAAGACAGAGGAGAGGGCTGGGTAGAAGCAGCGCTGCAGCTCAACCGCTCGGCTGCCTTCTTCCTCATTTCCCACTAGTTCCTTAGAGTCAGTCAAATGGAAGGAAGTGGGACAAGGGCACATTATGCCACAGTGGCTCAGACGGTCATGCATAACCTCTGAGTTCATTCATCATGTGTGTTTGGGGTTTCAACAGGGATGGCGTCATCCGGTGGGCGAAGTTTGGTTGTGAGCAATTCCTTTGTCTTGCCTTCGCCTGTGGGAGTGGAGGGTGAAATAGCGGACCCCCGACAGGCCTGTGGAAAACCTCATATTTATTTTAACTCCCAAGAGAAGACAGTTCTTTTCCCTTTGCTTCTTAATCCTTTTGCTCCGGCAATGGATTTACTTGGGGGAGGAGAAGGAGGAGGAAGGGCAGCATATATTTAGGGAAGTTTTTAATCTGTGATATTTTAATGTACTTTGATATTTGTTGGAAGCTGCCCAGAGAGGCTGGGGAGACCCGGCCAGATGGGCGGGGTACAAATAATAAATTATTATTATTATTTGGAATTTCATCCTGCTTTTTGAGGGCGGCAACTGCCAATCTGAATTAATTTTGAAGTTTTTGGGGACGAACGGCGAACTTTTTAGCTTTGGGGGAACGCATGAATGAATCTAGGGCAAAACGGGGGGGGGGGTGAACTTGCTGAAATGGGAGGGGCAACCTGTGCTGTGCAGCTCCCAGTTAAGCACTCCCTATTGCAGCTGATCTCACCAGGGCTTGCTGTGACCGCCGATCAGCTGATTGGACCATCAGCTAGAAGGGACCATGAGGGTCATCTAGTCCAACCCCCTGCAATGCAAGAATAGTTTGCCCAATGTGTGGCTTGAACCCATGACTCAGAAATTAAGGGCCTCATGCTCTACCGACTGAGCCATCCAGGGTATTGTAAGGGTTCAGAAAAGGGCAACTCAAATTATCGATATTCCACACTAAGGGATCATTAGGGAAAAGAAAGATGCTGGTATCGTGACACCATGATGCAAATCTCAGGTGCAACTGCATTTGGAATACTGTGTAGGGTTCTGGTCACCTCAACCCAAAAAGGATACGGAAGAGTTGGAGAAAGTTCAGAAAAGGGCAATGCAGATGATCGAGGGGATGGATCAACAACCTGACTCGAAAGGCACCAGCATCTGGGAGTTTTTTGTTCAGGGAAAAGGCAAGTTAGAGGGGATAAGATACAAGTTTATAAAAATTATGCATAGCAAGAAGAAAGTGGAAAGATAAAAGTTTTGCTCCCTCTCTTATGAGACTAGAGGATATCCAGAGAAGCTGAACATTGGAAGGTTCAGGACAGACAAAAATAATTTATCCACATAGCGCATAGTTAAATTGTGAGGTTCCCTACCGCAAAATGTGATAATGGCCACTAACTTGGATGGCTTTTAAAGAAGATTGCAGAAATCCACGGAGGTAAAGGCTAACAGGTGACTAGCCATGACATCTCTGTATTACCACTTTTGCTTTGGGGTGAAAAAACTTGCTCAGATCTCACCTCTGTCATGAATTCCCTCGGGGGAGTTTGGCAAACCACCCTGCGGGCTTCAGCCAGCACTAATACCACCCCTACCTCGCAGGGTTGTTGTACGGATTGTCAGCACAAAATTAATAAGCATGTTTTTAAAACCTCCCTTCATCCGGATTGACTCCAGGGCAGGTTTCAGGTTTGTTTGTTTGTTTGTTTGTTTTTAAGCACACAAGACGAAACTGAGGGGGAAGGAGCAAGCAAGTACACTTTAAAAGTACAGAATAACTTTTTAAAAGGCTGAGCAAACAAAAAGGTTTTTTGGTTTTTTTAACTTGGTGCCTAAAAGAAAGCTGTGATGCTGCCAGGTGAGCCTCCCAGGGGACGGCATCCCATAACAGAGGAAGAAAGCTTCTCTCACTAAGCACCACCCATTTCGCTTGAAAAGGGAAGGTACAAACAGAGGTGGACATTGGAACATGATTTCAGAGCAAAGGTGGGTTGATAAGGAAGCTTACTGGGTCGACCTGGATGCCTCCTGCAAATTGGTGCCCTCCGTAAGTTGTTGGGCTCCAACTCCCATCAGCCCCAGCCAGCATGGCAAATGGCCAGGGGGTGATTGGAGTTGTGGTCCCCAACATCAGAAGGTCGGGGGTTCGAATCCCCGCGACAGGGTGAGCTCCCGTTGCTCGGTCCCAGCTCCTGCCCACCTAGCAGTTCGAAAGCACATCAAAGTGCAAGTAGATAAATAGGTACAGCTCCGGCGGGAAGGTCAACGGCGTTTCCGTGCGCTGCTCTGGTTCGCCAGAAGCGGCTTAGTCATGCTGGCCACATGACCCGGAAACTGTACGCCGGCTCCCTCAGCCAGTAAAGCGAGATGAGGCCCGCAACCCCAGAGTCGTTCGCGACTGGACCTAATGGTCAGGGGTCCCTTTACCTTTAAAGAGAGATATCCCCGCATAATACTTTCTGACCAGAGCACTTTGGCATTTCATCTCACGTAGGAACAACTTTGGACCACAAGCCTCAGCTGATCCTGCCTTTTGGTGACATGAAGAAGTTGCCTCCACCGACACCGCCAATTCTAATTATTATTATTATTAATTGCATTTATATACCACCTTTGTCTCCAAGGAGCTCAGGACACCATGCATGGTTCTCCCTGTCTCCTCATTTAATCCTCACAACAACCCTGTGAAGTAGACCAGGTTGAGAGTGAGTGCCTGTTCCAAGATATAGCTCAGTTGGTTAGAGCGTGGTGTTGGTCATGCCAAGGCTGCAGGTTTGATCCCAGTATAGGACAGCTGAGTATTCCTGCATTGCAAGGGGTTAGACTAGATGTCCCTCAGGGTCCCTTCCAACCCTATGATTTATGGCCAAGGGAACCCTGGTCACTCCCAGGCCCTTGTCCAACACTCTTAACCACTGTACCATGCTGGCTTAAGCCTCTGGTAGACTGCATCTGTCCATGGAGGTGCCACTTAGTAATTCCAGCAGATCCCCCTCTGAAAGCTCTACCCGCCAAGAACTCGCCAGCTTTCCCTCATCCCCCCAGCGCTTCGCAAGGGTTCTTTCCACACACACCAAGTCCTTCATTGCAAAGGGGTGAGACCCTAAGGCAACCCCTTCCCCAGCTCTCGCTGTCTCTTTGTAGAACTCACATGAGATCCGGCCTGTGGCGATGAAGGATGGCGCAGAAGGCCAAGCCGTCCCGGAAAGAAGTGGTCATGTTGGTGATGCTGACATCCCGGTACCCTTGGCACTGTTGCTTGCACCACTGCTGGAGGGCTTGGATAGCTGCCATCTTGGAGGGCGGCGGCGGCGGGGGGGGGGGTTAAAATACGAGGTGGCGATGGAGGAGAGAGCGGTTCAGAGCCCCTCGCCTTGGCTTCTGGGCTGCTCAGCGCAGGGTTGGAGACGCTGGGGGTCTTCCGAAGTGCGCCACCGTCTAAAGCTCTCCCCGCCCCTATCCAGCCCCCCAAGTCGCCCCGCGCCCTCCTTTTTCCATAGCAGGAGGCGAGGCGAGGAAAGCTGCAGGCAAAACTGTCTGAAAACCCACCAGGCACACGTGTCTAGCAGGGGGGGGGGGGGAGGTCTGGTTGCCAGCCACGTCGCGCTTTCCAAAACGTGCCAAATTGTTGCGGGGCGCGGGGCGGGCACTCTGTGCGAGAGACCCTCCCCAAATCCGGCGCCCGAGAAGAGCAGCGCCGGCGCAAATCCAGCCCCGTTCCCGATCGGTGGAACGGAAAGCGGCCGCGGCGCTTCCGACGTGCGCCAAGACGCGCGACCTCTCCAAAAAGTACCCCAGAGGCGCCCGTAGGAGCGGGCTGGCGGAGGGAGCCCCGCAAAGAGCGATCGCGTCGGGAGGCTCCGTCGGGAAAGCCGGAGAAACTCCAGCCTCCGGATCTGTGGGAACGAGGAGGCGGGGAGGGAAAGGAAAACTTCGGCGGCGGGGGGAGCCGGGGAGCCAATGGCCGAGCCTGGAGCGCAGGAGGGCGGGGAGCGGGACGAGACCAGCCCAACTCCGCCTCCCGGATCTCCCCGCTCAGCCCTTCCTCGCTGCCATCGGGCCTCCATCGGCGATCTTCTACGTGCTTACTCTCCGGTGCGCTCGGGAGTGGTCCAGTGGGGTACCCCGGCCTGATCCTATGCATGTTTACTCTGGAGTAAAGCGCGCTTCGCGCAGTTGGGAGGATCGGGTCCCAGCAAAGGATTCTCAATGGTGGGGCGAGCGGTCGGATCCTAATTGCACTTTCTCAGAGTAAGCTTCTAGAGTCCTATAGGACGTTCAGCCCGACCCTGTTGTCCAACAGGAAAACGATCTAGACCATTTATGATTATTATTATTTTTAAACACAGGGCTTGGCTGGGGGGGGGGGGGCTGTCCAGTTATTTCTACAGTACTTTTGACTTCCTGCTTCTTAAAAAGGTAAAGGGACCCCTGATCACTAGGTCCAGTCGTGACCGGTTGCGGCGCTCATCTCGCTTTACTGGCCGAGGGAGCCGGCGTACAGCTTCCAGGTCATGTGGCCAGCATGACTAATCCGCTTCTGGCGAACCAGAGCAGCGCACGGAAACGCCGTTTACCTTTCCGCCAGAGTGGTACCTATTTATCTACTTGCACTTTGATGTGCTTTCGAACTGCTAGGTGGGCAGGAGCAGGGACCGAGCAACGGGAGCTCACCCCGTCAAGGGGATTCGAACCGCCGACCTTCTGATCAGCAAGCCCTAGGCTCTGTGGTTTAACCCACAGCGCCACCCGCGTCCCTTCCTGCTTCTTAAGCATTTACTAATCCATAAGAGGGTCTCTCCTCTTATCCCCTGTTTTTGGCACCTCTGGAGACAATGGAGAAGTGCTCCTTCCTGGGTAAAGTCAAACTGTTGGAGAGTTACAGCACCTGCCGTGGCTGTAGAGACCGATAGGGGAGAGACATGTTTTGTTGCAGCTGGGACACATGAAAGTGTCCAGTTGTGCTGCTGCAGATGCACCAGGGCGATTCTTCTCTCTGCTCCTCCCAGCGGTCATTCCTCCTCTGGTCACTGCTGTGGATGCACGACTTGACTGTGTGTCTCCGGGCACTGCTGTTGTCTCCAGGGGATTCCCACAGATATCTCCTGAAACAGACGGTTGCCAACAACTACAAATAGTATCTTGTAACAATGCTTTTCAACCAACGCTGACACAACCCCCCCAGTACACTATATAAAAGAATATAAGCCTCACCCTTCCTCTCCCCCCTCTTCTTCCCCAGCCTTATACTGTACTCAGCACTAATGTTTCATAACAAATGTAGCTGGTCTGTAAGAAAACCTGAAAAAAGAGCCAAGGCATGTGCTTTTGTAAACCAAGGAGATCTTTAATCAACAACAGCAATGCTTTCCAACATATTTTCCCAGAACAGACACTAAGCTAACCAGCCTGTGATTTCTCCCTGGAAATTCCCCACTGGATCCCTTTTGGGGGGGGGAATGCTTTTTCATTGGCCACTTACCAGTCCTCGAGTTTGGAAGCCGATCTTGTGGACAAATTACCGTATTTTTCCGTGTATAAGACTAGATTTCCCCCTAAAAAATAATGTCAAAAATTAGGGGGCGTCTTACACTCTGGGCCGTCTCCCCCCATTTTCTTAAATCTGAGTCTCCAAAAATAGGGGGCGTCTTATACATGGGGGCGTCTTATAGACGGAAAAATACGGTGCATATTTTTGTAAGGAGATCAGCAGTTTTCACATTTGAGTTCTTTCTAAGGAGTCTCTTAAGATGGTGCCCCCCGGACCCGGCAATCTGCCGGGTTTTAATTCGTCAAGAAGGCCCCAAACTCCCGTGAAAGGTCTGCCAAAACAAATAAGGGTTTCCAGAGGGTGGCAGAACCCAAACCCTCCCCACTTGGACTGAGCCCACTTCCAACCTTCTTGCTTTCAAGGCAAAAGGAGTTGAGTAGATTGGAGACCAGGAAGCTTCTACTGAGGCAAACCCACTGGTCCATCTAGCTGAGAACTGCCTACTCTGACTGGCAGCAGCGCTTCAGGGCTTCAGGCGCAGGATATTCCCAGCCCTACTTTGGGACCTTCTGTCTACAAAGCGGATGTTCTGCAACTGACCCACAGCCCTTTGCCTTCTAAACAGGTGACAGTCCCTACCATCCTACCTGCAATTGAGGACACCCCCCACACCCCACATTGCCCCCAAATAGGGATTCGCTGATCAGTGTTATGGGAAACAGGCATGGTTGGTTTGCTTGTTAACCATGGCTAAATGAGCTACGTAAAAAGGTAAAGGGACCCCTGACCGTTAGGTCCAGTTGCGGACAACTCTGGGGTTGCAGCGCTCATCTCGCTTTACTGGCTGAGGGAGCCGGCGTACAGCTTCTGGGTCATGTGGCCAGCATGACTAAGCTGCTTCTGGCGAACCAGAGCAGCGCACAGAAACGCCGTTTACCTTCCCACCAGAGTGGTACCTATTTATCTACTTGCACTTTGATGTGCTTTCAAACTGCTAGGTTGGCAGGAGCTGGAACCGAGCAACGGGAGCTCACCCAATTGCGGGAATTCGAACCGCCGACCTTCTGATCGGCAAGCCCTAGGCTAGACCACAGAGCCACTCGCGTCCCTTCTAATGAGCTATGTACGTGCCTTTAAAAAGCTCTGTTTTTATTGAAAAATTCCTCCCACTTCACGGACGACGACGAGCAGAAACAGCCGCCTAATCCCATTGCAGCCAAGTAAACATGTGCTTAAATGTCAGCAGAGATTTTTTTCAAATCTCATGTCAGCCCTGTGGAAAGATGAAGACTTTAGAAGGCGACGTACGCCTCTCCAAAACGATATATGGATTATGGTGAAACATGGAATGGTGGAAGAGTTTTGTTAACATGTGAAACGAGTAGGGGGAGGCATACATTTGTTGGGTTAATCCTCCGTCAGAACCAGTTCAGTAAAGCGTATTTCTCTCCCAGCCTTCTGAGATGCTAGCCAGATCACATTTGCAATTACCGGTAGAAAGCCAGTGAGGGCTGTTGTTCTATCACAGGGGTGGCCAACTTCCAAGAGACTGTGATCTATTCACAGAGTTAAAAACTGGCAGTGATCTACCCAATTTTGGGGGGTTCACGTAAAAGTTGTTGAGCTTCTTTAGGGAAGAGGAAAGCCCTATTTTTGGTGGTTCAGGTCATTTTAGGGGTGCAGGGCAAAGATGTTGAGCTTTTTTTAGGGGAGCCAAAGTTTTTTAGCTTCTTTGGGGGGAGCCACTGATCACGTCCAGTGATCTACCGGTAGATCACGATCTACATGTTGGACATGCCTGTTCTATCAGATTTCTACATTCTTATCTTTGCACTTTCTCAGTGTTCTTCAACCTTGGGTTCCTGGATGTTGCTGGACTACAACTCCCATCAGCCCTGGCCAAGCTGTCTGAGGCTGATGGGAATCGTAGAATCATAGAACTTTAGCGTTAAAGAATCCCCAAGGGTCATCTACTCCCAACCCCTGAAGCGCAGGAATCTCAACTAAAGCATTCATGACAGAGGACTATCCAACCTCCAGGGAAGGAGAATCTACCATCTCCCGAGGGAGACTGTTCCACTGTTGAACAACTCTTACTGTCAGAAAGTTCTTCTTGATGTTTAATCAGAATCTCCTTTCTGAAGGAGCGTCTCCACCCCCATCGTTCACTTGAGGTCCAGCTCCAAGGGCCTTCTGGTGGTTCCCTCACTGCGAGATGTGAGGTTACAGGGAACCAGGCAGAAGGCCTTCTCCGTGGTTGAACGTGCCCTGTGGAACGCCCTCCTGTCAGATGTCAAGGAAATAAACAACTATCTGACTTTTAGAAGACATCAGGGAAGTTTTTAATGTTTGATGTTTTATTGTATTTTTAATGTTTTGTTGGAAACTGTAACTTGAATCCATTATTTTGAGTTTCACCCTCTCTGGAGAAGGAGAAAAGCTTGCTCTACCTTCCATAGGACAGCTACTGAAGTATTTGAAGATGGCTATCATATCTCCTCTCAGTCACCTCTTTTCCAGGCTAAACATACCCATCTCCTTCAACTGTTCCTCTTAAGACTTAGTTTCCAGAGCCTTGATCATCTTGGTTGCCCTCCTCTGCACCCATTCCGGCTTGTCAACACAGCCTCTGGAGCGCAGGGTGGCGAGGCTACTTGGTGCCATTGCACCGCCCTCGCGGCATCCCTTATTTTCAAATCCGAAAGTTTGAAAAAATCCCTTATTTTCAAATCCGAAAGTTGACAGCTATGCGCAGAGCAGCGCACGGAAACGGCGTTTACCTTCCCACCGGAGCGGTACCTATTTATCTACTTGCACTTTGACGTGCTTTCGAACTGCTAGGTGGGCAGGAGCAGGGACCGAGCAACGGGAGCTCACCCCGTCGCGGGGATTCAAACCGCCAACCTTCTGATCGGCAAGCCCTAGGCTCTGTTGTTTAACCCACAGCACCATCCGCGTGCCTGTTTGTCATGTTAAAGGTAAGGGGACCCCTGACCATTAGGTCCAGTCGTGTCCGACTCTGGGGTTGCGGCGCTCATCTCACTTTACTGGCTGAGGGAGCCGGCGTACAGCTTCCGGGTCATGTGGCCAGCATGACTAAGCCGCTTCTGGCGAACCAGAGCAGCGCACGGAAACACCATTTACCTTCCCACCGGAGCGGTTCCTATTTATCTACTTGCACTTTGACGTGCTTTCGAACTGCTAGGTTGGCAGGAGCTGGGACCGAGCAATGGGAGCTCACCCTGTCGCTGGGATTCGAACCGCCGACCTTCTGATTGGCAAGCCCTAGGCTCTGTGGTTTAACCCACAGCGCCACCTGGGTCCAAACTAGCATTTGTCATCCTGATGGGAGCTGAGAGAGAGACAGGGAGAGAGAGAGAGAGAGACCCTCTCTGTTGATTCGCAGGAAATGTCAGGGAAGACCCAACAAACTTATGTCGCTCCCGGGTGATGTTGCGGCAAAACAGGAGAGGTAAGGCTTATTTTCCCCTCCGCCAGAGCTGCAGCCCATAAATTGGGCTGGGATTATTAATAATACATGCCATATAATATATTGATGACAGTTCTATGGGCACGATATGGATAATATACATTAATATATAACCACCCTTGCAAATTATTCACCACATTCCCTCCGTCTTCATCAGCGGTCACCGGACAATGCATTTACTTTACGGTAAGGATTATAGATGGCGTTATAAATGGCTCGCCGCCCTCCGCCCGCAACTTTTCTCCTTTTCCCTCTTCCGCATCTCGGCGCGCTTTATTATTAATGGGCTCCCGAACTGCAGCGGCGCAACGGCGCAAACAATGCGCCATTAATATTTGATGCGGCATCTATAGCCTCCCCACCCCCATCCATCATTTATAACAGGCTACAAAAACATTATAAAACATTTATTACGCGTTTATAGATCATTTCATACTAAAAAGCAAAGTTGTGTTATAAATGCATTATTAATCCTTTACGCCGTTTATAGGAATCTCTTGTAATAAGGGTTTAGCATATGTTGCTCTACAAGCGGGATAATAAATAGGTTGTCGGCCGCTGATGGGAAATATATTACACTGTGTGGAACTTTGCTTCCTTCAGTCACGGCCGGGCTCGGCGGACGGAAGCGGACGGGATCAGCATCTGTTTAGACCTGCACTGCGTTAGACGGTAAGCGGCACCCGCAACAGGCAAGGCGTTAAAAGCCCAGATGGGTTTTTAGCAACGGACCATTCCGTTGCAAAGGACCCCAGCCAGGATCTCAAATAACGCTCTGCAACTAATTCCTGCCAATATCATAATGGAGTTATACAAACCAATAGCACGACTGCAATTGGAATACCGTGTATGTTTCTTGTGGCCTCACCCAGTGCCAGATTTACGTATAAGCTAAACAAGCTGTAGCTTAGGGCCCCACTTTCTTGGGGGCCCCCCAAAAAATTTAAAGGAAAAAAACAACCTGGATGTACATTTCCAAAATATAAGATAAAAAACAAATAAAATAAAACCCACATACGGCAACAGTGTAGGCTCCTATGATGTAAGTCATGGGCCCCGCCTGCTAGCCTGTTCCCTAAAATATCACTGGTTTGCTCCTTTCTATATATAGGGTGCCGACATTTTGCATGGACTGGTTGCATGGCAACATGTCCAAATGGCTTTAGATACCTATTAGGTCCATAAATTACCATATAGCATACAAAACAAAATAAAAAATAAAAAAATCCTTCCAGTAGCACCTTAGAGACCAACTCAGTTTGTTCTTGGTATGAGCTTTCGTGTGCCTGCGCACTTCTTCAGATACACTGAAACAGATGTCACCAGACCCTTATATATAGTGAGAGGGTGGGGAGGGGTATTACTCAGAAGGGTGGTGGGAATGGGTGATAGGCTGATAGCTGTGGTAAACCTGTTGATGACTGACTGCAATTAGTCTTACAGGAAAAAGCAAGGGGTGAGATGGCTAAAAATAGCTTTGTCATGTATAATGAGATAATAATCCGATGTCTTTGTTCAGACCAGGTCTCTCCATGGTTTTAAGTTTGGTAATCAGTTGCAATTCAGCAACTTCTCTTTCCAGTCTATTTCTGAAATTCCTTTGCAATAAGACAGCTACTTTGAGATCTTGTATAGAGTGGCCTGGGAGATTGAACCTGCTGCTGGTTTCTCTGTCTTGTGATTCCTGATGTCAGATTTATGTCCATTTATCCTTTGGCGTAGGGTTTGGCCTGTTTGTCCAATATAGAGAGCTGAAGGGCACTGTTGGCATTTCATAGAATCATAGAATCCTAGAGTTGGAAGAGACCACAAGGGCCATCCAGTCCAACCCCCTGCCAAGCAGGAAACACCATCCAAGCATTCCTGACAGGTGGCTGTCAAGCCTCTGCTTAAAGACCTCCAAAGAAGGAGACTCCACCACACTCCTTGGCAGCAAATTCCACTGTCGAACA
The DNA here is from genome assembly GCA_034642065.1 of Darevskia nairensis. Lineage (NCBI taxonomy): Eukaryota > Metazoa > Chordata > Lepidosauria > Squamata > Lacertidae > Darevskia > Darevskia nairensis. The sequence goes on from JAWWNI010000010.1 coordinate 371,277, forward strand.
GCTCTTACTGTCAGGAAGTTCTTTCTAATGTTTAGGTGGAATCTTCTTTCTTGTACCGGTAGTTTGAATCCATTGCTCCGTGTCCGCTTCTCTGGAGCAGCAGAAAACAACCTTTCTCCCTCCTCTATATGACATCCTTTTATATATTTGAACATGGCTATCATTTGATGGCTATCATTTGATGGCATACACAATGTTAGAAGATGAGCAATTAAATAGGCCTGAGATGGTATCTAACACTCAGCTTGATCATCAGCGGCGGAGAATATGCCTGCGCTGGCTAGGGTGTGCGTGCTCCTGAGGCCCTCCCACGAGCCAGAGTTCACTCTCCTCCTGCTCTCCGCAGCCAGGTGAGACATGATCTGGCAACGGAGCTGCTGCGGCCAGGTTCGCCTCACCACGGCTGAGGAGGGCTGCTCTCTGCTCCCGGGTCAGAAGAGCTGCTGCTGCCGCCGGGCGCAAGGTGTGCCGCCCCCTTGCCTGCTATTTTGTCACTGAGGCCTGCCATTTAAGGGTGCTGAGAACTGTAGCTGTGCAAGGAGTAGAACACAGCTCCCAGGATTCTCTGGAGGGAAGCCATGTGCTTTAAATCCACAGCGTTTCTGCCCAATGACTCCAAAGAGGCAATCCCAGCTGAGCCCTGGAGATAGCTGGAGGTTGAAGTCCAAACGAAACCAAGGCAGCCTTGCCACAGGAATGCAGCCGCTCCCTCCTGACGGCAATTAAAAGCCCCCAACGGTGTGGGTTTAATGATAAACAATAAGAGGAATTTATTGGCTGCAGAGCATCTAATCATCCTGCAAATATGAACCAATTAACCTCTCCTGCCCTGATGAGGTTGGTAAATTAATATTAGGAGGGCAGGCCTGCCAGCGCTTGCCGTTTTCTAGTGGGGGGTGTGGGGGTGTGGAACAGATCTGAAGCAGAGATGTGGCTAGCCCCAAGTCTTTTGCCCCAAATTTATTGTTCCTCTTTCTCCCCTTTCCCCTTACCCCCAAGTAGTACTAGCCCCAAGTAGTACCTTGGTTCTCAAACTTAATCAGTTCCGGAATTCCGTTCCAAAACCAAAGCGTTCCAAAACCAAGGCGCGCTTTCCCATAGAAAGTAATGCAAAATGGATTAATCCGTTCCAGACTTTTAAAAACAACCCCTAAAACAGCCATTGAACATGAATTTTACAATCTAACGAGATGATTGATCCATAAAATGAAAGCAATAAACAAGTTACTGCAGTCATACCATCAGTCAACCAAAGGGTAGCTGAACTGGATTCCACACAGTCACACACAAAAAGAGCCGCAAAAACAAAAACGCAAAATAAATAGCAAAAACAGACAACACTCAAAACGGAAGTGTGGCACTCAAATCGGAAGTGTAACCCCCAAAACAGAGCATGTTCGACTTCTGGAAAAAGGTTCGCAAACCGGAACACTTACATCTAGATCAAGGGAAGTAATAGTACCACTATATTCCGCTCTGGTCAGACCCCACCTGGAATACTGTGTCCAGTTCTGGGCACCACAGTTGAAGAAGGATACTGACAAGCTGGAACGTGTCCAGAGGAGGGCAACCAAAATGGTCAAAGGCTTGGAAACGATGCCTTATGAGGAACGGCTTAGGGAGCTGGGTATGTTTAGCCTGGAGAAGAGAAGGTTAAGGGGTGATATGATAGCCATGTTCAAATATATAAAAGGATGTCATATAGAGGAGGGAGAAAGGTTGTTTTCTGCTGCTCCTGAGAAGCGGACACGGAGCAATGGATTCAAACTACAAGAAAGAAGATTCCACCTAAACATTAGGAAGAACTTCCTGACAGTAAGAGCTGTTTGACAGTGGAATTTGCTGCCAAGGAGTGTGGTGGAGTCTCCTTCTTTGGAGGTCTTTAAGCAGAGGCTTGACAGCCACCTGTCAGGAATGCTTGGATGGTGTTTCCTGCTTGGCAGGGGGTTGGACTGGATGGCCCTTGTGGTCTCTTCCAACTCTAGGATTCTATGATTCCAGGTTTGCAGTGTTTGGGTTCCAAGTTGTTTGAGTTCCAAGGCGTTTGAGAACCAAGGTACCACTGTATTTCTAAGAAATTTGCTTGCTGGGTGGCTTGGGACACGTTTCAAATCACAGGTGAGTCGGAAGAAGAGCCTTCTGGATCTGGTGAACTGCCCACCTAGTCCAGCATCGTGTTGTCGCTGTGGGCAACCAGACGCCTGTAAGAAACCCACAAACAGGACCTGAGACAAGACAAACTCTCCCCTGCTGCAGCTTCCAGCAACTGAAATTCGCTAACATCAGTACCTCTGGGTTGTGGAGACAGAGCAGAGCCAGCCAGCCATGCATTATTCCAAAATACTCCATTGCCCCCCGCCAGAGATACTGATCATTCTCAGCCCTCATTGGAGCGTTTTGTTTTCTCTCTTTCCCCCACCAAGGTTTCCCCCCCATCTTTCAAATTTTGGGGTTCCCCTCTTGCATGCTGATATCTTCCTCTTGTTTTCCAGTGACCCCATTTTTGCTAGAGCACTTGCCATCCGGGTTTGTTATTAAACAGTTATTATAAACGCTAGGGAATAATGTTTTATTATGGTTCTTTATTAAAGCAAGTGGGGCACGGCTTTTCCACGCCAAGAGTCATGTGAGACCAACCTCTGCCCACCTTGCCCCCCACCCCACTCCTGGTTTAAATAACATTGCTAACAAATACCGGTATCTATATTCCCTTTCTCCAAGGAAACCTCCCTTCATCTCTCAGCCCCTCTGCTTTCCTTTCTCCCTCTTGCTCCTTTACAGGAAGCGGAGGCTGAATGGGAAAAAAAAAAACCCCTAGCAACAATTAAGAATTTCATTATGATACAATGGGACAGTTATTGCGGCGGCATAATTATTAAGCTATAATTGCTAATTGTCTTATTAGCATTTAACAATTATGCAAATAATGGCAAACAGGCTGTAATAGCAATAAAATTACTCCTTTTATTTTTACACTAATAAAGAGATTGCAGATTGCGGCGATGGCCATTTTGCTCTCCAGAGTTTATTGGGAATGACTCATGAGCTGAATAAAAGCTCCAATTGACGCTCTGTGTGTGCGGGGGGAAGGGGGGGTGTCCCTTCCTTTGCGGGGTGGGGAGATTGGCTCTGTTAATGAGTTTGGAGTTTGGTTTCCCAGCTCCTTGGTTCATGTGGGATCTCATCTGCCTCTTTGCTGGAGAATGAGGCAATCTATTATTATTATTATACTATTATTATTATTGCTTTTCTATCCCAACTTTTTCTCCCAGGACCTCAGAGTGGCGGCATCCATGGTGCTTTGCCCCTTCACGGATGGCGCTGTGGTCTAAATCACTGAGCCACTTGGGCTTGCCGATCGGAAGGTCAGCAGTTCGAATCCCTGCGACGGGGTGAGCTCCCGTTGCTCAGTCCCAGCTCCTGCCAACCTAGCAGTTCGAAAGCACACCACTGCAAGTAGATAAATAGGTACTGCTCCAGTGGGAAGGTAAACAGCATTTCCGTGCGCTCTGGTTTCCATCATGGTGTCCCGTTGCGCCAGAAGCGGTTTAGTCCTGCTGGCCACATGACCCGGAAAGCTGTCTGTGGACAAACGCCGGCTCCCTTGGCCTGAAAGTGAGATGAGTGCCGCAACCACATAGTCGCCTTTGACTGGACTTAACCGTCCGGGGGTCCTTTACCTATTTAATCCCCACAACACCCCTGTGAGGTAGGTTAGGCTGAGAGGCAGTGACTCAGCTTCCAAGGTTCAAGGATGAGGGGAGATTCGAACCCTGTTCTCCCAAGTTATAATTCAGCCTGGGGAGACTCCAGGTCAGCTCTGCAGGTCTGCTAATTCCTTGTCCATCAGCAAGGCAAAACCTTTGGAAACGCTGCCTCCTTGGCCGGACGCTGGTAAAGAATCAGAAGTTGGCAGGAGGGGTGGGGAGCTATCCAGTGGCAGGCAAGCCAGATTTGTCATCCTGAAGCCGTCCGGGGAAATACCTACGCGATTAGCCTTGGATTTCATTCCAGGCCTGTTGTGGGCACTCAAGTCGTTTGCTGAAGCTGCCGCGGTCAGATGTGAACTGTTAGTTTTACTCCAGAGAATGCTGCAATCTCTGTTATGGGAAACGCGCCTGGCCTGATGTTTCAAGGAAGGAAGCTGCAGATTCACAAGCCTCCCCTCCCGCCACCGGGTACATTCAGAAGTAATAATAATAATAATAATAATAATAATAATAATAATAATAGGTCGGCAGTTCAAATCCCTGCTACAGGGTGAGCTCCCGTTGCTTGGTCCCTGCTCCTGCCAACCTAGCAGTTTGAAAGCATGTCAAAGTGCAAGTAGATCAATAGGTACTGCACAGCGCAAGTAGATCAATAGGTACCGCACGGAACAGCATTTCCGTGCGCTGCTCTGGTTTCACCGCAGGAAACCTGTGCCTTTCTGTGTGTTGCTACACTACAGCTCTTGCCACCTGCGACCATTGGCCCTGCTGCCTGGGGCTGATGAGAGCTAGAGACCGGCAGCAACCCAGGACATATAAAAGAAAGCCCTTCTTTGCAGAGCTCAGAGTTGAACTATGGAACTCACTGCTGCAGGAGGCAGCGATGGCCACATAACCCGGAAAAACTGTCTGGGGACAAACACCAGCTCCCTCGGCCAGTAAAACGAGATGAGCGCCGCAACCCCAGAGTCATTCACGACTGGACCTAACTGTCAGGGGTCCTTAACCTTTACCTTTATACATTTACCTTAATTACGCCTCATGGCATGCACAAGATGTTACTTACATAGACACCTGACCATCACGCGGCCCAAGCCTAGAAGCCCCGCCAGGTATCGACTCCTCTCTGCCGAACTTCCAGCTTTAATCAAGATGTGTTAAAGGGAAGCGTAAAGGAGCAGAAGGCCGCTGGGTCGGTATCCATTTCCATGCTGCGGTCCTCTGTACTGAATGGATAACCTGTCCCTGAGACGAAATGACCCAGGCAAAGAAGGCCAGGCAGCAGCGATCTGTCTCTTGCTGTCCATCGGTGTTTAGGAGGGCCATCAATCTGCCCGTCACCAAGTATCTCAGGTCCGCTAATTCACTGGCTCCTGGGTCTTTGTCTACCGGGTCTTCACTTTGTCTCGGGCTCGTCGCTGCATCACCTCAAGCCTTACGAAAGCGGATAAGGACTTGCGTCCTTGACAGGTCGGCGAGAGATGGGCCGAGAGGCATGTGCTTTAAACGAAGGGGGCCTGGTTTGTTTATTTATTGCCCAGGTGGATCTCTCGGTTCTTAACAACACCGAAGAGAGAGATAATGAAGTACCTTCTCCCATGACTTCCTAAGGTTCACCCACAGGAAACCCGTGCCTTTCTGTGTGTTGCTAGACTACAGCTCTTGGCACCTGCGACCATTGGCCCTGCTGCCTGGGGCTGATGAGAGCTAGAGACCGGCAGCAACCCGGGACATATAAAAGAAAGCCCTTCTTCGCAGAGCTCAGAGTTGAACTATGGAACTCACTGCCGCAGGAGGCAGCGATGGCCAGCAACCTGGATGGCTTTCAAAGAGGATTAGACATATTCCCGGAGGAGGAGAGGGCTACTGACGGCTACTAGGCTTGTGGCAGTTTCAGATTTATCTCTGTAACCTGGAGAATTTCATCCAGAGATCGCCAGGTGCCGTTGTGCAAGCTCAGATCATCTTTAATGAAGGTTAAAAACAGGTTCCAAAGGTTAAAAACAAAAGGGGAAACTGTATTTTGTTTTTTGAACGAGGCGGGGGCAAATTTACCCCTTGGGTTGCGTTTTCAAGGCCAAGCCGTTGTAAAAAAGGAAAGAGAAACCAAACGGAGATGCATAAATAAAGGCAGCGCAACAGGAAAACAGCTATTTTTAATTTTTAAAAAATGAAACATTATCAGGTTGTTATTGTGGAACTGGTTGGCTGCCCTGGGAGGTGTTTTGGCAAAACCGCACCCCAGGAAGAGTCCAACAGATACCCCCACTTTTTGGCCACCCCAAATGAGAGGGGTGCTCGTCACACTGGTCCACACTGGAGAGGCAAAATGGCTTCTAATCAGGACTTCCAAGACATTTTGCTCTCTGCCTAAAATCAGAGCTGGGGAACATGTGGCCCTCTAGACGTTGGACTGCAGCCCCAGGTGGCATGGTCAACAGCCAGGGAAGTTGGGAGTCTTGTCCGACAACACCTGGATGGCCACAGGTTCCCCATCCCTGACCTTAATCAATGGCTGGAGTGGAGCAAATACCAGCATCCCTTAAGCCAGAGTGACCGTTGTCCTTTTTTGGTGGAAGATGCCTGGTAAGAAGTACCGGGGACTCCTCCTCGCCAGGAGGCAGACTCAAGCATGTTCCTTCCCCTCGGGTTCTCCACTCGCAATGGTCCAGGCAAGGCCCTTCTGTCCTCTCGGAGTCCTGAGCCACCAAATGTCCCTCTTCATATCATGGCTTCCATATGCAAAATCTTCAGGGCTTCCGAGATCTGGGAGCTGGTGTCCACCTGCCCGTACATCCCCACCAGGAAGGCCCTCTGCAGCAAAATGGCGGCATGCTCTGCGGAGGAAGAACGAGAGAGATGGGCGGAGGCAGAGGAGACGAAGGAGGCAAAGCAGATTTATTCAGGAGGGTGGTGGGTTCGCCACAGGAAATGCAGGCTGGCCACGACCCTTCCTCATGGCCCCCCCCTAATCCAGAAGCAGAGCCCTGCGTTAGGAAAAGAGGACTTACACTAGTGGCCAAAACTGTGGAAACCTTCTGGGAAAAGTGTGTTTATTAGGTTTGATGGCTCATAACTCCACTTTCTTTTGGGAGTAATACCATAAAATTATATATCAATGGAAATATAATTTAATGAAGAATGTAATGCAAGTTTGTTCAATTATCTGTATTCTATCAAAAGCTATAGCCAAATAAGCAGAAAGAAGGAAGCTTAGGTTGATATGCAGTAGCTTTCATTCATTTGAATGTAGCCAATGGGCACGAGTGTTTAGAGAGCCAATCAGGTGTTATGAGCCATCAAACCTTGGAAATATTAAAAAGCTCCCACAATTTTGGCCACTAGTATAACTGGGACAAGATTCCTCTTCTGTGTGGGGATCCCTAGCTCTTACTGTCCATCGGTGCTTAGAAGGGCCATCAATAATAATAATATTAATAATTTATTATTTGTACCCCGCCCATCTGGCCGGGTCTCCCCAGCCACTCTGGGCGGCTTCCAACAAATATCAAAATACATTAAAATATCACAGATTAAAAACTTCCCTAAACAGGGCTGCCTTCAGGTATTTTCTAAATGTCATGTACTGTAGTTGTTTATCGCTTTGACCTCTGCTGGGAGGGCGTTCCACAGGGCGGGTGCCACTACCGAGAAGGCCCTCTGCCTGGTTCCCTGTAGCTTTGCTTCTCGCAGTGAGGGAACCGCCAGAAGGCCCTCGGCGCTGGATCTCAGTGTCCGGGCTGAACGGTGGGGGTGGAGACGCTCCTTCAGGTATACAGGACCGAGGCCGTTTAGGGCTTTAAAGGTCAGCACCAACACTTTGAATTGTGCTCGGAAACGTACTGGGAGCCAATGTAGATCTCTCAGGACCGGTGTTATGTGGTCCTGGCGGCCACTCCCAGTCACCAGACTAGCCGCCGCATTCTGGATTAATTGCAGTTTCCAGGTCACCTTCAAAGGTAGCCCCACGTAGAGCGCATTGCAGTAGTCCAAGCGGGAGATAACTAGAGCATGCACCACTCTGGCGAGACAGTCTGCGGGCAGGTAGGGTCTCAGCCTGCGTACCAGATGGAGCTGGTAGACAGCCGCCCTGGACACAGAGTTAACCTGCGCCTCCATGGACAGGTGTGAGTCCAAAATGACTCCCAGGCTGCGCACCTGGTCCTTCAGGGGCACAGTTACCCCGTTCAGGATCAGGGAATCCCCCACACCCACCACCCCTGTCCCCCAAAAACAGTACTTCTGTCTTTTCACCAAGTATAATTCACTGGCTCCTGGGTCTTTGTCTACTGGGTCTTCCCTTTATTTGTCTCGGGCTCGCCGAGAGACCGCAGCCCATAGCTTCCCCTCTCCTACCGCACAACTCAATCGGCAATGTCAGAGAATGAGCTGGGCTGCCACTGCACCGATCGGCATCGCCTCGGCCTAACGGGAACGCCTGCCGATATTTGCCCAGGATCAGAGAAAAAGGTTGCCTACTGACATTTGACCAAAGCGTACACATGGCCCCATCGTGCCAACCATCGTGCCGGAGAAGTGTTTGTTAGAAGAGGACGCAAACTCTGAGAAGCCCAAGCCGGACCCACAGAATCTGAAGGAAAAGCCAACGAGCCGTTCCTCTGGGGCTTCCACACTAAAGGCCACCTGTGTTTTCAGAGCAAAGGAAAGAAGCTGGAAAAGTTGGTTTCAAAGGAGGGTGGAGGGCTGGGAGCTGAAACGGATCACAGAGGCGGAAGTGGAGGGCTAGAAGGAGGCAAAGCCATTCTGGTGCTGGGCCGGGGCAGGTGGGGTTTAGCAGCAGGGCCTATCTTGGAAATAACAGAAAAGAACTATCCCAGTACTTTTCCGAGCACAATTCAAAGTGTTGGTGCTGACCCTCAAAGCCTTAAACGGCCTTGGCCCAGGATACCTGAAGGAGCGTCTCCACCCCCATCGTTCAGCCCGGACACTGAGGTCCAGCTCCGAGGGCCTTCTGGCAGTTTCCTCCCTGCGAGAAGTGAAGCTACAGGGAACCAGGCAGAGGGCCTTCTCGGTAGTGGCACCCGCCCTGTTGAACGCCCTCCCATCAGATGTCAAGGAAATAAACAACTAGACATCTGAAGACATCTGAAGGCAGTCCTGCTTAGGGAGGTTTTTAATGTCTGATGTTTTATTGTGCTTTTAATTCTGTTGGGAAACCCAGCCTGGGTATAAGTAATAGATTATTATTATTATTATTATTATTATTATTATTATTATTATTATCATCCATGTTGGCATCCATCAGTCTCGAGAGTCAACGGAGTGTGCCTCCAGGGGTGAAGCCAAATGGCTGTGTTAAGGTAAAGGTAAAGGGACCCCTGACCATTAGGTCCAGTCGTGTCCGACTCTGGGGTTGTGGCGCTCATCTCACACTACTGGCTGAGGGAGCCGGCGTACAGCTTCCAGGTCATGTGGCCAGCATGACTAAGCCGCTTCTGGCGAACCAGAGCAGCGCACGGAAACGCCGTTTACCTTCCCGCTGGAGCAGTACCTATTTATCTACTTGCACTTTGACGTGCTTTCGAACTGCTAGGTGGGCAGGAGCTGGGACAGAGCAACGGGAGCTCACCCCATTGCAGGGATTCGAACCGCCAACCTTCTGATCAGCAAGCCCTAGGCTCTGTGGTTTAACCCACAGCGCCACCTGGGTCCCATTGAAAGGCTGTGTTAGTCACACCTAAATGACCTGGGCAGTGTGTATGGAAGTCCCGGGCTGCCCAGACAACAAGCCCCCCCCCTCCAAGGAGCACAGAGAAGCTGTGGTGCTCCTCTCCTGTTTGATCCTCACAACAAACCTGTGAGGTAGGCTAAGCTAAGACCCAGTGACTGGCCTAAGGCCGCCCAGGAAGTGTGATGGCTGAGTGGGGATTCGAACTCGCGTCTCCCCAGTCCAAGACTCTAACCGCTGCTCCACACTGCTTCCCTCCTCAAAGGTCAAGGGCTCTTCACCCCTTCCCCTAGCTGTGCTTCTGTTATATCGGAGGAGCCAGCCTTACACAAATGCAAACCTCTCCCCCATGGCATTTCCCGAGTGTTCAGTCTCTCGCTCACTTACACTGAGCTCTGCAATTCTTACAACCACCTTGCAAAGTACGGTGGCCGTTTTGAAGCGTCAGGGAAAGCAACTGCCTGCTCTTACCTTGGCAAAGGAGGGTGTACTCGGGCAGGTTTCTCAGAGCCGTCTGAACAACCTCAAAGTCCCGGCTGCCAAGGCAGTACATGAACGTGGGGAGGAAGTCGGCCGCAATGCTGGGAAAGTGGAAAGGAGAGAGAGGATTTTGGTGAGTTGAGAATATCAGAAAAGCCAGGCTGCTGTATCAGACCAAAGGCCCATTTAGTTTAGTGTCCTGTTTGCACAGAAGGCGGGAATATGGAAAGCCTCCAAGTGGGACGTGAGGGCAACAGCACTCCACCAGTGTTGTTCCCTCGCGTTTGGTATTCGAAGGTAGACTGCTGTTGTGCAGGGAGGTTCTGCGCAGCCATCATGAAGAACAGCCTACCCCTTCCACCACTAATGTGTTGAATCCCCCGTTAGTGGCTGTCGCGGCAGCTTGCGAAAGTGAGCTTTATCTTTATTTAAAAGCATGCCTGAACTGCTTAGTATTTTTAAAAATATCTAAGCGGCATGCAAAGGTAAAGGTAAAGGGACCCCTGACCATTAGGTCCAGTCGTGGCCGACTCTGGGGTTGCGGCGCTCATCTCGCTTTAGTGGCCGAGAGCCGGCGTACAGCTTCCAGGTCATGTGGCCAGCATGACAAAGCCGCTTCTGGCGAACCAGAGCAGCGCACGGAAACGCCGTTTACCTTCCCGCCAAAGCGGTACCTATTTATCTACTTGCACTTTGACATGCTTTCGAACTGCTAGGTGGGCAGGAGCTGGGACCGAGCAATGGGAGCTCACCCCGTCGCAGGGATTCGAACCGCTGACCTTCTGATCAGCAAGCCCTAGGCTCTGTGGTTTAACCCACAGCGCCACCTGGCATGCAAAGATACAACATGAAAACAGGAGAGGAGAGTGCTTTTGTGCTCAGGTCCTGCTTGCGGGTTTCCCCAGGCATCTGGTTGGCCGCTGTGAGAACAGGATGCTGGACTAGATGGGCCACAGGCCTGATCCTGCAGGGCTCTTCTTGCGTTCTTACACTACCGTTGTTCGGCTTTGCAGCTGGCCTGTACCCAAACCCATCACCGCCTCCTGTTTGCTGCGGATTTACAACCAAGTCATGCGGTTCCTGAGATCTACAGCCGCACATTCCTTGTTGGGCAGAGTTGCCCTGGTACTGATTCTGTTTCTAACTGAGTGCCAACAGTCCACTACATTTTAACCAATATACATATTTAAAACAACAACAGCGGTAGGAGACCAGAAATTCCCGGCTGCTGTCCTGTTTAGGCTCACTGCTGGTTCCATAGAATGGTTTGCAATAGGTGTTCAATTCAGACACCTTTGGTAGGAACTCGTGGTGGCCAGTGTCAACTACTTTCCTGCATGTCTGCTGCAAGAAAGTTGCCTAAATATGGAAAGGTAAAAGGTATGGCCTAAAGGTATGGAGCGGTACCTATTTATCTACTTGCACTTTGACGTGTTTTCGAATTGCTAGGTTGGCAGGAGCAGGGACCGAGCAATGGGAGCTCACCCCGTTGCGGGGATTCGAACAGCCGACCTTCTGATCGGCAAGCCCTAGGCTCTGTGGTTTAACCCACAGCGCCACCCACGTAAAATCATACTAGATCCAAGCCCCCATTCAGCAGTGGGGCATCTCCAGTTGCTCATCTCTGTCTCAGAAACAGTCTGGAATTCGTTCCTCCTTCCTGGGGTTTCAAGGGGTTTGCCCTCTATAAGTAAAGTCAAACTTCCTGTGTTGGTTCCTAGGCCCCACCAGCCCCCCCCTCCACGCAGGGTCTGCCCGTCCGCACCTGGGGTTGTTCTGTATCGAGCGCAGCGCGAGGGAGAAGGCGAGATTCCGGCAGGTTTCCTCGGGAGAGCTCATCAGTCTTTGCAAGTGAGTCTGAGCGGTGGAAGAGAGAAAGGACGTTGGAGGGCAATGCCAGCAACAACGGTTACAGAACCCCTTTGGTGGTTCAGAGTAAGGGGAAGCACCTTCCAGGGTGGGCTTTTCCAAAGGAAAGAGGTGGGCATTCTGGCCCAGCACTCCCTCCCCTCCTGCAACCCCTAATAATAATAATAATAATAATAATAATAATAATAATAATAATAATTTATACCCCGCCCTTCCCAGCCAAGACCGGGCTCAGAGCGGCTAACACCAATAAAATCACAACAGAACATACAAAACAATCAATTAAAATGCAGGTTAAAATACGATTTAAAGTTTAAAATGCAGCCTCATTTTTAAGTAGCCCACCAATCAAACCATAAAGGAATGAAACATCAGGGTTAAACTAAAACCAACCCAAAGGCCAGGCGGAACAGCTCCGTCTTGCAGGCCCTGCGGAAAGATGCCAAATCCCGCAGGGCCCTGGTCTCTTCTGACAGACCGTTCCACCAAGTCGGGGCCAGTACTGAGAAGGCCCTGGCCCTAGTTGAGGCCAGCCTAGCATCCTTATGGCTAGGCTTATTATCAAATAATAATGTTATTATTTGAGGACCTTAAGGTCCTACACGGGGCATACCAGGAGAATACAAAGTAAAAGGACTTGGCGGCAGAAGTGCACCCTTTTCGCAAGTCTCTGGAGTGTCTACAGTGGCTGGCAGAGGCCACGGGAATAATAATAATAATAATAATAATAATAATAATAATAATAATAAATTTTATTTATACCCCGCCCTCCCCGGCCAAAACTGGGCTCAGAACGGCTAACATCAATTATATAACACAGGGGTCAGCAACCTTTTTCAGCCGTGGGCCGGTCCACAGTCCCTCAGACCATGTTGGGGGGGGGCGGAATATATTTTGGAAAAAAAATTAAAATGAACAAATTCCTATGCCCCACAAATAATCCAGAGATGCATTTTAAATAAAAGCACACATTGTACTCATGTAAAAACACCAGGCAGGCCCCACAAATAACCCAGAAATGCAGTTTAAATAAAAGGACACATTCTACTCATATAAAAACACGCTGATTCCCGGACTGTCCGTGGGACGGATTTAGAGGGCGACTGGGTCGCATCCGGCCCACGGGCCTTAGGTTGCCTACCCCTGATATAACACATCAAGATAAAATTGAGCAATCAATTAAAATACATCCTAGAATCAAATCAGAATCAGAGTAAAATCTAATCAGATGGCAACCTGCAGATTGGGGTTGGGGACCTTAAATGCTCACCAGGCCCAACTGTTTATGCTGATCTTATATGAGCCTGTGAGAAAAGCTGGGGGGCCACATTCATGCAAGTTCTTACGGGGGAAGGGGGAGTCAGACTGAACCCCCAACCAAAGGCCTGGTGGAACAGCTCCGTCTTGCAGGCCCTGCAGAAAGATGTCAAATCCCGCAGGGCCCTGGTCTCTTGTGGCAGAGTGTTCTACCAGGCCGGGGCCACGGCCGAAAAGGCCTTGGCCCTGGTCAAGGCCAGTCTAATCTCCTTGAGGATTGGGACCTCCAAGATGTCATTACCGGTATTTGTGGACCGTAAGGTCCTTCATGGGGCATACCAGGAGAGGCGGTCCCGTAGGTACGAGAGTCCTAGGCTGTAAAGGTAAAGGTAAAGGGACCCCTGACCATTAGGTCCAGTTGTGTCCGACTCTGGGGTTGCGGCGCTCATCTCGCTTTATTGGCCGAGGGAGCTGGCGTACAGCTTCCAGGTCATGTGGCCAGCATGACAAAGCCGCTTCTGGCGAACCAGAGCAGCGCACGGAAACACCGTTTACCTTCCCGCCAGAGCGGTTCCTATTTATCTACTTGCACTTGACGTGCTTTCGAACTGCTAGGTTGGCAGGAACTGGGACCGAGCAACGGGAGCTCACCCTGTCGCAGGGATTCGAACCGCCGACCTTCTGATCAGCAAGCCCTAGGCTCTGTGGTTTAACTCACAGCGCCACCCGTGTCCTTAGACTGTATAGTCTGTATAGGCTGTGTATACAGTCCCTAGGTTGTATTGTTGTTGTTGTTGTTCAGTCGTTCAGTCGTGTCCGACTCTTCGTGACCCCATGGACCAAGGCACGCCAGGCACACCTATCCTCCACTGCCTCTCGCAGTTTGGCCAAACTCATGTTGGTAGCTTCGAGAACACTGTCCAACCATCTCGTCCTCTGTCGTCCCCTTCTCCTTGTGCCCTCCATCTTTCCCAACATCAGGGTCTTTTCTAGGGAGTCTTCTCTTCTCATGAGGTGGCCAAAGTACTGGAGTCTCAACTTCAGGATCTGTCCTTCTAGTGAGCACTCAGGGCTGATTTCTTTAAGAATGGATAGGTTTGATCTTCTTGCAGTCCATGGGACTCTCAAGAGTCTCCTCCAGCACCATAATTCAAAAGCATCAATTCTTCGGCGATCAGCCTTCTTTATGGTCCAGCTCTCACTTCCGTACATTACTACTGGGAAAACCATAGCTTTAACTATATGGACCTTTGTTGGCAAGGTGATGTCTTTGCTTTTTAAGATGCTGTCTAGGTTTGTCATTGCTTTTCTCCCAAGAAGAAAAGGTTGTATAGGGCTTTTAAAAAAGCTGCTCCCACATCCATGGCACTGTCAGGGCCAGCCTGTGCCCAGAAACAGAGCAGGAGGAAGTGGAGCCCACTGTTAGCCCCAGGGCATGCTGGGATGAAAGGGAGCGATACCCTGAAGCTCATACCCAGGTCAACCTCCTCACACATTAAGATCAACATTGCCCCCATTTGCCTGCCACCTAGGTTACGGATTGCTTGCTGAGCACGGACTTCTATTTTTGCAAACGCTTCCTAACCGCCTGCATGGAATTTTTACTCGCCGCAGGCGATTAGGCTGCTTAGGAGTTTGGCCAAAGTGGTCGGCGACGCGAGCTCCGTCAACCCTTCTTCCGAAAGGGTGGGGAAATGAACATCCCACCGAAGGGGACCAGGGCAGAGCAAGAGACACACAAAGCAGACGACTGAACGAGGATGGGAGCAACGTACGGAAAAGAAGGCAAGGATTTCCGGTCTTCGCCTGGACATCTCGTCGATATCGGTCAGCACCTCCAGGATATCTGGGAAGCGGGGCAAAACAAAGAGACTGGGGTGAGCAATCTGGTGTCCCTACCCATAAGAAGAGGGGGAGGAAAGGAGCTGACAGCCTCTCAAGGTCCTCGGGAAACAACAGCTCTTCATAATCAAACTTATCCCTTATACACACAGTCAATTGCTGCGGCATGCGGGAGAGTCTCTCCTGCAAGTTCCCAAGATCTCAGAAACTCTCTCTGCAGTAAGTCGGAGCAGGGCTTTTCGTGTGGTGGCCCCTGTTCTGTGGAATAGCATCGCTGTCAATATACGACAGGTGCCCCCCATCTGCACTTTCTGGAACAGCTGGAGACCTTTTAGTTCCAACAGGCTTGCTTGGCTGGATAAATGGGGCTCTACTGCGACTGTCCCCTTGTTAGGCTTTTAGTTGTGTTTTAAATATGTCTGTTTTTTGTGTGTATAACTGTTTTTAATTATTTTATGTGTAAATCGCCTTGAGACGGCAGTTTAGGAGGCGATTAATAAATTAATTGAAACAACAACAACAACAATAATAATAATAAGCAGATAGCTCTTCCAAGCACTCCAGGCACACCGTTTCGTTGTAATTCTTGCAACATTTTCCCAAGTCAGTTCAGTATCATTATCTCCCTTGCACCCCCCCCCCCCATAGTACAGATGGGGAGACATCCGTCTTGCCTAAGGCCACCCTTGGAGTTCACAGCAGAGGCAAGGATTTAGTCAGTAGTTTCCTGGTTCATAGGCTATCACACCAAGAGTTGGGATGTCATCCTAGTAGCGTTAGACCGATTCACAGGTCGCCTGTGGCTTCTGTAGGGAAATGCTTCCCCATTGAGGGGGGCCCCATAGCAAGGATAAGATAATTTATTTATTGTCATTGCACAAGTACAAGCACAACGCTATACAAGTGCAACGAAACTGCATGCCATCCCGTAAAAGAAAAAAAAGCACAAAACACAAACACACCAAAAAGGCCACACACACACACACACACACACACACACACACACACCCATCATAGCTCTCCAAGGTCATATTATCTGGTTACAGCATTTAAGCATTTTATAGCTCTTGGGTAGAAACTGTTCTTCAGTCTATTTGTTCTTGATCTAATTGTTCTATATCTTCTACCCGAAGGCAGTGGTGCAAAGAGACTATATCCCGGATGAGATGGATCCTGTAAAATATTGTTTGCTTTTTTAAGGCAACGGGAACTGTATAGTTCTTCCAGAGATGGGAGAGGATGACCGATAATATTTTGGGCTGTGGTTATGACCTTCTGAAGTATCTTCTTCTCCCTGGCTGTGCAGCTGGAGAACCAAGCACAAATACGGTATATAAGAATGCTCTCTATGGAGCCTCGGTAGAAGGACACCAGCAGTCTCTCACTCAGATTGTTCTTCTTAAAAGTCTGAGGAAATAAATTCTCTGCTGGGCCTTCTTTACCAGAGCAGTAGTATTTGCGCTCCAAGGAGCGCCACGTGAATGCCCTAAGGGAGCCTGAGGGCCCTGCTCTGCCTGTCTTCACCTGGCTTGGGGTGGAGATTGGCAGGCTCCATAAAGGACTGCTGTTGCTCGACAGAGAGGGCTCCTTTTTTAAAATTGTTTTTATTTTTTATTTTAAATTGTTATTGATATTAATGTTGTATTTTTAGTTTTAGAGGGAGAGACTCCATCAGGCAACGCCTCCTTCCACCTGCCTTGCCCCACCCTCCAGTCTCTGCTTCTCAATTTGCATTGTATTATTTTATGTACTGTGGCTTGCCGTTGTTTTATTAATTATAGTTTAGAAATTATTTATTGTAAGTGTTGAGTGGATTTCTGTTTAACTTTTATATGTTATTATTTTTTATACTATTCTACTAATTGTTGAATGTTACTTTTTGATGTAGGTTGCTTATTTTAAAGTTTTGTTTTATCATCACATTTTTGTAGTGCATTAGATTGTCATAAGATGTACATTTTTTGTTTCTTCAGCTTGTAAACCACCTTGAGTATTGTAAGATAGAAAGACTGTATACAAATTAAAAATGATATAAATGATGATGATTTTATGATTTCTGTGGAAATTGTTTTCCATTTGGTGGTGTTTTATTTATTGCTGATGACTTTTGTTATGTTGGTAATTATGTAAATCTTGTCACGTTGTAAGCTGCCTTGAGCATTGTTTTAACTAGGGAAAGGCGGCATAGAAATAAAATGATGATGAGGAGGAGGATGAAGAATGCCGCCTGCCGTGAACATTGCCCCCCGCTTCTACAACGCTTGGGTACCAGCACTGTGCTAGCGTTGGATCAGCGTTTTCAAAATGCGTTTTCGTTTTCAGAAGCATGTTCACCATGAGGAATGCCCTCTGTCTGAAACCCAGGGCAGAGCTGCTGCCCAGCCAGTGCAGACCATACTGGCCTTGACTTACCCTCCACAGCCTGACCTCTGGACAGTCGCTTCATGTACGGGGCCATTTCGGCTGGAGTGAGAGGAGTGAAGAGAGAGACACTGACAAGGGGCAAGGAACTTGCTCCGGGGACTTCATCTGAAGATGCACGGAAGAGAGAGGGAGAGGGTTTTGTTAGTGCTCTGTTAGGTGCACAGATCTCAGAGTCCAGAAGTAATAATAATACCGTATTTTCCAGCGTACAAGACGACTTTTGAACCCCGAAAAATCTGCTCCAAAATCGGGGGTCGTCTTGTACGCTCCGGATACTGCAGCGCGGCATGGGGACTTGCCGAGCAGCGCCGGAATCGCGTCTGTGGCTCCGCAGAAGCGATTTCTGGCGCTGCGGACATTTTGGAAATGGGCAGCGCGGCACCAGAAATTGCTTCTGCGCATGTCCAAAATGTCCACAGCGCCAGACATCGCTTCTGCGGAGCCGCAGACACGCGCAGAAGCGATTTCTGGTGCAGCGCTGTCCATCCCCAAAATGTCTGCAGCACCAGAAACCGCTTCTGCGGAGCCACAGACGCGATTCCGGCGCCGCTCGACATTTTTTGAGTTAAAATATAGAGTATATCCCACACTCTATATTTTAACTCGAAAAACTGGGGGTCGTCTTATACCCCCAGTCACCTTGTACGCCGGAAAATACGGTAATAATAATAATAATAATAATTATTTATTCATATCCCGCCCATCTGGCTGGGTTTCCTCAGCCACTCTGGGCAGCTTCCAACACACATAAAAATAATAATAAAACACCTAACACTAATAGTAACAACCAGATCCTAAATAAAAGGTCACAATACGTAACTTTAAAATAAACAACTTCTATCAAATAAAGCAATACATGTATTCAATAATCCATTAGAATCCAACAGTAAACAGAAAAAAATTAAACATCAGCAAATAATAATTTAGCAGTTTACACTTATCAATTACAATAATAACTAATCTATAATCAATAAAACAGCAAATCACAATGCATAAAATACCAGAAAATGTACAAAACCATCTAAAAGGATCAAACTCAGAAACAAGGACACACAACTCATAAAATTATTTTTAAAAACTACCCCTGAACTCCTGGGACCTGCCTATTGTTTACAAGTGGATTGTTTTCATTATTGCATGTTTTGCAATGGTGTTTTAAACGTTGTAAGCTACCTCAAATCCCAGCTTGGGAGACGGGCGGGATATAAATACATTAAATAAGTTTAAACAAACAAACATGAGAGATGAAACTCAAACGGAAAACCCAAGACCCACCGTCCTTTTCCTCGTCAGCCCCTCGGTCCGCGGCGCCGTTCTTGCTGGGTAGGCTCAGGCCGGCCAGGAGAGACTTCAGCATCGCCAGGTCGCTGTTGTCCGACGAGAGGTCACTGCGGGGAAGGAGAGCAACGGCCGCGGGTGTGTTCAAATCGCTTCTGGGCTACCCCGTCTCCCTCCTCTGAGCTCCCAACCTCCTCACACCCGGGACAAACCCAGAGCAAGAGACTTACTGGAGGGGATCCGAGTGCTTTTGCAGGAAGGTGACAGCTGCCTGGGCGTTGGAAGTTATGTACTTGTGGATGAACTGCACAAACTTGGAGATGAAGGCGGCCAAGTGGCGCGAAGACTTCCGGTAGCTCTGGAAGCAAAGGCGACGGGGGATGAGATTTTGGAAGCAGCCTGGAGGCTCGTCCTTCTCCCGTAACCCAGGGTGTTCACACAGGCTGAGTCGATGGGGAGCTGAACCCCGACTTCTGCTATCAAGCCAGGGAGCCTAGGGCCACTGCGAGGCGGCCTCCCTGGATATAAATGCTCTCCAAGAACTTGGCGAACAAGCTTGTTTTCTCCTGCTCCAGTTACAGAGTGCAGCAGCTAGACTGGTGACTGAGAGCGGCCGCCGAGACCACAAAACACCGGTCTTGAAAGACCTACATTGGCTCTCAGTACGTTTCCGAGCACAATTCAAAGTGTTGGTGCTGACCTTTAAAGACCTAAACGGCCTCGGTCCTGTATACCTGAAGGAGCGTCTCCTCCCCCATCGTTCAGCCCGGACACTGAGGTCCAGCTCCGAGGGCCTTCTGGCGGTTCCCTCGCTGCAAGAAGGGAGGTTACAGGGAACCAGGCAGAGAGCCTTCTTGGTAGTGGCACCCGCCCTATGGAACGCCCTCCCACCAGATGTCAAAGAGAACAACAACTACCACACTTTTAGAAGACATCTGAAGGCAGCCCTATTTAGGGAAGCTTTTAATGTCTAATAGACTATCGTATTTTAATATTCTGTTGGAAGCCACCCAGAGTGGCAGGGGAAACCCAGCCAGATGGGCGGGGTATAAATAATAAATTTATTATTATTATTATTATTATTATTATTATTATTATTATTATTACAAAGGAGATTCCAACTAAATATCAGCAAGAGCTGTTTGACAGTGCAACGGGATCTCCCTCGGGAGGTTGTGGACTCTCCCTCCCTGGTTTGTTGTTATTTTTTAAAACCATTTTTAATTTGATTTTACAAATGTAAATTAGATACAATACCAAATACATATCCATAAAACAGGCATAGGAAACTCTGCCCTCCAGATATTTTGGGACTACAACTCCCATCATCCCTAGCTAACAGGGATGATGGGAGTTGTAGTCCCAAAACATCTGGAGGGCCGAGTTTGCCTATGCCTGCCATAAAATGAGATTACTCTGAATCTCGAGACTTCCCCCAATCCCCTTCCTGGGTCCTATTGTCAGCATTTCCAACGGCATATTATTTCATGGTCTATGTTTTGTATCTATCCATATTGTCCATAGCATTTGTTACATTACAAGTGAGATTAAAATCCTGCTAATGTTTTCATCTGCTTACAGCGGTCTCCTAAATAAATTATAAACTTTCCCCATTCTTTCTTGAATTTCTTGTCTTCTTGGTCTCCTTGAGTTTCCCGGTCAGTTCTGCCATTTCAGCATATACCGGTAGTCTAACAGCTTAATTTGCCATTCCTCTCTGGTAGGGACTCTTTCTTCTTTCCATCTCTGGGCCTTCCTTGGAGGTTTTAAAGCAGAGGTTGGCTGGCCATCTGCCATGGATGCTCTAGCTGAGATTCCTGCATTGCAGGGGGTTGGACTAGATGACCCTCGGGGTCCCTTCCAACTCTACAGTTCTATGATTCTAACTCCTCTCCCTCCCGTCTCCTTCCTTGGTGCCTCTTGTCTTTTTAGTCTGCGAGCTGGATGTCAACCTCCTTGCCTCTCTGTTATTCACATGAGCCGCTTTGGGAGACAATAATTGTCTGAAAAGCAGGGCTCAAAAAGTATAGCAAATAAATAAATAAATGAAATAAATAAGAAGAGTTTGGATTTGATATCCTGCTTTATCACTACTTGAAGGAGTCTCAAAGCGGCTCGCATTCTCCTTCCCCTTCCTCCCCCACAACACTCTGTGAGGTGAGTGGGGCTGAGAGACTTCAAAGAAGTGTGACTAGCCCAAGGTCACCCAGCAGCTGCATTGGGAGGAGAGGAGACGCGAACCCGGTTCACCAGATTACAAGTCTACCGCTCTTAACCACTACACCACACTGGCTGAATTCACCACACTGAATGAATAAGAACGCTAGAAGAGTCTTCTAGATCAGGCCCATCTGGTTCAGCATCCTGTTCTCAAAGTGGCCACCCAGCTGCTTGCAGGAAACATGCATGCAGGATTTAAGCACAAGTAATAATACCGTGTTTCCCCTATTTTAAGACACCGTCTTATATATATTTTTTCCCCTCAAGAAAACGCACTATGGCTTATTTTGAGGAGATGTCTTATTTTTATTACATAAGCCCAGCCCAGCCTTTTCCTTGGCGCCCTCCAGAACTGCGCCTATCACTATGGCTTATTTTCGGGGTACGGCTTACCGTATATTTCGCAAATGCGAAAAAAGCCTGCTATGGCTTATTTTATGACTACGTCTTAAAATAGGGGAAACAGAGTAATAATAATAATAATAATTTATTTATACCCCGCCCATCTGGCTGGGTTTCCCCAGCCACTCTGGGTGGCTTTCAACAGAATATTAAAAACGCAATAACAAACATTAAAAACTTCCCTAAACAGAACTGCCTTCAGGTGTCTTCTAAAAGTCAGATAGTTGTTTATTTCATTGACATCTGATGGGAGGGCGTTCCACAGGGCAGGAGCCACTACCGAGAAGGCCCTTATGATGATGATTATTATTATAAGTATGATTATTATTAGGAAGGGCCTGGGTGGAATCTCAAGGGCCAGGTAGAAAGCCCTGGGGGGCCACATCTCAACGCTGGGCCCGAGGTTCCCCAAACCCCTGAAACAAAGAAATAACAGCAGAAAGCCAAGCTGACCTTGCAAGCCCAGAGCCTGCTCACCCCAGGAGCTCTGTGTTCACAGTGCATGGCTGCACCCCCCCCCCCAAGACTGCAGGGCACCCAGCTTCTTGGCAACCCCCCCTGCCCCCGCCAGAGTGTGGCTCCTCTCTCTGCCCGAAAAGCCTCTCCTACCAGAAGCAAGCGGATGAAGGAGAGGAGGCAGTCCCACAGCGCCTCCTGGTGTTCGCTCTGGAAGACCTGCGGCTGCAGGAGCTCCAGGACGCCCAAGACGTGGAGGAAGAAGGTGAGGTGGTTCTGCTGGCGGAACTCCTGGAAGTTGAGGTGGACCCGTCCGTGCAGCAAGGCCGCGATCATCGGCAGGTGCCTGGGGACAGAGGGAGGAGAGCAAGAACTTACTCTTTGATCCTTCTTCCCGAAGGAGTTTTTGGATTTGGGCTTCCCATCCTTTTAGCTAGTTGTTAAACCACAGAGCCTAGGGCTTGCTGATCGGAAGGTCAGCGGTTCGAATCCCCACGATGGGGTGAGCTCCCGTTGCTCGGTCCCTGCTCCTGCCCACCTAGCAGTTCGAAAGCACCTCAAAGTGCAAGTAGATAAATAGGTACCACTCTGGCAGGAAGGTAAACGGCGTTTCCGTGCGCTACTCTGGTTTCGCCAGAAGTGGCTTAGTCATGCTGGCCACATTACCGGGAAGCTGTACGCCGGCTCCCTGGACCAATAAAGCGAGATGAGCGCTGCAACCCCAGAGTTGTCCACGACTGGACCTAACGGTCAGGGGTCCCTTTACCCCTTTACCTTTTAGCATCCATCTGTCTCAAGAGACAATGGAGTACACTTTCCTTGGCGAAGTCAAACTGCTGAGTTTGCAGCACCAAAGTGAGCCCCTTGGGGGGCAAGCCTGGGCAATGTGTAAGGTCCTGGGCTGCCCAGATGACAAGACCCCTCTCTCGGTCTTGCCGATGGGGTCCAAAGGAAAGCAGAGCAAGACATTTGGCACCAGCTTGGCTGCTGGAGTTGCCGGAAGGAGGCGTACAAGGCACCCCCCAACAGGCTTAGAGACTCAATTCCAGATTTGTGTAGGGTTTACTCCTTAGCATTGTCTTCCCACAAGGAAGTGGAGGTTAAGGGTCAGAGTTTTCCCTCTCCTAGAATGGCTCCCTTCCCAGGCGGATGAGCCCCATCTGCCTCTTACTTCCCTCCTCAGCACTTACAGAAACCGCCTTCTTGACTGTTGGACCCACTCTTAGTCTCGCTGGAGCGTACTCCCTACAAGGCGGGTGCTCTGCTGCTGAGCTGCAGCCTATAAACAAAGCAAGTTTCCAGTCCTCATTGTTCAGGCTACAGGGCTGATCCAAATAGGAATCTGTCTTAGATTTTGAGTCAAACCCTTGGCATGCCTAACTCCGTGATGTCCAATGGATTTCAGATGGGGATCTTAATTCCACCCCTGCCTGCAGGTGTCGAGAATTGAATTGGGGACCTTCTTGCATGCAAA
This sequence comes from Darevskia nairensis, assembly GCA_034642065.1. Classification (NCBI taxonomy): domain Eukaryota; kingdom Metazoa; phylum Chordata; class Lepidosauria; order Squamata; family Lacertidae; genus Darevskia; species Darevskia nairensis. The sequence goes on from JAWWNI010000010.1 coordinate 394,378, forward strand.
GAGGTGTTCTGCCACAGAGCTACACTGCTTCTGCTTAAGGGCTTTGCTGTCCATATTGTTGTGGTTTGGAGTAGGGAAAGGAGTTTTTGCTCCTTGGGGGCGGGGGGGGGGGGAGGCGTATAATCAGGGCTGTGCCTCTGACACACTGACCAGCAGAGCTGATGCGTGGGGAAGAAGCCTCCCTGGGTGTCAGGGTACACCAGCTGGAGGGACATAGTGGCTTGCAGAGCTGACGCGCAAGGAAGAAGCCTCCTTGGGTGTCAGCGCACGCCGGCCGGAGGAACATGGTGGCTTCCAGAGCTGATATGCGGGGAAGAAGCCTCCCTGGGTGTCAGGGTACACCAGCTGGAGGGACATGGTGGCTTGCAGAGCTGATGCGCGGGGGAGAAGCCTCCCTGGGTGTCAGCGCACGCCAGCTGGAGGGACATGGTGGCTTGCAGAGCTGACGTGCAAGGAGGCCTCTTTGGCCTCATGGGACCTCTTTGGGCTCTGGGGTGGGTCTCCTCTCAGATCCACTAGGACGCTCCAGGCTGCTCCCCATTATACATGATTTTGCGTACGTGCGCAGGGGCCCGGAACAGAACCCCCGTGAAAATGAGAGTCGCCTGTACTACTAGTACAAAGGTCTGTTCCCAATGAGTTCCTGTACCTTTTTCTTCCCTAGAAAAAAAAGCACTGGGTATAAAGATAATGTAAAAGTCCCTGAAGCAACACAGGCTGAGCAGAACCTGAGGAGGAGGATGGGGTGGGCCACGGCCAGCTTCCGACACGCCATGTTGGCATCCCACAGGCGGCTCCCGCTCGTCTTGGAATCGCTGGAGTCGGCAAGGAGCGTGATGAAGCGGTGGACGAGGGCGTCGAGCTGCAGGGAGAGAGAAGGGCAGAGCATCGGCTGGGCGCTCAAACACTTCCTGAAACCGACTGAGTGCTCTAAATCTACCTTTTCCAACCTCACAACTTGCAAGGGACTTCCAGTCTCCCCAAGAGGAGGTGGGTCAATGGCAGGTTTCCGGATCGGTTCCTTAGGGCTGATGACGGAACACAAGGGACGAAAGGTTTGAGACTGCAACCCATTTTCAAAGACTCCCTCAATTCACTGGGTAAAAGTTACTGGGTGCTTTTTCCTTTTTTGGGGGGGGGCAATCAGAGCATAGGTCACATTTGGAAGGTCAAGCGTTTGACACCCTTTTATTGGGGGGGGGGGCGGGTGGAGATTGTGGTCACCACCCAGTGGGTAGGCAAGTAAATCACTTAGTGGAAATCATGACTCGGATTTCTCAAACTTGTTGCCAGAGGGAAGCTTTCCGGGGCTTGTGAACTGTGTAGCTGGCGGGTGCATGGAGGGGCCAGGCCTTTCCTCAACACTTTTTCTCTCCCCCCACCCTTGTGGGATGTATAACACTGGTGCAGTCAATCACAACATTCCTAGAATGTACACAAGGGGTCTCAGTCCTCCAGCTAGAGTTTCCTGTACCTGGACTGAGACCACTTCCTCTGTGTGACCAGAGGTGGGAGTGGCCTTACCTGTAGTACACAGGTGAGCAGCCATTCCACTCTTCTTCCTCATCGGGACTTCGAACATGCAACATCTCAAGAGAAGATGCACCCTTGGCTTCCAGCCAAGAGAGGCCACAAAGGAGCCTCCTCCCTTATGGAGAGTCTCCACATGTATATACATTTAATCTAAGCTAGCCTGCCTTTCTGAGACTTGTAGAACCTTGGAAATGTCTGTGAGTAAACCTTTCTACTTCTAAAGAGCTATGTGTCGTGTATTTACTTTTAAGGGGGAACCAGGGGATAAATGCCAGGAATCTGCCTTGCTATAGAAGTTCAAACGAACTTGATCGCCACGTTTTGCTGCGTTTAATTGGGGATGAGAATCTCTGCTAGTTTGGAGGTTGTTAACACAAGCTGGGATAGGAAATATTAAACAATATTCCCTCATCCATATTCCCAGTCATCTCCCACAACCCTTACTTTGCAGGTGCTGCTGTCGGTGGCCCCTTCGGTGGAAAGCAGGGTCCCCGGGACTGGCACCAGGAGCTCAGGCAGCTGAAGATAGATTTGCAGGAGAAGATCTTGGCAATGTTTTCCCATTGAGCTGAAACAGGGAAAAAAGAGACACGAGATTACTGACCCCTCCAAGAGGGGTTTCCAAGTCTACCAAATGTATCTGCTTCATACCCCCAGCTTTGCTTTCACTGGGCAACGCCAACCCAACAGCTTCACAGGAATAAGCAAGTTTAAAATGCAAGCTGCTAGTCCTCAGTGGTACCAGATAAATCCCTGCAAACACGTGGATAGTAAAGAAACAGAAACGAACAGTGCATGTTTCTCCCAGAGGGACTTTTTGAGGTTGCCAAGGATTTATGAGCATTTTTCTCCAGTCTTGAGCCCCCTAAGGTCCCGGGGGAGGGGTATAACAATTAAAGCAAAACATAAAACAACGCAAGATCATAGAAATAAGGAGGGTCTTTTAAAATATACACTTCAAAAGAGGTGCTTCTTCAGCATTTGCCAAAAGCTGTCCCATACAATTAGATATTATGTAGGGGGTTCAGTTCCAAGGGGGTTCCATGTAGACACAGAAATGTGTCTACTCCATCATCCCTAGCCTCCCAGAGCCGGGAAACCCAGCACGAAAATAGCTTTTGAGCTCTCTGCCTTGCTTAGTGGGCAAGGCCCGCTTAGCGCACCAGTCTGGGGTACTCCTGTGAGATCTCCTTTGAGATTTTGCAGGACGAAAGGCAGATTTAAAGTCTATGAAAGCTGCGTAGAGAGATCCTCCTTTTCTTGAGGTATATTTTTCCGCAAGATGTTGGAGTACTAGGCCTTGGTCTAAAGTTGACCGGTCTGCCCTGAAACCAGCTTGTGCTTCTGTAAGGACATGTTCTCGCTCCATCCAATCCTCAAGTTTATTACATAAGTGGGCAGCATATAGTTTACTGATAATGCTTAGGAGACTAATTGGCCTGTAGTTAGCGGGATTCGATCTGCTCCCTTTCTTGTATATTGGGATGATGATGGCTAGTCCCCAATCCTCTGGGATGGTAGCCGATTGATCTATGCTGGTGAGCAAGGCAGCAAGCGCTGGGGCCCACCAATCAACATTAACCTTAAGAAGCTCGGGTGAAATATTGTCTGCACCAGGAGATTTGCCAGGTTTGAGAGACTGAATGAGCCTGCGAGCTTCTTCAGTTGACACCGGGGGCCACTCAGCACCAGTATCACTCAGAGGTAGGGACAAAGCCTGTAGATGTTGGTTAAACTCCCAAACCCCAACAGAGATGGTATATTCCACTTCAGAGGGGGAATCTTGCCATCCTTTTGCGACTATTTTCCAGAAGGTATTTTGCAGGACCCTTTCCAGGCTTCCAGAGCCGCCGTGGCAAGAGAGCCTCACCTGGCAAGCGACGCAGAGAGCTCAAAAGCTCTTTTTGTGCTGGGAAAACATCTAATGTGTTTACCGTATTTTTCACTCTATAAGGCGCACCTGACCATAGGACGCACCTAGTTTTTAGAGGGGAAAAGCCCCAAATTTTTTGAGGATCAGCTCAAATTTCTGCAGCTTACTTTGCAAAGGGAAAAAAACCCTGTTTTATGGGGTTTAACTCACAGTTCTGCAGCTTCAGGAAGCCATTTCTACAGTTTCCAGACAGATAATCTAATCAGCCGGTCACATGTCGCTGGGGAAACAGCCTCCCTCTGCAAGGGGGCGGGGCTGGAATCTCTCTCCCTTATCTCTCTCCCCGATCGTTTGCTGAGCAGCTGCTCAGGGGGCTTCCTTTCAACACGCACTTCTCTCTTTTTTTAAAAAAAGCACGATCTGCTTTTGCCCCTGGGCAGTTCAGCTCCAGGGACCACACATTCACTCCATAAGACGCACAGACATTTCCCCTTACTTTTCAGGAGGGAAAAAGTGCTTCTTATGGAGCGAAAAATATGGTAATTTGTGCAGTTTCAGCCGCTTTAGATGTGTGCAAGATGCACCCGCCTTGCCTGGCGAAGTGTGCCTTTTTTCCAAAGCAGAGCGAGACCTCACCTGCTCCCCCACTGCTGGATGCAGGCTGTCAAGTAGTCGGCGACTTTCTTGATGCTTTCGACATCTCCGTGGCAGCAGCTCAGCAGGAGCGGCAGGCGGGACTGGGTGACGGAGCAGGAGGCCTCTCCAGAGCGCTGGCTCCTGGTTTCCGATTCAGCCAGGATCAGCTCCACCAGGCTGATCAGCTCAGGGGCCTCGAGACGCAGAACAAACTCCTCCCTCCGTTTCTGCGATGCAATTTGGAGACGAGTGGGAACAAAGGCAATCCAGGACTTAGAACCCCCCAACACAAATAGGACCCAGGTGGCGCTGTGGGAGGGACCCAGGTGACGCTGTGGGTTAAACCACAGAGCCTAGGGCTTGCTGATCAGAAGGTTGGCGGTTCGAATCCCTGCGACGGGGTGAGCTCCCATTGCTCGGTCCCTGCTCCTGCCAACCTAGCAGTTCGAAAGCACGTCAAAGTGCAAGTAGATAAATAGGAACCGCTCTGGTGGGAAGGTAAATGGTGTTTCCGTGCGCTGCTCTGGTTCGCCAGAAGCGGCTTAGTCATGCTGGCCACATGAGCTGGAAGCTGTATGCTGGCTCTCGGCCAATAAAGTGAGATGAGCGCCGCAACCCTAGAGTCGGACACGACTGGACCTAACGGTCAGGGGTCCCTAACACAAATAGGTATCTCAGCAGAGCAACAGCCATCGGTTGGGGGGTTGCTCCTGATATGGGTTTCCTGCAACTAGCGGGCTGGGGAGGTGGTCTAAAGTAAAAAGGTAAAGGACCCCAGTGTTGTGAATTCTGTCCAAGCCGAGCGGCAAAAGCTGCTGGCTGGAATGGTATAGCTGTTATCTCTCACACAGACCTGTGAGAAAGTATGCTTTGTTTATTTCCTGCCTGGAATGTACTATTGTAATCCGAGCTCTCGAGCTCACTCACTTTCTCTTTACTGCTTGTCCTGAAGCAAGACGGACGGCGAAATGGCAGCACCGTTTACACAGGCTGGCAGCAGAGATGTCTCTGCACAATTACTTGGAATAAAATAGATTAGCCTAAATAACGGCTGTGTGTATTGTTTCTTTCTATCTGGGAACAATCACATATTACTGGCACTCCAGGCTCTCTGTAGCCGGGTATGTGCTCAACTGATGTGCTCTGTCTTTTGGGGCAGTCTCACAACTTGCCCCAGGCGGGGTATATCATAACACCCTGGACGGTTAAGTCTAGTCAAAGGCGACTATGGGGTTGCGGCGCTCATCTTGCTTTCAGGTCAAGGGAGCCGGCGTTTGTCCACAGACAGCTTTCCGGGTCATGTGGCCAGTATGACTAAACCGCTTCTGGTGCAACGGAACACCGTGACGGAAGCCAGAGAGCATGGAAACCCCATTTACCGTATTTTTCGCTCTATAACGCACATTTTTTCCCTCCTAAAAAGGAAGGGGAAAAGTCTGTGCGCGTTATGGAGCGAAGCCGCCAGCGGGGGAGGAGCGGAGGAAGAGAAAGCAGCCTGAATTCGGGCTGCTTTCCCTTCTTCCGTCGCCCCCGCCAGCGGGGGAGGAGCGGAGGAAGAGAAAGCAGCCTGAATTCGGGCTGCTTTCCCTTCTTCCGTCGCCCCCGCCAGCGGGGGAGGAGCGGAGGAAGAGAAAGCAGCCTGAATTCGGGCTGCTTTCCCTTCTTCCGTCGCCCCTGCCAGCGGGGGAGGAGCGGAGGAAGAGAAAGCAGCCTGAATTCGGGCTGCTTTCCCTTCTTCCGTCGCCCCTGCCAGCGGGGGAGGAGCGGAGGAAGAGAAAGCAGCCTGAATTCAGGCTGCTTTCCCGTCTTCCGTCGCCCCTGCCAGCAGGGGAACAGCGGAGGAAGAGAAAGCAGCCTGAATTCGGGCTGCTTTCCCTTCTTCCGTCGCCCCTGCCAGCGGGGGAGGAGCGGAGGAAGAGAAAGCAGCCTGAATTCAGGCTGCTTTCCCGTCCTCCGTCGCCCCTGCCAGCGGGGGAGGAGCGGAGGAAGAGAAAGCAGCCTGAATTCGGGCTGCTTTCCCTTCTTCCATTGCCCCTGCCAGCGGGGGAGGAGCGGAGGAAGAGAAAGCAGCCTGAATTCGGGCTGCTTTCCCTTCTTCCGTTGCCCCTGCCAGCGGGGGAGGAGCGGAGGAAGAGAAAGCAGCCTGAATTCGGGCTGCTTCTCCCTCCTCCGTGGCCACCGCCAGCGGGAGAAGGGCCGCTTCCTCTCTCTCTCTCTTTCCCTCTCACCCCTTCCTTCCTTCCTTCCTTCCTTCCTTCCTTCCTTCCTTCCTTCCTTCCTTCTCTCTTTCTTCCCTCCCTCTCTCCTCTCTCTCTTTCACCCCTTCCTTGTCACTCTTTCTTTCACTCTCTCACCACTTCCTTCCCCCCTCTCTCACACCCCCTTCCTTCCTTCCTTCCTTCCTTCCTTCCTTCCTTCCTTCCTTCCTTCTCTCTCTCACCCTTCTTTCCTTCTTTCTTTCTTTCTTTCCTTCCTTTCCTTCCTTCTTTCTCTCTTCCCTCCCAGCTTTTTAGAGGAGGAAAACCAGGGAAAATTTTTTTTCCTGGTTTTCCTCCTCTAAAAACGAGGTGCGCGTTATGGTCCGGTGCGCGTTATGGAGCGAAAAATACGGTACCTTCCCACCACAGCGGAACCTATTTATTTACTTGCACTGGTGTGCTTTTGAACTACTAGGTTGGCAGGAGCAGGGACAGAGCAACAGGAGCTCACCCTGTCACAGGGATTCGAACCGCCGACCTTCTGATTGGCAAGCCCAAGAGGCTCAGTGGTTTAGACCACAGCGCCACCCGCATCCCTGTGGAGGTGGTCTACAATGGGGGTAGCCAACGTGGTGCCCTCCAGTAGTTGTCATAGACTCCAGCAGCATCAACCCAACCATTAGACAGGCTGGTTGGGAGTTGCAGTCCAACATCTAAGATCTGTAAGAGCTGTTTGACAGTGGAAGAACAGTGGAATCGTATATAATCGGTAAGTCGGAAGGCAGCCCAAGGATTCTCTAGTCCAACCCCCTGCAATGCAGGAATCTCAGCTAAAGCATCCATGGCAGATGGCCATCCAACCTCTGCTTAGAAACCTCCAAGGAAGGAGAGTCCACAACCTTCTGAGAGTCCGTTCCACTGTCAAACAGCTCTTACTGTCCTGGTGTTTAGTCGGAATCTCGTTTCTTGGAACCAGAAGTCAATGGTTCGAATCCTACCCTCCAGAGCAGGAGAAAACAAGTTTGCTGCTGCTGAACTAAGCCACCCTCGGGAGCCCATATGTGGACTCACGTATGCCGTCAGGCGAGAAACCTGGTTTTTAGTTGCAAGGCTCTTTGGATCCATTTGTGGAGGATCCCTGAGAATGGCCTTTTGGGGTGAGCCGGCAAGGGTTCCTTCCTTCTTATGCCCCAATGTTAGGAGTTGGAGCTGGCAGTGTTGACAGCTCAAGATATGCGTCCAGCATCACAGGGATGAGACCACTTCCTGGAGGGGCCAAGGTTGTGATCTATATAGTATTGTTGCAATTCCCATGTCTGTGTTCTTTGGATCTCCTCTCCTGCGAGAGAGGATGTCTTCGGATAGTCCTGGCTATCCGGTTTTTCTTTTCCGTGTAATAAATTGTCTTTTCTGATTTAAAATACAACAGACTGTGAGTTTTTACTGGCACAAATGCAAGCAAGTATTTACAGCGTTCCACTGCGCGAAACAGACTGAGAGACTTTAGAAAGCAGAGGTGCGTAGAATGAAGCGCACAGGACTTTTAAGAAGGTCTGTTTACTAGGCTGGAACAGCCTAAGCCAGTGATGGCTAACCTTGACACTCCAGATGTCTTGGGACTACAACTCCCATCATCCCTGACCACTGATCCTGTTAGCTAGGGATGATGGGAGTTGTAGTTCCAAAACATCTGGAGTGTCAAGGTTAGCCATCACTGGCCTAAGCTCTGCTACGAGGGTAAACAATCCCTGCACCCAACAACAAGGTGACCTGAAAAGTGCACCCCCTTCACACCAGGGATGGGGAACGTGGTGTCCTCCGGATCTCGCTGGACTTCAGCTCTGATGATCCCTGACCACCAACCACGCTGCCCGGGGCAGATTGGAACTGGAGTCCGACCATGCCTGGAGGTAGGCCATGGGAAGGCTGCCTTCTCCCTGCCGAGCTGCGCAGTAGAGACAGCAGCTCATTACCTGAGGTATCCTCTGATCCCGTCCTTGCCAAATGCGAGGGATGTGAATGCAGGCCCAGAGGAAATCCAAGGATGCAGTTGGGTCAAATCTAAGCGAAGACATAAACGCAGGTGTGCAAAATCAAAAGGAGGGGGAAATGCCACACAACCAACTTGGGAAACCAGGGAGCAGAACCTGAGATCCACTCCCATCACTCTGCTGTGTCTGTCTCCGTCTGACAAACATCAACTGCTCTCCCCAACACCTGTGTCAGGGATCTGCCTCCCCCTGCCAGTCCAGCTCTGAGTGTTTATAGGGAGCAGCCACCTGTTCTGACTACTGACTCATCTGCGAGTGAAACCAGCAGTTCCTCGGGGGAGAAACAGTTAGTGGCTGGGAGGGAAAGAGTGCCAGGGCTCGAGAGATATAGTGAGAGGCCTGGCACCACCCAGCACTCGGACGGAGGGGGAGTCGCCAGGTCCGGCGCAGAGATTACGTAGGAGGAAAAGGCGATTTCGGCTGCCAAGAATGTTGGGTTGGCGCCAAAATCGGAGGGAGTCACTTCCGGATTCTGCTAGTGAGTGAACAGACATGATAAGATTCAGCTCTGCACTGTATATATTGAGCACTGATTAAAAGAACTAAAAGACAGATGGCGTGGCTCTCTTATTGAACAACCGATGAGGGGGAGGACCTGACAACCTAATACATAGACTTTCACACACACACACACACACACACACACACTCTCTGGCAGATTAAAACTGGGGTGGGGGGAAGGTACTTCCATCTGAAATCTGTTTCATCCCAACTGCCTGCCCCTCCTCTCCCCCCAGGGCATAAGGAATCACGGCTGCAAGGCGGCGGCAGGAACCACCAGCCTGTTACAATGCCCAGGTAGGAAAGAGGTTGTCTGCATGGCATGAAACAGGACCTGCAGGTCACTGGAAAGTGGGTGCCAGGAGCAGCTCACACGGCTTCGGTGAAGTTAACTCTTTATTCAAAGAAACAAGACAACCCCAGGAGGGCTAGACCTAGTGAGCACCTCATCTCTTCCTGGTAGAACTTGCTCCTAAGAGGCAGCTGCAAGGACTGAAGGTTCCTGCCTTCCCACCGTTGACTAAGCCTCCTCTTCCCCTGGGTCCTTCCCAAGCAATATGAGACTCCTTCATCTTGTCTGCCTTTGCTCCACCCTCTTCATACCTCTGCGGGTTCCGGGAGACCAGGGGAAGGGAAGCTTCTGATTCTGGGCTGCTCTCTGACACAGCCTCTTTCTGCTCACTAAGCCCTGTCGCCTCTTCAGCTTGAGACCTCCTCCTCCCAGTCTGCTCCCTCTTCCTCGGTGTCCCACCACCACTCCCCTGGCTCTGAGCCTTCTTCCCCTGGGGGTTCCCCAGTTGGTGCCTTCCACCATTCCTCTGCATCTAGCCAGTCCAGGATGGCTGGCAACGAGCCCCTCTCCCCGCAAAAGCAGGGAAAGAATCCAGCTAAAGCAAAAATCTCCTACACTGCACTGACTCCTGCTTTTGCGAGGGGGTGGGGATATCCACCTCCTCGCTGTGTCCCCATCACGGCAGCAGAGACCCCAGCAAGCATCTCTGACTTTGCACATGAGGCCATGTGAGTCAGTGGTTCTTTGCACACTTGACGGCCACTTTTATCTATATTGTCGCTTTATGCTTCGATGCTGTACGCCGCTGTAACGACAAAGGCCTTGGCAACCAAGACCCTTCCTGTAAACCCTCTAACTCGTTTGTCTTCTAAAACAATAAGAGAGAGGTCCTTTCCAGCCTCAAACGTGACCAGGTACGCTTTTAAATCCTGAGCTATATGAGAAACTTCCCCTTGTGTCCAGTAACAGAGTTTTAACCTCTATAGAACCCCTACTGACAAGCTTGCCTCTTCCCTGAGGTAACTTAGTGACAACCTGGGTCGTTTCTCCCTTTTTAGCCCTCTCATCGACCTTCGTACTCACTACCTTTCCGTTCCTTTTTGAGGGAAAGTATAGTCTTTTAAAAGGTTATTCCCCACCTGGGCCTTTCATGTACTTTGGCTGGATCGTAATTCAGATGACTTTCATGTTTGGCACTTTAAAGATGCAATTTCTTTATTGTTTGAAATCGTAATGGTTGCAGTCAGGCTTAGCGTGTACAGACTTAATTTTCAGAGTAAATATCTTTGTTTTTATACATATAACCGATTACAATACATCTCCCTAACCTATTCCTACTCTCCCAGCTTCTTCTCCTACACCACCCCACACTCCCTCTTCCAAACCCCCTTCTCAACCGCCTAAACTGCCACACCACTCCTCCAACCTTCAACTGCCCCTCCCATAATGTTCAGTCAGTTCAGGCCTGAGACTGATTTAACCCATGATGGGTTGGGGTAAAACAAATATTCTTGTAACACACAGTGCAAAACCGTTACAGCCGCCCTGTCGTTTTATGATGCAGCAATACAGATACACTTTTTATGAATGAGCGGAGGCTCCGGGGAGACCCACCTGTGCTCTCGGCTTTTGCCCAGCAGGATCTTGATGCAGCGGTGCAGCGTGGTCCAGCTGGACTGGTGAGTCAGGAGAGCCAAAAGGTATGGGCGGAAAGAGGGTGGCTCTGATTCGGAAGAGCCATTATCCTGAAAGGAAAAGGGGAAAGGTAACTATGGAGGGATACGGGATTGAAGCCGGGATCTTCCGCTTGCAAGGCAGCTGCTTGGCTACTGAGCTACAAGGGAGTACTTGGGGCAAAGAGAAGAAGACGAGGCAAAGCCATGGAGGGCGATGAAGGCAAAGGCAAGACGCTTGCGCAGCTGTCAGGCTTCGGGGAATCGGATCCCTCCCCCGGTGGCAGCAAATAAGCAGAACAAACTAAAGGAGCGTTCTTACCAGTTGGTTTCTTTAATAATCACAGCGAGAGACAAAGGAATGCGTCTCTCTCTAGAAACGGCGTTGCTCCCAGTAAAGGTTCACCCCCTCCGTCCCCATCAATCTACGTCACTCCTACATCGGGTAATCTGAGCTTGTTGCCTCTGCACTTTCTGTTCTATCACTCTCAGAGCCTGTCTAGTCTTAGGTGAAGGGGGGACAGGAATGCTTTCCAAGGACACTGAATCTGCCAGCTGTCCCTCTCCTGGTGTTTCCTCTTCTAGCTGTTCCTCACCCAGTATTTCCCAGCTTTTCCCCTCTGGGCTATGCCCCTCTGCAAACCACTGCTCTAAATCTATACTGTCCTCCTGCCTTTGGAACAGTTCAGGAGAAGGGGGAGGGCGGCTCCCACCATTCCTGCTCAGTCCAGCCCCTGACAGCAGCTCTGGACATGGGAAGGAAGCCCCCACTAGGATCTCTTGAGATGCCACCTGACGTCACAGATACACCTGGCTTGATGGCTCCTCACCTTATTCCAGGAGAAGAGCAGCCTTTGCTGGAGATCTGGGCAGTTGCTGATCACTTCGGGGTCCAGTATCTCCAGCCAGTCGATGAACAGGCCAGAGGAAGGCCCCAGCTGGCAGGTTTCGGCGCTGGTGGGCGAAAACGAGGAAGGAGATATTTAAAAATACCGGCAGGAAAGGCAGCCGACTGAGCCCGTCAAGGTCTTAAAAAGGACAGAGGGCACCTGCCCAGCCAGCAGCCCACCTGCAGTTCTCGGTTTCTTTCTTCACGGGGGTCTCTTCTTTGTCCTGGAGCAGCAGCGAACTCACCACGGAAATGGGCCCCGTGGCAGGGAAGCATGGTGGCATCTCCATGGTAACTGAGAAGAGGGAAGCCAGCAGCTCCTCCAGATACGGCGAGTGTGTTTCTGTCAGGCCTCGAAGGACTGGCAGAATGGAGGGAAAGGACAGAAGCCAGTTAAGAAACTGAGCGGAAGCCCGGGCAGAGAGAAAGGTGGTCGTGGCTCCCAGGACTTGGATTAGAACCTTTGCACTAATAATAATAATAATAATAATAATAATAATAATTTATTATTTAGGTCTCCCCAGCCACTCTGGGTGGCTTCCAGCAAACATTAAAATACATTAACACATCACAGATTAAAAACTTCCCTAAACAGGGCTGCCTTCAAGTGTTTTCTATAAATAATAATTTATAGAATTATTACTAAATGCCCTTGAGAGCAGAGGCTGGGAACCTGGGGACCTCTCCAGACTCTGTCGGACTACAGAAGAAGAAGAAGAGTTTGGATTTGATATCCCGCTTTATCACTACCCAAAGGAGTCTCAAAGCGGCTCACCTTCTCCTTTCCCTTCCTCCCCCACAACAAACACTCTGTGAGGTGAGTGGGGCTGAGAGACTTCAGAGAAGGGTGACTAGCCCAAGGTCACCCAGCAGCTGCATGTGGAGGAGCGGAGACGCGAACCCGGTTCACCAGATTACAAGTCTACCGTTCTCAACCACTACACCACATGGGCTCCCATCATCCCTTGTTGACTGGGGGCTGATGGGAGTCGCGAGTCCAGCAGCATCTATAGGGTGACCTGTTCCCGCAGCCGTGCCATGGATGGAGGCAAACGAAGACAGGATACAGCCCTGCCAGAAAAACAAGGAATAGGAAACACAGGAGAAGCTGAGGCGCACAGGAGGATCTTAGCTAGAACTAGCTAAGGAAGGCAGGAAATGGACTGAGCGAGGACAGGAAGTAGCTGCACACTCCTTGATCTCAGCACTTCCTGCCTTGGGTGCCAGGCAGTGGTGGCCTTTGGGCCCTCAGATTTCAGCGGCGCCCTGTGCGACACTAAAATCCCCCTGCCTCTCATGCTCCCTTCTACAGCATTGTTGTGGCGTTCCCTGAAGCTGGTTCTGAATGTGTCCTGATGTATTTTAGTTTTCATTTTCAACCAGTTCTTTTCTTCCAATACAATTGCACCTTACACTTAACTTGTGTGATCTCAATCTTGCAAGGCTGGCTGGTTGAAATCGTACAAATTAAATACATGCAAGGTTTTCCTGGCACAAAAAGAGGTTATAAGCGTTCGACCTTGCCTACCGGGTAAGGCCCTCCGGGGGCACCGGCTCTGCAAGCCTGGAAACAGCCGCGCGAGATCTTGCGAGAGATCTCACAGAAACTCCAGGCGGCCCTGTGAGGTCTCATGAGAACATCCCAGAGCTGTAAGGATGCCCATGCAGTGGCGGTTCCAAGGGGGCAGGTCAAGTATGCACAGTTTCGCGTATACGCCAAACCCTCGGATCTGAACCCCCCGCCTAAGATCCATTCATATTATAATGCAGTTTCTAAGTGTTGGAAGGTGTCTTGAATCCCAACCAAGGAGAGAGGCAGGACATAAATTCACCAGGTAGAGGTAAAGGTACCCCTGACCTTTAGGTCCAGTTGCAGACGACTCTGGGGTTGCGGCGCTCATCTCGCTCTATAGGCCGAGGAAGCCGGCGTTTGTTCACAGACAGCTTCCGGGTCATGTGGCATGACTTAGCCGCTTCTGGCAAAACCAGAGCAGCGCATGGAAACACCATTTACCTTTCCGCCGGAGCGGTACCTATTTATCTACTTGCACTTTGATGTGCTTTCGAACTGCTAGGTGGGCAGGAGCTGGGACTGAACAACGGGAGCTCACCCTGTCGCGGGGATTCGAACCGCCGACCTTCTGATCAGCAAGCCCTAGGCTCAGTGGTTTAGACCACAGCGCCACCCGCGTCCCAATACAACAATGCATAATTGTTGGAGGAAAGAGTCAGCCCTCGTCTGGCCCCGAACTCCCATTTCCCAGCTGCCCATGCAGCGGAGAAGAAGAGAAGCAGGAGAGCACTTGGCCTTGTTCCATCAGTGATCGGAGGAAGGGTTGAGGAGACGGGTCTTACCTTTGCTGACCAGCTCAGGCTCCACGTTATACTTCTCCCCAGACTTCAAGGTGGTGATGATGGCGCACACAGTCGGGCCGATGATGTCGGCGTCCCGGCGGAACGCCAGAGCCTCGGCCAGGTGCAGGAATCCACTGCGGACTGCCAGGGAGAAGAGAGGAAATGAAGGATCGCTCAGGAGCCAGGCTCAGTGGTTGTGCATGCACTTTTGACTGCAGACAGGACCAAGTTCGATTCCTACCACCTTCTGTTACAAGGTCACAGCTGATGGGAAAGACCTCTGCCTGATAAACTTGGAGAGCTGACGCAAGTTGGAGGAACCAATGCTGAGTTATGTGTGGGGCCTCCCATGCCCATGAAATGGAAGCTAGTTTGCTATTTAAGTTACATTATAGTTCAAAGGCTAGTCATCAGGAAATAAGGATTTGTTTGAAGTTTTTCATGTGTGCTAAAACTCAGTCTAAGGTTGTTGTTTTTTAAAAAAATCGTTTAACCACATCAGTCAACAAACATGGATACATATGTTATAATGTTATTGTTTTAGTTAAATAAATCGTTCAAATTGTTATTAAGGAAATGATTATTTTTCTTCTTCCAATAAAGTATCGCGGAAAAGTTGTCCAAATATAAACAGTAAACCTATAAAACCTCACCATAATTTCCTAATTATCTGTCAATGTATTTCTATAATAGTATAACCAAATCAGCAATTTTTGATATAACTGTAAAAACTACTCTGACAATTTATTATTCCAAAAAGGAAACCTCCATCTGGTTGTAAATATTAAGATTATACCAGCAAGAACGAGTCTTTCTGTAAAAAGAGAGAGATTTAAATCAAGTCTTACTGACTAGTGATTTAAATCGATTTGATTTAAATCAAATCCACCCTGAGTGAGACCCTGTCAGCTTTACAGGGTGGGATAAGCCCCAAGGAAGGTCCCCACCCCAAGCAGCCTGCAGTGCCAAGTCCCCCCCAGACGTCCCAAACCGCCCCTCTTACCATCATTGATCCGGTGTCTGGAGGAATACTGGACAGCGAAGGATTTGAGCTGGGTCCGCAGAGGCCCTTCCTCCACAGCTGGATTCTCCAGCCACTGCAACATCTGCATGAGGACTTTGAAAAACAGCGAGGAGAAGGTCGTGTCCTGGGGAACGGAACGCTGGAGAAGGGAACAGGAGGGATTAGAGGCAGAACACAAAGCGAAGGGACACGGCAGACCAGAGGAGCTTACTATTCCTCCTGCTAAGTCGCCAGGGTGGTCTTGAAGCCAGGGCTACCAGAAGTCTAACTGGACCCTTCCCCTCCGGCACCACAAATGCTTGGTAGGGTGGCACGTGAGAAATTAATAGATTAATTAATATGAATTAACAACCACCTGGATCTGTATGTGCCAGACTCCAGCTACCCACACAGATCATGGATTAAAAGAATCATAGCTAGGGCTGGGCGGTAAATTGATATACGTGTGTGTGTGTGTGTGTGTGTGTGTGTGTGTGTGTGTGTGTGTACACACACACACACACACACACACACACACACACATCTATCTATCTATCTATCTATCTATCTATCTATCTATCTATCTATCGCTCATCCAAAACCGTTCTGAAGTCCATAATGTGATATCGGTTTCATAATTTTTGACCAGCCAATATATCGCGAATCGTGACGTATGTTAGGGCTGAGCGATGTCTGGCTTTCAACGGTGTGATATACCACCAGCTGAACATTGTGATATACCAATATATCATGATGTCTGAAATAAGGATGGAAATAAGGATGTAGAGGTGAACGGGGTCATGTCCTGACAACAGCTACTACTTAGGGGTCTAAAATGGAGACTTTTTTTACTTACCTTTAACATATTATTACAACTGTTATATCATAGGACAGAGCAACGTGGACAGAAGGAATCATGAGAGAAGCAACAGTTGGCTCCACGGTTTCCCCCACGTTGCAATTTTTAACTCAGCACACAACACACATTGTGATTCGTGATATATCACTGTGTTGAATATTATGAAACCGTTACCATGATGAAACCGATTTTTGACAGTGCATTGAGACGCAGGTGGCGCTGTGGGTTAAACCACAGAGCCTAGGGCTTGCCGATCAGAAGGTCGGCGGTTTGAATCCCCGCAACGGGGTGAGCTCCCATTGTTTGGTCCCAGCTCCTGCCCACCTAGCAGTTCGAAAGCACGTCAAAGTGCAAGTAGATAAATAGGTACCGCTCCAGCGGGAAGGTAGACGGCGTTTCCGTGCGCTGCTCTGGCTCGCCAGAAGCGGCTTAGTCATGCTGGCCACAGAGTGGCTGGGGAGACCCAGCCAGATGGGAGGGGTACAAATAATAAATTGTTATTATTATTATGACCTGGAAGCTGTGCGCTGACTCCCTCGGCCTATAGCGCGAGATGAGCGCTGCAACCCCAGAGTTGTCCGCGACTGGACCTAACGGTCAGGGGTACCTTTACCTTTACCTTGAGACATTGCCCAGTCTGTGTGTGTGTTATGTAAAAATCACAATGCAGGAAAAACCGTGAAGCCAGCCAATACTGCTACAGAGCTCCATCCTTATTTCCGACATTGCCCAGTCTGTGTGTGTGTGTGTGTTATGTAAAAATCACAATGCAGGAAAAACCGTGAAGCCAGCCAATACTGCTACAGAGCTCCATCCTTATTTCCGACACCGTGACTTTTCAGTATATTGCGATATTTAGCTGGCGATACATCGCGATGCTGAAAGCCAGATGTTGCCCAGCCCCAATCACAGAATTCAGACCACGAGGGTCCCCTGCAAGGCAGGAATCTTTTGCCCAATGTGGGACTCGAAGACACAACCCTGAGATTAAGAGCCTCATGCTACCCTGGCAGCCTCGGATGACAACCTGGGCCCCTCCACCCAGAGACGTCCTCACCTGATACTGGCACAGCAGGCGCATGAGCGGACAAGACGCAACGTGGTTCCGGTGCATGGCCATCACGAGCGCCCCGCCATGGGGAGAGTTTAGCAGGGCCGCCACCGCCTGCAGGAGTTTCGCCGCGGTCCCTGGTGTAGCGTCGTTTCCCTGGAGGATCCGGGCCAGCTCCTGCCCCAGCGCCTGCTGCAGAGCCAAGGCAAGGGGGCGCGGGTTCGAGTTCTGCCAGCGGGGATCTGGAGTCAACGGAAAGAGCTGCCCGAGGCGCGAAAAAGGAGGCGTCAGAAAAGCGAGGGAGCTGCATTTGCTTCCAGACTAGGAAACACACGGGTTTCCGGGTTTCTACATTTTAAAATCAACACAGAGCGTTAAAGGAGCAGGTGTTTGCTTCCTTTTCTCCCAGTCGCAATGCCTGGGTTTCTGCAGAACTCGGCGCAGAGGAAAAGGCCAAAGAGAAAAAAAGGAGGCATGGACTTTCAGGGCAAGGGACCCACTGGGAAGGGGCTGGTGGTGAGAAGGAAATGGGGAGGGCCCAAAAGGTTTTACCAAACCCAAAGCCCCGTCTGTCCATGGCATTTGCTGCCCCAAAGGCTGCTCTCCATACCCATCTGCAATTAAGCAGGAAATGACAAGATGCAGGGCCTTCTCAGTGGTGGCCTTGCATCTGTAGAACTTCCCTTCCATGGAGGCCTGCCTGGCACCGTCTTTGTTCTCCGTTTTGTGCCAGATAAAAAGGTTCCTATTTTTTTAAAACAAATCTGCCTGGGCCTTTCCAAAGTTCTGGGTTGTTGTTGTTTTTAATGCCAGATTTTCAGCAGTTGCCATTTGTTACTGCTGCCTTACGGAATCTATCACCTGTTGCGTTTCACTGCCTCGCTCTGAGAGGTAAGGCGGAAGAACAGTTAGTTAATAAAGTTTTCAACGAAGGAACAAAAACGGAGTGATGGGGAATCATGGGATGTATGTGTGTGTGTGAGAACCGGCATGTTGACAGGAATGTATCTGCTCAGAAACGATATTTGTGGACTCTTTATTCCCAGAGTATGGGAAGCCTTAGATGAACACATGCATTTTAAGGTTTTAACATTTTGTACTGTTTTGTAAGTAATTTGCGGGTCACTTTTTGTGAAAGAAAAGGGACTAATATCTGTATATACTTGAGTATAAGCCTAGTTTTTCAGCCCTCGGCTTATACTCGAGTGAGGCAGGCAGTGGCTCCTATGGACCTTTCCCAGGTTTTCTGTGGTAAAATTGGGTGCCTTGGCTTATATTCGGGTCGGCTTATACTCGAGTATATACGGTAAGCAAAACAATCATTCTGTGGCGGAGGCTGTCTGCAGTTTTGCCAGAGAGAGATGGGCAGTATGGTAGAACATGCAAAGCAGCCTAAGAAACAAAGTGGAGTTGGGGGTGGGGTTAAGGATCAGGGTCCCTACCTGAAGGAGGATGCCTGCCAAGTCATCCTCTGGACCGAGAACTCGGATCTGGGCCAAAGTGCGGATCCTGCCCTGCCCTTGTGGAGTCTCCAGGCTGCTTTTGGGTCGCGGAGAATCATCGCTGTCTGAAGAGAGATAATGGGGAAATCTTGAGAGTGGGGCTTTTTCAGGGACCGTGTGGAGAAGGGCGGCACTGAGGAGGAATGGTGGGAGCGTCCCCCTCCCCCTGATCAGGATCCTGAATCTTCCCAGGAGCAGTGGGACAGTATAGATTTGGAACAATGGTTTGCAGAGGGACATTGTTCAGAAGACAGAAGTTGGGAAGAACTGGGAGGGTGAACAGTTAGTCAAAGAAGAACTGGGAGAGAGAGAGAAGAAGAGTTTGGATTTGATATCCCGCTTTATCACTACCCTAGGGAGTCTCAAAGCTGCTAACATTCTCCTTTCCCTTCCTCCCCCACAACAAACACTCTGTGAGGTGAGTGGGGCTGAGAGACTTCAGAGAAGTGTGACTAGCCCAAGGTCACCCAGCAACTGCATGCGGAGGAGCGGAGATGCGAACCCAGTTCACCAGATTATTAGTCCGCCGCTCTTAACCACTACGCCACACTGGCTCCCAGAGAGAGAGAGAGAGAGAGAGAGAGAGAGAGAGAGAGAGAGAGAGAGAGAGGGAGTTAACAGACTCAATGTTGCTAGAAAGCCTACATCCAATCACCCCAAAGTCAAGGAGGGCAGATAAGGTGGCAGCACAGAAAGCACAGTGGTTGTGAGATCAGGTTGCAAGACACGGAAGTGACGTGGGTGACTAGGGGGGAAGTGGGTGGAACCCTTAATTGGGAGCACCTTCATTCCGAGGAATGGCTGCTTTGTTCTCTCGCTGTGTTCATTAAAATCTCTAACTGGTAAGAGACTCCTTTCGCTTTGTTCTGCTTATCTACTGCCAAAGGGGATGGGGGAGAGGAAGCCGAGTCCCTGAAGCCTGACAGAACCCTGCTGGAACCTAACTTAGACCCCTGCGCTAGGGGCATGGAGTGCTTCACAGAATCATAGAGTTGGGAAGTGACCATGAGGGTCATCTAGTCCAACCCCCTGCAATGCAGGAATCTTTTGCCCAAAGTGGGGCTCGAACCCATGGCCCTGAGATTAAGAGCTTCATGGTCTACCATTGTTTTTTTTTAAAAAAAAATGTTTCATTTCTGTAAGCCACCTGTTGCTACTAGAATTCAATTTTTAAAAATGTGGGGAGAGAGGAAATAAACTGCTGGAACTTCGCCACACAGTGAAGACATTTTTTTCCGTCCCCGTCCCACCCCCGCCAAACCACATTTAAGTTAGTTCAGTTCTGGTCTCTCTTTTTGTACTGCTTCTTGAGTATAACAGCTTTATCACTGCGGTTTTAAAGTTGCATTTTAGGATTTCTATTTATTCCGTTTTGAGCACATTATGTAAACAGCTTTGAGGTTACTTTGTGACGGAAAGTGGCATGTAAGAGCATGCAGAATGAATGAATGAATGAATGAATACCTCGGCGAGATGGGATAGAAGTGGTGAGCAGCGAGTGGAAGGTCTGTCCTCCAGTAGCTCCTCTCTCATGCTGGACCTCCACCAGGTGAGCCATGTAATCTGAAAGAGAACAAATCGGCCAAAGAAAAGGGACAGCGGATAATGTTGTTCTACAGTTCAATCACTAGGGGGCACTGGAGTTAATTGTCTATGGGCGGAGTTAGGGAATTTCCTGTGCTGATAGGATCAGCTGCTGGGAATGGCAAGTGGGGAGATGGCTGCTGAGCTCAGGTTCTGCTTGTGAGCTTTCCCATATGCTTCTGGCTGGCCGCGTTCAGCACCCTTAACAAACTACAGCTCCCAGAATTCCTTGGGGGAAGCCATGACTGTTCAAAGCGCGATCATAGCACTTTAAATGTCTGGTGTGGATGTGGCCTGAATGTAACGGAAAGTGACCCATGGAAAACTAATGTTGCAAGGAAGAGATGGCGGGTGTGATGTGACGGGAAAGTGTTTTTTTGCTGGGCAGGTTGGTTCACCAAGTGTTTTCTCTTTCTTTTTCCCTGCCAGCAAATAGTTAAGGGACGGCAGCTTATGACTGGCCGGGGTTCCAGGAGGGGGAGTTGAAAAGGAGAGGATTTGGGGAGACAGTTCGTAGGTTAGGATTGAGGTTGGGAGAATAGATTGGGAGTCAGGTAGGGAAATAGGGAGTGAGAGGAGAGAGAGTTGGTTCTGGGTAGAAACATCCCCTCCGAGGAATATATCACAAGCTAGAGAAAGGAGTCTCTGAGCTTAGGGTGAAGGACAGTGTGTGGTGTCCTGTGAGAGTAATAGGCCAGGAATTAACTGGGAGGCTGAGCCAGGAGAAGTAGAAGCTGGAAAGACACAGTCTGCTTAGGTCTCATTCCACTCAGGAGAGGAGAGATTCTTCTACGGAAAGAGAAGACTCCCAAACCAGTTAAGAGGGGTGTAGAGATCCCTCGGGTCTGTTACTTGGAGTAGCTCAGGAGTAGGGTTGTCAAAGGGGTGTGTAACTGCCAGAAAGTACCACCTTGTTTAAAGATTTGTTGATTCACAAAAGTATGTGCAATGTCTCTCTCTCGTATTTGTTTCCATTTATCATTTTTACAAAGCAGTTTCATTCATAAAAAGTTATCTCCCGCTTGGACTACTGCAATGCGCTCTACGTGGGAATACCTTTGAAGGTGACCCGGAAACTGCAATTAATCCAGAATGCGGCAGCTAGACTGGTGACTGGGAGCGGCCGCTGGGACCACATAACACCGGTCTTGAAAGACCTACATTGGCTCCCAGTACGTTTCTGAGCACAATTCAAAGTGTTGGTGCTGACCTTTAAAGCCCTAAATGGCCTCAGTCCAGTATACCTGAAGGAGCGTCTCCACCCCCACCATTCAAGACTCCAAATTATTAAGTTTTCCCTCACACAAGTCCCCCACAAGATAATCTGTGGTAGAATCATAGAATCCTAGAGTTGGAAGAGACCACAAGGGCCATCCAGTCCAACCCCCTGCCAAGCAGGAAACACCATCAAAGCATTCCTGACAGGTGGCTGTCAAGCCTCTGCTTAAAGACCTCTAAAGAAGGAGACTCCACCACACTCCTTGGCAGCAAATTCCACTGTCAAACAGCTCTTACTGTCAGGAAGTTCTTTCTAATGTTTAGGTGGAATCTTCTTTCTTGTAGTTTGAATCCATTGCTCCGTGTCCGCTTCTCTGGAGCAGCAGAAAACAACCTTTCTCCCTCCTCTATATGACATCCTTTTATATATTTGAACATGGCTATCATATCACCCCTTAAGTTTGTGGGAATTCGTGGAATTGGTGTTCTGTGAGGGGGGTGCACTATATTTAAGTGAGGGCGGGCCCAATGGCACCAGGGGGGAAAGTGCCGTCGCTCTGTCACATGGGATGCCCTTTAGATGCCACTGGGACGCCAGCTCCCATCAACCGTTGCTAACAAAGCAGCAGATGATAGCAGTTGAAGCCAAAAACATCGGGAAGGCAGCAGGCTGGGAAGATTATGATACGCACAAACAAACCTGCCCGTATAATACGACCCACGCCCAGAAGGTTGATGCTGAATAATAATAACAATACAGTCATATCTCGGGTTACGGCCGCTTCAGGTTGCGTGATTTTGGGTTTTGGCGCTCGCGCAGAAGCGCTAAATTGCTCTTTGCGCATGCGCAGAAGCACTGAATTGCGTCATGCGTGTGCGCAGACGCAGCGGCGTGGGTTGTGAACGCAGTGGGTTGTGAACACGCCTCCCGCACTGATCGAGTTCACAACCCGAGCGTCCACTGTAATGAAATCAATATACAAAAATTCAATATAATAGTTTTTTCTTTTTTATAAGCATCTTTATTTTTTTCTTCCCCTCACTTTTCCTGTATCATTTAATTTTTTTCACTGTCCCCCCCCCCCAATAAATTATAAAAAGAAAAAGAAAGAAGATGGATCTTGAGGGTACCCCCACCACTGAGTTCCCTTACTTTTGTCCATGATATTCTGCTCCAGAGTCTGAGGGTCGTGGGAGACGGCCTGGTCCAGGTACTGCAGAAGTTTGCTCATGCTGGAGACGGGGATGCCAAAGGACTGGACAAACAGCAGCAGCTGCTGAGGCTCCAGGTCTTGCAGAGCTGGGACAAAACACCCCCCCCCCCAAGTCAGTGTTAGCAAATACCCCGCCTGGGGCAGTTTGTGAGACTGCCCCAAAGCCAGAGCAAAGCCGTGTGCGCACATCTCCGGCTACTGGAGTAGTCTGGTGGCGCTGTCATATGTGATTGTTCCCCAGCGTGAAGAACAACACACACAAGCCATGATTAAAGCTGAAGTATTTATTGTAGGAAAGGTGCAGAGAGAGTCTCTGCTGCCATCTCAGTAAGACAGAGCCGGCATAAAGCTGTCTGTCCGGCTTCAGGTCTAGCCAGAAGAGAGAGCACAAAGGTAGGATTACAATAGTACAGTGAAACATAAACATCACATGTAGGAAAACAGATAAGGCAGCTTTCTCACAGTTTAGTGAGACAGGCAAATGTCAGACCATGCAAGCTGCAGCTGTTTGCTGCTCGGCTTGGACAAAAATAATAACAGTCAGAACTGGCTCGTTCCAAGTTCCTTGCACACCCACAAAAGTCACATTACACAGAGTCTTATGTGCGTGACCAATTGTGTCACAGATAACTCAATAGGCATCTCTCTCTCTCTCTCTCTCTCTCTCTCTCTCTCAAATGAAGTGACCACAAATATTACAAAACTCTTGCCATCAAATAGCTTTTTCAAACACATAATTCCTTCTCGACTTCCCACCCCTCCTTTCCTGATGTTTTTTGTTTCAGGTAGGTAGCGGTGTTAAGTCTTACGCAGTTGAAATAAATAAAAAAATTGTCCAGTAGTACTTTAGAGACTAACTAAGTTTGTTCTTGGTATGAGCTTTCGTGTGCATGCACACTTCTTCAGATACACTGAGACAGAAGTCACCAGACCCTTATATATAGTGGGAGGGTGGGGAGGGGTATTTCTCAGAAGGGTCGTAGGAGATGTTTTTTGATTACTCCTTTTTAATAGCTGTTTTAGAACATGTACACTTTTATTATCCAAGCCCCAATATCGTTGTCTTTCAATAATTCGTTGCTTATACAGTGGTACCTCGGTTTTCGAACGCTTCCTTAGTCAAACGTTTCAGAACTTGAACGTCGAAAACCCGGAAGTAAACGCCTCGGTTTTCGAACGCGCCTCGGAAGTCGAACAGGAAACACAGCTTCTATTTTGAGGCTTCCGCTTTCAGTTTTCGAACGTTTTGGAACTCGAACTGACTTCCGGAACGGATTGTTAGTTTCTCTAGCCTTTCTCTGTGCTGTTGCAGTCACAAGACTGTATTTACACTCCACAGGTTGTTGATGGATTGTTGCATTTGGACTCACGAAAACGGATGTGAGCTGTATGTACCTCATGCCTCATTCCGTCTGCATTTCTTACACTGCGACTCTGCAAATGTGCTAGTGTCTGTGTAAGGCACCAGTCATGAGACATCGAGGGAGACAGGCTGAAGACGTTCCTGCGACATGCCCTGCCCCCCCCCAATAGCTGTCAACCCTCCCTTTTTTTGCGGGAAACTCCCTTATTCCAATGCCGTTTACCGCTACTATCCCGGATTGTTGATATCCCTTTATTTTCCCGGCTTTCAAAGGAAGCAGCTTCTCTCCCTCCCTGCCAGCCAGGGAGGCTCCTCAGCTGCGTTGCTTGGCTGCCAATAAGGAGTCTGAGACCGACTGGGGGCGGAGCTTGCATGCCTTGTGCAGCCAGACTCTCACGCCCAACCAGACAGACAGCCTGCCTGCCGTCTATGTGCTCATTCTTTCGCTCACCCGTTCGCGTGCAGCCTCTGGAGCGCAGGGTGGCGAGGCTACTTGGTGCCATTGCACCGCCCTCGCGGCATCCCTTATTTTCAAATCCGAAAGTTTGAAAAAATCCCCTATTTTCAAATCCGAAAGTTGACAGCTATGCCCCCCGTTCCAACACAGATTACATTCGAAAACCGAGGTACCACTGTATTTCAAGTCCTGCCTGTGACCTCATGTATGGAGGATAGTTTAATAGACAGGCCACCAATGGCATCTCTCCCCACATCCCCGGGTCAGCCGGCCTACCTGCATCCACCAGCCGAGGGACCTCCGAACGGATCATGCGCAGCTTCAGCCAGTCTGGGAGGAGAAGCGCCTCTTCCGATGTGTCCACCAGGAAAGCTGTGGGGAGGGGCTTCTTCTCGGGGAACCAGATGTCCAGCAGGGTGCCAAAGTCCCCGCCCCCGGCTTTAAATAAATGTTCAGAGAGAGTCATCTTGCTTGCCTCGTACATATTTGCTACACCCCAAACCAGCCTTCATCAACCTGGTGCCCTCCTGATGTTCTGGACCACAACTCCCCTTGCACACTCCTGTGCTTGTTGGAGGCTTTTGGGAGGTAACAGCACAAAATACTTTTTTGGGGGGGGGAGCAGCAAGCTGGCAGTGGGACAAGGGTGGCGCTGTGGGTTAAACCACAGAGCCTAGGGCTTGCCAATCAGAAGGTCGGCGGTTCGAATCCTGGCGACGGGGTGAGCTCCCGTTGCTCGGTCCCTGCTCCTGCCCACCTAGCAGTTTGAAAGCACGTCAAAGTGCAAGTAGATAAATAGGTACCACTCCAGCGGGAAGGTAAACAGTGTTTCCGTGCACTGCTCTGGTTCGCCAGAAGCGGCATAGTCATGCTGGCCACATGACCCGGAAGCTGTACACTGCCTCCCTCGGCCAGTAAAGCGAGATGAGCGCCGCAACCCTAGAGTCGTCCGCGACTGGACCTAACGGTCAGGGGTTATCTTTTACCGCAACTTAAATGCAAACTACCATTCACCTTGAGGTGATCCGAGAGTCAGCAGAATCACCATGGCATGGACGACCAGAATGTGCATCGTTGCTGTTTCTCCGGTGCTCCAGCGGAGGAATACCTGATCTTGGGACTCCGACTAGAAGAAGAAGTTTGGATTTGATATCCCGCTTTATCACTACCCGAAGGAGTCTCAAAGCGGCTCACATTCTCCTTTCCCTTCCTCCCCCACAACAAACACTCTGTGAGGTGAGTGAGGCTGAGAGACTTCAGAGAAGTGTGACTAGCCCAAGGTCACCCAGCAGCTGCATGTGGAGGAGCGGAGACGCGA
Source organism: Darevskia nairensis (assembly GCA_034642065.1). NCBI lineage: Eukaryota > Metazoa > Chordata > Lepidosauria > Squamata > Lacertidae > Darevskia > Darevskia nairensis. Next base: position 419,948 of record JAWWNI010000010.1, read on the forward strand.
ACCCGGTTCCCCAGATTACGAGTCTACCGCTCTTAACCACTACACCACACTGGCAGGACGATGAGCAGGACTTCCCCCATGACCATAGCGCACAGTGTCATTGAGTAACAGGGCAAGCACTCCTCCAGGGACTCAGCGGGGAAGGAGAGGGCCACTCACCCAGCTGTAGACCTCCTCGCCCTCTTTGCTCTGGCGCATGCGCTTGATGTAGCGGGAGAAGACGGAGAGCAGGGCCACCAGCACGGCGTCGGACTCTGAGCTATAGGAGAGCTTCGAGAAGAGGTGGGACATGATGGTGGACCGTTCCACAATCAGCCTGGCCACGTCCTGAAAGAGTCAATGGCAAACAAGGCATGAGAGCAGAACGAGAGGCTGTGAGATCAGGCCAAAGGCCCAGCTGGTCCAATGTCCTGTTCTCACAGTGGCAGACAACTAGACAACCGTGGGAAACCTGCAAGCAGAACCTAAGCACAGGAGCTCTCTCCTGTGGCTTCCAGCAGCTGGTTTTCAGAAGCCCATTACGGTGGAACTTCTGTTTCTCGAACTTACTGTATTTTTCGCTCCATAAGACGCACCTGAACATAAGACGCACCTAGTTTTTAGAGGAAATGGGGAAAGTCCTGCTTTTTTGAGGATCAGCTCAAAGTGGTGCAGCTTTTTTTGCAAAGGGAAAAGCCCTGGTTTTTTGAGGATCAGCTGAAAGTGGTGCAGCTTCTTTTTCAAAGAGGAAAAGCCCCATTTTTATGGCGTTAAACTCACAGTTCTGCAGCTTCTAGTCCTACAGCTTCTTTAGGAAAGGGAGCCATTTCTACAGTTTCCAGACAGATAATCTAATCAGCCAGTCACATGTCGCTGGGGAAACAAACAGCCTCCCTCTGCATTCAACAATGGAGGCCTAGGCAAGAAAGGGAGCCTTATCTCTCTCCCTGATCGCTTGCTAAACAGCTGTTCAGCCGCTTCCTTTCAATACCCTCTTCTCTCTTTGTAAAAAAAAGAGCACAATCTGCTTTTGGCCCCTAAGCAATTCGGCTCCAGGGACCATGCATTCACTCCATAAGACGCACAGACATTTCCCCTTACTTTTTAGGAGGAAAAAAGTGTGTCTTATGGAGCGAAAAATACGGTAATCTGTTCCGGAAGTCCGTTCGATTCCTGAAACCGTTCAAAAACCAAGGCGCGGCTTCCGATTGGCCGCAGAAGCTTCCTGCAGCCAATCGGAATCCGCATCAGATGTTCGGGTTCCAAAGAACGTTCGCAAACCGGAACACTCACTTCTGGGTTTGCGGCATTCAGGAGCCAAAACATTCGAGTTGCGAGGCGTTCGACAACCAAGGTACGACTGTACTTAGAAGAGGCACCAGGTACCTGTGGCCCTCCAGGTGTGTTTGAACTCCAGCTCCCATCAGCCCTCCCAGTGTGGCCAGTAGTGAGGGGTGATGGGAGCGGCAGTCCAGCAATGTCCCCAAAGAACCCGATATGAAGAACACACGGCCGAGGAGTAAGTTAAGAGGGAACCACCACAGATCTGTGTGTTCGGCCCTTGAACGGAACTCCTCTCTCTCACCAGTGCGAGGTCGTTGTGCTGTCCCTGTTCCTCTACTGGAGCATGCTGGGAAAGGTAAACCAAGTAAGCGCTGATCGTCTGAGGATCCGTCTCCATGTGGATGGCCTGGAAATGGCAGAAAGAGTTGTGATTCTCAGCCTCAAGAGGGCTCAATACTGACTAACGGAAAATTGGAAACCCTTTTAATTTTATTTCTCTCTCTTTCCTTTCTTTTTTCCTTTTTAAAAAATCTCCCTGTTTCTTTTTTCTTTCTTTTGCTTCTGGGGTGTTGTTTTTTGGTGTCCTCTACTGTGGGTCAGGGGTGAGGGTGGCGCTGTGGGTTACACCACAGAGCCTAGGGCTTGCCGATCAGAAGGTCAGCGGTTCGAATCCCCGCGACGGGGTGAGCTCCCGTTGCTCGGTCCCAGCTCCTGCCCACCTAGCAGTTTGAAAGCACGTCAAAGTGCAAGTAGATAAATAGGTACCACTCCGGCGGGAAGGTAAACGGCGTTTCCGTGCGCTGCTCTGGTTCGCCAGAAGCGGCTTAGTCATGCTGACCACATGACCTGGAAGCTTGTACGCCGGCTCCCTCGGCCTATAGAGCAAGATGAGCGCTGCAACCCCAGAGTTGTCCATGACTGGGCCTAATGGTCAGGGGTCCCTTTACCCTTTACCTTTACTCTGGGTCAATGAATCTGTGTAAGAGGCAGGGAAGGAAAGATCTCCCAGGGTGGGAGGCTAGGAGGATCAACTGGAAGCTCCCAGGTGAGAGCTGGGAGGGTCCAGCCCCTTCTGGGAGAGATAAGGATTAAGATAGCTTCCCCCAAGGCATGAGGGATAACAGAAACCAACTGGGCGAAAGAAAGACAGGAAGAAACACCACGGGCAGAATAACTGCCACAAACAGAAAGAACAAGGATATAGTTTTGAATTCCTCACTTGTAGTTTTATATATCATTTAATGGGTCGACACAAATAGACGTTATTAATATTGCAGTTGTTGTATGAGGGATTATTATTATGACCAGAATGTAATTGAAATTAATAAGATTTTGGAACGCAGAAATAAAGAAAATAACCAAACCATCAAATTTAGCACGCGTGGGGCGGGGGCACCTTATCTAAATTATATAATTCAGTATTTGAACAATTAGTATTAATAATTGTATTATAAATCGGTATTGTTATAACGAGGCTATTATGGGACTGTAATTGAAAAACTAATAAAACTAAAATAATAAAAAGAATTAAGGATTAAAATCTACCTTTGAGAGAGGGCTTTGTATTTTCTTTCTTCTTCTTTTATTTAGATTAGTTTCAGTAAAATTTATGGGGAGGGGGGAAGAGGGCCCAGGATTGCTTTTCTAGCTATGTAGCATGTGGACTGGGGCTCATCAAAGGGCGGGTCATGAGATGCCCTGGTCTCAAACCCATCAGTTCTTTAAAAGGTGAAGGCCAGCATATTGAACTAAACCGAGAAACAAGTCGGATCAGCAACCGAGAACTGAGACGAAGCCATCTTCCGTGTCACCCTGAGCAGGAGATCTTACCTGCTGCAAAGCAACCGCAGTGGCGGCCCTAACGCTGTCAAACAAGGGCAGTTTGGGCAAGTCCCGTAGGAGCCACTGGTAGCCCTGTAGGAGCTCTGAGTCACCAGAGTCTTCCTCCATAGGGTGGTCCTTCTCCTCTCTGTCACGGAGTCCACCTTCTGAAAGCACCAAAGACAGGCCCTGCAGGAAGAAGGACAGAGGCAGACGGATACAATACAGAGACTACTAAGAATTGTAGAGTTGGAAGGGACCCCGAGGGTCATCCAGTCCAACCCCCTGCAATGCAGGAATCTCAACTAAAGCATCCATGACAGATGGCCCCACAGCCTCTTCTTAAAAAACCTCCAAGGAAGGAGAATCTGCAACCTCCCGATGGAGTCCGTTCCACTGTTGAACAGCTTTTGCTGTCAGAAAGTGCTTCCTGATGTTGAGTCGGAATCTTCTTTCTTGGAACTTGAAGCCATTTGTTCGGGCCCCCCCTCCAGAGCAGGAGAAAACAAGCTTGTTCCCTCTTCCACATGACAGCCCTTGAGGTATTTGAAGATGGCTAGCCTATCTCCTCTCAGTCTCCCCTTTTCCCAGGCTAAACATACCCAATTCCCTCAACCACTCCTCATAATTCTAGTTACAGGTAGGTAGCCGTGTTGGTCTGCCGTAGTAAAACCAAAATAAAAAAATTCCTTCCAGTAGCACCTTAGAGACCAACTAAGTTTGTTCTTGGTATGAGCTTTCATGTGCATGCACACTTCTTCAGAAAGCTCATGCACACGAAAGCTCATACCAAGAACAAACTTAGTTGGTCTGAGCTCCCGTTGCTCGGTCCCAGCTCCTGCCCACCTAGCAGTTTGAAAGCACGTCAAAGTGCAAGTAGATAAATAGGAACTGCTCTGGCGAGAAGGTAAACGGCATTTCCGTGCGCTGCTCTGGTTCGCCAGAAGCGGCTTTGTCATGCTGGCCACATGACCCGGAAGCTGTACGCCGGCTCCCTCGGCCAGTAAAGCGAGATGAGCGCCGCAACCCCAGAGTCAGACACGACTGGACCTAATGGTCAGGGGTCCCTTTACCTTTACCTTTAAGGTGCTACTGGAAGGATTTTTTTTTATTTTGTTTCCACTCCTCGTAAGGCTTGGTGGCCACACTATCTTTCAAAGAAGCCAACAAAGGAAGTTGGCTTCTTTGAAAGATAGTGTGGCCACCAAGCCTTATGAGGACAAATCTAAACAGTCTAGTGAGGGCTGCATTTGCTCAGAAGCCATGGAATGTCAGCTAGAAAATAATAATAATAATAATAATAATAATAACAACTGGAATGGAGAATTGACTGAAGACCCTGGTTAACTCTCTATCAGCTTATAGCATCCTGGAAGAGGCCATGGTTGGCTGCCACCCAAAAGAGGAACACCCCTCTTAGGATTTAAGGATATATCACCATGCTTTGCTGCAGAACACACTTGTTGTGCTTACTGCCATTGAATCTTATCCTTTTATTTGAAACCCACATCCGAATAGACACAGAGCAACAGATGGCCAAGCTACCAGTGGAATAAGCTGCCTGTCTTCTTGAACGGAAGAAGCATCTTCCTACAAAGAGGTCCCGTTGTCAGGAGGCCCAAGAGAGGCCCGGCGACACCGTCCTCGCCATCTCCCTTACCTTCATGGCCAGCACCCGCGAGGCCACCTGGGAGGAGCTGAGGCGCCTCAGGAAATAGTCGAGGACTTCGCACGTGGTCTGCTCGTCGGCCTTGGGTCCCAACAGCAAGTCCTGGAGGCGTCCAAGCAGCTGTCTCTGCTTCTGCTGCCTCTGTGGAGAAAGAGGTCGCGGTTTCTTTCCAGCGGTTCCTCAGCTACTGGAGTGCTGAGAGCCGATGTGGGCTAGCAGCTACCGTGGCAAGGCCAGGGCAAAGGAGGCTGGGGTTCAAAGGACCGCTCAGGCCCCATCCACACCGTGCATCTGAAGAGCTCTGATGCCCCTTTAAACAGTAATGGCTTCCCCCAGAGAATTATGGGGGCTGCAGTTTGCTAAGGGTGCTGGAGGTGTTTTGGAGATCTCCTGTCCCCCTCACAGGGCGACCGTCCCCAGAGTGGTTGAGCGATCAATTCTGCTTCACAGGAAACTCTGGGGAAATGGTAGCTCCCAGAGGAACATTGAGCTCTCTTAACAACCCTCAGCAACCTTAACTGCTATAATAAGAAATCAGTCGAACCAAAAATTAAAAAAAAATAGTGGAAATGTTATGAGGACTTGTCAGGGATCTGCCCGTCCCTGCCAGTCCAGCTCTGAGTGTTTATAGAGAGCCGCAATCTGTGTTAACAACAGATTCATCTTCGAGTGAATCTGGCAGCCCCTCTTCGGGGGAGGAGCAGTTAGTGGCTGGGAGCCAGGGAGTGCCAGGTGTCCAGGGAGTTGCTGAGAGACCTGGCACCACCCAGCAGACTGGCTCGGAGGGGGAGGCATCAGTTCCGGCGCATATCTCACGTAGGAGGAGAAGGCGGCAATTTAGGATGCCGAGACTTCGGTGTTGGCGCCAAAACAGGAGGGAGTCACTTCCGGATTCTGCTAGTGACTGAGCAGACATGATAAGACTGAGCTCTGCACTGTAAATAGCTTGGCACTGAAATAAAGAGACTTAAAGACAAAGGGCTTTGACATTTCTATTGAACAACCGATAAGAGAACCTGACAGGACTATATGGCAAAGCACTGCTCAAAAAAAGATATGCTAATATGCCTAGACTAAAATGTGAAGTAAGTGACAGAAGAGAATTCAGTAAAGAAAGAAAATAGAAATACTAAAAAACTGGAAGATCACAGAATGCAAATAATACTGTAATACATGTACTGGAAGGAAATCGAGCGGGGGCAGAGGGAAAGTAAGAGGAGAGAGAAAAGAACAAACAAGAGAGATTGAGGTTACAGAAAGACGAGAGGGAAGGGGAAATGGTGGTGGAATTGACAGATTTGTAATGTAATGTATTGTAATGCAACAGAAAACTAATAAATAAATAAAATGCAAAAAAACCCAATGTCAGGGCCTCCCCCTCATCGGTCGTTCAATAAGGAGGCCGAGTCATTTGCCTTTTAGTAGCTTTTATCAGTGCTAATTATATTACAGTGCAGAGCTAAATCATAACATGTCTACTCAGTCACTAGCAGAATCCGGAAGTGCCGCATTACGATTTTGGCGCCAGCAAAGTAACCTAGGGAAACGGAAGCGTCTTTTCCTCCTACGTAATCTTTGCCCCGGACCTGCTTGCTGGGAGGTGCCAGGTCTCTCGCTGCATCTCTCGAGCCCTGGCACCCCTTTCCCTTCCGAAGAACAGCTGCTTCCACTCGATGATGAGTCAGTCGTTAGAACAGGTGGCTGCTCCCTATAAGCGCTCAGAGCTGGACTGGAAGGGGGAGGCAGATCCCTGACACAACAACCCTCAGCAACCTTAACAAATGGTGGTTGTCTACCAACTCTATCTGATACGCCAGCTGAGACACTGGCTGCCCGTGGACCGTCTCGCCAGAGTGGTATATGCTCTAGTTATCTCCCGCTTGGACTACTGCCATGCGCTCTACGTGGGGCCACCTTTGAAGGTGACTCTGAAAGTGCAACTAATCCAGAATGCGGCTGCCAGACTGGTGACTGGGAGCGGCCGCCGAGACCACATAACACCGGTCCTAAAAGATCTACACTGGCTCCCAGTACGTTTCTGAGTGCAGTTCAAAATGCTGGTGCTGACCTTTAAAGCTCTACGTGGCCTCGGCCCTGTAGACCTCAAGGAGCGTCTCCACCCCCATCGCTCAGCCCGAGATCCAGCTCCAAGGGCATTTTGGCAGTTCCCTCACTTGAGGGTCGATTTCAAAAAATCCCGCTGGGAAAATGGTTGTGTCCGTGTGGAAATGACAGCACTGAATCAGTAGCTCATGTGATTCTAGTTTGCACTCTTCATAAAGATTCGAGGACTGAGGTTCTTAGCTCTCTACTACTATCCATAAAAGGTCGCTCAACCATTGCTCCTGTGTCCTTTCTCTTGGTAGATCAAGATAATCAGGTGACAGCAAAAACTGCATTTTTTTTAGCAGGGGCGATTAGAATAAGCCCTATTGCTTGATTATTAATTTAAACCTCCAGAATGCATTTTGTATACAGTGGACCCTCGACTTACGAAGGTAATCCGTTCCGACGGGACCATCAGAAGTTGAAAAAATCGTAAGTCGAGTCCACATAGGAATGCGTTGGAGAACGCATTCGTAGGTTGAAAAAACCTTCGGAACTCGAAAAAACCACATCTAAAACGGCCACGGCTTCCGATCGGGAAAAAATTCGGAAGTGGCGGCCACTTTAATCCCTCATAACTCGAAAAACTCGTAAGTCGGGTCTTTCGTAAGTCGAGGGATCACTGTAGTTAGGTTTTTACCTCTGTCTTCAGTAAATTTTATTTTGTTTTATTGCTATGGCTAGTGGCCGATGCAGATAATCAGCACCTACCTCTCGCTTCTTAGCCCGCTGCTCTTTGCTTTCTCCTTCCTCTTCCTCCTCGCCAGAGGCGGATTCGTCAGCGGCGTCGTGCAGAAGGAATTCACAAAGGCACTGGACTGGGAGAACATCCAAGGAGCCCTCGCTGGACTGAACCAGGTCTGCCAGCCATGGCATCGATTGCGACGAAGCCTAAGGAGGAAGAGGGTCAGGTATACCTGCGGGATCACCTCAGCCCACCTAAGCCCTGAGACCTCCGGGTATAGGGCAGTATATAAATTCAATAAATGAAAAATAAGCCCACTCAGCTGCTTCAGTCTGCAGAACTGGCACTGCCACACAATACCCATCTTCTGAGTGTGGGGGCTCCTACACTTTGGAACTCCTTGCCTATTGATAACAGGCAGGTGCTTTCCACAGCACTCTTTATGGCGCTTGGAAAAAACATTTTTTGCTTAGGCAAGCCTACCCAGATACACAGAATGTTTTTTTAAAAGTATTTTTTATTAAAGATTTCTTGATTTACAAAAGTTTTCACAATGTCTCTCTCTCATATTTTTTACATGTATCGTTTTTACAAATCAGTTTCATTTATTGAGACATTGGGAAGAAAAGGGAGGAAAGAGGTGGACAGGGGTGGGAGGATGGGTGGGGGTAGGATCGGATGACGGTGTTTCTATTTTACTTAATATATGTAGGGTTTGATGTCAGCGTTGCTTGTGTAGGTTCTCTGTTGTTCGCTTGTGTTCCTTTGGTGGTGAGAGAGGTTGGGGTTGGCTGTGGTGGTCTTTGTTTTCATGTGTGAGTGGGGTGTGTGTGTGTTTTGGATCGGAGATACACAGAATGTTGAGATGCCTTTAAATCTGTTTTTAGTTTATGTGGTCTTAATTTTTCAAATGTTTTAATTGTTTTTAACAGTTTTTACTGAGAATTTTATTGTTTTCTCCTCTGTGTACCGGTAAATTGCTCTGAGGGTTGCTTTTTTTTATAATCATGCAGTGTGTACATTTTATGAAATGAATGAATGAATGAGTGGGTCTTTGAAGCTAGTTGGAAAGCCAGAACTGATGGGACCAACCAAATTAACTAGGGTGGTGCTGGAGTTCTGCAAACAGAGGGACACCCCCCCCAAGGACACACCCTGCATCATTTTGTCTCCTCCGCTTTTTTTAAAGCAGAGGGAACCAAGTGCCACTCCCATTCCACAAAAGCTGCCCCATTTCCAGCCTCACCCTTTCATCTCCTCCCAACCCTCTTTCAGTCTTGCTCCGATTTAACCATCCTTGTTCCAACATTCTCAGCGCATCCAGACGTTGAGCCGAACCATTTGACGCGACCCCAAAGGCTCCCCGTTTCCCGACGGATAGCATTCGGAATGATGAAACCAAGCGGCAGCCCTCTGCTGCCTTCAATTCCCCTGCCTCCCTCCCCACCCACCCCCGGCATGGCGCTTCCCAGCCCTCGGGGCGACTCACCTGCCTCTGGATGATGTTGAGCAGGAAGTCGGGATGTCTGCTGCGGCAGAGGAGGTGCCCCAAGCGGAGAGACTGGTTGAAGCTTTTCACCTGGTCCAGGACAGGCTGAGGTGGCCGGCGAGGGGGACCCCTGAGAAGGGAAAAGAAGGGGGGTCTCTTGGCTTTTCTCCCAACACTCCCCATACCTCCACTGCTTCCCTGGAGGCTGCTAAAGACCTGTCTGCCTCGAGAGAAAGCAGAAGCGAGGCAGAACAGGCAAAGGGCAGCACACAGGCCAGAGTGGCTAGAGCAAACCTGTCAGACGGGCAGTGCACAAATAATATTATTATTATTATTGGCTGCCAGAAGGTCCGTATAGTTAAAGCTATGGTTTTCCCAGTAGTGATGTATGGAAGTGAGAGCTGGACCATAAAGAAAGCTGATAAAGAATTGATGCTTTTGAATTATGGTGCTGGAGGAGACTCTTGAGAGTCCCATGGACTGCAAGAAGATCAAGCCTCTCCATCCTGAAGGAAATCAGCCCTGAGTGCTCACTGGAAGGACAGATCCTGAAGCTGAGTCTCCAAGACTTTGGCCACCTCATGAGAAGAGAAGACTCCCTGGAAAAGACCCTGGTGTTGGGAAAGATGGAGGGCACAAGGAGAAGGGGACGACAGAGGATGAGATGGTTGGACAGTGAGGGAGGCAGTGGAAGACAGGAGGGCCTGGCGTGCTCTGGTCCATGGGGTCACAAAGAGTCGGGCACGACTGAACGACTAAACAACAACAAATCGGCTGCCAGCTGCCCAGAGGGGACTCTGTGGCTCTCTACATTTCCCACTTATTTGATGTATTCATATCCTGCCTTCCTTCCGAAGCTGGGATCCAAGGCCAGCTAACAGCATTATAAAATGCACAGAACACAAATTACTTAAAAGCAGGAGCTGGAATATATTAAAAAGCAATTTAAAACCAGCACTGAAGTACAGTTCGCCCTGCCAGCAGCCCAGCGTTCAGCATGACAGCACCTTTGTTTCCAAAGGCTGGTCTGAACAGGAAGGTTTAGCCCGCCAGCAGAAGGATGACAAGGAGGGAGCCAGACGAGCCTCTCTCAGGAGGGAATCCCACAATTTGGGAGCAGCAAAAAAGGCTCTCTCTCTCATGTCATATGGCCAACTGTGCCTCTGATGCTGATGGGTTCAGGAGGAAGAGCTCACTCGAGAATCTTAGCACCCAGGCAGCTTCGTATAGAGAGATATGGTATTTCAGGTAGCCTGCGTTTTAGACTGTATAATTTTATTTGTTTTAGTGTTTTAATAATAATAATAATAATTTTATTATTTATACCCTGACCGTCTAGCTGGGTTGCCCTGGCCACTCAGAGCAGCTTTCAACACATATAAAAACCACAATAAATCACCAAACATTAAAAACTTCCCCATACAAGGCTGCTTTCAGAGGTCTTCCAAGAGTTGTGTACTTCTTTATCTCGTCGACATCTGACGGGAGGGCTCCTGAACACCCCCCCCCCACGTTCATTTACGGTACATCCTGTGATCTTCCCCACTTTGAAAGACCTGGACTTGTGTCACGTTCTCCTTTGGAATACAATTCCCATCCACCCCAACCGGCACAGTTCGAATTGTACGGAGGGTGCCAGGTCGGCGAAGGCTGCCCCGGGGCAACGGAGGCCGCTTACTGGGGATCCAGGCTGGTGAGCTGAGACAGCAAGAGGCTGCTGCTCTCCGTGATGGTCTGCTTTGTCGACGCGGCCGCCAGGTGGCCCTCGAAAGCGAGGATTTCCTGCTTCTCCCGCTGCGAGATCTGAAGTTCGCGGCTGATCATTTCCGTGCGGGTCTCCTCGTCCGTCAGAGTGCAAGGAGGGTAGGAGTAGTTGCTGAGCAGGGGGAAGAAGACCACAGGAGAAGATCAACCGTGTTCCCTGGGATCACAGGCACCACCACCCAAAAGGCCCTGGTGTTAAGAGGACATAAAACCAACCTCAGGAGCACAGAGCACTGCAAAGAGTGCCTCTTCCGAGGGTCAAAGTTGCTCACTCGGGAGCTATCAGAAACTCTTGCCCTGCCTTCCCAGTCCTTCCCATTATGAGTTTCCATCTGTGGTCAGGACAGGACACCTCCTGCGCTAATCTTCAGCCTGGTTCGGCTGGTTCCCCCCCCCCTCTTTTAATGCTAATGCAGCATCCACCTGCAGCCAGAAATTGCACAATCCGTATGGCCCACTCGGGAATCAGTCTCCACATCCTGCCCTATGTACAGGCTAAGCTTCAGTTCCCCCAAATAGGCAGGATTAGCATACTTACTTAGTCATGGCCATTTCCATGAGCATCTTTAGCGTGGGGTACTCGTCCCAGGCGGCGAGACCTAAGACAAAAGCGAGGTGGAGGGGGGGGGAGGAGAGAGAACTGAGATGGCACCATGCAGAACAGCCAGAGCTTGGAACAGAGCTATCTGCAATACTCTGCCCAATGATACACCTTGTTAAAGTTGCTGAGTTCTTAGGATTTCCGCTATTCCCTTCACAGAGCTACAATTCCTTGAGTTTCCTAGGAAAAGGGAATGACTTTCTGCCATTCAGAGCATTGTAGTTTGGTGAGGGGAAATAGGGTTGCTGGACCAGACGGGCCCTGAGCCTGATCCAGCATGCTCTTCTTTTTGTCCTCATTACACTCACCAATGTTTTCGGGGTTGAACGCGGCAACAACGAGCAAAAGAGGCCAAGCTTTCCAGTAGAGAGTAGAGATGGCTAAATTTGGAGGCTGGTACCTTCAAAGCAAACAGAAACAACCATATTGCATTGTAGTACAGTCATACCTCGGGTTACAGATGCTTTGGGTTGCGCGTTTTCGGGTTGCGCACCGCAGCGAACCCGGAAGTACCGGAACGGGTTACTTCCGAGTTTCGGCGCTCGCGCATGCGCAGAAACACTACATTGTGCTTTGCGTATGCACAGAAGCGCTGAATCACGACCCGTGCATGCGCAGACGCAGCCCTATGGGTTGCGAACGCTGTGGGTTGCGAATGTGCCTCCCGCACGGATCACGTTCGCAAGCCGAGTGTCCACTGTAGTTTGATTTTTTTAAAAAATGGTTTCCATTGCCCAAAGATGCTCTAGACATAGCAGTTCATTATTATTGGCTCTCCCCCCCCCCCGCCCCTTATGTTTCTGCTCACAATAAAATTTGTTATTCTCTCTAGCCCAAGAGTTGCATGCATGCAAATTCTGAAGAAGTGTGCATGCACACGAAAGCTCATACCAAGAACAAACTTAGTTGGTCTCTAAGGTGCTACTGGAAGGAATTTTTTTATTTTATTTTGTTTTGTTTTGATGCATGCAAATGTTACCCAGGGGGCAGCTGGATGTTCTCTGGGTGGTGGTAAGTGCACAGGTTCAGGACGGCATCGATCAGTTGGATCCTCTCCACTCTCAAGACTTCAAGATCTAAAGAAAGCAGAAGCACGTCGTGAGCTGTGTGTTGATGCAAAACCGTCCTATTCCATTTCTTAAGGCTGCAGACTCAAAACAAGCGGAGTCCAAAAGGAAAACGGTGCAGATTCGACAAAGGGGAAAAGGAAATGAGGTTATACGGGAGTAACAGAAAGCACAGCTAAGCTGGCCTGGGTCTGGTCCGTTGCCCAGATAGGTTGATGCCCATGAATGTTGCCCCACGGAGCTTCGCAGAAAGAAAGCGGGACAGAAAAATAAGCGAGTAAGAGTGGGGAAATAGAGACAAATACATTGGGGAGACACAGGGAAGTTTATAAGTCAAAAAGTCCTTCTGCCTCGATTGGAAATCTCACCTAGACTCCATTTAGCCTCAGAGGTTCTGAGCAAACTCTGCTCTAATCTTATTTGTGTATTTTTTGCTGCCATGAGGGCTAGCCACTTAGGTTTCACTTTACACACACACACACACACACACACACACACACACACACACACACACATAAAAGGGCAAGTTTTTTTTAGGTTTTTTTTAAGAGACAGGATTTATTTATTTGGCAGCTGTTCATCCTGCTTTTCGACTGGAGTCCTCACGCCGTTTATAGTAGAAACTATAAACTCCCGGTGGAGTATAGGGTCAGGTTTAAGGTGCTGGTTCTGACCTTTAAAGCCCTATGCGGCTTAGGACCTTCGTACATACGGGACCACCTCTCCTGGTATGTCCCACAGAGGACCTTAAGGTCCACGAATAACAATAGCTTAAGGGCCCCAGGCCCCAAAGAAGCCAGATTATCCTCCACAAGGGCCAGGGCCTTTTCAGTGTTGGCTTCGACCTGGTGGAATGCTCTGTCCCACGAGACTAGGGCCCTGCGGGACCTGACCTCCTTCCGCAGGGCCTGTAAGACAGAGTTATTCCGCCTGGCCTTCAATCTAGCCTGATCCCCTATTCCTTTTCCCCTTCCCTTTTTTCTGAAGAAACCTTTCTGGGTCCCCACATAAAAATTCTTCCTTGGTCTCCCTGCTGGCCTAGCAAGACTAACTTGGCCAGTTAGCCCTGGTGATCCCACTGATGTTTCTTTTTTATGCTGTTTTTAAAGTTGTTTTTAATCATTGTTCTGTATTTGTTGTCAGCCGCCCTGAGCCCGGTTTTTGGACCGGGAAGGATGGGGTATAAATAAAAAATCATCATCATCATCATTATTATTATTATTAATGTGGAAACTGCGGCCTTGCTTATCATTTTCCTCCATCGTCCTTGGCCAACGGCCGTGCTGGCTGGGTCCAGTGGCAGAGGAAGCCGCTCAGACACCTGGGGCGGCGCGCCCAGGGTGGCGCAAGCTGCACCGCAGGGCCTCCAGAGTCTGCCTGCTTCCTCCCACTCAGCCGCCCTACAGCTGGGGGGGGGGAGAAGCGGTGGGTGGACCGTTTGGGCAGTGCGGAGCCTGCGGGCGCCCAAGCCACCGCATCATTTCCAGGACACGTGGTGAGTGCCGCCCGGCATTTGGTCACCCTCCCAGTGGTGAAACCTGGGGCGGCCCACCCCCACCCCTTCCTCCTCCCCTGGCTGGGTCTGATGCGAACTGGAGTCCAGCAACAATGGGCGCCTTAGTTGAGTTCCTACCTAGATGACCCTCGGGGTCCCTTCCAACTCTACAATTCTATGATTCCAACACCTGGAGATGCATAAGCAAAATAAAACCGGTGGGTGTGCGAAGCCAAGGCTTCACCGCCAGAATCCTACCGTCTGCCTGCACAGCTGCCGCCCGTTTCACCAGATGGTCTGCAAGCTCCATGGCGTCGGCGGGGCCGAGGGGGAGATCCCGCGACAGGCCGATCACCAGGATGCGCATGAGTGTGTCTTCGAGGATCGGCACTTCAGAGCAGAGGCGGAGGTAGAAGCTGGTAGAAGAGAGAGAGAGAGAGAGAGCGCTACTGGCTTCCAAATAGACCATATGGGGTGCAAAGTCAAACAGGACTCCCCTGCTCAGCACCTGAGGGCCCCAGTCCTGCCCCTCACCACCTGGCCTAGGGCGGGGCCTGATGGGCTCTATAAAGGACCGCTGCCACCGCCGCCGCTTGGCAGAGAGGGCTCCGTTTTGTTTTGTTTTTTGTTTAAATTGCTGTTATTTTTTACCTTTGTCATTTTAAACTGTGATGATGCTGTATTCTTAGTTTCAGATTTTGATTTATGTGGAAATTGTTTTCCATTTGGTTGTGTATTTTTTTGATGCGGTTCATTTATTGTTGATGACTTTTGCAATTATGTAAAACTTGTCATGTTGTAAGCCGCCTTGAGCGTTGTTTTTAACTGTGGAAAGGCGGCATACGAATAAAAAATGATGATAAAAACAGATCAGCAAACCTAGGCAATATCTGAAGAAGTGTGCATGCACACGAAAGCTCATACCAAGAACAAACTTAGTTGGTCTCTAAGGTGCTACTGGAAGGAATTTCTTTTATTTTGTTCTAGCCAATAACCTTCCTGCATAAGAGTGACAACCATTCTCCCTGAGCTTTTGTGGTTTTTTTAAAAAAATAAATCAATAAATAAAGCCAAGCCAAGCCAAGCCCCCCTTACTTACTTGCGGTCGCTCTCGGGAGGCCAGTTGTCCCATTTATAGTAGGTCTCTGGCTGCTCTGTGAACAGCACTTTGTGGAGGCTTAAAAAATAGGAAAAAGTGATGTGTCAGAATCAGTTGATCCAGGAAGAAAGGGTCAAGGTTCAGGAGCCCGAGGACAGGAGGGAATGTCCCAAGACTGCACGGGAACGGCAAAGCTGCTCCAACGGGATTCCCTGCCTGCCCACCAAGCTTTCAAGAAGAGAAGAAGAGAAGAGTTTGGATTTGATATCCCGCTTTCTCACTCCCCGAAGGAGTCTCCAAGCGGCTCACATTCTCCTTTCCCTTCCTCCCCCACAACAAACACTCTGTGAGGTGAGTGGGGCTGAGAGACTTCAGAGAAGTGTGACTAGCCCAAGGTCACCCAGCAGATGCATGTGGAGGAGAGGAGATGCGAACCTGGTTCCCCAGATTACGAGTCTACCGCTCTTAACCACTACACCACACTGGCTGTCTTCAAGTGGAGGGGGGACAGGTTTTGTGCTGTCCGTCAGGCAACGGCTTTCCCCACCTGCCTTGTGCCACCCTCCAGCCCAAGGAACCTTCAGAAAGGAGTTGCTGCCACGGGTATTATGCGCCTGGGCATTTTAATGAGCTGAACAGATTGAAAGATTATGAGTCACGGGGATGTGGGGAGTGTGTGTATGAACCGAACAGTGCTTAGTTTAATTTTGGCTGCTGTTTTGCCAACGTTAATATTGCTTTCTAGATTGCAAATACTGTAGCCCTAAAACATGGCTACAATTGTGAGATTTAGTTTATTTTGTAGTAGCTGTTTTGTTAATAGTGCCTTCCTCTTCCCCTTCTCTCCCTAATGTCTTAACAAACGAAACTGCTGTATAAAAATGTTACATGGAAAGAACAAGACAGAAACAATGCATATACCTTTGCAAATCAAGAACATCCTTAATTTAAAAAATAAATGAATGAATGAATATATGGAAGATAACTATAAAGCTGAAATCACTGGCAGCACTATGATAATTTCTGCAGAGTAAATAATTTTTGATGGCTGTAAAAGTGGAAAACTGATTTGCATGGAAAATATGCGGGAATGATATGTAACATGCAGGAGAAGAAGGGAAGTCATTGGTTATTTTAAAGTTTGTAAAATTTTATTTTGAAATTGAAAATTGAAAATTTAATAAAAATTATTATTAAAATAAATAGTGCCTTATAATTGAAATGGTTTCACTGATGATTTGTAATTGTTTTGCTGTCGACTTGCTAATTATTCCACGAGAGTTGTGCTGTATTTGTAACGCTCTGTTATGTCGTTGTTATTTACTGCTTGAAGCAGGGATTTCATCATTTGAATGAAAATCAGCATAGAAATATAATGCACCCATCAATGTCCAGCGACTTCCCTGTCCCTGTGGGGATTCATGGCCTGTAAGTGGGGCTGGGAGGTTGAGTCTCCTATCGTTGTACCACCTCTCCCTGGGAGACAACCCCAGACCTACCTCCCCATCCCCTCTGTATCTTCCAGCAGGTCCTGCCTCTGCGGCCCCCTTGTCATAAGAGTCTAAGAGGAGCCTGCTGGATCACGCCTATGGCCCACCTAATCCAGCATGCTGTTCTTACACTGGCCAACCAGATGACTGGGAGAAACCCGTATGCAGGATTTGAGCACAAGAGCAACTCTCCCCTCCTATGGTTTCCAGAAAGCATTGCTGCCATCAGTAGCCTTTTCCTCCGTGAAATTGCCTGATCCTCTTTATTATTATTATTTTAAATTTTATTTAGATCACCAACAACCCAAACAAAAACAGTGCAACCCCCCCAGGCGGCCGATACATTGGATATACATGAACAATGAAAACATATTCAAATCAACCATATGTACAATTCTATATACAGTGGGACCTCGACTTACGAAGATAATGCGTTCCGAAGCGATCTTCGGTAGTCGAAAACACTCGTAAGTCGAGTCCCCATAGGGATGCATTGAGGGGAAAAAATTCGTAAGTCGAAGAAATCCTATTCAAAGCGGCCGCGACTTCCTTTCGCAAGTCGAAAAATTCGGTTGCGGCAGCCATTTTTTTTCTTCTGGAAGTCATTCGGAAGTCGAAAAACACGTAAGTCGGGTCACTTGTAAGTCGAGGTCCCACTGTATATTAACAACCCACAAGGCTTATTTAGCTTTTAATTACCCCAAATTGTTCAAACCTACCCAAATACAGTAATTCAGTAGCTTCTCAAGCCAATCCTCCTCTTTCTCACTGACCTTAAACCCTTTCATTCTGCGTATCTTCACAGTTAGGTATTCTAAAATTATAATATTATTCCATTTTCCCCTCCACTGGTTCACCCCTAGCTCTTCTGCATTTTCCCAATTACTCACTATAACCTGTCTGGCTGCAATTACCATCAAATTTACCCATCTGCATTCCTCTTTTGTTTTTAACCTGGTGCTACCGAGCACCAGGCCTGATCCTCTTTTAAAGTCATCCAAGTTGGTGGCTGTCACTGTTTCCTGCATGGATCTCCTTCCATAGCTTAATATGTGCTGAATCTTTTATCTGTCCTGAATCTTCCCACAAGATCTCCTGGGCAGGGAAGGAGCAAGCTCCGACCTTGTCAGAAGATCCATGCATGTCCACCCCACCCCACCCATTTCCTCTTATTCTGATTCTCCAGTGCCTCTGAGTGCCTCCTGGCTCCTAGACCGAATCCTGGTCTGAATGAGGGTGCTCAGAGGGAACCCAGGATATTCCCCCAAGAGACCGGGTGCATCATCGCCATCACCTCCAAGCTCAGCTTCTTACCAGTGAACGTATTCTTTGGGAGCCAGTTTGGTGATGGAGGGAACCACCGTGTGCAGCCACCAAACCGCGTCCCTCTGGATGGCTGCGATCTGGTTCTGGAAGGCACGCAGGACCTCCAAGTCTGGGGAGAAGGAACAGAGGCAGAGGGGGTCAGAAAGAACGTCATCAGATGCCGGGAAGCCCTCCCCCAACCTCCACTTCTGGGTTTCAATGTAACTCTTACTTACGCAGTTTAATCTTCATTATCAAATCTTATCAAAATATCTTGTATATCTTTTTCTCTCCCCCCCCTTATCTTAATACTTTTTCTTATGTACCACTGATATAACATAAAACCCCGGGAGCCCCTCGGTGTTTCCTTAGGATTTCTATCTCTATTTACGTGCTTATTTTCACATCGGTTCTGGGCAGCATCTCCAGCGCAGGCCCACAGATCCTACATGTCTACCCGGCTCCCTCTTCCCCGCCCTGTTTTTAGAGACTAAGCCAGATCATGCAACCCACTCACTCTTCTTCTCTCCTTTGTCCCACGCGAGGCCGGCTTCCTTCACCTGGGCAGTGATGCTGAGCATCATGGAGACGGCCAGCAGGTCTGTGATGTGGATGACAAAGCGGTCCTGCCGGGGGTAAGAGGGGAGGATGGTGATTATGTTGGTGGGGAAGGGGGGTTGCCGGGAGGCAGGACAGGCCCCCAGGCAAACGACACATACGTGCCAGCCCGTCTCTCCCTTCTGGGTGCCGCTCGGGAGATCCATCAGTCTTCTTCTCCGACGTGCTTCCGTGACTCATGTCTTGGGACGTGAGCACACATTACCTTAGCAGAGTCAACAGCTCTTGGTATATATTGGCATATGAATTGTAGTTAGAGATTGATAAAATGTGGTTTTTATTGAATTTTAGTACCATATTTTTCGCTCCGTAAGACGCACCTGAACATAAGACGCACCTAGTTTTTAGAGGAGGTAAGGGGGAAAGCCCTGTTTTTTTGAGGATCAGCTCAAAGTGGTGCAGCTTTTTTTTGCAAAGGGAAAAGCCCTGTTTTTTTGAGGATCAGCTCAAAGTGGTGCAGCTTTTTTTTGCAAAGGGAAAAGCCCTGGTTTTTTGAGGATCAGCTCAAAGTGGTGCAGCTTCTTTTACAAAGGGAAAAGCCCTGCTTTTTTGAGGATCAGCTGAAAGTGGTGCAGCTTCTTTTTCAAAGAGGAAAAGCCCTGGTTTTTATGGGGTTCAACTCACAGTTTGCAGCTTCTAGTCCTACAGTAGAGGGAGCCATTTCTACAGTTTCCAGACAGATAATCTAATCAGCTAGTCACATGTTGCTGGCGCAACGGAGGCCTGGGCAAGGGGGCGGGGCTGGAAAGGGAACCTTATCTCTCTCTCCGATCGCTTGCTAAACAGCTGTTCAGCCGCTTCCTTTCAACACCCTCTTCTCTCTTTGTAAAAAAAAGAGCACAATCTGCTTTTGGCCCCTAGGCAATTTGGCTCCAGGGACCATGCATTCGCTCCATAAGACGCACAGACCACCTTACTTTTTGGGAGGAAAAAAGTGCGTCTTATGGAGCGAAAAATACGGTAATTGAAAATTAAAAATAAATTACAGAACAAAAACACAGAAGGAACATGCCTTTGGCAGAAATGGCTGGTGGGGGAAACGGAGCGGGCCTCTTACCTTGAACTCCATCTCGGCGTACTGAGGCTCCTTCCGCTCCTGCATGAGACCGAGGCAGAAAGCCTGGAAGTTGATCTCGTGCTTCGTCTGCTTGATGATCTCCCGCAGCAAGGCCCGCGAGGCGCGCAGGTAGTCGTCTTTGTTGGTCAGCAGATCTTGGAAGACCATCGCCAGGAACTGGGAAGAGAGCAAGGAGGAGAAGCTGCGTAAGCAGGGTTGGCAAGAGGGGGCTGATCTGTCCCACAGGCTGCTTCCAGTGTGGTGTAGTGGTTAAGAGCGGTAGACTCATAATCTGGTGAACCGGGTTTGCTTCTCCGCTCCTCCACATGCAGCTGCTGGGTGACCTTGGGCTAGTCCAGGGGTAGGCAACCTTCGGCTCCCAGATGTTTTGGGACTACAACTCCCATGATCCCTAGCTAACAGGACCAGTGGTCAGGGATGATGGGAGTTGTAGTCCCAAAACATCTGGGAGCCGAAGGTTGCCTATGCCTGGTGCTAGTCACACTTCTTTGAAGTCTCTCAGCTCCACTCACCTCACAGAGTGTTTGTTGTGGGGCAGGAAGGGAAAGGAGAATGTGAGCTGCTTTGAGACTCCTTCGGGTTGTGATAAAGCGGGAGATCAAATCCAAACTCTTCTTCTTCTTCCCTAGCCCTGGCTAACCAGCCACCTACCTTCGGAGCCAGCTCCGGGCTGTGCTGCAAAACCGTGTAGAGAATCTGCATGTTGTTGGGATTTCTGGCATTTGAAAGCTCGTTGAAGACCACCGATTTGACCACCGTGCCCAAGTTGTCCCGGTGGGCGTTCAGCAGCTCCCTGTAGGAAATGAAGTTGGGTTTTTTTAAGGGGGGGAACGGGACGTCCAAGCTTATTCACGCAAAAGAAAAACAATACTATATAAAATGTAGGGAAAAGAGGAGTGGGAATACAACGAAAGCATCTGTGTGATATACAAGGCATGTCAAGACCTCCTCGAAGAATAAGAAGTTCCAGAGTTCACGTTACATACATTAAAGTTGCCAAACACAGAAACACAGAAAAACAAAATAAGACAAGGTTAATGGGTGATATAATTGACAAAGTAGAGGAAAGAATGTTAACAACGCATGAAACTAGGAAAATCTATATACTCCGAGTCAACGACAAGTGGAAGTCATCTAATTGGCGCTGATTTATTGATGTCATTAGTGATGTTGATATGGGATACAGGACCAACGAGGAACCTAAACAGTAATGTGAAAGTAATCTTGTTTAAGCTATGGGGAAGAAATGTATATGGATATAATTGTCTGGATATGGCGAAAGTGGTAGTAATTGGTATATTTTATTAATTGTGTGAACATTGTTACGTTTGTTTTGTTTTAATTTATCCTATATAATAATCTCCAAGTGTCCCTGCGTCCAGTCCGTGTGTCAGTGGTTTTTTGCCACTGCGCATGTCCCACAGGGACGCAGGGACGCAGAGACCAATAGGCGATGACAGGGGGCATGTCCAAGAGGCAGCGACGGCGCACGCGCTTCGTCAGTTGCCTCAGTGCCGCTGCCTCGCACGGAGCTGGGCCCGCCGCCCGCCGGGTCCCCAGAAGAGCGCGCTGCCGGGGTGCCCCTGTCCGCCTGCGCTCACCCGCTGCCGCCGCCTCCGATGCTGCCCCCGCTCGGCAGGCTCTGGCTGCGGCTCTGGCAGCGCCTTGGCGCCGGGCCTGGCACCGCCCGGGGACGGGGAGCTCCGCAGCGGAGCGCAGAGGCCGCCGGCGCCGCTTCCCTTCTCGGGCCTGCAGAGGCCGCCGGCGCCGCTTCCCTCCTCGGGCCTGCCGGGAACGAGGGAGGGTGGGATGCGCACCGCCCCGGCCCTCCTCTCCGTTCTAGCGCCCGTTATTAACGGGCTAAATTCAACTAGTAATTTCAATAAAGTATTTTAAACTTTAAAAAATAAATAAATAAATAAAGTTGCCAAATGTCCATAATCGGCCGCTGTCGTGTATTTTTGCAAGTCTTTTCTAAATGCATATGTAATAAAGTTCTGCCAGGTGACGTAAAATTATTGTGGTTTTTCCTTTTCCTTGCAGAACCTGGATTCTAGATGCATTTGTTTATGCTATCGTTAAAGTCCAAATAGTTCTTTGGACATGCCTGCCCTAGTGAAAGAGGGCCTTTTGCCTGGCTTCAGCCTGGGCTTACCTGACACACAGCATGTAGTGGTTGAGAAGCACTTTGGGTTTCAGGCGGATTTTGATCAGGTTGGAGACCACCTCGATGTCCTCGGAGCTGTGGGTGTTGCAGTTCATGCAGACCGACATGAGCAAGTCCTGGGCAGGTCTGGTGAGCTGGGAAGGAAGGGGAAAGGGGGTGTGCAATGAGGGCAGGCAGGGGAGAAAGAAGCCACGCGAATAAAATCAAGATGGGAAGCTTAGCCCAGAGTTGGAAAGAAGATAAAGTCCCTACCCGAGAAGAATGGCAAACCAAGCTGACATGGCAAAGCTGACTGGAAAACTCAGAAACCAAAAGGATAAAAACTTAATAAAAGAATGGGGAAATTTTATAAGTTACTTAGGAGACCACTGTAAGCAGACGGAAACAAGAGCAGGATTCTGACTCACTCTGTAAAAAATATTGTGGACAATATGGTTTGATGTAAAAATTGGGAGAATGGATGAATATGCAGTTGTAGATGCTTAAAATAAGACTTTATGTAGGGCATGCGGGGAAGTCTCGAGATTCGGAGAATTTCTTTATACAGATATGTTCTTATAAAGGTAAAGGGACCCCTGACCGTTAGGTCCAGTCGTGTCCGACTCTGGGGTTGCGGCGCTCATCTCGCTTTATTGGCCGAGAGCCGGCGTACAGCTTCCGGGTCATGTGGCCAGCATGACAAAGCCGTTTCTGGCGAAGCAGAGCAGCACATGGAAATGCCGTTTACCTTCACGCCAGAGCGGTTCCTATTTATCTACTTGCACTTTGACATGCTTTCGAACTGCTAGGTGGGCAGGAGCTGGGACCGATCAACGGGAGCTCACCCCGTCGCGGGGATTCGAACCGCCAACCTTCTGATCAGCAAGCCCTAGGCTCTGTGGTTTAACCCACAGCGCCACCTGGGTCACTGTTCTTACAAGTTTGTGTTTATGTGTACTTTGTATTTGCAAAGACAATAAAAATGATTTAAAAAATGAAGATGGGAAGCTGCCTTATATCAGGTCAGACTATTATGATTATTTATTAAATCTCCTTACTGCCCTTCGTCCGAAGATCACAGGGTGGTTTACAATATAAAAACACGCACACACAACACACCATAACAACAAACAAAAACAATACCTGTCCTGGATAGAATCCAGCCCCAACCCCAAGTTCAAGTAAAGGAATGGGGAGTGTCAGTTTAAAAAGGAATCAAAACCAAGCCCAACCTTCTTACCTTGGGGTTCTGCAGCCACATCTCCAGCCTCTGCACGGCCATTTGTCGAATCTCCTTGTAGCCACAGGTGGCCGTCAGAAGGCGCAAGAGATTCCGGGACACATTGTCCATGGGCTGACGCCGGTTGAGCTGATCCCGCAGCATGTCCAGGACGTATTCCTCCACGCTCTCGGCCAGGTCGTCATACCTGGGACAAGACAAGAAAGACCATATAATAATTAGGGAAGCTTTTAATGTTTGATGGATTATTGTATTTTAATATTTTGTTGGAAGCCACCCAGAGTGGCTGGGAAAGCCCAGCCAGATGGGCGGGGTATAAATAATAAAAATTTATCTATCTATCTATCTATCTAGCTAGCTAGCTAGCTAGCTAGCTAGCTATCTATTTATACATACATACATACATACATACATACATACATACATACTGGTACATACATACATACATACCCCGTCCATCTGGCTGGGTTTCCCCAGCCACTCTGGACGGCTCCCAACAGAAGATTAAAAACACAATAAAACATCTAACATTAAAAAAGTCTGATAGTTGTTTATTTCCTTGACATCTGATGGGAGGGCGTTCCACAGGGCGGGCACTACCACCGAGAAGGCCCTCTGCCTGGTTCCCTGTAACTTCGCTTCTCGCAGGGAGGGAACCGCCAGAAGGCCCTCGAAGTTGGACGATGGGGGTGGAGACGCTCCTTCAGGTATACTGGATCGAGGCCATTTAGGGCTTTAAAGGTCAGCACCAACAGTTTGAATTGTGCTCGGAAACGTATGTTGGGCATAAAGCGCAGGCTGCTTTTAGGAGGAGGTTAACGGAGCAGGACAGGTTTGGGGCCATGGCTTTTAGGTCTATCAAACAGCCGAACTGGGATTCAGGGCGGCTGATAATATTTGGAAGAAGCATTATCATAAAATGCAAAAAACAAACTAGTGGGAAACACTACATGAGGCACATCAAAGCACGCTGAGAACCAGCAATTACAAATGTGGTTTGTCCTGAGAGCAACCCCATTATAAGCATAGTCTGTCTGCACCATGTCAAAGTGCAAGTAGATAAATAGGTACCGCTCCGGCGGGAAGGTAAACGGCGTTTCCGTGCGTTGCTCTGGTTCGCCAGAAGCGGCTTAGTCATGCTGGCCACATGACCCGGAAGCTGTATGCCGGCTCTCCCAGAGTCGTCCGCGACTGGACATAATGGTCAGGGGTCCCTTTACCTTTACCTTTACCACTGGGTGGATCTGATAAAGCAGTGTTTCTCAACCCTGTGCCTCCAGATGTTTTTGGCCTACAACTCCCATCATCCCTGACCACTGGTCTTGCTAGCGAGGGATGATGGGAGTTGTAGGCCAAAAACATCTGGAGGCACAGGGTTGAGAAACACTGTGATAAAGCACAAAGAAGTGTGGAGTCTGTCCTCCCCTGCTACAGGGTTAATAAAGACATAGAAAGGTCCAGCTGAATCTCACATGCCACATTTCCTTCAATCATTCTGCAGTTCTCCAGTGCTGTTTGAAGCGAGGGCCTTTGCCATCAATGGGTTAAGCGTACCTGGGCATCAACTGTCCTTCCTGCTCTGGGCTCATCTTGTCCTCAGCAATCAACAGCTCGCTCTGGCTGTCCTCCTCTTCAGGCACAGAGGGGTGTGGGCTGTTCCCTGAAGGAAAGCCAAGAACGCACATTTCAACACAGAGCAAGGGGGCGAGTTCAGATGTCACAATAAACCGTGGTTTGTCACAATGGGAACAGGCAGCAGCAAACGTCAGACTCATTCTCACCCTTCCTCTCCAGAACAGCTGCGAGGAGTGCAGAAGTTTTCCTTTCCAGTTTTTCAATTAACCACAGTTTAGTGCTACGTCTGAACTGTGCACTGTGGGTACATTAAACGGTGGTTTAATGAAATAAGCCCTATGAAATGACGCCGTTTTGTTTTGCGACAATCTCTCTGCTAATCTCATCTTCAGATCCCAGGACCTGCCAAGCACCATCGTCAAAATTTCGCACCAGGTCAATTTTCTGAGAAGTTTAAGCTTCCACATCAACAAAATGTTAAGCAAACCGTGTCGGAGGGATTGTACTGATCATATGTGGTGGAACTGGTCTGTAACAAATTGATTTTGGCAAAAGGTATTTGAAGAGACTGGAAAAATAGAAGTATTCCCCAGCTGGCTTTGTTGTTCATATTTGACAATGAAAATGCTGGTGTTCCTTACAAGGACTTAGTTTTAGTTTCAATGGTGGCAGCTCATCAGCTGATAAGGAAACATTAGAAAACTGGTACAGGATTAACGTTATCCTAGTGGTACACAGTGGAACCTCGGTTTTCCAACATAATCTGTTCTGGAAGTCCGTTCGACTTCCAAAACATTCGAAAACCAAAAATCAAAGGGCTGTCAGCAAAGTGAATGGTGAAAATGGAAAAATGCGCCGCAGAAGCCGTTCGACTTCCAAAAACCGCTCGAAAATGGAGGTATTCACTTCCGGGTAGTCGGCATTCGGGTTCCGAATTATTCGGCTTCCAAAGCATTCGACAACTGAGGTTCCACTGTATGAGGATTTGGCACATTTGAGAGCCAGTGTGGCACAGTGGTTAAAGTGCCAGACTAAGACCTGAGAAACCAGGGTTCAAATCCCCATTTGGCTATAAGGCTCACTGGGTAACCATGAGCCGGTCATTGTCTATTAGGCTAACCTACCTCACAGGGTTGTTGTGGGGATTAAATGAGGAGGGTAAGAGCCATGTATGTCACCTCGAGCTCCTCGGAGAAAAAGGTGGGCTGTAAAACCAGTAAAACTATACATAACTGAAAAGTTAAGACTATGTAAGGTTAAAAAAACAGGACTCTGGCAGAGTTTAGCTTGGTTTGATTTCATATGTCAATAGGTCTACACATACCATAATTCCTCAATCAACCCACAGCGATCTTTTTAAATTAATCTATTGGTTAAAAAAGAATGGGAAATGTTTATAATGCATATACAAAATCATTGTAAACAGGTTAAAACATTAGCAGGACTTTAAATACACTTGTAATGTAATAGAAAGTACTGTACAGATATTTTAGGAAGAGGAAAAATTGGAATAGTACTGATATGCAGTTGAAAAAGGAATTAAGGGGACCCATGGATGGAATGGGGGAAGTCAGGAGATTCAGAGTAATCTCGACATATGGAGTTTCTATGATATTTTGATGTAATGTTATTTTTAATTTTATTTTTTCTTTCTTTATTCTTGAAAACCAATAAAAAACCTTTAAAATAAAAATAAAATAACATAAACCTATTGGACTTTACAGTGAGCACTATTAAAGCAGATGTGCTGTGATTCTCTTTCATGTTGACGTTTGTTATCTGTATGTTCAGAAAACGAACAAACACCTTCTGAGCAACTCTCCAAGTAAGTGCCCTACCAGCGCTCAGGTCTCCTCCGCTGCGTCCAACCTCCCCATGGAGCAAAATGCTTTTGGGAGGCATCTTGGTGCTGAAGGCTGTCTGGATGTTTTCCACAAAGGTCTTGCAGTGAGGGCTGTCCACCCAGATACGCTCTCCCAGAGAATCCTCAATGTAAACCTGCAAAGGAGATGAGCAGAAACACCTCTCTACACCTGCACCGAAAAGAACTGGTCCCCTTTTTGTATCCCAGGGCTCAACCGCCAAGAGAACCAACACACAGGCATCAAAGCAGTTAAGCAGGGTGGGTGGGTGTGCCCCAAACAGACAAGATCAGTACAGTGGAACCTCAGGTTGCGGACATAATCCGTGACAGGCGCAAGTCTGCAACCCGCAGCGTTCGCATCCTGAAGCACCACGTCTGTGCAGGTGCAATCTGGCGCTTCTGCGCATGCGCGAGCAGCGAAACCCAGAAGTAACCCGTTCCGGTACTTCCGGGTTTCCCACAGTCCACAACCCGAAAACACCTAACCTGAAGCGTCTGTAACATGAGGTATGACTGTACTTTCCAGCCACTCTTATATCAGATGCTGGTGTTGCGAGTATTCAAACTTTTGGGATGGCACAGATCTGTGTGGCAGAAATGAATGGTAGCTACTAATTGTAGCTCCGGCAACTCTGGGTTCCCTCTAATTTTAGCCAAAATCATAAACCCTCCATAGTCTAATAAAAACATTAGCCAATGGGGTAGGATATTTCAATGAACTCAACTCATTTTATTCCAGCCTTAAGCCCATAAACATAACAACCAAAAACAGAAACAGCATAGTCTGGTTTACAATTGCTATCAGTAAAATAGATTAAAAGGGCAATGACTGTTCTATTTGCTTCTCTCTCTAGCAGCTGCCATTCCACCAGGCTGCAGCAGATGGAGAGACAACACCACTCCAATTGGCCCCTGAATTGATTTGATTCAAGCCGGCCACTTTAAGAACTGATGCTGAGTTTGCTTGATTTCCTCTTCCCTCCCCATTGCTTTTTCCTTTTGTGACATGCCCATCAGGGCCTGCCTTGTTTCCCTTTGAAACACAAAGCCGCTCTGGGAGCCTTTCCATATGAAGAGCAGGGATAAAAATACTTTAAAAGAGATAATTGTTTTCGAGTGACAGGTATTGAAGAGGCTCCTGTCCTTGAACGCAGCCTTAACACTTCCGCCTGCCTCCAGTAAGCCTCCCACACAAGCACTGCCCCAAGTTGGTGCACCTTGACAAAGATCTCAGGCCAGTTCTCGTCTTCCTCGTATGCCGCCATGAGGAGGTTGCAGGCCAAGACAGACACCAGGCTGTTCCCTTTGGCTTTGAAGTTGATGGAGGCGTCTCGGCGGAGGAGACTGCACAGTGCCTGCAAAAGCAAATTCCCCCAGTGAGAACAAGCGGGGAGCCTGAAAGCGTCCCACCTGCTAAGAAAGCTTTCCATGTAAATGATGCAGTCAAATGTGAAGCAGGTTTGTATAATAGCTTAGAGTTGTTTCTATCAGTTAAGGGTCTTCTACTCTCTTTTTCAGGGATGCGGGTGGCACAGTGGGTTAAACCACAGAGCCTAGGGCTTGCCAATCAGAAGGTCAGCAGTTTGTTTTTTTCCAATTTTTTAAAATTGATTTTAACAATTTTAAGCACTTAACAATACCGTTAAATTTTCATCCTTCCCCCCCCTCTCACTGAGGGAAGCAAATTTCTATTCCCCTCTCTCACCGGGAAAGACAATAAACATTAGACATTTAACGTAGTTGACATATTAAATATCATTGCTTAGGCCTGGCCCATTTCTGTGGGCCAGATATTCTTCCTTTCCTCAATTTCATATTTCGGTTGACTTCCTCAAGTCCCCCTCTGTTGAATTCATTATCTATCCTCTTTATCAGTTTTCCAAATTCATAAACTTATCTATTTTTACCATTTGCTTATCCTTTTTCACAATAACATAAAATACCAAAATCATTTTACTTAAACTAACTCCTTTTTTCTATACCTCAGCACCTCATTACTTCTGATACTTTCCTCAACCCTTATCTAATTCCTTTACTCCAACCTAATTGAAAACTCCTAAATCAGAAGGTCAGCAGTTTGAATCCCCGCGACGGGGTGAGCTCCCGTTGCTCGGTCCCTGCTCCTGCCAACCTAGCAGTTCGAAAGCACATCAAAGTGCAAGTAGATAAATAGGTACCGCTCCAGCGGGAAGGTAAACAGCGTTTCCGTGCGCTGCTCTGGTTCGCCAGAAGTGGCCACATGACCCGGAAAGCTGTATGCCGGCTCTCGGCCAATAAAGCAAGATGAGCGCCGCAACCCTAGAGTCGTTCACAACTGGACCTAATGGTCAGGGGTCCATTTACCTTTACTCTCTTTTTAAACAAATTGTCTCTGAGTGAGCTGTGAGTAGCTGATGGAAAGGGGGCAACATCGTCATTTCCTGTATATTGAAAAAACATGCACCATATGGTTTAAAAACCAACTTTGGTCTTTGTGTTCCTTAGTGCTACCTTAGTTTTTCCAAAAGAGATATATTCCGTTGTCTATCCCACCATGCCCCTAGAGTTAAGTTAGTCAATATTTCTAATCTTGATGCACAAAGACAAATCCGGCTCTCACCTCAATCACTCCTTCCGTGGCAAAGATGTTGGGCTTCATTTTTGCCAGGTACATCAGGCTCAAGTATAGGGTGGTGTCCGGCTTTGCCCGGTTCATTTTCAGCTGCTTCACGGCCCCGCACAACACCCCTTCGATGCGGTCGTCGTTGCCTTCGGCTTCCGCAGCCTCGATCTCATCCAGCAAAACCGCTGGGGCCACTGCAAAGAGAGCCACACAGGAAATGGGTTCCTCAGAGCCCTCAGTTGTCATTTTTAAGCAATCCAAATAAATGTTATACCAAAGCTCAAGGCAAATGGCTTCTAGGGGGGTTTGGGTAAAAGGTAACACTCTTGATAAACTAAAGTTGGACAACTTTTTTGGTGAGGGTGCCAAAATATTAGAGAGCAGGAGTCTTGCAGCATGGTTCATATTTGCCAACAGGGCTTGAAATCTGCATCAGACCAACCAACTCCATCATTTACCTTTGCATCAAAACATCTGTACATGCAAGTGATGTCTGTTGGACACAAGAAGAGCCTGCTGGATCAGGCCAATGACCCATCAAGTCCAGCAACCTGGCCAAGCAGATGCCTTTCCTGGAAACCCTCAAGTAGGATTCGAACACAAAAGCCCTCTCCCCTCCTGCGGTTTCCAGCAACTAGTATTCAGAGGTGTATATTGCCTTCTCTGGAGGAAAAGGGGCTTTCCTTCTCTCTTTACCTTCAATGGGGACCACTGAGGGCTCCTTGATGGAAGGAGAAATGGCCCGTTTCTCAGCCACGGCTGCCTCCGCCAAGCGTCCCAAGGCACTGAGAGGGGGCGTTGAGGAGAGTTTGGGGCGCTTGGCAAGCCCGGAGGCGGCCTCCCGCTTCCGCTCGGAGGGCAACCCGGCCGAAGCCGGCTTGAGCAGCGTGACGGCTGCTTTCGATTCATTGGACTGGCCTTTTGAACCCAAGGCGATGAAATCTCCCGGAGGCGGGTGACCTAGGAGGAAAAAAAGAGAGCAGTTCACGGAAATGCAAAGTCACACAGGAAGCTGCCTTATACCGAGTCAGACCATTGGCTCAGGTAGCAGAGTATTGCCGACACTGACTGGCCGTGGCTGTCCAGGAGTCTTAGTGGACCACAAGCTTCGCATGAGTCAACAGTGTGATGGAGCAGCGAAAAAAGTTTATGCTATTCTAGACTGCATCCACAGAAGTCTAGTGTCCAGATCAAGGGAAGCAATAGTCCCACTCTATTCCGCCTTAGTCAGACCACACTTGGAAGAGTGTCTCCAATTCTGGGCACCACAATTTAAGCAGCATATTGACATGCTGGAACGTGTACTGAGGATGATGATGATGATTAATAATAATTTATTAATTAATAATTTATTATTTATACCCCAGCCACTCTGGGCGGCCTCCAACAGATATTAAAATACATTAAAATATTACAGGTTAAAAACTTCCCTAAACAGGGCTGCCTTCAGGTATTTTCTGAATGTCAGATAGTTGTTTATCTCTTTGACCTCTGCTGGGAGGGCGTTCCACAGGGCGGGCGCCACCACCGAGAAGGCCCTCTGCCTGGTTCCCTGTAGCTTTGCTTCTCGTAGTGAGGGAACCACCAGAAGGCCCTCGGCGCTGGATCTCAGTGTCCGGGCTGAACGGTGGGGGTGGAGACGCTCCTTCAGGTATACAGGACCGAGGCCGTTTAGGGCTTCAAAGGTCAGCACCAACACTTTGAATTGTGCTCGGAAACATACTGGGAGCCAATGAAGGTCTTTCAAGACCGGTGTTTTGTGGTCTCGGCGGCCGCTCCCATTCACTAAGGGTCTGGAAGCCAAGCCTTATGAGGAGCAGTTGAAGGAGCTGGGTATGTTTAGCCTGGAAAAGAGGAGACTGGGAGGAGATAGGATAGCCATCTTCAAATATCTCAAGGACTGTCACATGGAGGAGGGAGCAAGAAAGGGGATTCCAGCTAAACATCTGACAGCGAGAGCTGCTTGACAGTGGAACGGTCTCCCTCTGGAGGTTCTGGACTCTCCTCGCTTGGAGGTTTCTAAGCAGAGGTTTATTGGCCATCTGCCATGGAGGCTTCAGCTGAGATTCCTGCCTTGCAGGGGGTTGGACTGGATGACCCTAGGGGGTCCCTTCCAATTCTACACCCCCATTCTTCTACCCGGACACTGAGATCCAATGCCGAGGGCCTTCTGGTGGTTCCCTCATTGCGAGAAGCCAAGTTACAGGCCACCAGGCAGAGGGCCTTCTCGGTAGTGGCACCCATAGAATCATAGAATCCTAGAGTTGGAAGAGACCACAAGGACCATCCAGTCCAACCCCCTGCCAAGCAGGAAACACCATCAAAGGTGGCTGTCAAGCCTCTGCTTAAAGACCTCCAAAGAAGGAGACTCCACCACACTCCTTGGCAGCAAATTCCACTGTCAAACAGCTCTTACTGTCAGGAAGTTCTTTCTAATGTTTAGGTGGAATCTTCTTTCTTGTCGTTTGAATCCATTGCTCCGTGTCCGCTTCTCTGGAGCAGCAGAAAACAACCTTTCTCCCTCCTCTATATGACATCCTTTTATATATTGGAACATGGCTATCATATCACCCCTTAACCTTCTCTTCTCCAGGCTAAACATACCCAGCTCCCTAAGCCGTTCCTCATAAGGCATCGTTTCCAGGCCTTTGACCATTTTGGTTGCCCTCTTCTGGACACGTTCCAGCTTGTCAGTATCCTTCTTGAACTGGGGTGCCCAGAACTGGACACAGTATTCCAGGTGGAGTCTGACCAGAGCGGAATACAGTGGTACTATTACTTCCCTTGATCTAGATGCTATACTCCTATTGATGCAGCCCAGAATTGCATGGCCCTGTGGAACACCCTCCCACCAGATGTCAAAGAGAAAAACAACTACCAGACTTTCAGAAGACACCTGAAGGCAGCCCTGTTTTAATGTTGAATAGACTATTGTATTTTAAAATTCTGTTGGAAGCCGCCCAGAGTGGCTGGAAAACCCAGCCAGATGGGCAGGGTATGTATGTATGTATGTATGTATGTATAAATAAATAAATATTATTATTATTATTATTATTATTACAGTTATGCAGTTCGTAGGTTTCCAAGCAGAGGTTGGACGGCCACCTGCCAGGGACCGTCGAGCTGTTACTCCTGCGTTGCAAGGGGGGTCAGCCTAGATGACCCCTGGGGGTCCCCCTCCCAGCTCTGCAGTTCTAGGATTATACGAAATTCTTTTTGGGGGGGGATGGGGGTGGAGAAGAGGGTTTTTTCGTTTTTTGTTTTTAAGGCGGAGCTGCCCTTCCCCCTGGGTCTCGTGCACGCGCTTCCCCACCCCCACCCGCCATTTTACCCACCGGAGGGTTTGGCGGCGGCGCTGGGGCGGCGCGCGGCCGCGGGCTTCGGGCGGTTCATCCCTGCGGAGCCCCCTCCCCCCTCCCGCCCTCTCCGCTTTTCCAGTCACAGACGAGGGGCCGGCAGGGAGGGGGTTAAAGGAGAGGGAGGCGGAAGCGGAAGAGCCGCGCGTGCCCTTTCCAACCCGGAACAAAAATAAGGAGATGGAGAAGAGTGATCACGCTTCCATGCTCTCGGCTGCGCGTCTCTCTGTCGCCACCGCGCGGCCGGGAGGGGGAACTGCAGGCTTTTATCTCCCCTTTGCCGGAGGTTCGGGATCGTTT
This sequence comes from Darevskia nairensis, assembly GCA_034642065.1. Classification (NCBI taxonomy): domain Eukaryota; kingdom Metazoa; phylum Chordata; class Lepidosauria; order Squamata; family Lacertidae; genus Darevskia; species Darevskia nairensis. The sequence goes on from JAWWNI010000010.1 coordinate 452,581, forward strand.
CAAGTTAAGCGAGCGGAAGAAACCGTGTGGATGTGAGTCTTTCGCCACCTAGTGGCCGGCGGCAGGGTGGCTGGCGAGGGGAAACTGCGACGACGGGGCTCTCGAGTGGTAGACTTATTGATTATTGATTTTTATTTTTTTAAAAAAACAAAAACGATTTCCACCCGCACACCGCCACCATTGTAATCCATGGGCCAATGGCAATAGACAGGGTTGCTAGCAAAGGGGGCAAAAAGGGTTATTGTTTTGTTCTTGTTTTTATTACGTATTTTGTGTTTTCGCCTTGTATTTTTATGCCATGATCTGCCCCAAGATCTACGGATGAAGGGCGGTATACAGATTTAATAAAAAACAGTGGCCCTGCCCAGGATGCTTTGCCATTCTGAGCAAGGCAGCAGAATGGGCACAGATAAATGAAACCTATGGATGTCACGCAAAACACTTCGCAACATTGTTATTTTGCAGGTGAGGAAGTGAGGGATGGAATTTGTTTCTGGCCTTGATAGCTGCTGCTGGTGGTGGGATACCAGATGCGGCCAGTGCTGACTTACCCGATAGCAATTTGAAAGTTGCAGTTCATAGTTCATAGAACCAGAGAATTGTAGAGTTGGAAAGGACCCTGAGGATCATCTAGACCAGTGATGGCTAACCTTGACACTCCAGATGTTTTGGGACTACAACTCCCATCATCCCTGACTACTGATCCTGTTAGCTAGGGATGATGGGAGTTGTAGTTCCAAAACATCTGGGGTGTCAACGTTAGCCATCACTGTCTAGACTGACCCCCTGCAATGCACACACAAAAAAAACCCTGACGTAGTCATTGTGGGGAAAATAAGAATTTTGTTTGATTTCCTTACACTCCGTATTCTTCCTCAATTTTTTCTGTTCTCTTTTCATTACTTATCCCTATTTAAGCCAAGGTGGCGTCCTACTAATGTTTCAGCGCATGTGTAAGTTTTGTGCCGTTCCAAAGAACAAAATTTGGATGCTTTGCTATTTTGTTTTGAATTACATATGGAATGTAGGCTATGAGTCTAATACCCGCAATTGGCAGCTGAGGCCCTTCTCTGTGTGCCCTCTCAACAGGAAGCCCAGAGGGTGGCAACACAAGAACGGGCCTTTTCAGTGGTGGCTCCCTGCTTGCGGAATGCTCTCCCTGGGAGCTGTAGCTTGGCAACAAGTGTTAGCATTTCACTCCTCCGTGATTGCTAAATCACATGCCTGTGTTTACTTTCTAGGCTTGGAAAGTGTGAGAACGGAAGTCAGTCTTATCTCTCTTCCACTGTACTGTACTTTTGTACTTTCTTTCTCCCTCTCTCTTGGAGAAGATGTGAGAGGACGCCATGATTGCTTTGTCCTGTATATATTGCTTAATAAATACTTAGAATGCACACACCTACGCTCCACGATTGTTTCTGCTATACTCTGCTGACTGAGCATGCTCGTCTTTTGATATGTGTCGCTGGTGCGCACCAGGACTGATTTGTTAACGTCCCAGGCTGCGCTTCATCAGGAAGACTCCCGGAGAGGTCTGTCTCATTCCGGGGGCTGCATGTGCATAGCTGTCAACTTTCGGATTTGAAAATAAGGGATTTTTTCCAAGCTTTCGGATTTGAAAATAAGGGATGCCGCGAGGGCGGTGCAATGGCACCAAGTAGCCTCGCCACCCTCCGCTCCACAGGCAGCGCGAACGGGTGAGCAAAAGAGCGAGCGCGTAGACGGCAGGCGGGCTGGCTGTCTGGTTGGGCATGAGGGTCTGGATGCACAAGGCATGCAAGCTCCGCCCCCAGTCGGTCTTAGACTCCTTATTGGCAGCCGAGCAACACAGCTGAGGAGCCTCCCTGGCCGGCAGGGAGGGAGAGCAGCTGCTTCCTTTGAAATCCGGGAAATTTAAGGGATATCAACAATCCAGGATAGCAGCAGGAAACAGCATTGGAATAAGGGAGTTTCCCGCAAAAAAAGGGAGGGTTGACGGCTATGGGCGTGTGCCCCCAGGCGTGTTCCGACAAGAAGTTCTCCATCTCTGCCCTAGCGATGTTGGCACCCAGAGCCAGCCATGCCTCCCTGACTCAGCCAAATACGACAGAGAATGAAGGGGCAGCAGCCAGGCTCAATTCAGCCAATGCAATAACTAGTGTTGATTGAGGATTTCTTCCTAGAAAAGGTTTTTATTTTAATTTTTATTCAGGACCCCAGTAAATTGAGAAGAGAGTTAAGCTCTTCACTGCCACCAGCTGTAATTCCAGTTGTGATTCCCCGCCACCCCCATCTACCACTGTTTGCATTTAAAATCCAAGAATGGCAAAGCTGCATTTAGCATTGCACTTCTGTATGGCCCAGGGACAAGTTTGCTATCTAATGCGTTGCTCAAGAAGTGGCAAGTAGATCATGCATCATTTCACTGGGGTCCTGAATTTCTGCTTCGACGCGCTTTGCAGGTTTGCCAGTTTGGTTCTCTTTGAATATGCCCAGCAAGCATTCATGAACTGAAGTGAATCGCTTTGAACTCTTTGACGTTTTGTTTTATTGAAAGTCAACCTGGGTACAGCCAGCCACAGAGAAATGGCAGATGCAAAGCCCCAAATGAACAGGTAAAAGCTGAACAATCTGAATGCGCCACTCACTTTGTTTTTCAGCATTGCTGGCCTTTCCGAAATGGCCAGAAGCAAAGCAGGCAGCTTCCTGCTCTGCTCTGCTCACGAAACTGCAGGTAGGGGGAAGGAGGGATTTGTATAAAAAATAGTGCAACTGAGCATCCCCCCCACCCCACCCCAAGGGTACATTCTGAATCACTGCAGAGACATTCAAACAGGAGGCATTCAAACAACCAGCCCAAATTCCCTCTTGGCAAAGCAAGCAGGTGTTGGGATGTGATGCGAGAGGTACAACCTCCACGGCACTGAAAGCAGCAAACCTCACCTAAGGCGGCAAAACCCCAAGGGGCCAGCCCTGGGCGAGGCTGTGGGTTAGGTCAACAGTGGCATCTATCGCTTGAGCAGCTCGAGGAGCCCGGTTCAGATATCGCAGGAAGGCACCTTCAAGCAGAACCTGTGAGCCATCAAACAAAGCGGGGTTATGACGAGGTGAAAACCAGGGGTCGGCAAGGTTTACCGGCCATGGGCCGGATCACTCCCACTAAGATCATCCGTGGGCTGGACTGGCACTGCGCGATGGCGAAAATCGCTTCTGCGCATGTCCGCAGCACCGGAAATCGCTTCTGCGCATGACCAGATGCCAAAAATCGCGCCTGCGCAGAAGCGATTTTTGGCATCTGGACATGCGCAGATGCGATTTCTGGTATTTGCAAGTGAGCAGACGCCATTTCCGGCACCACTTGGCAAGTCCCCGCGCTGCGCCGGTTTAGCGCAGCACGCGGGGGACTTGCTAAGTGGGCGGCTTGGGGGCCGGTAAATGGTTTTCGTAGGTCGCATCCGGCCCATGGGCCGGAGGTTGCCGACCCCTGGTGAAAACCCTCTGTTGACCTTTGTGGGTTTAAAGAATGTTGGCAAAACAGGGCTTTGGCTTTCAATGTTTGTTTGAGAACAAGCTACCTTGTGCTGCGTACTAGAACTCCAGGCGAGTTCTCTTGGGCTCAGGTCCCGGAGGAATGGTGGTTTTACCGGCTTGTGCACACAGACAGCAGACCTAAGTAGGCTAACCACAAATATTTGGTTGGCCACAGTGACGATGCTGGACGGGGCCTGTGGCCTGATCCAGCTGGACACTTCTTATGAACCAGAAAATGTGCGGAATTGAGGCTGAGCCTTGGGAGCACATTCATACACTATAAACGGCCATTCCCTCTCCCAAAGGATTCTGGGAGCTGTGGTTTGTTAAGGCTTCTGAGAGTTGCGAGGGGACCCCTATCCCCTTCCCAGAGCTACACTTCCCAGAGTGGTTTAATGACCAATCTCTCTTCACAGGGAATTCCTGTTTGTGGAATGCCATCTCAGAACCCTGAACAAACTACAGCTCCCAGAATCCTTTGGGATAAGCCACAGCTGCGGAATCATGTTGCTTTAAATCAGGGGTCAGCAAACTTTTTCAGCAGGGGGCCGGTCCACTGTCCCTCAGACTTTGTGGGGGGCCAGACTATATTTTGGGGGGGGGGGAAATGAATGAATTCCTATGCCCCCACAAATAACCCAGAGATGCATCCTATATAATAATCTTGAAGTGTCCCTGCGTCCACCTTATTTTTCTGTGTGTCACGGAAGTGCGCTCTGCGCATGACACATGCGGACGCAGGGATTGGCCAGCGGACAGGAAGTGACGGCCGCCCGCCCGCCTCCCTCACAGCCCCGCCGGAGGACGGCCGGCCCGGCCTGGAGGCAGCGGCAGCGAGGAGAACGAGGAGCCCGGGCCAGGCCGTGGCGGTGGCGCCGGGGCCTCGGGCAACCAGCTCGCCCTGGCGCTGCTGCTCCTGCGGAGGGGCGGCGAGGTGGGCGCCGCGGAGCGCGCTCGAAGCGGGGGCCGGGAGCCGGGCGCGCCGGGGCCCCGCGAGCCGCTCTGCCGCCTCCTGCCTCCTCTTCCTCTAGAGCTCGTTAGTCAACGGGCTAACTTCAACTAGTTTTAAATAAAAGGGCACATTCTACTCATGTAAAAACACGCTGATTCCCGGACTGTCCGTGGGCCGGATTGAGAAGGCGATTGGGCCGGATCCGGCCCCTGGGCCTTAGTTTGCCTACCCATGCTTTAAATACATGGTGTGAATGTGCCCCAAGAGAGGCACCACAGGCTGTGGGTGGCCAAGCTTTAGTGCCCTCAGAAACAAAAGGGTACTGCGGTGAACATCCCCTGCCCCTCTCATTGGCACGGAGGATGAAGGCTCAGGAACCTGTTCTCCTACCTTTGCCTGGCGTGGAGGTGCTGCACTTTCTGCCCTTGAGCCACGTTCAGGTCCTGCCTTCAGCAAAAGGCAGCAGAGACCCTGGCTTGGGTAGCCTCCCCTCCCCTACCTGGAGGGTAGGGTTATGCTGCACGAACTTGCTCAAGTAGAGCCTGGCAGGTGTCTCTGTGGCATCTTAGGAAGAAGAGGTCCTCCCCCCCCCCACTAGCCTTGCTATCCAGGATCCTTTAAACCGGGAACACCAGGCACTGGGCTTGGGACGTTTGGCATGCATAGGGTCCCTTCTCATGCAGCGACAGAGACGGTGCAATACAGGATGCAGCAGCAGCAGCAGCACAGAGATCCAGGGCTCAAAACTCACGCACAAAACTCACGCACACAGATCTACAGTTTAGGCACTCTAACCCAGCGAATGCGACGGAGGCGTGGTTTTCATTTTTTGGCAGAAATGCAGTAAAAGCTGAAGCAGCAGGGAGTCCTTTTCCTGAGGAGAGGTGAAGAAGAGAGCGCGAGGCTCGGGGCCGCGGAGACCCTCCTAGGGGTGTGCGGCCCCCATCTGGAGGGCCTGGACGGGCGACAGACCCGCCTGCTGGCAACAGTACATTCAGGCGGCTGGGGTGGAGGGAACTCTGCCAGTCTCACATCCAGTGTATGCTGAATCCTTGGCTGAGGTTGAGCTGGAGGTCACTCACAGTGAGAACCTAAGAAGGAAGCGAGATCAGTGATTAGCTGGGGCCTTTATTCCCTTCAGTGTGGTGTAGTGCTTAAGAGCGGTAGACTCGTAATCTGGGGAACCGGGTTCGCGTCTCCTCTCCTCCCCATGCAGCTGCTGGGTGACCTTGGGCTAGTCCCACTTCTCTGACGTCTCTCAGCCCCACTCACCTCACAGAGTGTTTGTTGTGGGGCAGGAAGGGTAAGAAGAATGTGAGCTGCTTTGAGACTCCTTCGGGTAGTGATAAAGCGGGATATCAAATGTTAACTCTTCTTCAATAGTTTGTGTTTCTAATAGTTATCCCTCCCACCCCCATTTTTCTATTGCAATTATTTTTTTAAAAAGCTGCCATCTAATAAATCATTGGCTTCAAGTTACAAGAAAGGAGATTCCGATTACGGTAAACATCAGGAAGGTCTTTTGGAGAGTAACAGCTGTTTAACGGTGAAGCGGACTCTCAGGAAGTTGTGGACTCTCCTTCCTTGGAGGTTTGTAAGCAGAGCTTGGATGGCCATCTGCCATGGATGCTTTAGCTGAGATCCCTGCATAGTAGGGGGTTGGACCAGAGGACCTTCAAGGGCCCACCCAACTCTACAATTCTGTGATTCTAAGTGGAACCTGCAGGAAAATGTTGCAGTATGGAGTGCTTCTGTTTAAGGTTACAGCCAACCATGTCCTGTTTGATGTCATTTCCCTCTCCCACAGACGCACAACATTCTGTGGCCAGCATGGTGTAGTGGTTAGAGTGTTGGACTAAGACCTGGGAGAGCAGGGTTCAAATCCCCACTTGGCCATGTAGCCCCCTCGGTGACCTTGGGTCAGTCACTCATTCTCAGCCAAACCTGCCCCACAGGGTTGTTGTGAGAGTCAAATAAGGAAGAAAACTATGTATGAGTTCTCTGGAAGGAAAGTTGGGGTATAAATGTAAAAATAACAAAGAAACATGCTCAGTCTTCATAGGACAGTTCTTTTTTTCTCCACTCGAGTCCCCACCCACCCAAAATACTACTCTATTCTACTTCTGCAAACTTTAAAACCTTGCTGATACCTCCCTCTTGGGGGTAGATGTTATTGTTTTGGCTGTGTAAGGATTTATCCCTGGAGAACTGAATTTGCTGTTAGTATATTAGAACTGCAAATAAAAAGGTGGGGGTTTTATTTTATTTTATTTTATAAAAAAATAGAATAAAGCTAAAAACAGTACAGTGACCAAGTTAGAAAACAAAGGCAGTAGAATCATAGAGTTTCCCAGTGAAAAACAAGCAGTGATGGGCCTCTCTTGGGAGGGCATGCCAGATTCTAGGTGCCAACACAGACAAGACCCTGCCTCTAGCACCCACTGGCTGCACATCCAAGCTGCCTGTCAGTTACCTGGTTTGTCAGATAGGTAAAAGGCCTCTCCTTGCCATTGACAGTGACTGTCTTTGGCTCTTCTCGGACCCCGTAGACACTCAGCGCATCCACTGTGACGTGCGTGGCTCCTGCGTTGGAATGCAGGACGGTGGAAGTGAATGTGTTCTGGAAGGAAAAGAGAAAAAAGCAGGAATTCCCTGGTCACAGCTGCCTCCCTGCTTCAGCAAACACACTCAACTCCTCTCTTCTCTTCCCCGCTGCTAATATAGGACCGGCTCATTCATGCCACCCTGCTCCGGAAAGATTAGTCTGTGTGCAGATCCTCTGGGGCTGTCACTAAAGGAGAAGGAGAAGTGATTCCCATCTGACGAGGCCACAGGAAGAGATCTGCTGGATTTGAAGCGGGAGCTTTAGGTCTGGGCATGCAGGGAGGGAGGATCGAGTGGGGAAGCTCCTACCCTACCAGCCTCCCACCGAAAATGCAGGTGAGGATGCTTCCCAAGCTCATAAGCAGCAACTTTGGTTGGTTGACATCAGCAGAAGAGAGATGGGAAGCAGGGATCGCTCTACTGGTTCTGCTGTGGCAGGCCAGCTCCTCACCCTAAGGCAGTTGGTTTGCAAACTTTTTTCTCTGGACCACACTTTCAGAATAAAAAATTGCTTGTGCCACATCTTTTTAGTGAGAAGAAATATATTGGAAAACACAATTAGGATTGTCTGCAGTATCGCTTGTTGCTCTTGCTCTCATTTTGAAAAGATATCTATCCATATTCTGCAAAAATAAAAATTGATACTATGCTGAAATGTTTACATTTTTTGTTGATTGTCCTTGAATCTTCCTGCCACACTTGGCACCCTCGCCTGCCGCATCAGTGTGGGGCGCCACAATTTGTAAGAACTACTGCCCTCAAGCATCACCTTCCCCCAGACTGCCTTGGGGGCAGAGATGAGAAGCGGGGCTCATTCTGTCTCCTTTGCCAAAAGCCCAGCTCCATCAGGCGCCTCCTGCCCCTACTGAGCAATGGTTTGAAAAATTGGTGGTCCAAGTTTAATCCTTCCTCATCTTCCTTGTCACTTTCCCCTCGTGTGCCATGCTTTTTTAGATCGTGGACCCGTGGGATGGGACCGTCTTGTTTTAATTTATTGCATGCAAGCCGCTCTGGGAGCCTTCCTTTTGCCGAAGAGCAGGGTAAAAAGGTTCTAAGTGAATAAATACAGTGGTACCTCGGGTTACAAACACCTCGGGTTACAAACGCTTTGGGTTACATCGACTCTGCTAACCCGGAAGTAGTACCTCGGGTTAAGAACTGTTGGGATTTTACGTAAGCCGCTGCTGGATAGGCTAGGCTAGTGTGATTAGTACCGGTATAAACTACATGAGTTGTCTGAGAAGAGTGTGGGAATGGAAGACTGTCTTATCTCTTCCGCCTGAGAGTGTTATTGTACTGTACTTTCACTTTTGCAGTATCCATTGCTGTTCTGCCAGAACTCGGAGAACACAGATGTGATTATGGATTCTCTGTATACAGTGGGACCTCGACTTACGAGTGACCCGACTTACGTGTTTTTCGACTTCCGAATGACTTCCGGAAGAAAAAAAATGGCCGCCGCAACCGAATTTTTCGACTTGCGAAAGGAAATCGCAGCCGCTTTGAATAGGATTTCTTTGACTTACGAATTTTTGAATAGGATTTCTTCGACTTACAATTTTTTTTCGCTCAATGCATCCCTATGGGGACTCGACTTACGAGTGTTTTCGACTACCGAAGATCGCTTCGGAACGCATTATCTTCGTAAGTCGAGGTCCCACTGTAGTGTGTAAATAAAACGTAGTTTAGATCTGTGCTTGTCCAAGGGTAATCCAAGAGGCAAGGTCTGGGTCCGGTCCAAAGTCTAAGGAGTCTACGAGGGGTCCGTCCGATGAAGCTGAGGCAGGGTGCAGGGCAGGAAACTAGGCGAGGTCAGGAACACAGGCAGGATCTGGCAAGCAGCGATGTTGCTCCTGCAACCTGGGGTGGGATCTGACCGCCCTTTTAGCTTTGCCGAGGTAATGGCTGGTCCCGACCCCCCGATGACTCACCACCCTGCCTCGCCTGAAGGCGAGCACTCCTCCTGCGAGCACTCAGGTCCCTCCTTCTCTCAACCCTGAGTCTCTGCAGCTCAGAAGATGCCAGAGGGTTACTAGACCCAGGGGCCGCCTCAGCCTGTGATGGCCCAGCTGACTGCAATGAGGTATCCTCAGCACCTGGAGCCAGGACAGGCTCAGGCCCCTGACTCGGCCCAGCTGGTGCTTGTTGGAGGGGAACCTGAGCAGACTGAGGCTCTTCAGGATCAGGCCCTGGACTTGGTTCAGCTGATGCCTGCGGCAGAGGATCCGACGCGGACTGAGCCTCCTCCGGTTCTGAGCCCGAGCCTGAGTCCCAGGCCATCACAAGATCTACGGATGTGTCTCTCTTCTTGCTGCGTGATGCTAGAAGACTTGTGTGTGCTTTTCATACGAGAAGTGTCGCAGGCGGGCGCTCTGGACTGAAGGGGCATCCCACTCCAGAGACGTGCCTACTGGGAGACGCTCGGAGTCTTGGGGAGTTCGCCGTCTCCCCAGAGCGTTTTTCCAACAAGAACTTTACCTCAGGATGAGAACAGAAATCGCGCGCTGGTGGCGAGGCAGCAGCAGGAGGCCCCATTAGCTAAAGTGGTACCTCAGGTTAAAGGGACCCAGGTGGCGCTGTGGGTTAAACCACAGAGCCTAGGGCTTGCTGATCAGAAGGTCGGCGGTTCGAATCCCTGCGACAGGGTGAGCTCCCGTTGCTCGGTCCCAGCTCCTGCCCACCTAGCAGTTCGAAAGCACGTCAAGTGCAAGTAGATAAATAGGAACCGCTCTGGCAGGAAGGTAAACGGCGTTTCCGTGCGCTGCTCTGGTTCGCCAGAAGTGGCTTAGCCATGCTGGCCACATGACCCAGAAGCTGTACGCCAGCTCTCGGCCAATAAAGCGAGATGAGGACCACAACCCCAGAGTCGGACACGACTGGACCAAATGGTCAGGGGTCCCTTTACCCTACCTCAGGTTAAGAATGGTTTCAGGTTAAGAACGGACCTCCGGAACGAATTAAGTTCGTAGCCAGAGATATCACTGTAGGTAACTTGCTCGTCACACCACAGCAAGGCAAAGAGGCTCTCCTTACCTGTGTGACGTTGAACACTAAGTAAGAATAGTCGCCCTTGGCGAACGTATCCAGGCTCTCGCCGTCGTCCCAGTAAAGGTCTCCCCAGGCATTGGCGTTCTGCGACAGGGCCGCAATCAGGTGAAGAGCGTTCCCACTGCCCACTGGTGTGCTGCCTCCGAGTTTCTGAGAGGGAAAGAGATCAGCGTGTGAAATCCAGGTTCACTGAAAACAGCCCCGACTAGGGCCGGGCGATGTCTGGCTTTCAACACTGTGATATATCACAATGTCTGAAGTAACACTGAGAAAGGCTGGAAAAGTGGCTTGGATGTGAAGGGAGGGAGGGAGGAGTGACCAGGAGGAAGGGGAACTGTGACTGTCTGAAATGGTGCCAGAGCACTTTAAATGCATGGTGCGGATACTGCCTCAGTTCATCAATTCACAGCAACAAATGTCTAACACCTATTTGATACAGGTAGGTAGCCATGTTGGTCTGCCATAGTCAAAACAAAATAAAAAATTAAAAAATTCCTTCCAGTAGCACCTTAGAGACCAATTAAGTTTGTTCTTGGTATGAGCTTTCGTGTATCTGAAGAAGTGTGCATGCACATGAAAGCTCATACCAAGAACAAACGTAGTTGGTGTCAGGGATCTGCCTCCCCCTGCCAGTCCAGCTTTGAGTGTTTATAGGCAGCTGGCACCTGTTCTAACTACTGATTCATCTACAAGTGAAAACAGCAGTTCCTCGGGGGAGAAGCAGTTAGTGGCTGGGAGAGAAGGTGTGCCAGGGCTCCTGAGATGGAGTGAGAGGCCTGGCACCACCCAGCAGGCTCAGCCGGAGGGAGAGCCGTCAGGTCCGGCGCAGAGATTAAATAGGAGGGGGAGGAGGAGATTTAGGTTGCCAAGAATGTTGTGTTGGCGCCAAAATCGGAGGGAGTCACTTCTGGATTCTGCTAGTGAGTGAAACGGACATGATAAGATTAAGCTCTGCACTGTACATAATTGAGCACTGATTAAAAGGAGTAAAAGACAGATGGCGTGGCTCTCTTATTGAACAACCGACAAAGGGGAACCTGACAGTTGGTCTCTAAGGTGCTACTGGAAGGAATTTTTTTACCTATTTGATAACAACATTTATAAAGTGGTATGCAAGGCCTTCTTTCACTTTGATCTCACTGCACATCACACAAAACCGTGTTTTGGCATAACATGCACAAACAGAACTGAGTTCCTCGGGTCTCCAAGCCCCCTCCCCTGCTTCCCTCTCCTGCTCCCGTGTGGCTGGGAAGGCAAATTCAGCAGTTAACCAGAGTTTGCTGTGCCGTCCAGAGCTAGGCCTGCGGTTCATCTCTGCTGTGGTTAAACAATGAGCTCCAGCAATCGTGGTTTGGCGTTGGCTTGTACGAAAGGGAAACCACAACACAGCCTGTCTTTGGCGATGGAGGTTATCCTGTAGCACCGCGGTGGAGTGACCACGCAGGTGCCGTTGGACCTCAACTCCCATTAGCACCAGCCAGCATGGTCAGTGGGTAGGGGATGATGGGACTTGTAGTCCCACAATATTTGGAGGGCCAAGGGTTACCCACCCCCCTTTTTTAAAAGAAAAGTCACATGGTGGCAGGTGGAAGAGGATGGAAACTATCAGGCCTCACCTGAGTTGGCAGGATGGTCCCCTCCCGCACATGCACGTTGATGTGGTCCAGAGGTGCGGCCATCTTCAGGTTCTCCCCGCTGCTGTTCACTGAAGAGCCCTGCAGGGGGCAGCGAGAGGCTGAGCTGTCAGGTTCATGCCAAGAGGTCAGATTACAGCAGCCTCTGCCAGCCTCCCAGCAGCCCCAAACATCTGGAGCATGGGTAGGCAAACTAAGGCCCAGGGGCCGGATCCTTAGCTAGCAGGACCAGTGGTCAGGGATGATAGGAACTGTAGTCCAAAAACAGCTGGAGACCCAAGTTTGGTTCAGTTTATTCTGCTGCGGTTTTAACTATCTGTATGTTTTAAATTATGGTTGCCATTTTTTTAGCGATAATTTTATCTTTTTTGTAAACCGCATTGAGGCATTTCCCCTACGATCAAGAGGTATACAGTTTTTATTGAATAAATAAAGGGGAGGCAAGATCTTCTGGGGTGTTAATGCTGTGAGCCCCAGCAGAGGAATATTTCCCAGCTTCCTTTCCTGGGGCAACAAAGATGACCCGAGCAGAGAAATGATGAGACCATCATGGCTGGTCTCACGGGCCACACGCTCTTACCGTGTAGTAGTCGTACCACAAGCCTCGGGGAAAGTAGCCGATCACCGAATTCACACCAGGCTCCAGCACGGGAGTCAGCAGCAGGCCCCGCCCCCAGAGGAACTGCCTGTCAATGGAGTAAGTGGCCACATCCTTCGGGAACCTAGGAGGGAGAGCAAGCCGACACAAATGCCGTCAATCAAGGCCACAAGCACATCACACATTAAAAGCACCACGAGGCCCTTTTAAAAAGCTATGGCTTCCCGTAAAGCATAGTGGCGTAAAGGGTGGAATGTTCACATCCCCATGCGGCCTGAAGCTCCCTGGTTGACCTTGGAGTCAGTCGCCATCTCATCACCTAACCCAGGGGTCAGCAACCTTTTTCAGCCATGGGCCGGTCCACCGTCCCTCAGACCATGTGGTGGGCTGGACTATATTTTTTTTTGGGGGGGGGAGATGAAAGAATTCCTATGCCCCACAAATAACCCAGAGATGCATTTTAAATAGAAGGACACATTCTACTCATGTAAAAACACACTGATTCCCGGACCGTCCGCGGGGCGGATTTAGAAGGCTATTGGGCCGCATCTGGCCCACGGGCCTTAGGTTGCCTACCCCTGGCCTAACCTAGCTCACAGGGTTGCCGTGAGGATGAAACGGGGGAGGAGAACCATGTACACCACGTTGAGATCCTCGAAATATAAAGGAATATAAAGATCATATCATTAAATGCTGTAACCAAATGATATGATCTTTGGGGAGTCGTGATGGATGGTATGTATGTGTATGTGTGGTTGTAAGTGTATAAATGTGTATATGTGGTTGTAAATGTGGGGTGGCATTCAATTTTGTTGTACTACGTACAATGACAATAAAGTATCTATCTATCTATCTAAATACAATAAATAAATGAAATGATTTGTTTAAGGGTACTGAGAGTTGTTAGGAGTCCCTTATTATCGTTATTATTCGTTCAGTTTATATACCGTCCTTTATCAAAAGATCTTAATGTACAATGTTAAAAACGCATTACAGAACATCAATGATACAAATGTTTAAAAAAATGAATAAAAAGCATACTGACAGACAGCCTAATAATAAAACATTCGTTATGATAAACTGTCCCCTCTCCCACATTTCCCCAGGTCATAGATTACAGTGGTACCCCGCAAGACGAATGCCTCGCAAAACGAAAAACTCGCAAGACGAAAGAGTTTTCCGTTTTTTGAGTTGCTTCGCAAGACGAATTTCCCTATGGGCTTGCTTCGCAAGACGAAAACGTCTTGCGAGTTCCCAATGCATTCCTATGGGAAACCGCACTTCAATGCATTTCTATGGGAAACAGCGCCATCTAGCGCTTCGCAGGGACCGTGCTTCGCAAGACGAAAAAACTCGCAAGACGACAAAACTCGCAGAACGAATTAATTTCGTCTTGCGAGGCACCACTGTATTTAATAGCTGTAGACCCGGGGAAAGAGGAATGTATTTGCCTGGCACCTAAAGACATGCAATGATGGCAACTCCAAGAGCTGCAGTTCCCAGTTTCCTGGGAAGACTAATGGAGTGTCACGCCACAATGGGAATCAAGGTTCTGAGAAGGGAACAGGGGCTCCTAACAACTCACAGCACCCTTAGCAAACTACAACTCCCAGAACTCTTTGCGGGAGGAGCCATTGCTTTTTAAAGCAGTAGCACAGAGCTTTAGATGTGTGGCATGAATGTGACTTGTGTGTCTCAGGTTGGAAGTTCCCCCGCTTCTGGTTTAATGGGTTCCTTATTCTCTTAGGGACCTTGAACTTCCTGTGGATACCCCTGCCCCACCCCCCGGGGAGAGAAGAAGAAGAAGAAGAAGAAGAAGAAGAGGAGGAGGAGGAGGAGGAGGAGGAGGAGGAGGAGTTTGGATTTGATATCTCGCTTTATCACTACCTGAAGGAGTCTCAAAGCGGCTAACATTTTCCTTTCCCTTCCTCCCCCACAACAAACACTCTGTGAGGTGAGTGGGGCTGAGAGACTTCAGAGAAGTGTGACTAGCCCAGGGTCACCCAGCAGCTGCATGTGGACGAGCGGGGAAGCGAACCCGGTTCACCGGATTACAAGTCCACCGCTCTTAACCACTACACCACACTGGCTTTGGCAAGGCAAGGAAGAGAGCTGTGCCATTCTCTTAGCCCTGAACCATGCCCGCTTGCGAGCCCCCCGGAAATGGGCACAATTCCTCACTCGAAGAAGAGAGGCCGGACCACGGTGTCCCCTTGCAGGTGAGCCCGGTGGAAGAGGGAGTAGAGGTACGGCAGGAGGGCATAGCGGACCTCCAGCGCTGTCTTCATGGCAGTTCGTGCGGCAGGCCTGAACGCAGAGGGATCCTGGGCCTGAAGAGAAGGGTGGAAAACAAGAACAGGCAAATGAGCTTAAATGGTGGCATGCAGAAGAAGCAGGGCAAAGGAGGCAGTGTGGCATAGGGGTTAGAGTCCTTGCCTAGGACACGGGAGACCAGGGTTCCAATCTCCACTGGGCCATGTAACTCACTGGGAGACGGGTCACTGCCTTTTATCCTAACCTACCTCACAAGGTTGTTGTGGGGATTAAATGAGGATTGGGAGGTGTGCCACCTTGAGCTCCTTGGAGAAAAGGGGGGGGTACCGTCTTTCCCCCTTTTTAAGACACCGTCTTATAATTTTTTTCCCTCAAAAAAACACAGGGTGGCTTATTTTCGGGGGGGATGTCTTATTTTTATTACGTCAGTATGGTACGGTACAGCCTCCCCCTGCGCGCTGAGCAGGCGGGGCAGAACTCCGCAAGAGGCGCGTCCCGTCCCCCCGTGCCTCTCACCGGTTCGCTGGCTCCCTGCGCATGCAGGAGGGGCTGAGGAGGCGACGGGAACAATGGCGGCACCACGGCTTACTTTTGGGGTACGTCTTACTTCTCACAAAGGTAAAAAAACCTTGCCATGGCTTACTTTATGACTACGTATTAAAAAAGGGGACACGGTATAAATGCAACAAACAAACAAAAATGATCCAGATTGTGCAGAAACTTGAACTTTAAAAAAAAATGAACTTTTTAAAAAATTGAATTAAATACTGTTTACATTGTTGAGACCTGCCCTGGGATCTTATGAAGGGCAGGGAAGAAATCAAATAAATAAGAGGATCGATTCAGATAATTGTGTTTTGCATTAGGTACGACCAAACTCTTTGAAAGAAGGGGCAATATAATGTCAACGGCATAAAGCAAACTGGCTGATTTGGTTACCGGCACTCAAAAGAGGCTCCCTGTTGCATCTCTGCATGAGCTCACGGCTTCCCAAATGGGGAAGCAGACTCAGATCAGAGACTCATGCAGAGTGACGGAGGAGCACTCTGAGGAAGACAGGCAGCCCTTACTGCCTTACCCGAAAACAAATCGTGCTGCATGTTAGCAAAGTGCGCCTCCAATTCTGGTTTTGAAGCATTTTTATGAAGAAAAACTAGAGAAGCAAAAAGTTTTAACTCAGAAAGGTTTGCAGGGTGGGGATGCAGTAGCTAATCGGAAGTTTGAGAAACACTTAACGCGAGTCCCCATCCTGCCCCCAGCAACTTCACCTTCACGTCCTGGGTGTTGTGGTTTCGTGCAAAGGGGTAGAAGGCTCCCAGCTGCATCCAGCGAGTGCAAAGCTCCTCCGAGGTGGAGCCCGAGAAGCCGCAGATGTCTGCGCCGACCAACGGGATCCCAAAGAGGCTGAAGCTGAGCACCCCTGAGGATTCAGGCAGGGGGGAAAGGAGTTAATAGTGGCCAAGCGGTTACTGACATTAATGCCGGGCTGACTTCCGGATTAGATTACCACAATGCATTGTTTATGGGGCTGGCCTTGGAGACAGTACGAAACCCCCTATGCAGCCACCTGGCTATGGACACTATGCCTGCTTTAAAACAACTTCACAGCTACCAGTCTTTTTTCCAGGTCCAATTGAAGGTGCATGGTTAAACAGGTCTGGAAGGAGCCGGAGCTAGGATTGGTCCATAAAAAACACCCAGTGTTAGTGAAGTTAGCCCTTTATTTGAAGAAACCCAAACAGTGCAGGCCTAGCGATCACAGCAATTCTTCCCGGTAGGTCTTGCCCCAAAGAGGCAGTGGTGAGAAATTAGGAGGTAGTAGTGGGAAATATAGCTAAATATTTTGAGACCTGAGGGAGGTAAGGGTATAAAAAGTAGAAAATTTGGATTTTTAAATTAGGTTGGAGTAAGGGAATTTGATAAGACTTGAGGAAAGGATCCGAAGTAATGAGGTGCTGAGGTATGGAAAAAAGGAGTTAGTTTAAGTAAAATGATTTTGGTATTTTATGTTATTGTGAAGTTTATGAACTTGGAAAACTGATAAAGAGGATAGATAATGAATTCAACAGAGGGGGACTTGAGGAAGTCAACCAAAATATGAAATTGAGGAAAGGAGGAGTACCTGGCCCACAAAAATGGGTCAGGCCTAAGCAATGATATTTAATATGTTAGCTACGTTAAATGTACTATGTCTATGGTTTTCCCTGTGAGAGAGGGGGTTGGAAATGTGCTTCCCTCAGTGAGAGGGGGGAAGGATGAAAATTTAACGGTATTTTTAAGTGCTTAAAATTGTTAAAACCAATAAAAAGATTTTGGAAAAAAACAAACAAAGAGGCAGTGGTGAGGACTGAAGGTCCCCGCCTACCCACCGCTGCCTAAGTCTCCTCCTCCTCAGGGTTTTCCCCAAGCAATCTGAGACTGTGCTAGTGTGCAGACATAATTTCCTCTGGTCTTTTCATTTCTCTGCATGTTCTGGGAGACCGGGGGGAGGGGAGCTGGTTGCAGCAGGAGGGTGAGACTCGCTGGCTTCCTCAGCAGCCTGCCTCATCTCTGTCTCCTGGCTGCCCCACCCCCTCCTCTCCGGGCTCCACTTCTGTCTCTGTAACTACTATCTTCTGTAACTACAAGCCAAAGGCTGCCTTCAAGATCATACTGTGAACTGAATGTAAGTAAACTTCTTATTACTTTAAAGAGAAGACTGTTGTGTCTTTATTGTTTTTAAGAGGGAATAAAGAGGAATTTATGTGGGACGCGGGTGGCATTGTGGGTTGAACCACAGAGCCTAGGGCTTGCCGATCGGAAGGTCGGCGGTTCGAATCCCTGTGACGGGGTGAGCTCCCATTGTTTGGTCCTTGCTCCTGCCAACCTAGCAGTTCAAAAGCACGTCAAAGTGCAAGTAGATAAATAGGTCCCACTCCGGCGGGAAGGTAAATGGCGTTTTCGTGCACTGCTCTGGTTTTGCCAGAAGCGGCTTAGTCATGCTGGCCACATGACCCAGAAACTGTCTGCGGACAAATGCTGGCTCCCTCAGCCTATAGAGCGAGATGAGCGCGGCAACCCCAGATTCGGCTGCGACTGGAACTTACGGTCAGGGGTACCTTTACCTAAAGGGGAATTTAGGTAAAGGAGAACCCTAACCCTTTACCTAAAGGGGAATTTACCAGGAACAATCCAATCTGGACAAGCCAGACCAGATTGCTTAACTCAAGAGATTCAAACGAATCTACCAACTAGCTTCCTGCGATATACAGGGAAATGTACTCTGCTACCAGCTCACTAGCGTGAGTGAGGAAGGATAAAGTTGAATCAATATATCCTCTCCTACTATCCACAACATTCGCACAAGAATAGGGTGCTGGACTAGATGGGCCATGGGCCTGATCCAACAGCCAGGCTCTCCATGCGTCTTTCTGGAGAGCTGGAAAAGAAAACCACCTGCACGTACCTGGGATGGAGCAGACCATGTCCTTCCACTCGCTCCTGTTGTCACCAAGCCAGTGCCCCGAATACCTGCCCTGGCTGGGGAAGGAGGAGCGGGAGATGACAAAAGGCCGCTTCCCTCGGATCTTGACTAGCGCGCTGAAAGGAGGGGAAAAGAAAAAGGTGACTAGCGAAAATGTTTGCTTGTAAGCAGAGATTGCAGGAAGCGATGCCAGCTAACTTTGGCCCCGGAAACTGGACATGTCTTGTTTGTCCATCACTGATGCTCTCGTGCCCCAGAGAGCATCCATCCATCCATCAAGGCGATGGGAGCTTACCTAGCAGTAGCCTTGGCTTCCATCAGCCCATAGAGGTTATGGAGGTTGTAGTGCACAGATGCGTTCTGCCTGGAGGAGGCACAGATGGTCTTGGCGGAAAGGGAATTTCCCAGTACGGCTGGTGGAGAGAGAGAACGGCTGGTTAGAAAGAAGTACAGTGGTACCCCGCAAGACGAATGCCTTGCAAAACGAAAAACTCGCAAGACGAAAGAGTTTTTCGTTTTTTGAGTTGCTTCGCAAGACGAATTTCCCTATGGGCTTGCTTCGCAAGACGAAAACGTTTTGCGAGTTCCCAATGCATTCCTATGGGAAACCGCACTTCAATGCATTTCTATGGGAAACAGCGCCATCTAGCGCTTCACAGGGACCGTGCTTCGCAAGACGAAAAAACTCGCAAGACGACAAAACTCGCAGAACGAATTAATTTCGTCTTGCGAGGCACCACTGTACAACAATTCGCGTGTGCTTGGCAAACAGGTATGAGCTCCTGTCCGGGGTGGTTGACCCACGGAGACCATTTCTCTTTCTCTCTCTCTTCCTCTTGCATGCAAACACAGAGGCAGTCACTCAAGAAGGCTATTGTAGGATCATGGTCATGTACAGCAGTATCTAAAGCACCTCCTCTCTTACCGGGCACGTATGGGGGTTTATCCAGCTCTTCCTGGGAACAGCCTGCGGTGGAGCCATCCACAAAGTTCGAAGGTTCATTCATGTCCTAAAGCAAAGAGATTGGGGCCAATTAAAATGTCCCAGTTCACACACTACCCACGGAAATTTAAACTTTCCTCAAGCACAGGTCAGTTGCAGACCATGGGACTTGCCCTGAAGGCAACACAAGCATTTTAAGCGCAACATTTTTTTGTGTTTCGAAATGTATAAAATGAGAGAAATGTAAACTTGAAAAGTATAAATAAAATTTGAAAAACTGGGAAAAAAGACTAGATGACCCTTTGGGTGACTTCCAACTGTACAGTTCTGTGATTCTAATACTCCAGATCTAATACTCATCATCTCCCCTTTTCAGTGCCCACTCAACTGTTGCAACTTTTCTGTTTAGAAACCGGAAAAGATTGAAGAAGGAACTTACAATCCAAAGGCCATCGAAGGGGACGAGGGAGTGGAATCTCTCCAGGTTTTCCAGCCACCACTGGTGAGTGTTTAGGTTAGAGAAGTCGGGGAAAGCAGTGAGGCCAGGCCAGACCTAGGGGGCGGGGGGCAGGACAACAGTAGAAATCTGATGAATAAAATTCAGGCAGAGTTGAACCCAATCAACTCTCTGCATGGGGTGCAATAGGTTAGCGCCTTATCCAGCTCACCAGGCTTACCCGTACAATGGATGCTCAGGTTGTGAATGAGATCCGTGCGAAAGGCACGTTCACAACCCACAGCACCGCTTCTGCGCACGCGCGGGTCGCAATTCAGCACTTCTGCGCATGCACAAAGAGCAATTTAGCACTTCTGTGCATGTGCCAAAACCCGAAGGTAACCCGTTCCGGTACTTCCGGGTTCGGCGTGAGCACAACCCGAAAAAACGTAACCCACAGCGTTCGCAACATGAGGTATGACTGTATTCCTTTTTTAAAATTCATGTTTACCGGCTAGGCCAATAGTTGCCACCAGCCTTTGGGTTCCAAAAAAGTATCCCCAGTGAGAATACCCTATACTGAGAATAGCTCTTTGTACAACACACTAAGAAAGATAACACCACAATAAAATTCAAAACAGTAACAGTAAGTCGCACATTTCTTCAAAATCCAGTTTAAACTATTTAGTTTAATTAATTCAACAAAACTGTTGAACTCGATCCAGTGATACCAGCTTTCCAATTCTGAGGCTTCATCCGTACTTGCATTTGTGCCATCTTTCTAGGCACATGTCTAGGATTTCCCAGCATGTGTCCAAGTGGTGTGTGTGTGTGTGTGTGTGTGTGTGTGTGTGTGTGTGTTCCAGTGCTTTCCCCAGGAAAACCAACACTTTACTACTGAATCAGAGCAAATGGCAATCAGGCTTTCCACAGTTGGCCATTTGCTCCAATTTAGCATTAAAATGCAGGTTTTCCCGGGGAAAGCGCCAGGACAAAAAATTAATGGAGAACTTCTGAAACAACAACGAGATACTAGCTCTGCCCAAGGCATGATGGAAGCATCGGCTGGGAAAAGATAGACATAACATTTTACAAGGACAGGAAGGAACACCGTGGACAGAATAATTGTCACACACAGGAGGAATGATATACTTTGAATGCTTCACCTATAAGCTTATAAATGTGTCAAGAGAAATGGAGGTTGTTAATATTGCAGTTGCTATATAAGGAACGGTTATTCTGAATGGGATGTAATTGAGAGGAATAAGATCTTGGAACGCAGAAACAAGGTAAATCAGGCATAGGCAGCCTTCGGCCTTCCAGATGTTTTGGACTACAATTCCCATCATCCCTGACCACTGGTCCTGTTAGCTAGGGATCATGGGAGTTGTAGGCCAAAACATCTGGAGGGCCAAAGGTTGCCTATGCCTGAAGTAAATCATCAAACCATCAATTCTAGCATGCGGGAGGCCACCTAAATTATATAATTTGGTATCTGAATGGTTGGGGTTGTAATTGTATTGTAATTTGGCATTGTTATAATGAGGCTACTATTGGATTATTGTAATTGAAAATTAATAAAAATTATTGACAAAAAAATTAAACCACTTGGACACAGAACAGGAAATCCCAATTCTGTGCCTAGAAATGCAAGTGTGAGCCCTGATAGTCTATTATTTATTATTATTTATTATTATTTATTATTATTACTGTACCCTTCATCTGAAGATCTCAGGGCAATTCACTAAATAAACATGCAGGATAGAAGCACAAAATAAATGGTTAAAACAAAACAACAACAACCCCCACATTTAAACACACACATTTAAAAGGCCATAGAATATTAATCAGGCAAAGGCTTGGTTGAAGAGCTGTATAATGAAGGCGCCTGACAAACCTCCCTGGGGAAAACATAAAGGCCCGTTCTCCTGCTACCACCTTCCAGACATCTCGTGGCCCCCTGCTGCCCCCTTCCCTCTTGGCACCCCCAGGTAATTCCCACCTCCATTGGGAACCACCAATCAAGCCTGATGAAGAGCTCCAGAAGCTGAAAGCTTGCCTAATATTTTGTAACATTTTGCTCTAATGTGGATTCCACCCCCCCCCCCCTCATGGGCCGTTTGCTTTTTGCACAACTTTTAGAGGAGGCTTGTTTGCTCCTGTATTAAAATTTAAGGGGCAAAACGCCATCCCGCTCCTTCGCTCTCACCTTCCCTATCAGAGGTTTTCCTTGGGTGCTGTTGATGAATATTCCACGCTTCAAGCCTTCATCGTAAGGCCAGTAAGAGCCTGGAGGTTGGGTGCTGCTGATTCCTGGGTCCTGGGGGGAAAGCAAAAGGTGGTCAAGCAGGCTAGGATCCAGACAGCAGTGAAACCAGCCTCTTGCACTGAATGGATCTTTGGCTACCTGCTTATGAAAGGCGGGAAACTCAAATGTTCTACCAGGCTAGAACAGTGGTTCCCCACTGCCTCCTTGTTTCCATAATGTCCCCACTGCCTCCTTGTTTCCATAATGTCACACACTTCCATAGTATCCCTGCCACTGTATGTCAGGTGGGTGGAAGAGCTCTATAGCATGGGAGGAACACACACACCACTAAATAAAAGGCCATTTGTAGGGAGAACAGGGGCCTTTGCTTAAAAGTATTTCTGAGCAAACAGGATTTTGTCCATGGATGAAGGGCAATGCAAATTTTTATGAGGAACAGAATGTTATATTTAATGCCACTTGGAACTGCTTTTTCCATTCTCCTTCTAGATTGCATTTTGCCTCCATGGCTAAATAAATAAAATACACAGGATTTTGGAAATGCAAAGCTCTAAATAAAGGGGGTCCCAGCATAGCAGCAGCCTTTGATGAAAGCTACACCGGAGCGACAGGATGTCACTTAACTTGCTTGAAAAAATTAAAGCTTATCTTGGAATTGCGCATTTATATTACTGGGGTAAGAAAGAAGTGAGAAAAGCACAGAGAGGTTACCAGAATCATCACGTAGCGCTGCCCATGTTTGTGAAGGTCTTCCACCAACTGGGGGAGAGTGCCAAACTTCTGGGAGTCGATGGTGAAGTCTCGATAGCCATCCATGTAGTCAATATCATTCCACTGGGCAGCCTGCAAAAAGAAAGCATAGATATCATAGAATTGTAGAGTTGGAAGGGAATCTGAGGATCATCTAGTCCAACCTCCTGAAATGCAGGAATATGCAGCTGCCCCATGCAGGGATTGGACCTGGGACACTGGCATTATCAGCACCATGCTCTACTCAACTGAGATACCTCCGTTGAGCAAGAAGAAAGAAGGAAAAGGAAGGAAGGAAGGAAGGAAGGAAGGAAGGAAGGAAGGAAGGAAGGAAGGAAGGAAGGAAGGAAGGAAGGAAGGAAGGCAGGCAGGAAGGAAGGAAGGAAGGGTGTGTGTTGGACCAGAACTGCAGAAAGTAACAGGTAGGTAGCCGTGTTGGTCTGCCATAGTCAAAACAAAATAAAAAAATAAAAAATTCATTCCAGTAGCACCTTAGAGACCAACTAAGTTTGTTCTTGGTATGAGCTTTCGTGTGCAGATACCTGCAGAAAGTTAATAACAGCACAATCCTATCCATGTCCACTCAGAAGTATGTCCTATTAAATTCAGTCTTATTAAATTATTCAGTCTATTCAGTGCTATTAAATTAACTTACTATCAAATTAAGTTAAATTAGGATTGCCGCCTTAGCTATTAAACACACTGGGCGACCTTAGGCGATTCACTCTCTCTCAACCTAACCTACTTCACAAGGACATTTCGAGGCTAAAGCAGAAGCGAGGGGGGTGTATACTGTCCTAAGAATATAAGACAAGCCTGCTGGAGCAGCTCAGTGGCCCACCTAGTCCAGCATCCTGTTCTTGGCCAACCAGATGCCTGTGGGGAAACCCCCAAGAGGCCTCTTCTCTCCCGTGGCCCCCAGCAACTGGCATTTGAAAGCATTGACAACCATTGGCCTAAAGTGGCTGACAAGGGCTCTCTAGGATTTCAGACAGGAGTCTGAACCAAGCCCTACTTGGAAGATTCAGGATTTGAACCTGAGACCCTTTGCATGGAAAATACCATGTGCCACACCCCTTACCTAAATCTGCAAGCTTCTCATTCTGTAGGGTCCTTGTTGATGTTTACCTGTGGGATCTGAAGATTCCTCATGGCCTTGACGGTCTCCCAGGTCTCGTTGCTTGTTCCATAGCCCCAGCGGCAGAGATGGAAGCCCAACCCCCAAAAGGGAGGCATGGCGGGGAAACCTAAAAGGAAAACCAGGAAAGCATTAGGTGTGCTGCCTCCTGTGCCCCAGAGCCACGGTCTTCTTCCTCCTGTGCCTTTTGACTTGTCCAGGTTGGAGTTTACTGCATATTTGCAGCTATTTGCATTCCGATTTAATCCACGTAGTCCAGTGTTCTTCAATCTTGGGTCCCCAGATATGAGTGGGCTGCAACTCCCATCATCCACAGCCAGCTTAGCCTGGTGGGCAAGCATGATGGGAATTGTAGTCCACCCACTTCTGGGGACCCATGATGGATGAACACCGTTGTATAGTCCACATGACAAGAACCTCAAACAACACCAATCAGTATGATTCAGGTTTGCCCAGTGCAGGGATAATCCAATACGTTGGGGGAAATTGAGCTCTGAATCACTGCACTTGGGGTCATAGATGATTTATTCCTGTGTTTTGGGGTGGGTGGATCGACTGTCACCTTCTTCTACTCCCCTTTCCACGCCCACTGCTTCCTCAACGCTCTCTCGTTTCTTTTTGTAACTATTTCCAGTATGCAGGTGCCACTGACCATCCGGACGTCACCCCACTTTATCAGTCGTTCTGCCATGCTTCCCCAGTACAACAGCGTTGCTGCCACCTGGAGGGGGCGCTCTTGCATTATAGCGTAATGAAAGGAGGGCAAACAGAACCCGGAACGTTTGTCATGTGAAAAATTGCAGGAGTTCAGCAAGAAGCTGTGGGATTGGAAACGAACCATAGCTGTCAACTTTTGGATTTGAAAATAAGGGATGCTGCGAGGGCGGTGCAATGGCACCAAGTAGCCTCGCCACCCTGCGCTCCAGAGGCTGCGCGCGAACGGGAGAGCGAAAGAGCGAGTGTAGACAGCAGGCAGGCTGTCTGTCTGGTTGGGCGTGAAGGTCTGGCTGCACAAGGCATGCAAGCTCTGCCCCCAGTCGGTCTCAGACTCCTTATTGGCAGCCGAGCAATGCAGCTGAGGAGCCTCCCTGGCCAGCAGGGAGGGAGGGAGAGGAGCTGCTTCCTTTGAAATCCGGGAAATTTAAGTTATATCAACAATCCGGGATAACAGTGGGAAACGGCATTGGAATAAGGGAGTTTCCCACAAAAAAAGGGAGGGTTGACAGCTATAAGCAGGGTGCCTGCACCCAGACTGTTTACATACTATCAAGAGCACAAGGCACAATATACAAAGGGATGTTTGGAGGAGCCCATAGATACTCACCAATCACCTGCTGGTACTGCTGGACCACCAAGTTGGGGTCTGGGCCTAGGAAGATGTAGAAATCCAGAATGCCTCCAATGGGTCTCCAGGTGAGGGCAGGTGCGGGCTGAAGCACCACCTCTAGGCGAAAGACAAGAGAGAGGAAGACTTAGGGTTTGTCCACAGTTCTGCTTGGGTGGTTTTTCATCTGCCCCACTGCTTTCCCTGGGAAAACCAGTGCTGAATCAGAGCAAATATCAATCCGCAGAAGACCCGCTTGACGTTTGTTCCGATTCAGCAGTAAAGAGTGTGTTTTCCCCAGGGAAAGTGGTGGGACAAGCGAAAGTGTGATCTGTACACATTAGTGTTGCGACTTTTCATTTGTTATTTGTCCTGTTTGATTATTTCCATTGCTTTGAAAAAGAAAAAGAAAAAAACCAGTTTTAAAAAATTTCAGTATTGCTAGGCACTGTATACAGCTTCGACAGAAAGGTGATGCATAAATATTTAAGCAAATGAATAAAAACAAAATAAAATAAAAAAATTCCTTCCAGTAGCACCTTAGAGACCAACTAAGTTTGTTCTTGGTATGAGCTTTCGTGTGCATGCACACTTCTTCAGATACACTGAAACAGAAGTCACCAGACCCTTATATATAGTGAGAGGGTGGGGAGGGGTATTACTCGGAGGGGTGGTGGAAATGGGTGAAAGGTTGATAGCTGTGGTAAACCTGTTGACGACTGTTAATGGCTGCAATTAGTCTTACAGGAAAAAGCAAGGGGTGAGAAGGTTAAAAAAGCTTTGTCATGTATAATGAGATAAGAATCCAATGTCTTTGTTCAGACCAGGTCTCTCCATGGTTTTAAGCTTGGTAATGAGTTGCAATTCAGCCACTTCTCTTTCCAGTCTATTTCTGAAATTCCTTTGCAATAAGACAGCTACTTTGAGATCTTGTATAGAGTGTCCTGGGAGATTGAAGTGCTCTACTACTGGTTTCTCTGTCTTGTGATTCCTGATGTCTGATTTATGTCCATTTATCCTTTGGCGTAGGGTTTGGCCTGTTTGTCCAATATAGAGAGCTGAAGGGCACTGTTGGCATTTGATGGCATACACAATGTTAGACGATGAGCAATTAAATAGTCCTGAGATGGTATATTTGATGTTGTTGGGGCCAGTAATGGTGTTGTCGGGTGTATGTGGCAGCAAAGTTGGCATCTGGGTTTATTGCAGGCTCTGGTGCCAGTGTCTGTGTTAAGTCTGGTTGTAGTATTGTTGTGGGTGAGGAGTTGTTTAAGATTGGGTGGCTGTCTGTAGGCGATGAAAGGTCTTCCTCCCAGAGCTTGAGAAAGAGAACTGTCATTGTCTAGGAGAGGTTGTAGATCTCTGATGATCCGTTGTACTGTTTTAACTTGGGAGCTGTATGTGATTACTAGTGGTGTTCTGCTGTTTTCTTTTTTGGGTCTGTCTTGCAGCAAGTTCTCTCTGGGTATCAGTCTGGCTCTGTTGATCTGTTGTTTAACTTCATCCGGTGGGTATTTTAGTTCTAAAAAGGTTTGCTATAGATCTCTTAGGTGAGAGTCTCTGTCTGTAGAGTTGGAACAGATGCAGCTGTAACGTAGGGCCTGGCTATATACAATGGATTGTTTGGTATGTTTGGGATGGTAGCTAGAAGCATGTAGATATGTCTGTCGGTCAGTAGGTTTACGGTATAAGGTGGTGTCTATGCGCCCATCCTGTATTTTTATAGTAGTGTCCAAAAAATGTATTTCTTGCATAGATTGGTGCATAGTTAGGTTAATGGTGGGGTGAAAGTTATTGAATTTCTGGTGGAAGGTGTCCAGGGTCTGTTGACCATGTGTCCAGATAATAAAGATATCATCAATGAATCGCAGGTACAAGAGAGGTTTGAGTGGATAGGAGTTTAGGAAGCGTTGTTCTAAATCTGCCATGAAGATGTTGGCATACTGTGGGGCCATGTAAGCAAATGAATGAATAAATAAAAAGAAGTGTTGAATTCAAATGAGCAGATCGTTGGGCAGAAGGAAGCTGGGAGAAATCCACAAAAACGGGGAGAGTAGAAAAGATCTGTACTTGGTATCCAACAGAAACCTTCTTTACTGTAACTGATATTTGAATTTATGGCTTTCGATATCCTTGAACCCTCCAGATCTTTTAAAGGCATTAAAAAAAAAATGCTGGAAATTTCTAATCAATTGCTGGAGGTATAAAGGACTGTCAGACTTTGAAAGGCTGGCATCACTGGATCAAGTACATCAATTTTGTTGAATTTTTAAATTGTCTTTTCAATAAATGTGCAATTAAGTGTTACTGTTTTGAATTTTTATTGTGTTGTTATCTTCCTTAGTGAGTTGTGCATACCACTATTATGAAGGGACGCACTGGGGATGACATTATGAATCCAGGCTGGCAGTGGCCCAAAAAAGTTTGGGAGCCAGTGCACTAGAGAGCCAGTGTGGTGTAGTGGTTAAGAGCGGTAGACTTGTAATCTGGGGAACCGGGTTCGCGTCTCCGCTCCTCCACATGCAGCTGCTGGGTGACCTTGGGCTAGTCACACTTCTCTGAAGTCTCTCAGCCCCACTCATCTCAGAGTGTTTGTTGTGTGGGAGGAAGGGAAAGGAGAATGTGAGCCGCTTTGAGACTCCTTCAGGTAGTGATAAAGTGGGATATCAAATTCAAACTCTTCTTCTTAAGAGTCCTTGGGGACACACCAAGGTCCCTCTTCTCTCTTACTCTTCCTGGCTTTGCCGACACGATCTGTGTGTTGGAAGTGCTTGGCCAAAAGGGGAGGGTGGCTTGGGTGCCTGTAGCCCTCTCAGCTGATGCAGGCCACCTGCCTCTCCCTCTCTTTTTCTACCAGCCGCTCTGCGGTCTCCATGCAGTCAAAAGGCCAAGCCCCTCGGAGAGAAGGTCGGAGACAACAGACAGCCAAGGAGGGTTGAGAAGCAGCTGGCTGTGAAGGCAAGGAGCCAGCAGCTGCAAGATGCGGTTAAACCGCCCAGCGGTTGCTAAAGAGCCCGCCTCACAGCAGGAAACAGATGGCCCCTGCTGCACCTCCAAAACTCCATTTTCCTCCGTTACTTCTAAAACAGTGACTCAGATTGGCTTCCCGCGCATCTGAAGTCCATCTGATTACCTGGAAAGCATGTGTCACCCGGAATTTTTTTAAAATACAAACAAACCCCTGAAGACAAACCCACTTTTGACCACCCTCTGACTAGTTACTCAAAAGAAGTGAGCTTACAAATATTTTTCTCTTTGCTTCCAGTGAAGAGCCTGAAACTCCCTGGTTTTCTTTATTCGTCGCCTTCAATCAGATCCACGAGGCAATGCTCAGAACGTTCAGACTGGTTTAAATATCTAAATTATTTCACCCCAAAAGGGGCCAAGGGGACACGTACCCATTGCGTTGCTGTTCATGAGGAATACCCCATGGGAAGCTCCGTCTCTCTCCATGGCAAGGTAAAAGGGGTGGACGCCATAGAGATTGTAGGACTCCTGGAAACAAAAAGAAGTCAGGACTCATTTTCCGCCAGTACTTCGTAAGAACACAAGCAGAGCCCTGCTGGATTGGGGCCCATGGCTCATCCAGTCCAGCATCCCATTCTCACAGTGGCTGACCAGATGCCTCTTTGTGGGAAACCTGCAAGCAAAACCCAAACCCAGCAGCCCTCCCCCCTCCTGTGGCTCAGGGCCCTGCTTGCAGATAGCCCAATAAATGCATCTGGTTGGCCACTGTGAGAACAGGATGCTGGACTAGATGGGCCACGGGCCTGATCCAGCAGGCTCTTCTTGGGTTTAGAGAGGCAGCCAAACACGATAGTCCAGCATCCTGCTTCCTACAGTGGCCAACTGGATGCCTCCAGGAAGGCCACAAGGAGGAGATGGAGGGCAATCATTGGATGGACCTCCCTGGGTTTGCCTGGTCACAAAGCCATCTAACCCGATGGCCATCGACTGTGGCAGCAAGTTCCACAAGTTGACTACATATGTATGGAGCAGAACCTTTTTGCCTCTTCCCTGGGTCACATTTATGGAGCAGTGAGGATTCTGACAGGTGTCGGTGATTACAAACATTGGACCTCGTGGGAACATTGGCTCATGGGGCAAACAGCCACTTTGGGGGAGGAGGGAATTTTAAATAGGAAGGCAGCCTGAAGGGGGGTAAGGTTAACTCCTCTAACACAACCGAGGTCCTGAATTGAATTGGGGGCTCAGCAGTTGTTATTAATCAAAAGCATGGGAGAATCTGATCCACCTTTGGCCATTCAAACATGTAAGGAAACAGGGGAAAAGAAGAGAACACATTTGACCAGGGAGGGGGCAATAAAGCTACAGCATGACTGAAAATAGTTAAGACCCCCCTCCAAATCTTGCATAAAAGGTACCTGTCAGGGATGTGCCCTCCCCTGCCAGTCCGGCACTGAGTGGGTACCGGCAGCCTCACCCTCTGCTGTTGACAGACACGGACACGTCTCCCAGTGAGTCTGCCAGCTCCTCCCTGGGGGAGGAGGAGTCACCAGGGAGGGGCCAGGTGGGAAGGGGTCTCCAGGATGATGTAGAGAGACCTAGCACCGCTCAGCAGACCCACTCCGAGGGGGAGACACCGTTTCCGGCGCCTGCTTTAAGCAGAAGGGTCAGGGGAGAAAGGAGGCGGCACTTTAGGGTGCCGAGACTCTGGTGTTGGCGCCGCAGCAGGAGGGGGGCGCTTCCGGATTCTGCTAGCGACTAGATGGTCATGTTTTAGGATAGCTCCACACTGTACATACTTTGCACAATAAAATAGTTGAAAGACAAGACGGACTTGGTCTTTACTCATGAGCAACTGTTAGCGAATCTGACAGTACCGTAGGAGGGACATCTCGGGCCCAGAAGGTCAGGGTGTTCCACTCCAGACTGTGCAAGAAGTTGCTTCGATGTTCTCCCAGTCCATAAATGAATGTGGATGGAAGGGCTGTAGAAATCTGCAGAAACTGATCAGCAAAGAACAAGGGAGCCACTGTTGTGTTCAACCTAAAGAAGGGAGGGGAAGAGATGTTAGGAAGGACAGGTGACAAGAAAAAGACTGCTTACCTATGTTTCCCCTTGCCAAAAGTGTTTCTAGTCCTCATGGCTGAACAGAGAGAGTAGCTTTAAAATGTGGTGGGATACTAAAATCAAGTCCAAGGGAAGGCCCCTCCTTCCAGGAGAGGTCCTGCTTTAGGCCTGTTTCACACACTACTGCATCAGCCTGGAAGCGGGACATGAATTTAAGAAGTGAGTAAGAAATACATAAATTTAGAGGGGAAGAGACGGATCCTTACAGCACGGTCCCCGAAGATTTCCGCTTCACTATCAACCCAAAGGGCTCCTTGGAGAACTCAATGGCGTACAATGGATTCTCCGCTCTCTTGGTTGCTGGAGGAACATCAAGGGGCACTTCGTACCGAGACTTTGTGGCATCAGTGATCTACAAAAAGGGGACACATGGACACACCCAGGTAAATGGGAGATGCAAGACACTGTGACTTGTGCCAAGGGCTCAAGCTGAGGCCAGGATCCCAAAGCCGCATGTGAGAGTGAAATGAGGTCTTCAATTGCAACCACTTAAGACCAACCTGAGGTCTTCCCAATGCCTTGGACCACAATGTCCATCAGCCCCAGTCAGCATGGCTGTGCCGAATGAGCGGACGGGAGTGGCAGTCTACGACAGCTGACATCTAATCAATTATAAACAGAATGTACAGTACGGTTGCATCTTGTACAGGGGTAACGCAGGGGTGGAGTGTATACACAAAAACATGTATACTTGAACCACCCCCTTGGAACTGCCTCCCTCCTCCTTCCAGGAAGGCAGAGAGCTTAAAAGCTCTTTCCGCACCAGGAAAACCCGCCTTGTGTACAAATGATATGCACAATTTCAACCAGCCGGCTTTCAACCGCACAAGGTTGAAATCACACGAGTAAATTGGGCGTTAAGTTGCGGCTGTACTGCATCTATTGTAAACGTAATGTGCTTGTGTTAATGTATCTATGTTTGTTTTAAGATGTGTTGTCAGTCGTTTGGAGTTCTTTGGGTAACGTGCAACTACCAAGTATTTATTACCATTATTATTATTATTAATGAATATATATGATAATAATGGTGATAATAATGATGGTGATGATGATTGTAATAATAATAATAATAATAGCACCAGGCTGATGAAGGCTGACTGAAGACCAGCAGCCTGCTAAGGCAAGCACGGTCCATTAGCTTTTTAAAGCATTTTTCATTGCGCAAACCTAGCATTTCCTGCATGTACAAATCTCCCATTTTCCGCTGCCTCTCTCCCTTCCAAATGCACATCCAGCATGAACATCCGGGTACGTGGAAAGTCAGATCACTGGCCCATCAGTTTCGTCTCCTCACAGACTAGGGTTTCAGGAAGGGGTTTTCCCCAGCCCTACCACTAAACAACAACAACAACCACCACCTGCAGAAGCTGGGGGTTGATCCTGGGAACTTGTACACCCCAAGCACCACTGAGGTGTGCCCTTTCTCCTCTTCCCCAAGGCCCCTGCCCTGAAGGGTTCATTGTGCACCAGGACTACCCAGCTGAAAATAGCAGAGCTGATCAGGGTGGGGAGCCAGCGCACCCCCACCCCCACGTTTTGAGAATACAACTCCCAGAATCCCTGTCCATTGGCCATGCTGCAAGGGGCTGGCAGGAGCTGGAGTCCAACAACTGATTCTCCAGCCCTGGAATAGACAGCATGCAGAATGGAACATATGGCTCACGTTGTTGGAGCTAGTGAGAAATCTTTGCCTGTTTTCATTTCAGTGCACCCTAAACTACTTCAATATCACTGAATAACGTGATTTATCATTTAATCTTGCACAGGAGCGGTGAACTTGCTGCTCTCCAGAAGTTGTCGGGCTCCAACTCCCATCAGCCCCAGCCATCATGGTCAATGGTCAGGCATAACAGGAGCCTGGCAACATCTGGAGGGTCCCTGGTCGCCCAACCCTAGCGTACAGAGACTGGCAACTGCTCTCCAGAGTTGGAGAAGCCTTTTCCCCTGGGGGTGCCAGGGACCTTCTGCAAGCAAAATGTGTGCTCCCTCGTGGGCTGGCAGCCCATTCCCAGCTCCCTTGTGAAGGCTCAGTATGATTAAAAGTGGAAAACGATGGCTCTGGGAACAATAACCCGTAGGAAACAACTCGCCTTGACATGCAGCCGGGCATCTGTTTCAAACTCCACGCTGAGCTGCAGCTTCTCAACATCTCTTGGGTAATAGGTCTTTGTCTTCCTGGTCAGAAAACCTCGCACTCCCAGCTCAGTCTCATTCAGGCTGCCCAAGGTGTAGCTGGGGAAGTCAGGCGGGTAGAAGCACCAGGGTACCCCCCTCGCGCTGCCTGAAGGCCAGTCACCATCGACGAAGCAGCATCCCCGGGCCTCGCACAGCTCCCGCGTCACGACTGTGCTTCTCTCCGGGAAACAGTCAAAGCGGAGGCTTTCTGGGATGGAGACGCACTTGGTCAGGGGCAGCGTTCCGTGCTGACCCCACCAGATCTGCCCGAGAACCCAGATGGTCACCCCGCTAAGCAGGGCGGCCACTGTCAGGAGGCCCCCACCCAGCCACCAAGCGGACAACTTCTGATGACACAACGGCTTCCCATCAGCAGCCTCTTCTCCGGATTCTGTGATCTGGGGGACGCCTGCTGTCAGCTTCTGATAGGACTTCATTTTCTGTGTGCTGGATGAGGAAGGAGAAAGAAGAAACCCACTGTGACAATATTCCTTATTTACAACCACAGGAACTGAAGAAATAAATGCAGTAACTTTGACATTGGACTACCGTGGTGCACTGTACAAGAGACTGCCTTTGAAGACTATTCAGAAAGTTCACACAGCCCAAAGTGCAGCTGCTGAACTGTTGACTGGATCAATAAAACTGAGCACATCTTGCCAGTTTTTAAACAGCTTCCCTAACTGCCAACATCTTTCACAAGCGTGGAAACTGAACATGAGCCTATAAAGCTGTTTAAGATCTTTAATTCCAAGTGTGAGTTTTAGACTTTAAAAGAAGTATGGGAAACCTGTGAACCTCCAAACATTATCAGACTCCAACTCCCATCAGCCTCAGCCAGTGTGGTCAATACACAGGGATGATGGGAGTTGTAGTACAAGATTTCTGGAGGAGCACAGGTTCCCTATTCCCGGTATAGTAACTGACACAACAAAAGTAGGAAATTGTAGAGTGTCCTAAGAAGCAGTTTTGGTACGTATGGTTTTTAACTTGTTCATAAAAGATCTAGAGTTACAGGTGAAAAATGAGGTGGTCACATTCGCTGAAGATACTAAATTGTTCAGGAAAAAGCTCCAAAAGGACTTTTCCAAACTGAGTGAATGGGTGGTAAAAACATGAATACCATGCAATGTAAACAAATGTAAGGTGCAGCATGTCAGGACAACTTTAATATATTTAATATAATTAATTTCACATGTAAGATCTAAACTGTCAGTGAATGCCATGACATTTAATTTCACATATAAGATCTGAACCATGGGTAGGCAAACTAAGGCCCAGGGGCCGGATCCGGCCCAATCGCCTTCTAAATCCGGCCTGCGGACGGTCCGGGAATCAGCCTGTTTTTACATGAGTAGAATGTGTCCTTTTATTTAAAATGAATCTCTGGGTTATTTGTGGGGCACAGGAACTTGTTCATATTTCCCCCCCCCCCAAAATATAGTCCGGCGCCCCACAAGGTCTGAGGGACAGTGGACTGGCTCCCTGCTGAAAATGTTTGCTGACCCCTGATCTAAACTGTCAGTGACTGACCAGGAATGAGATGGGCCATTGTTAGCATCTCAATATCCTACTTGGCTTTACCAGTCTTGAGGGCAGCAGCTTTAAAAAGCAACATATACACACACGTCAAACAACCTTGCAGTCAACCTGTGCTTCCTTATTTTGCTGCGCTGGGCTCACCTCTTGGGAGAGCTAAAACAAATCCACCTCCCCAACCATACCTCCATGTGTCTCCGCTTGATAATGATAACAGCAGGAAGGAATAAAGCTTTCCGCCTTGCAACTGTTGGATGGCTCTACCGCAAACCTCCTAGAATAAGCTCTTGTATTTGTTTTCAGCAGAATATTTTTTTGAGCCTGCTTCCAGGAACACCGTGAGCTAGATTCCATGGCTTATATGCCTGGGTTGCATTCTTAGATGTGGCAAACAGTAATGCTGTCTGCTTTCTAGAGGCTGAGTTGTTTTTTTTGTTGCGCAACAATTGTTAATTATTCCTGCCTGCTTTCAAAAAAAAGGTTTTATTTGTAACATATGTTTTTAATATTTTTTGTGTACTGCCTGGAGACTGACTGGTAGTTAGGAAACAGCAACAAAATTGATGATGGTGATGATAAGTAAAAGCCTGCCTACTTACAGAAGAATTTGTAAGTGTCCTTTCCTTGCAACAGAAGCAGCGTAAACACTTCGCAACCTGAAGTTACTTCTGAGTATACCTGCAGTGGCTGTGCTTTAAGTTTCATAGAATTTGCTCCCCCCCCCGCCCCCAAGTACATACAGGGCCACACAGAAAAGTCATTATTGCAAGGTGCAAAATTAAGCACTATCACTCTTGGGCAGAACTTGCTACCTTTCCCCCAATCAGGGCTCTTGAACACACTCTGTCTCTGTTTTTCAGGCATTGTTCTATCACACACACAACCTTTGATTTATTTGATCTCCCTGTGGAGAAATAGAAAGTGAAAGTGTTTTCGTGCTTTCCTACTGCGGCAAAAATCCAAAATGATTGTTTTTAAAGCTTTTTTAGAGGAATTATTCAAATATGCAGACATCCCAAACCAATCTGATTTAAACAAACAAAACAAACATAACATAAATGGGGGTAGGAGGGAGCACTGTCTGTTATACCACATAGTAAAGGGTACTTAGCAACCTTAAAAGACTGACAGAACTAGTTTACATCTAAAAAGAGTCGTGTAAGACTATACTGCTATTGTGAAAGAACAAATAAGAGACCCCTTCATTAGATCTATGAATTGTTATTCTCACTTGGCAGATTTTACACAGAATTGTAGAGCTGGAAAGGACCCCAAGGGCCATCTAGTCCACCCCCT
Organism: Darevskia nairensis; assembly: GCA_034642065.1. Taxonomy (NCBI): domain Eukaryota; kingdom Metazoa; phylum Chordata; class Lepidosauria; order Squamata; family Lacertidae; genus Darevskia; species Darevskia nairensis. The sequence goes on from JAWWNI010000010.1 coordinate 487,628, forward strand.
GCAATGCGGGAATCACAGCTAAAGAATACCTGAGAGATGGCCATCCAAACCTCCCATGGAGGAGTCTCCAGCACCTTCCAAGGGAGTCTTACTGTCAGACAGTTCTTCCTAGCATTTAGTCAGAATCTCCATACTTTTCTGTTTGGATCCCACCCTCCAAAGCAGCAGAAAATAAGGTTTCTCCATTTTCCATGTGACATCCCATTAGATTTTTGAAGATGGCTCTCATATCTCCCCTTGACCCAACTCCATCAACTATTCCTCATAAGGCTTGATTCTCTGGCCCTTTATCATCTTGGTCACACACACCCCCTGCACACATTCCAGCTTGTCAATATCCTTCTTAAACTATCGTGCCCAGAACTGGACAAGGAACTCCAGGTGGCGGTTTGACAATTTCATTGTACACAGGTTGTACAATGACAATAAAGGTATTATTATTATTGACCATAACTTGTGCACACAAAGAAAAATGTTGCAAACAGCAGGCTGATTTGTAATTGACAGCAGCGCTTCAATAGTCCTGGCTATTACTATTATTACTGGATGGCCATCTGTCACGGATGACTTAGCATTGCATCGGGTTAGACTAGATCAGGCATAGGCAACCTTGGCTCTCCAGATGTTTTGGGACTACAATTCCCATCATCCCTGACCACTGGCCCTGTTAGCTAGGGATCATGGGAGTTGTAGTTTCAAAACATCTGGAGAACCAAGGTTGCCTATGCCTGGACTAGATGAACCTTGGGTTCCCTTCCAACTCTACAATTCTATGGTAATGATGTATCTGATGTAGCTTCTAACCCCGCCCCGCAAACACCAGCCCTTAAAAGTCTCTTCCTCCCCTCCTCTCCACTTCAACAGAAACAAAGCCATCAGGAAACACACGCGCCCTGCCGACAGAGACCACCCAGCTCCATTCACCCGGTTTTCCCGCGCTTCCTTCCCCCCGCATGAATGAACATTCTTTAGTGGGCGTGGCTACGCCAAGTACGGCGGGTGGGTGGGAGCGAGGAAGGAAGAGCAGGGAGGAGGAAGGAGGGAGGGAGAGGAGCAGGAGCGAGAGGGCGTGGCTTTCGCTCCGTTGCCCCGCCCCAGGCTCGCTGACGTCTGCCGTGGCGAGGCTCGGGTGACAACCCGTCCCCGGAAAACGGCCCGAGCCCCGATTGGCTGGGCGGCTCGAGAGGGAGGAGGAGCTTCGGCGCGCGCTTGTTGCTGCCGCTGTTCTCCCTCCCGGCCTCCCCTCCCCTCCCTCCCTCCCGTCCCCGATGGGGGCGGGGAGGAGAACTTGACTTTCACTCACTCGCGGCACGCGCGCGCCAGGGAGAGGCCAGAGCGAGGCCGCTGCGCTGAGGGGAGGCGAAGCCGGCCGTTGCGAGGCCCGTCCGCCAGTTTTCGCCTCACGCTTCGCTGTCCGGCGGGTAGAAGAGGGGGGGGTGGAAGAGTAGCCGGGGGTGCGCGCGCGCGCTCCCGCCCGCCCCGCGCTCCCGCCCGCCTAGTCCAAGGTAAGGCAAACGAGCGACTGACTGACTGTCTGGCTGACTGACTGGAGTGGCGGCGGCGGCGGCGGCGGTTTTGTTGTTTCGTTGAGGGGAAGAAAAACAGGCGAATTCGGTTGGACCGCTGAGGGGATGGAGGGAGGTCCGGGATTGGGCCGCGCGCTGGACCGGCTCGCGCATGCGCCGCCTCGTGGAAGGGAGGGGGAGGAGCCTAGATGGGAGGGGTCAGAGAGAGGGAGAGAAAAGGCTAAAGGGAGGAATTTGCTGAGTCATTGCTGGAGCCCAGCACGTGGTGGCAAAATAAAGTCTGCCACGCCATATCTATCTATGTATGTATGTATTAAGTTCTCACTCCCCTCTTCCCTGCCCCTGTGTGGATCAGAATTTGTTTTGGGAGGGGGAGCTGGTCCATTAGTGCGTGTGGGGCACATAGCTGTCAACTTTTGGATTTGAAAATAAGGGAGTAGCCTCACCACCCTGCGCTCCAGAGGCTGCGCGCAAACGGGTGAGCGAAAGAGCGAGCGCATAAGACGGCAGGCAGACTGGCTGTCTGGTTGGGCGTGAGGGTCTGGTTGCACAAGGCATGCAAGCTCTGCCCCCCAGTCGGTCTCAGACTCCTTATTGGCAGCCGAGCAACGCAGCCGAGGAGCCTCCCTGGCCAGCAGGAAGGGAGAGGAGCTGCTTCCTTTGAAATCTGGGAAATTTAAGGGATATCAACAATCCGGGATAGCAGCGGGAAACGGCATTGGAATAAGGGAGTTTCCCGCCAAAAAAGGGAGGGTTGACAGCTATGGTGGGGCGCTGCCTGTCAGCTTCGGCCCACCAGCCCGCCTCGCCCTCACCCCACTTGCTTGTTTGCAACTAACCATCACGGGGAGCTCACCCCTCCTCCTTAGAATCATATAGTTCTTGCCCCTTCAACATAGGTTTACGTTCACAGGTGGCTAGCAGACTAGTAACAAACAAACTAAACAGTTTACTGTATACAAATTTAATTATTATTATTTTTCTAAAATGCTTTACCCTTTTCTTACAGGACCTTGTCTCAAGGCCCTTCCCAATTTTTGTCTCCTTTTGACAAGCAACAGGGTTGTTGCAAAATTTGGAGGTTCAGAGCGGGGGGGTGGGGGTGGGGGAGGACATGGCTGTGTATATGTTATCCTTCGTTTTTTTCAAGAGCAGTTGGGAGACAAATGAAATAGAAAATAGCATTTAAAAAATCATTCCAGTAGCACCTTAGACCAGCTAAGTTTGTTCTTGGTATGAACTTTCGTGTGCATGCACACTTCAGATACTTCTTCAGTGTATCTGAAGAAGTGTGCATGCACACAAAAGCTCATACCAAGAACAAACAGTAGTTGGTCTCTAAGGTGCTACTGGAAGGAATTTTTTTATTTTGTTTCGACTACAGCAGACCAACATGGCTACCTACCTGTAACAGAAAATATCATTACAGTGAATAATATAACAGAGATAAAGTCTTGCCTTCTGACTTCTTGAACTGCTCTGGTGTGCAATGAATACATTTATATACTGTAGATACATTACCATATACTAATTTGAAAAGCAGCAACATTTAGTGAGCACAAAATAGCCTTACACAAAACAGGCCACAGTGACTATCCTCTATATCTGAATATGAATCAGTCATGCATTTGAAGGGCTGTCCCATTTAAGTACAATTTAAATAAGGAATCGTAAGAAGGAAGGCCAAGGAAAGTATTGAAGGCGCCCACTAACATTAGCAGCTGAGCAGCAGAAAGGTTACCTGGCCACATTCTTCTCCACCGTGACAAAATGTATTTCCATTGAAATTATAGTCGTTATTTCAATTTCACCAGGCTTTTCAGAGCTGCTAATGTAAGCATTCACTAACTTAGAGCAGTTCGATTTTACAGTTTATTTGTATTGGTTGCTGAATACACACAAAAATATTTAGCCTGTAGAAAATATTATGAAGAGGTAGTATGACAGCCTTCTTAAGATATTGGAAAGCTATTAAACAGATCACAGAGCAAAGGATTCGGATGAACTTCTTGGCCATACAAGTTGTTTGATAGTGGAATAGATGGCTTGCAATGTGGCAGACTTTCTATTACAAGATTTTACACAGAGGCTGTGTGGTCACCTATCTGGGATGCTGTAGCAGTGACTTTCCTGCACCAGCAGGGTCTTGGACTGGATGACCTTTGACACCCCTTCTGATGCAGATTTTTGGCTTAGACTTAGAGAATAGTCCACAGTCATCAGGGAGCTTCCTGGCTTAATGGGGAGCTGACCTTTGCCCACCTGGTCCTGGCCTGTCACACTAACTCAGGGGTCAGCAACCTTTTTCAGCTGTGGGCCGGTCCACCATCCCTCAGACCATGTGGTGGGACAGACTATTTTGGGGGGGGGGGGGGAATGAGTAAGACAGTAAGAGCTGTTCGACAGTGGAATTTGCTGCCAAGGAGTGTGGTGGAGTCTCCTTTGGAGGTCTTTAAGCAGAGGCTTGACAGCCACCTGTCAGGAATGCTTTGATGGTGTTTCTTGCTTGGCAGGGGGTTGGACTGGATGGCCCTTGTGGTCTCTTCCAACTCTATGATTCTATGATTCTATGAACGAATTCTTATGCCCCACAAATAACCCAGAGATGCATTTTAAATAAAAGGACACATTCTACTCATGTAAAAACACGCTGATTCCCAGACTGTCCGGGATTGAGCTGGATTGAGAAGGCAATTGGGCCGCATCCGGCCCACGGGCCTTAGGTTGCCTACCCCTGCACTAACTGCTGCACCATGCTATCTTTACATACAATATTCTGTATAAAATACTTCTTAACTATAACTACCACATTGTAGAACTGCATAGACAGCCTGTATATATGGTTGTTGCATGCTCTTGGCCTGTTTGGTAAAACCACAAATGTCACACCAGCTCAGATACCGCTTTCACTAACTGCCTACCCCCACATGCTTACGTGAATCATTTTGTGGTTCAGAGACATCATAAAAGGGGGCAAAGGGAGAAACCCTATTATCTTGCAACTTACAGATGTCTCTGTAGACCACATGGAGGTGATACCTAGGTTATTTCAAGCAAATAGCTAGTTTTATGCCTGTGTGATATACCGTATATGTGTGTGCGTGTAAAAGCTTGTGAGAGCAGAGACCTGCCATTTTGCTTATGTTATACTGTAAAGCATTAGATAATGAGTTGATTTCTGACACATTAAAAGTGAAACACGTAGTGGCATGTGAAATGTCTCCCCTCTATTTGCAGGTTGTGAACATCCACAGGTACATGTTTGTAAGCAGTGGCGCAACTGTCTATATTTCATGGCTTTTGGCCCCACTATTTACAAAAACTTCGTTTGTTCATAGCCATGTGCCCGTGTGGCTATATTTTATATATGCTCCATGTAATCTTATAATTTATACAATGAACTGGATTCTGGTCTATGAAATTACTCTATTTCTGATGTTTATAGCTGAGCTTATGTAGCCAAAAAGACACTGTTCATGCACAGGGTGTGTGTGTGTGTGCGCGCGCGCACACACACACACATCACAGCTGACTAGGGGTAAATCCCAGACCCATCCATCAGAGTCTATGTTTCTTCTTTGGTGGGGTGGCGGAAGGAGCGTATCATACGGCAACATTTTGTTGCAGGTGCCACTTGTGCTACAGTTACAGGTAACTCGCAATTTAAGTGCATTTCACTTTAAGCACTTGGCAAATATATATATGAGAAAAAAGACTTTGGAAATCCCACCCACCATTGCGCCCAATGTGTTTTGACTATACACAATTTTGGCTTTACGTGTTGTCCACAGATTGTAACCCCTGCATAAATTGAGAGTATATTGCTAATCCAAAACCTTTTTTTTTTTTTTTTTTTTTTTTTGCAACAGATTAACATGGTTACATTTCTGGATGCCTTTATGTTTGATGAGTGTGTGAGTAGGAATTTATATATTATTGTTTGCTACTAGCGGAATCCACCCCATGCCCCTGAGTCTAATATTGTTAAAACCAAGGAAACTCCTGGTTTCAGGTCTCACCGCAGCCCTCCAATCGTTTCAGTTCATCAGTCTCACTTTCAGTAGTCAGGGGAATAACCATACCAACCTGCCTTATGGGAAGGCTGATAACGATGAGTATGTGAAGGGCTGGGGGAGTTATAGCGGAATTTATTTAGTGCCAGGGGGGCTGTGACATTCACAACTTGCTGCACATAGGTTGCGCATGCATGAGCAGTTGTGAGATGTGGGTAGGTCGGTGTCAAATCTATTCTGGACTTTCTTATAGTAAGTTTAAATGTTGTTTTGTTTTTCATGGATGAATGTGTAATTGTATTTTAAGAGTAGAATGAGCTCCAGTACTCTGCTTGCGGTTGGGAAAGTTTGGCTTTGGGTTCGAGGAATTTCAGCCCTGCCAAATGAGTCGGCAGATTAACTCCTTTTAGGGACTCTGGATATGAGGTGCCTCTGAGTCATTGTGCTCTTTGCACTTTCAGTGGTAGCATGCATGCATCCTGGCCAGCTAACTTCAAATGAGTCCATTCAGCAAAATCTAATCTCCATGCAACTTGATGGCATGCACAGTCGGCTTTGGTAGTTTGTGGGAAGCATGCAACAGACACCGGTGGAGGGAAGTCGCTTGAACTGGGTTCCGCAGCAGTGGAATCTATTGCAAAAGAAGAGGGAGTTTCACTTTCCTCAAATCATTTAATCTCTGCAATCTGTGAACTATTGTGGACTGCTTTAATTGGTCGTACCTTCTTATGACATCTCATAGTTGAAATTCTCAACTAGGGAGTGTATCTTAATCATCTGTTCTCACAAGGCCACCAGAGAGACTTCCAAAAATCACATGGGATTCAAATCAAAAGAATTCAGTGAATACTGGCACAGTGAGGGCCAATATAACTTGCCCACTGGTTAATATTGGTGCAGTATACTGCTTCCTTACTGGTTAGACAATGGATGGGCAGTTAGTGACCTGAGAACTCCTTGCAGACTCCTCTGCTGATTTCTCCCAAGTCAAGACAGGCTAAGCCACTAAGGGCTCTCCACTCTCCAGTGTGAGCATAGCCTTTGCCAGAGTTTGCCTCTTATGTACCAGTACTTTTGCTTATGCACCCTGTGTAAGGTAAGGGGAGAACAAAACCAAAGCCTCTGTTGCTGCTCTTGTGGGAGAGAAGGGGATTAAAGAGCCCTTTCCCTGTGTCTTGCTCCTACAGGAAAGCATCCCTATGGAAAGGCTGGCATTGTAACTTTTGGTCAGGTCCTCTTTTGATCCCCATTACAGTTCTGGGAGGGGACTAGCTAGAAAAGCAGCCATTTGTCACGGATAGGCATGATTAAGCATAGAGTTGTTTTAGGTTCGCTAAAGGACTTGCAGAAACCCAGCAGGAGGCTTTTCAAAGTCTCCTGGGTTTCAAAAATGGTCAGCTTAAGAAATGGAGCTGCTGTTTGAGAATCATAATAGGATATGTGGAGTAAGGCTTTGTGTATTTTACAACCTGGTGACACCTGCCCAGAATACAGGCTAGAGTATCTCGTATGAGAGGGAGAATAGACTGCCGTGGGGGGTGGGATGCTCTTTTTTAAAAAAAGTTAGGAAAGAAGTAGACGTTTGGGGAGGGAGAGGTTTCTGTGAATTCCACCATCTTTCATTTAGACCAGGAAAAAGGACCCGCCAGATGTTGTGGGACAACTCTTGTTATCTATTACCATGGGCAGTGCTGGCTGGGACTGATGAGAGTTGCCTTCCTGATGTTCATGGACATCCACAGGTTCTCTGTCTCTGCTTTAGATAATTGAGTGTCCAATAAGTCTGGCACTCTGCTATGACTAGAAACTTGTCTGTGCGCTAAGGAAGATGGTGGGGAAATGGAAAGCAACCTCTGGGTTGAGTGCACTCCCCTGACAAGAGAGACAAAAGTCTGTTGTGAAGAGCAGCGTTCAAAATTAGGCAGGCACATTTTGCACCTGGCTATCGGCCACTTTCAGCCGCCTGACATCTCTGCCATGTGGAGGTGCAAGCCTGGGGATCATTTGATCTTGACTGTTTTCACACACTAGCAACACAGCTGTAGAGTTCTATCCATTACATCTTATCTGCACAATCAGAATGAATTTCAGGAACCAAAAAGTCGTATTGAAAAATATAACTTTTAAGCAGTTTGACCCAAAAATGGCAACTAGGCATTCTGTTTTGGCAACTGTAACCTTGGTTTAAGGTGCTGTTCGGCGCCTAGCTTATATATCTGAGTTTCTAACACTGGAAGAGGGATGGGAAGGGTTTCTAAAGGCACCCATTGGGTTGTCTCGGCAAGCCAAGAGTCTTTCAGCTTCTGCCCCTCCACCTATAAAATGGTGCTACACATGCTTTACTTTACATGTAAGCAGAACCCTGCAGGATCACACTAAGCATCTATTTAGGCCAGAATCATGCTTCCCATGGCATTCATTTGGATGTACCTCAAGAGCTCACAAGCAGCGCTCAAAGGCAGCAGCCACCTCCCACTGTTGCCCCTAGCAACTGACATTCGGGGCACGCTGCCTCTGAACATGGAGGATCGAAATAACCACTGATAGCTGTTGATTGACGTATCCTCCACGAATGACCAAGGTAACTGCATGAAGCACTTTAAGCACACGCACAAAAAAAGCACAATCTGTGCTAACAATGCCAATTCATTAGGCGCTAGAGAGGAACTCCCCCTTCCCAGTTGTAGAACTGAGATACTTCTGAATACAAAATAACTTCAAGCAAACGTTTCAAGCAATCCGATACTTTCTCCTTCCTGTTTTCCAAAGCTGTTCCTCTTCTTTCAAAACTAAGCAAGGGGGAAACTATCTTAGGGGGAACGTCCTAAGAAAAGAGACCTTTGCAAATCAGGAATTAGCTAAGCAAGCAAAAATCCTTATGCCAAGGGCAGGCCGTAGAGGACCTCTATTATTTGGCTGCCTCTCACAAACACGATTCTGCTTCCCTTCAATCTCCTTGCTGACTTCTTTTTTTTTATAAAAAAAAGGTTCTTGGAAGTAGATAAAGAAGCAGAAAATAGAGTATTCCATCCTCTTAAGGTGAAAAGTTGTGCCTCTTTTTGTGGATGGGATTCTGAGGCCCTCTTGTTTTGACACTGCAGCCCTGCTCAAACCACTAGCCCAGTCAGCCTGATGTGGTTTAGTATTTAATTCATTTACCTTCCTGCTTCTGCACCGGCAAAACCCGCAACTTGCTGGCCTGCTTGCTGTGTTTTCTTCCTTCCGTGTACAAGCTGTAATGCAGCGAAGCCTTCCTTCTTGCAGTCACTTCCTAAACATGATGGACACCCGTGTTACCCAATAGCAGTGCACAGTATCAGCAGAGCTGTAGGCAAGGGATAATTAACCCTGTTTTGTACCTACAGAGAGACCAAATGAGCAAGTGGAAAAAGGGGGGTTGCTTCATCACAGATAAAATTGTTTTGGAACGGATTGCATCAGAAAAGTAAAGAGCTGAGCTGGGCATTGTGAAATGGTTTAGTGGCTTCAGATCATTAACTTAGAAAGGGTCTCGGCAGCAGCGGTATTTCATAAGAGCAACGGTTCTAGAGATTGCATTATTTTTAGTTTTGCAGCCTTGGCTGTGTTGAGACTTTCAGGGTGGTGGAAGAAACAGCAGCTGCCCCCTCCACTTTATGTAAGCTATAAAAGATTAAGGCCTGGGAAACTGCATTATTAATGCTGTGTGGCAGCACATGCGGATGATATTTGCAGCATCTTCAAATGAACTCTTAGTGTGTTGTATTTCATGCTAGTGAGATTTGCAGTAGTGATAATGTTGTCTTGTGCCGCCTGAACTCACACTCTTGTTCTGGTTGAGCTGTGAGCCTGCAAGGTGCTGACCATCAAACCTGGAGCAGCAGTTGTTCAGCGTCTGGAGAGCTCCTGGGGAAAGGCAGCTGAACTCTTTGGTGGTGAAGCATCTGTGTTAAGTGAGGTTGCAAGGGCTTTAAAGCGGCAGTGCTCTGGGTTGGAGCCGCATATGGTGGCTGCAGTATTCCCTCTGCCTTTTCCAGTGGGGACCCCCCAAGAGAGCAAGGTGGTGGGTGAACTGATTCAGACTCATCAGCTGAAAAGCCTGGTCTGCACCTCTTGAAAGTATGATTGACAAACTCCCCTTCAGAAAGGTTCCCTTAGAGTAGACGCTTTCCCCACTGGAGTCTCTTTTCTCATCTGATCATCCACCAAGGAGCCAAATAATGGTATAGCACATTCTGGGGATGTCGCTGTGTTCTGAAAACTTGGCTTACACGGACTTGCAGTTGGGCCCAACCCCTACCCTGAATGAGTGGTGGGTGCTCTTTCATATCACACCACACTTGATGCTCCCCTGCCATTGAGCATTACAGGAGAAGATGTGCTGTGGTGAGCATAATGCCCGTTCAGGAAATCAGTCCACTATTATTGATCTCACTGAGGTATGCCTGACAAGCTTCTGAGGAACCCCAGGGTTCTCTAGAATACACTCTGAGTGCCAATACTTAAGTGTTGAGTTTTAGGAGCATGCCTGGGCTTCAAATTTGGAGATGCCTGTGCAAAACAGGTGAATGAGGGTTGCAACTTTTTTGAAAAAGCAGAACATGTACTTTGAATGCAAAAGTTCCCTGATTAATGGCATCTCTCATTAAAAGGACCTCTAGTAGCAGATGATGGGAAATACCTATGCTGGAGGTCCTGGAGGGCCAATGTCAGTTGGAGTAGACCAGCCTTTCCCAATCTGGCTCCCTCCAGATATTTTGATCCACCTGCTCCAGCCAATATGCTGAATGATGAGGGATGATGGGAACTGTAGTCCAAAATAACTAAAGTGCTCCTGCTTTGCAAAGGCTGGTGTGGATAATAGTGGGCTTGACTAATCAATGGCCTGACCTGGTCTAAGACAGCTTCATATATTCAGGTGGATTACACTGCCATTATCCCTATCCGTTGATAGGTCTCTTCCACAGATCTTTGCCAATCTTTGTTGTCCAATGCACAGGCATCCCTCTCCCTCTGCATTTGCTTCCTTCGTAACCAAAGACTATCTGCAGCATCTGCTTCCCAGGCCACGGAAGACTCTCTGATCGCCGTCCAGCCTTCTTCCAGAGAGCCGTATCTTGGCAGAAGCCTCTCTCAGCCTGGTGGCTCCTGCCTGCTTTTCGCTACTGGTTCTGATCACTAGGGAATCAGGAACCTGGCCAGCTGGGTGAATTCTCCCTCCTATGTAAACACTGTGACTCACCTGTTTCCCTTTTTTTCTCCTTCCCATCACCACCAGCAGTTCAGGGCAAATGCTTTGCATATGCTTACCGTCTGTATGATTCTCATAATTGCCAATGTCCCCCCCCCCCTTGCTATGTTGTTGTGGGTAATGGGCTGACTGTGTATGAGTGAGGATTGATGGAGCAGGAGAAAAAAATTGTGAAGGATAGAGTGGAAGCATCTCCCTGCAAGCAACGCTCCATGCTTAGCGTTTACTGGCCTCTGTGGTTCCTTTTGTTGGACTTTGGTTAATGTGTTCATTTAAAGAAAAATACTGAAGTTTGGGATATTTTATAAAAAGTAAAATACAAAAACCTTAGGGATAACTATCTTATGTTTTCATAGAACCATAGAAATGTGGAGTTAGAAGGAATCCCAAGGGTCATCTAGTCCAACCCTCTGCAAGGCAGGAACCTCAGCTAAAGCGTCCATGACAGATGGCTATCCAACCTCTGCTTAAAAGCCTCCAAGGAAGGAGAGTCCACTGTCTCCCAAGGGAGTCTGTTGCACTGTCAAACAGCTGTTACCGTCAGAAAGTTCTTCCTGATGTTTAGTCAGAATCTCCATTTCTTGCTTCCTTATTGTAATGATAAAAGAGAGAATAATGACTAAATCGTGATCTTTTGTCTATATGGATGTAAGTCCCATTGGCTTCAGTGGAATTTACTTCCAGGTAAGTGTGTAAAATGGGATGCGGGTGGCGCTGTGGTCTAAACCACAGAGCCCTAGGGCTTGCTTATCAGAAGGTTAGCTGTTCGAATCCCCGCGACGGGGTGAGCTCCCATTGTTCGGTCCCTGCTCCTGCCCACCTAGCAGTTCGAAAGCACGTCAAAGTGCAAGTAGATAAATAGGTACCGCTCCGGCGGGAAGGTAAACGGCGTTTCTGTGCGCTGCTCTGGTTCTCCAGAAGCGGCTTAGTCATGCTGGCCACATGACCCAGAAGCTGTACGCCGGCTCCCTCAGCCAGTAAAGCGAGATGAACGCCGCAACCTCAGAGTCGTCCGCGACTGGACCTAATGGTCAGGGGTTCCTTTATCCTTTAAGTGTGTAAAAGATTGCAACCTAAGCAGAATATTAGTTAAACACAGTGGGTCTATTTGTTTCAGTTGAGGGCTTAGGTTTGAAGGTGGCAAGAAAACAATAATTTCTGGTGGGGTGGGGGAGGCAGGTATAGTTCTGCATTTAAAGACAACGTGGAGATTGATGGCAAAGAGCCATTGTGGTGTGGTGGTTAGAGTGCTGGACTATGACTTGGGAGACCAGGGTTCAAACCCCCACTTGACTATGAAGATCTCTGGGTAACTTGGGACCAGTCACTCTCTGTCAGACTAACCTACCTCACAGGGTTGTTGTGAGGATAAAAATGGAAGAGGGGAAGAAGTGCTTGTGCCACCTTGAGCTCTTTAGAGAAAATGTGGGATATAAATGTAATAATGTAATAATAAATGAAAATAAATACATAAATAAATAAATAAATAAATAAATAAATAAATAAATATATACTACAATACAGAAATACATTTGTATTAAGTAAGGTTTCCTCCCTTGGAGATTCAGTGGGAGAAAAAAATGGAATCGGGTTAAGAAGAAATGCTTGGCATTTGTCAGCTCATACTGGCCAAGGCAGCGAACCACCACCATCTGCCAAACGCCATTCATCCAATCTCTGTATGAGATGCCAGATGATGAATGGTCTATCACCCTCAACGTGTCACATTTTTTTACCCAGGCAATCCAAAATCTGAGCCCAGAGAAGCTGAATTTGTCAACCTTACAACAGTGAGGGAAGTTTGTGCTCCTTATCTTGTTGTGCATGCTGTACTCTTGCCACAGGAGAGTGATATTTGGCACTGCTGGGCAACCTGATTTTTTAGCTTCCTGAAAATGGCAGTGATGTGGTCACTGTTGTGGGGTGGGAAATTTCCCCGTGTGTTATTTTCATGCAGGGGCAGGGAATCCATTTTAGCAAATGGATGTCAATTGTAAATACAATTATTAGCCGAACTTTGCAGCTTGAAAGCTTTAAGTTACAAGGGATAAGGTGGTCTCTGAAGTAACCGGGTTTCTGAGCTGTATAAGGTAAAGGTAAAGGGACCCCTGACCATCAGGTCCAGTCGTGTCCGACTCTGGGGTTGCGTGCTCATCTCGCTCTATAGGCCAAGGGAGCCGGCGTTTGTCCGAAGACAGCCTCCGGGTCATGTGGCCAGCATGACAAAGCTGCTTCTGGCGAACCAGAGCAGCGCACGGAAACGCCGTTTACCTTCCTGCTGGAGCGGTCCCTATTTATCTACTTGCACTTTAACGTGCTTTCGAACTGCTAGGTGGGCAGGAGCTGGGACCGAGCAACGGGAGCTCACCCTGTCGCAGGGATTCGAACCGCTGACCTTCTGATCAGCAAGCCTGTGGTTTAACCCACAGCGTCACCTGGTCCCCTTCTGAGCTGTATAGGGAATTCTATCTCAGTATGAACACCTTAAACTTGGCCCAGTGGCCAGATTGGCAGCCAGGATGTGTCTGCATCCTGGCAGCTTAGCTGTGGGGTGCCACAAGGTGCTATTTTAACATCTGTATGAAGCTGATGATTTGGAGTAATCATCAAGAAGTTTCTCTGTTACCTCTGAGTCAGGAGAGGCTGTGCTGAAGCTGTACCAGTCCTTGGATGTAGTGTTGGATGGATGAGGACCAATAGGCTGAATAGGGACGCTGTTGGTGAATGCTTGCCACCTTTGAAAATGGAAGAGTTTACCTGCTCTAATTGATTTTGTAACTGTTATGCCATTCAGTGGGCTTGTTCATTATACATTTTAATCATGCACTTTTAATGTTGATGAAATTTTATACTGTGTCTTTTTGGGTAGCTGTATTTTTATAATGTGTATTGTACTTGTTATTTTGCTGTTGGCTTTTACTTGTTTGCAAACTGCCTTGATTTTTCTTCTCAGAATGAAAGATGGTATATACATTATTTTGATAATAATAATTTAATAAATTTCTCTGACCGCATCCTGGTGTCAGATTAAAAAATAAAAGTTGGCCACCCTAGGCAGAATCTTGGGAACCTGTTTTAAGTATGGATTGATAGAACGGGGCAGCATTTTCCTGTTTAAGCCTAAGGAACACCAGAAGCTGAGACGAGTCAGTGTGGTGTAATGGTTAGATTGTTGGACTAGGGCCTGGGAGAGCAGGGTTTGAATCCCCACTAAGCCATGAAGCTCACTGGGTGACCTTGGGCCAGTCACCATCTTTTTACCCTAACCTACCTCACAGGGTTGTTGTGAGGATGAAATGGGGAGGAAGAGAACCATGTGCACCACCTTGAGATCCTTGGAATATAAAGGTGGTATATAAATGTAATAAATGCAATATAAAATAAATAAATGAAGGCAGCCTGAAGGAGTTTTTTCATCCTTACAGGCAAGGGAATGTACCGTACCTTGGCAATCTTAAGTGAGTTACCCGTGCAGGCTGAGGCAATAATTGCACTGGAGATGAGAACAGTTGGCGTTTGTGGCTCCAGCAGTCTCATTCAGACCACACATGCAGGTTGACTTGTTGATAAAAAGCTGGCTTCCGCTAAGAGAGAGAACTGGATGGCCAAAATGATTTATTGGTGCTTATAAGCACCACCAGCTTTTCATGTGCTGGAATGAGCCTCTGAAGCACCGCGGCACATTTTAATTTTTCCAGCCTCCTTCCTGCCCAGCTGCCCTGGAGTTATCCAGCATTATCTCATTTATTTACTATATTTCTTATCCCGCTTTTTAGATAATTGCTGTCTCCCAAAGTGGCTCAACTCAATGAGAGATAGAGAGAGAGGCCTGCCATCTAGCTGCCAGACTAAAAGAGCAGGAAGCACCAAGGAAGGGGGCTGGAGGGAGAGGAGTTTTTCAAAGTGAGCTCTTGGAGGGCACTTAAATCTACCTGGGGCCAGGTTGTTCTTCCTTTGTTGGTGGTGTTGCTTGAATAGCAATGGGTGGCTCTTGGTCCTTCAGCCAGTGGAGGGGACCAGACTCCAGAGTGGCCCTTACTTGCTTCTGCGCTCCCTGGGGCAACCAGCGGCTGGAACGGCATGTCTACACAGGCAGGGTGGAGCCAGGTTGGTCTCCCCGTTGCCTTAATATTCTTCCTGGGAGGAAGCCTCCCAGTGGCCCTGGGTTCCCTGGCCTGATAGCAGAAGCTGGAGTTGTGCTTATCTTCTGCTCTCCAGTCCCATAGCCTTGGAAGCATTGCTGCAATACTGCTTGCCTGCAGCTTTAAAAATAATAATAAATTACCCAGTGCAGGTAAATATTGCAGCATGTTTTGCTGTTCTGGTGTGCTTGTAGTGACCATTCTATATTCCTCAAACATGTCTGTCAATATGGTGGCCAGGAGCATGTCCCTGGTTGTTGCCGAGAGCAGCAGAGAGAAATGCACAGCTCTCTCTTTTTTTTTACATCCCTGATGATGGCTTTTGATCAGGTTGAGGAGCAAGACAGTGACATTAGGGGAAGTATCCCAGATGTTTACAGGCTTGCAATGCTGTATTTGTTTTGACCATTTACTTTTGATAGCAGTTATAAATCTCATGGCATACTGTCACGTTTGGTTGACTACTCTTGGTTTTCATGGCCAATCATGACTGTAATGACTTGCAATAATTACACTTGCTAAGTGGAAATTTGTAGCATTGAGCATGGATGTGGGAGAGCCGGGTTCAAATTCCCACACAGCCGTTAAGTGTCCTGAATCGTCTGTGATAAGTTGCTGTCACTTGGCTTAAGCTTCATGGAGGATGTTCTGAGAACATAAAAAGTAATGTAGAATAATTTCACATATTAAGGACTATCAAAATTAATAACAGTTTACTGTTGTGCTCTCGGTGGTCAGTGAAGATCATTAGATGTTTCCTTAGTGGGTACTAATGACCGGAAGCCAGTGTTTGGGGGCTACAGCTAGTCAGGATTTTCCATAGTGTGGATGACAGTGTGGGGAAATGAAAATGGGCAATTTGGAGAGATTTAGTAGAATGCAATTGGGAGAGATAGGTCTGAGATTCCCATCTCCCCCAGAAGTTAATAAAATTAGATAGATGATGGATGGATGGACGGACAGACAGACAGACAGAAATTTTTCTCCCATTCTCATAACAGTAGAAATCATAGACATCCAGTGAAGTTGAATGTTGGAAGATTTGGGACAGTTTTAAGTCTTTCAGCCAGCACATTGTTAAAACTATAAAACTCACTCCTGCAGGAGACGGTGAGGGCCACCAACTTAGATGGCTTCAAATTCGTGGAGAAGGTTATCAATGGCTGCTCTCCATGATGACTCTGTTCTGCCTTCACAGTCAGAGGCAGCAGTGCTTTGCAATACCAGTTGCTGGAAACTGCGGGAGGGGAGAGGGCTCTTGTGGTTGTGGCTCTGCGTGAGGGTTTCCCAAAGGCATCGGTTTGGCCACTGTGAGATGCTGGACTATTTAGGCTATTGGCCTGATTCAGCAGGCTCTTCTTATGTTCTTATTTCTGCCCTGCAGAGATGCCACCAAAGTGCTACACATCCCCACTGCTGCCTCATGCAATCCATCCATCTATCCATCCATCCATCCATCCATACATACATACATACCAAAGATGAGATTCTGGTGCAGCAGCAAAAGCAGGAGACATAAAGATGCAGCAGGTGACCTGGAGGCAGGAGGAAGTCAAAGGGCTTTCTCAAAAATAGCAGCTGGTTGGGTGGGCAGATGGAAGAGCAGCAACTCTCAGCCTTTCGACTTTCCCAGTCCTGCGCCTTCCTCCCATCTCTGAGCATGCTTTGGGCTAGCCTTCCCATCAACTGGCAGAAGAGAGGGGAGAAGTGCTTTGAATATTTCCAGGTCCAGGATCAAAAGCCTTTTTGTGTCTGCTAGTGGGATGTGGCCTTCTCTCCCTCCCTCCCTTTCTCTCACTTTTTTTTCTGCTTCCTTTTTCTGGTAGAGCCCTGCCAAGTACAGGAAGATCTCCAGTGTGTGCCTCTCCTTATAGGGGTTGGGGTGGGGAGGCAGGGAGGAGGAGGAGGAAGTGTTTCTGGTTCTGTGGGAATGTGAGCTCCCACTCTGTAAACAGCTGGTGACTCATTGCATAGCTATGGCACCAAAGGGATGCATGGCCTAAGGCATGCTGTGTGTGTGTATGTGTACATACACAGGGAAGGGAACTGAGCTTGTTTTGTTCCCGCCACATCCCCGCTCTGCTTCCTTGACTTTCTCACCAAAAAACGTTTGGTGCCGGGAGAGAGAGAGAGAACCTGCAGAGCTCCTGCCTTCATGCCTCTCCTGCCTGCACAACCTGCCTTCCACACGGGAGCAAGGAGGCTTCCGTGGTGCACAGCAAAGTCCAAACATGAGGGCGGGAGAGGAGAGCTGCACAGGAATGAGCAAGGGCTTGGGAAGGGCTCTGCAAATCCAAGGTAACGCTGCTGGGCTCCTTTCCAGCTCTCTGCAAAGCTCTCTACCACCTCGCCCCACCTTTTCTCATTTCCCGTTATGTGGCTTGCCTGTGATTTTCGCTCCTCTGGCTTTTAACCGCTCTCAGCTGCCCTCCAAAGCCGCCTGCTTTTCTCTCCGGGAGATCCTGAGGCCTGGAACCCCCTTGCAGCCTCCCTGTGTGGGGGATCCTCTGATTCTCTTGCCCTTCAGTACCCACTTTTGTTAGGCAGTCCTTGCCTTTGCCCCCTGCTTCTCATTCCAAGAAGAAATGGATTCTAGGTACCTTGGCAGCCCTGGCTCACATCAAGCTTAGGACACTGCTACTCCACTCGGTGCTTGAGTTATACTGATGCTGCTGTAGAAATAACAGTTCCCTCCACTTCCTAAAATATATCCCACAATTCCTCAGCCCGTTGAGTCCTTCCCTTTGCTTGCATCTTCTTCATTCCGTCCTCATTTGCCTCCCACACCTTGGCTACCTTAGTACTGGATCTGTATCATCGCCTACTAGTTTCGTCAGTCCTGTTCATCTTTCCAGTTCTTATAGGGATTGGCAAATACAGTCACATTCAATGTGTCAGCACAGAGTTGACCACCGACGCGGAAGAGCCTCTGTAAGCACCTACAGACTTTCAGAGTTTTAAAATATTTGGGCTGCATTCTCACAGTGCTACCCAGGATTACTGGGAGCTGTACTTGATTTCTAACAGGTGTCCAGACTCTCAAACGATGCCTCCCTGTTTTAACTGCAAGGTGTGGTTGCTTAGCAGTGAGGGGAAGGCACTCTGTATCTACTCAGAGGTACTTTTCTTTATTGTATTACACCAGCGACTTCCAAACTTTTCCCTGTATGGACTACTTGGAAATTGCTGAGGGTTTTGGTGGACCATTTAATGATTTTTCTGCCTGCTGTAGTAATTGTAATGCGCTGTGCTAGATGATGTGCGATTTTAAACTGCATTTTTGCAGACATGCAGTGGATCAGCTGAATAAAGCTTACGGATCACTGGTGGTCAGTGGACCATTCTGGGAACCTCTGTATCACACAATTCCACGTCTGTTTCTTTAAAGAAGCATGGCCGTAGTTCAGTGGGAGTTTCTCAAGGAGAGAGGCTATGCCATCGCTGAGCACCTGCTTTGCATGTTTGGTTCTTGGCATCTCCAGGCAGGGCTGGCAGAGACGCCTGCCTGAAACCCTGGAGAGCTGCTGCCAGTCAGGGCCAACAGCGCAGAGCCTGACGGACACAGCGATCTGACTTGGTGCAAATCAGCTATGTCCCCAAGAAGTGGAGGGCCCCTGAAAGGGAATGTTTTCATTTCCACAGCAGCAATCCCTTCTCGTTTTCAATTTTGCGCGCATGTCACTTGACGCTGAACTGTGTTGATCACCACAAGTGAAGGGAGAAGCATTTGTGGCTGAGCCAGACTGGCTCCCCCCGCCCCGCCCCTGCTCAAATTCCTCCATTCAGCCTGCTGTACTTCCCCCTTTCACTTTCTCGGGGTTGAGGGGAAGAGTGTCCTGAAACGAATTGAGTTTGTTGACTCTCCCTTTGTCCTCCCAGCGTCTTTGCACAGAGATGACCCCAAGTCATGATTCGCTTTTGGGCTTCTCTTGTTTCCATGGTTACCGTCTGGGGTTGGCTACTTTCCCAAGGTCACCATGGCAACTATCGGAAGGGAATCATGCTTGGGATGCTTTGACTGAGTATCCTTTTTTTAAAAAAAATGAATGATTAGAACGTGTGACACGATGTAGAGGTGGATGGAGACAAGTTTTCTTTCTCCGGAAGGCGGCGGGAGCTTGTAGGGGAGAAGGGAGAACTCGGTCCAGACTGTCTTCTAAGGTTCCTTACGCCCGGCGCTGCAGCTTGCGAAAGCCGCCTGTGCTTGCTAGGTGCGACAGCCCTGAGCATCCAGACCCTCCGCTCCCCCGGCCCAGGCTGGCAGGGGAGAAGGAAGCTGCTGTGATGTCACAGCTGCATTGCCCTCTCCTCCTTCTCCTACAGGCGCTCCAACTGTGTCATCCATCTGTGCTGCGCGATGCAGGTGGAGGCTCTGCCGCCGAGGTCTAGACAGGCAGACTGCCTCTCCTGCGCTGATTGAAGGGGTGTAGTTTGCAAAGTGTACCTGAGGTGAGAGTGAAGGGCAGCCGTCCACAGGGCGAGTGGGGAGGAGGCGTCGCTGCTGTGTGTCACATTTCCACACAGCGGGGAAGATCAGAAGGGCACCCCCTCCCTCAGCCTTAGGGTGAGAGAACCCCACAAAGTGAGGAGAACATTGCATTTTTCTCTTTCTCTTTTGCAACCTGTTCCATCATCCTTGTCTTGTCGTCTTGTGATTTTTTTCCTGTGTGATTGTTTGTCTGCCTTGAGATTTGGGAGGCTTACAGGTGGTGGTGGGCAGAGGTTTGTTCACTTTTCTAGATGCACTGTTGAAATCTTCAGCAGGGTGGGGACTAAGGCCAGAGGTTATCGTCCCTTAGCTTTTAGGTGACCTTCGTGTGGGGTGGTGGGGTGCCTTAAGTAAAAGTTTGTGTGTGTTTTGTTTTTTTTAATTGGGGAAAAAACATATTCCTTGTTTCTGCTATATGCTAACCCTGATTCTGTGATTGTAATAAATTTGTGCAGATTTCCAAGATACTATTGCATGGTTTTTCAAAAACTGTACTGAGAAAATAGCAATCGGCTAGAGCTGTTGAGATTGGGGAAGAAAAGGTTAGCTTTACGGAACAAACGGAGCCCAGACAAACAGATAAGGAACTGTTCCAAATTTAGAAACCCCCTCACTTAAACCGGGGGGGGGGGGAGGAATCAGATTGGCATCATGAAATGCTGGAATTCAGGATAAGCAAATTGATAAAATTTGGGTCTAAAGTCTTTGTAGGCCTGTGGACACAGTGGTGTGGGAGACGGGAGGTAGAGATGGAGGAGCTCTTCCCTACCTCAATAACTTGGTAGTTACATGAAAATCCTGAACAGAAATGATGTCTAACTCAGGCTGCTTTCTCATCTTCTCCCATCTTGCCACTCTGATTTCTTAGCTGTTGTGTTCGGTCCCATCGGGTATTCTGGTTTGCTATTCCACAATCCTTCCCTAGCCTAATACAGTGGTACCTCTGGTTAAGAACTTAATTCGTTCCGGAGGTTCATTCTTAACCTGAAACTATTCTTAACCTGAGACACCACTTTAGCCAATGGGGCCTCCCACTGCCACCACGCCGCCGCAGCACGATTTCTGTTCTCATCCTGAAGCAAAGTTCTTAACCTGAGGTATTATTTCTGGGTTAGCAGAGTCTGTAACCTGAAGCGTATGTAACCCGAGGTACCACTGTAGCCAAAAACATCACCCCAGATTTGGTTTGGGTTCCACGCCTTCAGGCACAAAGGAGCACATCTTTTTTCAGGCAGGCAGATGAACTCAGGTTCCATCCCTGGCACTGTACCTAAAATGATTTGTGGTTGCAAGACTAGAAAATGTGGGAGCACTGGAGAGCTGTTGCCCATTGGAGAGCTGTTGACAGACAACACTAGGCTATGTGGACCAGTGGCCTTGAGTCTGTATAAGGTGGTCTCCTAATGGGGAAGGGTCATAGCTCAGCGATGAAGCGCTTGCGAAAGGTCCCAGGTCCAGTCCTCAGCATCTCCAGATAAGGCAAGGAATGTCTCCTGTCTGAAACTCTGGGCAGCTGCTGCCTATCAGTGTAGACAATACTGAGCTAGGCAGAAGGTAGCTTCCTATGTTCATATATGTACGATCTGATATATTGATACTTTCTCTGTCTAGTGAATGCTGGCAACTACCTCTGCTCATTGTTGGGCTCTCATGCCTAACATGAACACACGGAGGATGTCTATTCAACAAGGAAGGTCCAGTGTTACATACCCGGGGGTCTGTATGCAAGTTCTTAGACACATGTCTTTTAAAAGAGGCCCCGTGGAACATCTGTATCCACGGGGCCTCTTTCAAAGGACTCACCCTGTATAATCAGTGCTGCTTCTTTCTTTAAATGAGCTCTGGTTGCATGCATGTGATGTCTGATAGGATCACTGAGAATGGGGAATCCCTGTCTTTGCCTGTAATAACATAGGTGAGATTGAAATCATAGACCTGTTTATCTCATTTATTTAAATAATCTGTATCCTGCTCTTCAATTGAGGAATAGCTCCCTAGCGTGACTTACAGATTGAAAACCTGAGGGCAGGGATTGGTTTTAATATTTTAGTTTATTTTTTAGTAATCTAAAAAGGCACCTCACATAAGGAAAATGGATTGGGAGGGAGGAGGAAAACAGGGACAACTTGTGAGTTAGAAGTTCTAGTAGCTCCACTCAAGGCCCCCAACTAGCAGAAATGGCTACTGATGGCCAGGGTAGGGCATGATGTTGCTTCAGTTCTCCCTCTCCCACATCCTGCGACTTATACTGTAAAAAGGCTGGCTTTGTTAATTTATTCTCTGTAAGGCAGCAGTTTTCATTTCACGTTGGGGTTGTGGGGCAACAGAGGGAGGAAGTACAGAGTTCCAGGAGTGGCAGAGGAGAAAGAGCTTCCCCAGCCCCAAACAGATTCTCCCCTAACAGAAGGCAGTGCAGATCAATGAGACTAAGTTTGTGTTTGCTATGGAATGACCCAAGACTACAGTGGGTTTTAAACTTACAACTTGGGGGTGGGGGGGGCATCAGGCAGAGATTGAGTCTGTGCCATTCCCATCCCCACTCATTCTGGTGTTGATAAAAGTGACAGGGAAGCCAGACATACCGATAAGCCGTAACAGATCAGGAGGTGCTTTCTGGCCTTTAAAGATCCCCTGAATGAGACTGAGCAACTAGGGGATTCTGTTTTCACTGCTAATTGTGTACCCGCCCCCCTTTTGCCTAGCACTTCCCTGATACATCAGGATCTGAGCCCGACACATCTACAATGCTCATCCACCCCAGCCCGAATTGGGAAGCCCAGGAAAAGCACAGCGCTCTCCTAATGATGTTTCCCCACAAGTGGTTCTAGGATGAGGTCTCGAATAAGGTCTCCTTGAATTTATGTCTTTTCTAATACCACTGTTGGATAATTGGCCCCGGTCTTTTGGTGGCACACATCCATCCACACATACCTTAGGAGACTGTATATCCGTATGCTCTCTTGTGGGCTCAGTGGTTGGCGAGCTGGCTTATATGGTTCCGGAAATGAGCATAGGTTTAGAAAGACAAGGGAAAGAGTTCAAGAAATAATGGAGGAGCATTGCCTTAAATAGATTTGACATATAAAAGATATGTGACGGTCTCTGAATCGAAATGCAGCACATGAATGTGGTGGGGGAAATGTCCCATTTAGAATGCCTTTTCTGGGTCTGTTTCCTTTCTCTAAACCTGTTGCCTCTCTCTCTCCTTTTTCTCTTCCCATCTAGTTGCAATTTCTGAGCAGTTCTGTCCAGGTGACCGTACCCAGGTTATGACGACTAATCCAAAACCAAACAAAACATTAAAGGTAAGTAAAGTAGCATAAAATGGGGAAGTGGAACTTGCAACCCTGCAGATGTTGCTGGACTCCAGCTATCATCAGCCCCAGCCAGAATGGCAAATGGTCAGGGATGGTGGGAGTTGTAGTCCAGCAACATCCAGAGGACCACAGGCTCCCCACCCCCAATTCTGGTATAAAGCATAGATGGCTTTTAAGGAAAACTGATACAAGTTCATGGAACCTCTGCTGCAGGTGACTATTATCTTCACACCTTGCTTGTGAACTCCCAGAGCAGCCTTCCCTAACTTAGTGCCATCCTTACATTCCAGGTTGCAACTCCCATTCGGGTTGCAGCTCCCAGGTTGCAACAGACCATTGTCTGTGCTGGTTGGAGGAACTGTAATCCAAAACATCTGGAGAGCACTAGGTTGGGGAAGGCTGTTTCAGAGGCATATGGCTAGCATTTGTTAAACAGAATGTGGGACACAAGGCTTTTATCTTTTAAAAAAATTGTGTGTGTGCTCTGTATGAAAATAGTTTTCATGGTGGCGGATCTCCTAAATCACAAGCAGGGAACCTGTAGACCTCTAGGTATTGTTGGACTGCAACTTCCGAAGTCCCTGACCATTGGCTATTCTGGCTGGTGCTGATGTGAGCTAGACTCCATCCTGTGGGGTGTCACAGGTTCCCTGTTCTAAATTACCACCTTCCCCAGTGGTAATTCTTTAAAATACATCGTTCAGTGCCAAATTCTTTTGCCTGCAGATAACGCAGTGATACAGCTTTCCTTCAGAAGAGAGTTTTTCTCCATTGCTTTTTAAAGAGAAACTAAGGATACCTATGTCTAACTTGCTGGAGACGAGGACAATATTCTGTATCCGGACCTGAGCTGAAGTGAAGTTTTACGCAGTTCATGGAATCTTGCAGAAAAATTCATGCCACACTCACAGGCTGGGGACCATAGTGTGGTGGTAGGGTGCATTTTTGCAAGGCACAAGTTTCCATATTCAACCCCCCAGCATCTCTAGTTAAAAGGATTTTGGTTAGTGGGCTGGAAAGCACATCTACCTGATACCCAGTAGATCTGCTGTCAACTAGCTCAGGCTAGATGGACTCATGGTCTGATTTCGTGTTAAACAGCTTCATACACTCAGGTCCTGTAACAGATTTCCTGGATGTCTTCATATGGCCATGAATTTCCGTGCATAGTCATCTGAGTCATTTCCCTTTCCATTCCTCGTGGAAGAGGGACATGGGAAGCCCTTCTGAGGTACAACATCCTGAGGTTGACGTGGCTTGTGGAGAGGAAGGAAGGAGCCACTCTGCTGCTTCCTGCCCTGCAGCTAGCAGGATGTCCTCATGCCGTTGTGGGAAGTGGGGGAAAAGCAAAGGCCCATTGGCTCATTTGAAAATCCCTTATGAGGGCAGCGTACTTTTATTAGTCCAGCCCAAATGTGGGACCTGGAGTGGCTGAACACTCAGCCCATGAAACGCTGACATTTCTTAAAATGTATCAACATGGTCCTTTACACGGGAAATCCATTTTATTTTTAAAAAATCCATCAAACTCACAATACCCAAATAACCCAGAGATCTACCACTAAAACCCAATGTGCCTCCTTCCTGCTCTAGTATATCTTCGCACAGGAGAAGGCATTCGCTGAGATACTTTGGACCCAAACAGTTTAGACTTCTAGAAGTCAAAGCCCACACCTTGATTTGAGCCCAGAGACCTACTGAGAGCCAATGCAGTTGCTGAACAAGTATAATACGGTTTTGTCAGCTCATCTTGGTCAGAAGAGGGGCAGCAGTATTTTGAACTAATTGGACAGCCTTCAAGGGCAGTTCCAGACACGATAGCAAATAATCAGGAAGTTACCGAGGCGTACAGGATAGCAAGGCTGAGCGATGGTTAGACCTGGGATAGCTCAGTCGGTAGAGCACAAGACTCTTAACCTCGGGGTCGTGGGTTCGAGCCCCATGTTGGGCAACAGATTCCTCCACTGCAAGCGGGTTGGACTAGATGGCCCTTGTGGTCCCTTCCTATTCTATGATCCTGTGATCCATAAGTTGCCTTTGTGACGTTGGTGTCTGCAGGTCAAGGAGGAGTCGGGAGAGAACGCCCCGGTGCTCAGTGACGATGAACTCGTGTCGATGTCTGTGCGGGAGCTGAACCAGCACTTGAGAGGTCTCACGAAAGAGGAGGTCATCCGCCTGAAGCAGCGGCGGCGCACACTTAAGAACCGGGGCTACGCTGCCAGCTGCCGCATCAAGCGTGTGACGCAGAAGGAGGAGCTGGAGAGGCAGCGGGTGGAGCTGCAGCAGGAGGTGGAGAAGCTCGCCCGGGAAAACAGCAGCATGAAGCTAGAGCTGGACGCCCTGCGCTCCAAGTACGAGGCACTGCAGACCTTTGCCCGCACCGTCGCCCGGGGGCCCATCACTCCAACCAAAGTTGCCGCCACCAGTGTCATCACCATCGTGAAGTCGGCAGAAATCTCATCCGCTTCTGTGCCATTTTCAGCAGCCTCCTAGTGTCCAAAGTGGCAGAACTAGCAGCCCTTTTGGAAGGGAGAGTAGGATCTCATTGATGGGTTTAGGAGCCTGCCTTCCTGAAAGTTCAGCAATCCCATGTTCTCCCCCAAAGCTACCAAGAGGACTCAGCAAATGGGAAACTAATGGGCTGTTCTTGCTGGGCACTTCAAGTTCTGTCAAGCCGCTTGTGGCTGAAATGGGAATGCCATATCGAGTAGTAGGTATTGCACGAGGGGTCTTGCACAACTCCTCCTCACAGCCTCTTTAAGACCCAGGCAGCTCCCCAATCGAGAGAAGACCCCAGGGTATTCTCCAGAACATTTTGGAGTGAAACTGAACCACTCGGAAACGGATGGCCTGGCAGAATTGACAGGCAAGTTAAATAAATGAAGAACAGCCTCTTCCTTCTCTCAGAAAAAAAAAATATGTCCAACTGTAGTCAGCTTTATATCAGTCACAGAATGGGCAATTGGCTCCGGAGCAGCTTTTGCTGAGAGTTCATCAGAATGTCATAGAACAATGTCTTATCTCTCCAGTTATGGAAACACCTTCACAGGTGAATTTCCACCTTTGATGTGGTTATCTCCCCTCCCCTTTGCCGTGTGGCCTAGCAAACAGAGCAGTATCTACAATGCAAAAATGTCTCTCTAGCTACCGTACTTCCCCACAATGTGCCTGTGAGTCAGATGTCTTTTTAAAAATGTAGTCTAGTTACTTCTAAACCAATATTCTCTCTCTCTCTCTCTCTCTCTCCCTTGATTTCTCTCTCTCTTTCTCATAACAATAACCATTAGATCTAGACTGAACAATGCTGCAGAGAAAAGGAAATGGGAAAGTGTTAAGAGTGTGGGGATGTGGGTGGGCCGTAAAAAAGCGAGAGATACTGTTAACGGCAGGAAGCCTGTGCTCTGACAAGGTGTTCTCTTACAGGGTCTGCTAAAAGGCCTGTAAAGCAGCAGCATGCAGGAGAAGACAAGAAAGTTTCACGTAAGAGACAGAAACAAGTGTGGCGTCAACACAAAGCCTTAACATATCCTCTTTCTGACTTCACGAGAGCTCTTTTCGGTGCTCTTTAATGCCAAAAGATAATGTATGGCAAAGATGAGTGAGTGGTGAAAACAGAGAGCAGTGTTCTTGGACGAGCTGCCTAGTAGATGTAAATATCTACAAGGGAACAGATCCTTGGAGATAATCTCAAGACCAGGGCATAGATGAAATGCTGCCAAGGAATGCAAGAAGGTTTGAAAATGCAGGAAGGTTCTTTCTCAAGTAATTGCAAAGTTGGGACAGGGGATGGATGGAGAAATGTTTTTCGTGGATCCAAGACAGGAGCTGATTGGTTCGTGGTGGGGAGAGCAGAAGAGGACTTGGGAGGTGGGGTGGAAGAGTGGAGGGAGAGGAAAGCAGAGATTTTTGAATTTAGTGGGGAGTTAAAGAGGAGTTAAAAGTTTGTAGATGAGTTTGTAAAATCCAAGGAAGTAAGGAAAAGCAACAGGTTTTCAGATTAAATGAAAAGAAAGGCCCTCGTACAAGTTGACTTAAGCTGTGCCTGCAAGACAAGTAATCTTCATCTTCTTCTTCCTCTTCCTTAGCAAAAGGTACTCCTTTAAGGTTCCCAGATAAAAAAGAGGGAGGACCCTGAGGCTTGGAGCCAAAATGCCCCATGTGGCAACACTTTAGATGGACTGCGCCATTTTAGGCTGCTGGTGTAAGATAGAACCCTTTGAATGCTGCCTCCCCACCAGATACTCAACACATAAGCCCCAAGTAAGCATACCAGACTAAAAGCTACCCTGGAATTTCTCCCTGACTTGCTCCTTTTGGAGGATGGCATCCTTTTACAGGGAGGAAGCTCTGTTTTGCACATTATCTGCTGCTCTGTATATTGATAACAGGGCCGGAGAACTTCCAAGGCAGAGCTGAACCATTGCATATTGCCGGTGGGGCAATCTGTGACGTGGATTTGGACCAGGGCAGGCCGGTGAAGATGCTGGTGGCGATTTAAACCTTGTGTGTGTTCCCAAATAGCCAGTGCCAGGAAGAGGAATAACTTCACTCAAGCCCCTTTGGCACACTCTCTCTCTTTTGCTCGCTCACTCTGTGTGTGTGTTTGCTGCTGCAGGAGTAATACTCTGCCTGACACACCACTGCACCATTATCATTGATGGTGGTAAGCAGAGACCACACTCCCCTTAGTGGAGTTAGGAACACGGATGGTATATCGCCCATGGCAGGGCAGATCCTTTACCAATGCTGCCACTAACACCTACTGTGTCTACACTCAATAAGAGTTTAGCAGGGTTGCACGCTTGCAACAACCGTAAGGAAAATAAAACAAAAACCAAGTCATTTATTCAAGACTTAAATTCCTACCAGCCCACTGTTCCGGTGGCTTATTTTCTGAGTCTTGAGATGTGACTCTTTTTTTAGGATTACCTCATTTCTTTCCAGGCCTCACATTACCCTCTAGAAGGCAAGCTGATGTCCTGTGTTTTAACCCATGCCTTTTTTTGACCCCCTCAGCAAAGGTTGAGGAAGAAAAAAAATAACACAATATTGCTCTTATTTCCTGTAAAAAATTATTTTGGAAAATGCCCTGGATCTCTGCAAGCTTCTCAAGTTCTTAAAGCGGAGAAAGGTTTTAGACAATTTGCACTGTTGGAGCTTTGGAAAACAAACAGGGCTGGCCGTTATGGGCTTAAGGATGCCTGGATGCTTCATAACCTCCCCCTGCCCCGCCCCAGAATTTACTCTCGGGAAGGAAACCGCTGTCTGCAGCCCAGGACCATCTCATAGCTGAGCGATGGGGAATTTGTGGCCCTCCAGATGTTGCTGGACTACAGCTCCCACAATCCCTCACTCGTAGCCTTGTTGGCTGGGGCAGATGGGAAATGAATCTCAACAACATGTGTATGGCCACAGGTTCACTGTCATAGCCAGGACCCTGAAAATGAGAGGATAGTGTTAACCTCTGTTTCATCATAGAGATAACAAAAGACTAGACTTGCTCAAAAGCTGCCGTACGAAAGGCATCACCAATAGCAGCTCCTACGTTGACTCCACAAATTGTTCTGTACAGGCTGCGCCCAGTTAATGACCACCCTACAGTGCTAGAGTCCCATAGATGTACAGCTCTTGAGTTTCCTTAAATGTGTTTTATGGGGTTTCCTTTCAGAATAAGAACAGAGACACAGACATTTTCTTGAGTAGTGCTTCTTTGCAACTGAGTAAATCACCTGCCTCAGTTCTAGGAAAGTTGGCCAGAGGTGCAGGCAAGCAACAGATTAAAAAAAAAAACTGGTAGGAGACACTCCAACAACAATCTCACTGAAATTGTGTTTGCAGCCAGCGGAATTAAGGCTTCAACCTTAGGGTTTAGCCCTTGGCAACTGTTTGTTTACCACCAGCTAGTTGCTGCTTACTCTCCCCATGAGTAGTTGCTGGAAAACCTTCTCCTCCATAGGTGGTCTGTAGCCACATGAAGCATCTAGAATTTGCCATGGATAATACGCTAATCTCTGAGGGAGTGACCTCAGCCTGATCTCTGCCGTTAATTTGAGAACTAAGAGCAGCTTCTGTGGGGCAAAGTGACATCAAACCAAGCAACCAACAACAGGACTATGTACCTTTGTAATTTGATCAGGAGCAAGAGGCCGAAGGCATTATTAAAGCTGTTGTTACCATAGCCATGGTAGGTAATCCATATTGGATATCATTTAAGGACCATGTGGAAATATTTGAGAGACACACTTATAGAAACATATATAAATATATATAGATATATATATAATAAATGCATAATTATATACATTTTATCGTACAGATTTTTTGTAAAAGATATTGTCTGGGTTGTTGTCTTTTTTAGTGTGGTATATTGTCATTTTCTTATTTAAAAAAAAGTCTGCTTCCAGGAGAGAGTGGGGAGAAGAGCCGATAGTTTTCTCTGACGAGTCAGGAATATGACGGAAGGAATCTGAAAGCTTTCTTTAGTTTTATTTCTCGCCTACTTTTTCGACACCTGTGGCTGCAGCCAGAGCTATCCATTGGAAACACCTTCCTCTCAAAAGTCTGTGCACTGAAAGGATGGGAAGTTCAGGAGACCTGAGCAAATTGTGCCATCAGTCACTGCAGGAATGTGTATCCTTAGCCCCGCCCTACATGCATATGCCTACTTAGACAATTCCTACATGGAACGCACTTGAACATGGTAGTTAATATGCAACCCATGTGCGCAAACCACCACCTGCGATGTATGTGTGTGTTTTCAAGTGTGTTATTCGTGCAACGAGGGGTTGCAGGCCAACTTTTTATAAACCACGAAACATCCTTCCTGTTTTCTGCTCATCAGCTTCCACCATCCTGAGTTTCATTTCTCCGTACATGGAAAAGATGTTCAGTGTATGCTTTGGCTTTTCTGAGTCTTGGTGCGGCTCATGCCCAGCTCAGTGGCCCTTCCAAAGGAACTGCCCAGTGGTTTGTGGTCAGATTGGTCCGTCTTCCATTCTGCCTTTAACAGTGCCCCAAATTCGGCTCCTGCAACATCTCTTCCCGCTTCGGTGTCAGCTCACCTTCATGTGAGGTTAACAATCCAGCTGTTCTCTGCTACGTCTGGCACACCTTTGCCCATCCAGCCTCCAGGACCTGTTACAGGAGCCTCGGAAACACATGCACGGCACCGTTGCTGTGCATGATGTCCACATTGGGCATGACTTGTTTTCCGCTTGGGCTGAACTCTCTTCCCCAATGCTAGCATGTCTAAGAGGGGCAGATAATTGGGCTGAATGAAACATCCCATGGACTAATTTTGGTCCACTAGCAGCCAGTTGCGCTGTTCCGATCCTTGCTGCTGTTAGGCCAGACCAACTGCCTTTCTTGGAAGGCTTAGTATTGGAGCTGTTGTGTAGGCTACCATGATGGTAGCATTCTGGACTGTACCACGTTCCATCAGAGGGGGGGGGTGGATCATGATTTTGAATGCACTGAACACTCCACCCTTGCAGTAACCTTGCGCATGAGGGAGAAAACCATGCTAAACCTTTCTCCCTTCCATGCTGGGTTTCTATACACAGGGGAGTTTAAAAAAACAAACAAATGGGGGAGTATCAGAGAAATTGACCTCCCCACAGGTGGTGCAGGCCTGTCATCTCAATCTGCATCATGTAATTCCCAGATCACATTAGCCCCAGTCCATTATGGCCAGGGATGGTCAGCGTTGTCCTCTTAACAACATCTGGAGGACAGCAGATTGGGGAAGTCTGCCATAACGCATGGCACTTCAATATCTGAAAGCTAACAAGCTGGATTGTTCAATCCTGCAGTGAAGGATGTGCAACTTTTTGAGAAATGGGTAACTGGAGCAGTCAGCAGTGAGGCTTCTTAATGTGAGAAATCAGAAGGTTATTCAGGTTACTCCAGTGTCCTAAAGCCAAGAAGCGAAGCCTTCCCCCTTCCCCCTCCCTTTTCAAGTCTTTTTAAGCTTTACCACTATTTGGTTTTAAGGTTTTGTGGCCCTACCTCCAAAAACACAGGAGTGTTTTCCCACTGATAGCTGACCATAATGCTTTTCTTCCCCCATTTTCACCCATCCTTGAAAAATTATAGAGAAGTCTCTTTTTTTGGTCACCTGTTCATTCTATCTTCTGTGGTTTTACTTGATTATTTTCATTTCGATATTTATTTTCCGTGCGCTGCTTTTTTATTATGAAATAAATTATTGATATATCAAGTAATGTGGGTGCCTGTTTCGTAAGGCATATTCACTGTGTGTGTGCGTGTGTGCGTGTCCAATCTACTTTTCTCTTGACAAAAAAATAAAATTACAACACAATGTTAATTTATTGCTGTAAATTTTAAGCTGCAATGACTGGTTTTTGGTTTGTTTGTTTGTTTTGTACCTTTCCAATAAAGCATTTTCTGGTTTCAGATTTGACCTGGTCTGTGATCAGTATGTTCAAAGCTTTGGGAGCTAATTTACCCCTTGGAGTAGGGGTGTTAGGCACTTTGTGGGTGCTCAGAGTGTAATTTGGGAGGGGGGCAAGGATCAGGATTTTGGGAGGCTCCCAGCGGAATGTATTTTTGCTTATTTCCTTTGGTTTCACCTGAGTTTTATTTTTCTGGTAGGGGGCTCTGTTCCCCTTTGATCTGAGGGGGGAGCAGCTCTGAGGTTTGGAGTGTAAATAAATATAAATATGAACGTGTCGGGGGGTCTCCTATTCCCTCTTCTATTTATGGGGGCGGGGGGGGGGGGGGAGGTGAGACTGGGAGCCTGTCCTATTTGCTCCCCCGTTTGAAATTGGAAGCATTGAGTTTTTAAAAAGGTCGTCAAGCTGGTTTAATAAATAAAACCAAAAAGTTGTTTAAAAAAACCCAATAAAATAAAAAGTAAGGGGGGGGGAAGGAAGCTTTGGGACCTCAGGCTGCCATCCTTCCTACAGCTTACACAGAGCCCAGGAGGGCTGCATGAAAGATCTAGATGGTTGACATCAGTCTGCCTCAAGAGATTATGGAGTGTGTCTCCAGGGGTGAAGTCAAACTGCTCTGTTAGCAGCACCAAAGTGACCTCCCCGGGGCAGTGTGTCTGGAGGTCTTGGGCTACCCCAAAGGAAAGCAGAGCAAAATGTTTGGCAGCAGCAGTTGATGGAATCCTAGAGTTGGAAGAGACCACAAGGGCCATCCAGTCCAACCCCCTGCCAAGCAGGAAACACCATCAAAGCATTCCTGACAGGTGGCTGTCAAGCCTCTGCTTAAAGACCTCCAAAGAAGGAGACTCCACCACACACCTTGGCAGCAAATTCCACTGTCAAACAGCTCTTACTGTCAGGAAGTTCTTCCTAATGTTTAGGTGGAATCTTCTTTCTTGTAGTTTGAATCCATTGCTCCGTATCCTCTTCTCAGGAGCAGCAGAAAACAACCTTTCTCCCTCTATATGACATCCTTTTATATATTTGAACATGGCTATCATATCACCCCTTAACCTTCTCTTAACAAGGCGCCATCCAGCCGTCACTCTGCATTTGCGTAGTCTAACCAAAATGTACAAAAGCTGGCAGGCTGCAGAGTCTGTTTGGGGACTCCAAAAACCACAATGACCCTGCCTTTCACAGGACTAATTAAAATGCTACCCCTCCTTATCAAGCTTTCAAGTTCTCCAGTGATCATCTCCACGGTGTGTGCTTCAGAGCAACAGGCTGCTGGGGAGCATGAGCTGGGAGCCTGCCGTTGCACCCCAGCCCTGCCTGTGAGCTCCCTCTTGGCAACTGTGGGAAACAAGCTGTTGGACAAGGTGATGGGCCTGTGACCTGATCGAACAGGGCTCTTCCTAGGGGAGGCAAGAGGGGACGGAGAAAGCTAATGGGGAAAGCCTGAAGGGCTTTGTTAGCAGCCTTAGGCTGCCATGCAGGAGATGTCATGCGCACTTAATTGGAGCACTAGTAGTTGTGTCGAGGGCGGCTAGGAAAAGATGCAACAGTGACAGCTCACTTAAAACCCTGATAACAAAATCCATCAGTTACTCTGCTCTGTGCAGACCTAGGGGCCCTGGAGGCAGACAGCAAAAGTTGAAATGCAGTAACATTTGTATCAGTCTCAAACAGGATTTGGGGGGCGCATGCAACCCTCCAACTATCTGTATCCGGCCCTCAGAACTCTGCCCAGGCCACACCCCTTAGGGGTCCTGCTCCACACTCTCCTTTGGTTCTCTGGCCTGGCCAGAATATCCCTGAACCATATACAGTGGTACCTCTGGTTGCGAACGGGATCCGCTCCGGAGCCCCATTCGCAACATGAGCAGAACGCAACATGAAGCGCCGCATCTCCGCATGTGTACGGCGCGATTCGGCGCTTCTGCGCGAACCGCCAAACCCGGAAGTAACCCGTTCTGGTACTTCCGGGTTCGGCGCGTTCGTATCCAGCTATCGTAACTAGAGGTATGACTGTACAATCGTACCTCGGAGGTCAAACAATCCGTTCCGGAAGTCCGTTCCGACTTCCGACACGTTCAGCTTCTGATTGGCTGCAGGAAGTTCCTGCAGCCAATTAGAAGCCGCAGAAGCCCCGTCAGACATTCGGCTTCCAAAAGAACGTTCAAAAACCGGAACACTCACTTCTGGTTTTCGATCGGGAGCCAGAACATTCGACTCCCAAGGCGTTCAGGGGCCAAGGTACGACTGTACTAAAGTGTCTTGCTTCCCTGAGCTCAAGAAGTTCCGACTCCGTTGGAACATTTTGAGCTTTTCCCTGCAAAGATTTCTTCGTACTTCTGCAAACCTTGGGGCTTCCCTGCAGCTTGCTGATCCCTCCCAGTCCCAGGATGATGCCTTCCTGGGTTACAGAGGACTCCTATTCAGAGAACGGGTTTGCTGGCTAGAGGAATACTTAACAGTGATTTGACAATGCACACAGAAATGTTTCCCCCCCCCCTCTTCATTTTATTAGAAGCCTTTTTATATAAATAATTTAAAATGTACAAGTTTACACTCCCAGCAGTTGCCACCTCTCTGTAAAAGATGCAACATCCAAAAAAGAAAGCATCACATACATTTTATCACTGCATAGAGATGTTGTGCTGTTCAAATAGAATCTTGAATGATCTCCTGCAGGCGAGGGACAGAGGTGAAAGCTGTTTCCTGGTTCTGCTGGATCTCTCAGCGGCTTTTAGTACCATTGACCCTGGTATCCTCCTGGACCATCTAGAGGAGTTGGGTGTTGGGTGCACTATTATACAGCGCTTCCACTCCTTTCTCCTGGGCTGTGTCCAGAAAGTGATGTTGGAGGGATGATTTTTCGGATCCCTGGGTGCTCACTGATGTATGTTGTGATGTATGCGTCTTTAACTGTGGGTTTTCATTGTGTGCACCTGAATCCTATTAGCTGGGATACAGGTATTTTAGTTGGAACCTGTTCCCCTCCCTGTAATTCATTGTGTCATTTCCTCCCCTTTCGGTGTGGACGCCGTTCCTGAGTATGATTCCTTAATAAACTATGACTGCTGTTTAGTAAGGACTGTCTAGCAGCGTTGCTTCCTCATTGCTGAGGTCCAGGGTTTTCTGGAGACTCTACATGGTGTCAGAAGTGGGATCCGAACCCACGCCTCCATACAGAGACCAGAACCTGTGGGGTGCCTCGGGGGCTCTGTCCTCTCCCCCATGCTTTTTAACATCTCTATGAAGCCGCTTGGAGAGATCACCAGGCATTTGAGGCCGAGTATTCACCAATATGCGGATGATAACCAGCTCTACCTCTCTAAATCGGAACCATTGAAGGCAAGTGTCTGGAGTATGGATGGCAGTCTACAGATTGAGGTTGAATCCTGACAAGATGGAAGAACTGTTTCTGGGGGAAGGAGTGGGCAGGTGTGGGGGACTCCCTGGTCCTGAATGGGGTAACTGTGTCCCTGAAGGAACAGGTGTGTAGCCTGGTGGTCATTTTGGACTCTCAGCTGTCCATGAAGATGGTCAGTTCCACATCCAAGTCGGCTGTCTACCAGCTCCATCTGCTATGCTGGCTGAGACCCTACCTGCCCACGCACTGTCTCACCAGAGCGGTACATGCTCTGGTTATCTCCTGCTTGGGCTACTGCAATGTTCTCTACATGGGGCTGCCTTTGAAGGTGACTCCGAAACTACAACTATCGGCCATGCTCTCTGGAGCTGATGGGGAGCTGGGAGTCGCACAAGATTAGAGCTCCATAGGCTGGTCTTCCTTTCTACACATTCTACATTCCAAGGGGAGAGCCATAGGCAGTTCTTATGCTGCCCCCTATATGTGTGGAATCTCCACAATGGTGGGTGTCAGAACTGAGCCAACACTGAGCCAAGGATTTCTGCCCACGTTCTTTCTACCATGTGGGCAAACTGTCCTCAACTTTCCTCTCCAGGAAACAAGTTCAATTCCACCACCACCAATCCGATTCAGGGCCGAAATTCCTGATCTATAGCAGATCAGTCTCGGTAAAATGGCTTTACCGAGATAGATCTGGGTTCAACCAACACACCATATATATTTTTTGATACCTTTTTTTTTAAAATGTTTTTCCTTTAGCACCAAGAACAGATTAGGAATAGCAATGTTTAAGCTTCCTTGGAGTCTTCATTTGCTCCATAAGGAGTTCCTCACTTCCCACTTGCCTCTGCTTTCAGCTGTAGCCATTGCAGCCGCCCCCTCAAAATCCTCTCCTCCGTCAGATTTCTGCCTATTAATTCACATGTGACTGAGCTGGATCCATTGCTTTCAAACGCAGCTTCAGTTGGTTTCATTCCTTCCCATAGGACCAAACCCGAACTATATTGCTGTTGGGAAACAGTTTTCATTCAAAACCATTACTTCTGATCCCGCAATCCTGGCCTTTCCCCGTTCTTCCAAGCCATTCCCCAACCCACTCCCATCTTGGGCCCAGAGCTGTCGCTCAAGAGTCCTACTGAGAAAAGCCGTCCCCACTACACTACCTTTGCTTTCAGCCAATAAGAGAGAGGCTGGAGGCGTTCTAAGCCATCTTCCAGAACCTCTTGGAACTTTCCGGAACATGCCGCCATTTTGTGCCCTCACGGCGCGTCCCCCAAAAGCAGGAGGAAAAGGCTCATGCAATGGGTTGAGGGCAAAGGCCGAGAAAACGCGGAGAAGTGGGAGGGCTTGAGAAACCAACTTTCCAAGTATTTGAGCCTTCTCGAGGCAATAGCCAATTGACGGGATTGGTGGCGACACCTCCATTTTCTCTCACGTCGGCCAGCCCATCTGACGTCCGGTTCTGTCCGCAGCAACTGAGCTGGAAGGTGGCAAGGAGGTCTTTCCTACAAAACCCACCGTGGTTCCCACCTGCGAGACGTGCCCTATAGCTCGTCGTCAGATGTTATCAGCACCCTCTTCTCGATGTTCTTGCTCTTCTTGATGTGTTGGCCGTCGGCTTTGGGCTCCATGTGCCCGTTCTGCCCTGGCTCGCCAGCCTCTTGCATGGACTGCTGTGTGTACTGCTGGTACGCTGGGGAGAAGTTGTGAATGGCATCCTGGACAATGTCCTGGGGGCTCATGGTCTCCTTCAGACCACTGGAGATGCTCTGCATCGGGGCAAGGTTTGCTGGAAGCAAGAGGAGGACATGAGAGAAGCGTGATCATGTAAACATGCCTACAACTAATCCAGAATGCAACAGCTAGACTGGTGACTGGGAGTGGCTGTAGTCCAGCTGTTTTTGGACTACAACTCCCATCATCCATAGCTATCAGGACCAGTGGTCAGGGATGATGGGAACTGTAGTCCCAAAACAGCTGGAGGCCCAAGTTTGGGAAGCCCTGACTTAAAGCAACCTCGTTCACCCTGGTGCTGTCCAGATGTTTTAAGACTGCATCGGCCCCAGCCAGTATGGGAGATGCGGCCCCAAACATCTGTATGGCACCAGGTGGCAGACGGCTAGCTTCAGAGGAACACAACCTTGTTCAGAACACTCACATGTCGCACTCTCCTTCTTCTCCCTGTACACCTGGCAGGTGAAAGCGTATCGGAGGGCGATGGCAGCAAACAGCATTTCGATGCAGATTATGAAGTTCTGGTAGCCGGCCGCTACCGTGCCGGCTCCCACCGTGTTCCCATCAATGATCTGAACCTCTGGGATCACCCCGCATTTCTCCAGGATAGCCAGCAACATCCCTGTGCAAAGGGAATATTTGTAAATTTATCACCAACCCAAGCATTAGGTGACTTGTCAGGTCCTGTTGGCGCATGTGGGTATCCCACAGGTCCACAGAGCAGTTCTGCACATCACCAGGATCTCGTGTCAATTCATGTGGGAGAACACTGCAACCCGCAGTGTTCGCAACCCGTATCGCAATTCGGCGCTTCTGCACATGCACAAAGAGTGATTTAGCGTTTCTGCGCATGCGCGAGCACCGAAATCCGGAAGTAACCCGTTCTGCTACTTCCGGGTTCGGCACGGTTCCCAACCCGAAATCACGCAACCTGCAGCGGCCGTAACCCGAGGTATGAATGTATTCCGGTTTTCGAACGTTTCTCGGAAGCCGGACATCCGACGCAGCTTCCCCCTGAGTGCAGGAAGCTCTTGCAACCAATCAGAAGCCGGGCCTCAGTTGTCGAAGGTTTCGGAAGGGCTTCCAGAATAAATTACGTTCGAAAACCGAAGTTTGACTGTACTTTAATAGTGGTAGAGACACCTCCATATTACATGGCACAAATACGCCGCCTCCTCCTCCTTTTTGGGATAGGAAACTAGCATGATATTCATGCCCCTTTGGGCCTGAGCCCATGGCGGGGGCCAACCTTTGTCAGGTACTTCCTTGACTTTAGCGGCCAAGTCTCAAAAGCCTTCGTTCCTATAATATAATAATAATTATTATTATTTATTATTTGTACCCCGCCCATCTGGCCGAGTTTCCCCAGCCACTCTGGACGGCTTCCAATCAAATATTAAAACAATACAGCATTAAATATTAAAAACTTCCCTAAACAGGGCTGCCTTCAGATGTCTTTTAAAAATAGGATAGCTGCTTATTTCCTTGACCTCTGCTGGAAGGGCGTTCCACAGGGCGGGCGCCACCACCGAGAAGGCCCTCTGCCTGGTTCCCTGTAACCTCGCTTCTCACAATGAGGGAACCGCCAGAAGGCCCTCGGCGCTGGATCTCAGTGTCCGGGCTGAATGATGGGGGTGGAGACGCTCCTTCAGGTATACAGGACCGAGGCCTATTCCACAACTTCCTCACTCGAGAAACTTCATGGCCAAGTGGGGATTCAAACCCTGACATGCTGGGTCCCAGCCCAAACCCTCTTAACGTTTACGCGGTGCTGGCTCTCCCCGAGATCCTGCTCAGTCAGAAGAGAGGAGATGCTGCTGCTCAAGGAGACGGAAAGACTGAAACCCACCTTGCCAAAAGGAGAGAAAGATGACTGCCTTGATGGTGAGGAATTTAAGGACCGGCTCGAAGGGTCGCAGGAGCTCCATGGTGGCGAAATAGAAGAGGAAGAGAGCATAGAGAGCCAGGCTGACGGAGAAGTTGTAGATAATGGTGATGTAGAGGTAGCCACTGTGAATGCTGGGGAGCATAAAACACACGCGGAGGTACCAAGCGTCAGACAATCGTTGCATATAGATCCCTCTCCTTCCACCAAGGCACTTAAGGGACCTTGCTGGGTTCCATCCTGCTTCTCATTTAACCCCCTCAACAATTTAAGAAGGATGTTGACAAGCTGGAACATGTGCAGAGGAGGGAGACCAAGAGGATCAAGGGTCTGGAAACCAAGCCTGATGAGGAACGGTCGAGGGAATTGGGAAGAGACGGCCGAGGGGAGATATGATAGCGCTCTTCAAATTTTTAAGGGCTGTCACATGGAATATGGATTCAAGTTACAAGAAAGGAGATTTCAAGCTGCCTTGGCTCCTTTTGACAAAGAGGTCCACAATCACTATTCATTGTGGATGCAGCGGAGAAAGCCACATGGTTTCGTGAAATGCAATCAAATCACGGCCATTTACATTCCTCTCTTGCGGCAGTTTAGCAGCTTTTAATCATTTACATTTTTCGATGGGTCAGCCAAGCGAAAATGGTTTGTTGCTTAATTTTTTAAAGAAATGTGTTGGTTTAAAGGTAAAGGGACCCCTGACCATTAGGTCCGACTCTGGGGTTGCGGCGCTCATCTCGCTTTATTGGCCGAGAGCCGGCGTACAGCTTCCAGGTCATGTGGCCAGCATGACTAAGCCGCTTCTGGTGAACCAGAGCAGTGCACGGAAACCTTCCCACCAGAGCGGTTCCTATTTATCTACTTGCACTTTGACGTGCTTTCGAACTGCTAGGTGGGCAGGAGCTGGGACCGAGCAATAGGAGCTCACCCCGTCGCGGGGATTCGAACCGCCGACCTTCTGATCAGCAAGCCCTAGGCTCTGTGGTTTAACCCACAGCGCCACCTGGGTCCATGTTTAGAGTTTTGAGCTGCTTTATTTTCGCGAATTTCAATTGCCTTTTACAGAAAGCTGCCCTGAGCTTTTCTTCTTCCAAGGAAAACTGTCAAGGTGTTGAACCACCCCAGACCATAAAAACCACCTGCCCTTGCCCCCACACCCTCCCTTTGCCTCACTTGAAGTCGCCGTCGTTGTATTTCCCAAAGGCTTGCAAGATGATGGTAATGATGGCCATCAGAGGCTTCACAATGCAGAATTGCAGCGTTGCCTAGAAAGATTGAACAATTAAGGCACATTAAGGCAGTGAAAATGTGTTACAGTCACACACTTCCTACCACCAGAGGCAACTTGTGTGCATTTATCTTTACGTGTGTGGCAAATTAAAATAAAATTAAATAAAGGGGGGGGCGAGGGGCAGGCATCCAAGGTAAAGGAACCTTTGGCAATCCCACCCACCACTGAACCCAGTGTGTTTTGACTATAAAATTATGGCTTTAGGTGCTATCCCCAGAACACAACCCCAGCTTAAATTGAGAGCTGCCTGTATATAAAATGAATCCAAACAGTAAAGACGAGACCTCAAGCATTTTGGTCCCTGGAGACCTTTAGTTTATGCGATTTTCCCTCCCAAAGGCGATCTGCCAAGCTTTGGAATACTAGTAATCCAGGTTGTTGAGATTGACAATCATAGTCTGGGCCGCGATCAAAAGATGAGAAACTGGTTTACTGTTATTCAAGTCTCAATCCGATTGCAGAAATAAATTTAAAAGGGACAAGGGGAGGAATGAATCATTTGTTCAGTTATCAATGAGATCTCAGAAGTTAATTTTGTTCAGAACGTTTTTACCTTGGGGCAGTCCCACCATATATGCCTGTAGGTCCCAGTATCCTGGCACTTTGTTTCTATTTCTTGTCCTCTCTTTCTCTTAAAGTTCTCTTAAATTTCCCCCCTAAGTATTATGTGTGGGTTGTTGTTGTTGTTGTTTGCACATCTGTAGAAACAAGAACAACAACCATGCTTGCACATACCGTAGCTTCCAAGAGAGGATAAATGCTTTCTATCTAAGGGAAATCATTAAAACCTTTGCTACAAGATGAGGCAAGGCTGTTCCTCTCTCTCTCTCTCTCTCTCTCTCTCTCTCTCTCTCTCTCTCTGTGCATTTGCCACAAGAGACTATCACAGCTAGCTCCCTGGAAGGTACAGTCAAACCTCAGTTCCCGAATGCCTCCGTTTTGGAATGTTTTGGCTCCCGAACGGCGGAAACCCGGAAGTAACTGCTCCGGTTTTCGAATTATTTTCCAAGCCGTGTTCTTCATTTCTTCCATTGTCTTTGCAGCCAGGCCATTGATCCTCGGTTTTTGAACTTTTCGGAAGCCGAACGGTCTTCCGGAAGGGATTAAAAGTTTGAAAACTGAGGTTCCACTGTATTATTTTCATCAGAGATGGAAAATGTCCAGCTGCAGCTATAGGCAGCGCCTCTCCTGTGAGCCTCACCTGCTTGCAGAATCTGAGGAATCCAATCGAATAGGATATCCCCTGTAAACAGCACGTTCCATAGAAGCAGCTAGACCTAGGAAAAGGTAAGACAAGCCCCCATCAATTCAGGCTAGGAGCTCCAAGGGTTCGCTGCGGGGGGCGGGACACTTAACTAATGGGGAGCAGTGGACATTTTCACATTAGCAGCCTGATATGGCAACTTACACAATGGGTTTCCCTCTGATTTCAGCCATGATGGTGCTCTCCCCTCCAAGGTACTCAAAGCAAAGGCTCAAAAAGCTGTAGATTACGAAGGCTGAAACAGGGAAGGAGAGAGAATGGCCATTAAAAACAGTCCACCCTGGGGAGGAAATCCCCAAGAAGGACAATATTTTCTTTCTGTATGCCATGTCAGCAGCAAGACTATTAATCGCAAAGAACTAGAAGAACCAGGAGATACCCTATATACTCGAGTATAAGCCTAGTTTTTCAGCACATTTTTTGTGCTGAAAAAGCCGCCCTCGGCTTATACTCGAGTGAGGCAGGCAGTGGCTGCTATGAAGCTTTCCCAGGTTTTTTGTGGTAAAATTGGGTGCCTCGGCTTATATTCGGGTCAGCTTATACTCGAGTATATACGGTACCAACAGTGGAAGAATGGCAAATGAAAATGATAGACTTTATGGAGCTTGCCAAGCTGACAGCGAGACTGCATGACCAGAGGGAGGAAACGGTGCAGGAAGATTGGAAGAAATTTAAAATTTATTTGGATAAATATTGTAATGTTTACATTTTCTGAAATTCTAGGGAAGTAATTAGAGGTTTCAGGCACAAAATTAGGTAATTGTGATCTTAATAAATGATTGAAGGAAAATATAATGGATAATAAATCAATAGGTATTTAAATATGATAATGAATTTAAGATTAATTTAGGAAACTGCTAAAAGAAGAATTGTAATGAAACGCAGGAAGGGAAGGTTGGAGGAAGTGACCTTAAGATGTTAAAGGAAAAATGTGAAGTGAATATAAGAGCTGTTTGTGTTCTGTATGTTTTTGTATTTGTGTTTTATGTTTTACATCTTACAAATTGAATAAAAATATTTAAAACAAAACAAAACAAAAAAACAATCCATCCTACAACTTATCAATATTTATTCACCCCTGTTCATGAAAAGTATATCAGAGTGGTTTGCAACAGTCATACATAAAACCACACAATAAAAACCATATAAAAAGTTAGAGATCAGCTAACCTATCATGGAAAGATTGTCTGCATAAGCCTGACAGAATAGGAATGTTTTCAGCAGGGGTTATAAGATGAAACGAAAGCCGCCCCTTTGAAATTCTATTGGCAGACTGAAGACTGTGAAACTCATGGGCAATGCAAAAAAAAAATCGGTCAGCGTGGCCTGCAACAAGATGTTGCAGTGTGAGGTCTTCCCCGTTTAGCATTCCAGCTGCTGCCTGCCCTCTCAGAGCCTTGCCACTGTCAGTCCGCATTACCGTGTTTCCCCTATTTTAAGACACCGTCTTATATATTTTTTCCCTCAAGAAAACGCACTATGGCTTATTTTGAGGGGATGTCTTATTTTTATTACATAAGCCCAACCCAGCCTTTTCCTTGGCGCCCTCCAGAACTGCGCCTATCACTATGGCTTATTTTCGGGGTATGGCTTATATTTCACAAATGCGAAAAAATCCTGCTATGGCTTATTTTATGACTACGTCTTAAAATAGGGGAAACAGGGTACAT
The DNA here is from genome assembly GCA_034642065.1 of Darevskia nairensis. Taxonomy (NCBI): domain Eukaryota; kingdom Metazoa; phylum Chordata; class Lepidosauria; order Squamata; family Lacertidae; genus Darevskia; species Darevskia nairensis. The sequence continues at coordinate 529,961 of JAWWNI010000010.1, forward strand.
ATCCACCAAGCAAACTCTGTCCTCGCTGGACTCCTTTTGGAATTTCTCCCTTTCCTTTACTTCCCCTCCCCATACCAAAAAAAAAAGCGGTTTTGACTCTGCTATGCAGGGCCAAACTTGCAAGACTTCCTTAGTTGCTGCTGTTGCATCAAAGAGCTGAAACACATCTTGGTGACGACACTGGCACTAGCCAGTTGATGCCGTCCACAGTTGACTTTGGTTGGAAGCTTGCAGAAAAGATAATTTATGTTGAGAGAAAGGAGGATTTGCAGAGCTCAGCCCTGGAGAGGAAGTGGTGAACACGATAAGGGTGCTACCAATGCTTTAGATGTGCCTGTCCTCACCCAGAGTGTTTCTGAGCCACACGCAGAACGTCTTGTGCAATTTGCCACAGAAGTGTTTCTCGGAACAGAAATGACCTCCTTGCTCCTGAACTTTATTGCAAAAGAAACCCAGCCGTTTCAACATGCGCAGGCCGCTCAGGACCGAACAGCCCCGCGCGCACTGTTTTGCTGCATGCGGGTGGCAACGGTGCAAAACCAGCCCACCGCAGAACGAGCCCTCAATCCGCCCACGTTCCTAGGCCGAATCACGAAACCCGGCTCACCTTCGTAGCAGTCGCGCACCGAGTCAAAATAAACGTAGTATTGGTGGCTGCCTATCAGCAAAAGGCTGAGCCACGAGTCGAAGGCGTAGATGGGCACGATGAACAGGATACGGATGATGTAGCGCTGCTCATTGGGGATGGTGTAGCTTTTCAGGTGCAAGAAGATCTGGAAGAAAAGGAACGGGCAAGGCTGTGTGTCAGGGATGTGCCCACCCCTGCCAGTCCGGCACTGAGTGCATACAGGGAGCCTCAGCCTGTGTTGAAGACGGATTCATCTCAGAGCGAGTCTGCCAGCCCCTCTTCGGGGGAGGAGCAGTTAGTGGGTGGGAGCCAGGGAGTGAGAGGTCTCCAGGCAGATGCAGAGAGACCTGGCACCACCCAGCAGACTCGCTCGGAGGGGGAGACGTCAGTTTCACGTAGCGTAGAAGGAGAAGGAGGCAATTTAGAGTGCCGAGACTTTGGTGTTGGCGCCAAAACAGAAGGGGGGCACTTCTGGATTCTGCGAGCGACTAGGCAGTCATGTTTGAACTGAACTCTGCACTGTACATACTTTGCACAATAAAAATGACACAAAGACAAGAAGGATTTGGTCTTTACCCTGTTTCCCCTTTTTTAATACGTAGTCATAAAGTAAGCCATGGCAGGGTTTTTTTACCTTTGTGAGAAATAAGACGTACCCCAAAAGTAAGCCATGGTGCCGCCATTGTTCCCGTCGCCTCCTCAGCCCCTCCTGCATGCGCAGGGAGCCAGCGAACCAGTGAGAGGCACGGGGGGGAAACGCGCCTCTTGCAGAGTTCTGCCCCGCCTGCTTAGCGCGTAGGGAGAGGCGGGGGGGGGGGGGAAGAGCCTCTTCCTGCCCCACCTGTTCCCCGTGCGCAGGGAGCCAGCGAACCAGAGAGAGGCACGGGGGGAAACGCGCCTCTTGCGGAGTTCTGCCCCGCCTGCTCAGTGCGCAGGGGGAGGCTGTACCGTACCATACCGACGTAATAAAAATAAGACATCCCCCGAAAATAAGCCACCCTGTGTTTTTTTGAGGAAAAAAAATTATAAGACGGTGTCTTAAAAAGCGGGGAAAGACGGTACTATTGAGCAACCGATAAGGGAACCTGACACTGTGGGAAGCAGGCCATCTATTCCAGAGAAACACAAGAGAGCAAGCGTCTCCCATCCTCAGCTGTCAGCCACACCGTCTGAGACCGATGGGAGTTGGGAGTCTGCAACCTCCAGAGGCATCCCTGGTGTGGACAACACTGAGCTAGACAAATCTATCATCTTGGCAAAAGGCCATTTTCAATGTTCTTTTGTTAATCAGCCTTGTCTTTAGAACATGAGGACTAGAATCTTTTTCTAAGCGCAAGCCTACAGCTCATTGGAATGCAATGCATGCAACGCACTTGTAGTGCATGGAGAATATCCAAGGTTCAATCTCTGGCATCTCCGAGCAGAGCTGGGAGAGAACCTTGTCCATAGCCCCAGAAAGCTGCTGCCAGTCAGTGTAAGCGATATTGAGATCCATGGACCATGGGCCTGACTCAGTGTAAGGCAGCTTCCTTTGTTCCTAGGAATCATGCTTGGTAAGATCAGGAGGGGCCCATTTAAATTGCTGCGGCACCTTCCAAAAAACTTAACACAAAGATGTGTCACTGTTAAGTGGTGTTTATTAAAAAGGCCAAGGCTCTATACGTCAACCTTTCCCCCATTTGGTGGCCTCCTGACAATGCTTGCCCCCAACTTGTGTCTTCCCTTGGCATGCTGGGAGTTGTAGTCCAACATCATCCGGAGGGCATGAAGTTGGGAAAGGTGAACAATGGTAAAAAGCCCTGTTATATTATTATTATTATTATTATTATTATTATTATTATTATTATTCCTTTCCCCCAGACTGGGACTCAAAGCAACTTACACAAATTTAAACAGCACAGATAAAGTACAAAAAGCTAAAAAAAAATACATACTTTTCTAAAAAATTGTTTAGGGGTACATGCTCTCGTTTTGACTCAAGAAAACCACCATTTTATAGTTCAAATCGGGAAAAACAAATACAGCAAATGGGACAAAAGTACAAAGATTCACAAAATGTTTAGGGGTATGCGTACCCCCCCTGCGTACCCCTAGGGGGGAAAGCACTGCATACAAGACAATTGTTAAAAAGGTAATTAAATGTTTTTATTACCAGTATTTTAATAACAACACAGCACTATTTAAAAGCCCGTTCTTTAAAAAAACAGCCCGTTCCCAAAGGAATAAAATGGTCTTCACCTGCCGGCAGAAGGACAACTAGGAGGGAGTCAGCCTAACTTATTTGGGCTGGAGTTCCAAAGTTCTTTGGGAACAAGTCCTCTCCCGTATCTCCACCAAGCATGCCCTTATGGGTGGCAGAACTGAGAAAAGGGCCTCCCCAAAAGATCTCGGCGCCCGAGACACGTCTCTACCTTGAGGAGAAGGTCTTTGCAGCTTCCCCCAACTTACCTGGTGGCAAGTGATGACGAGGGCAGCCCACACAAAGAGGCCAGAGATCACCTTGGCGGCCGAAGTGGTCAGGAAGAGATGCTGGCTGTCTTGGGAGTGGTTCTGGTCGGCCCTCAGCTGGGAGCCATCGCCTACGACCAGGGGGCTCACGGAGCCCACTGCCGACGGGAGGAGATCCAAGCGCAGTGTGGCAGGAGACATGCTGCTGCGCGGAGAAGACTCGTTGGCCAGCGTTGCGTTGTTCATCTGGCGGAGACGAGAGAGAGCAAAGGTGAGCTATCGGGAGATAAAAAGGTAACCTATGACACCTCTGCAGGAGGCACGGCGGAGAATCAGTGAACAGAGGGCTTTGTGTTTGCTCTCAGCTCTTCGCGATGACAGCTTTTATTGCACCCTTTTATTGTCCAAGGTCAGAATGGCAGACATGGCAGAGTTTATACACAGCTTCGTTAAACGAACCCTTGCCTGGAGCACACTTTTAGTTGACAGGTATTCAGACTGAGACTTGGTATAAAATAAGAAAGCTTGCATTTATTACAGGAAGTACATTCTTGATAGGGATGCGGGTGGCGCTGTGGTCTAAACCACAGAGCCTTGGGCTTGCCGATCGGAAGGTCGGCGGTTCGAATCCCCATGACGGGGTGAGCTCCTGTTGCTTGGTCCCTGCTCCTGCCAACCTAGCAGTTTGAAAGCATGTCAAAGTGCAAGTAGATAAATAGGTACCACTCCGGCGGGAAGGTAAACAGCGTTTCCGTGCGCTATTCTGGGTCACCAGAAGCGGCTTACTCATGCTGGCCACATGACCTGGAAGCTGTCTGTGGACAAACGCTGGCTCCCTCGGCCAGTAAAGCAAGATGAGCGCCGCAACCCCAGAGTCATTCATGACTGGACCGAATGGTCAGGGGTACCTTTACCTTTTCCCAGTAGTGATGTATGGAAGCGAGAGCTGGACCATAAAGAAGGCTGATTGCAGAAGAATTGATGCTTTTGAATTATGGTGCTGGAGGAGACTCTTGAGAGTCCCATGGACTGCAAGAAGATCAAACCTATCCATTCTGAAGGAAATCAGCCCCGAGTGCTCACTGGAAGGACAGATCCGGAAGCTGAGGCTCCAAGACTTTGGCCACCTCATGAGAAGAGAAGACTCCCTGGAAAAGACCCTGATGTTGGGAAAGATGGAGGGCACAAGGAGAAGGGGACGACAGAGGACGAGATGGTTGGACAGTGTTCTCGAAACTACCAACTCATGTCTGACCAACTGCGGGAGGCAGTGGAAGAGAGGAGTGCCTGGTGTGCTCTGGTCCATGGGGTCACAAAGAGTTGGACACGACTAAACGACACCTTTACCTTTACATTCTTGATAGGAACCAGAGAATTGTAGCGTCGGAAGGGACCCTGAGGGTCATCTAATCTAACCCCCTGCAATGCAGGAATCTCAACAAAAGCATGCATGACAGTTGGCCATCCAACCTCTGCTTAAAAACCTCCAGGGAAGGAGAGTCAATCGCCTTCTGAGGAGTCCATTCCACTGTCAAACTGCTCTTAACCTCAGAACATTTCCCCTGATGTTTAGTTCCCTTTCTTATCATTTGAATCCATTGGTTTGGGTCCTATCTTCTGGAGCAGCAGGGCAGAAGCTTGCTCCATCTTCCATGAGGAAGCCCTTTAGATATTTGAAGATTTCTATCATGTCACCTCTCTTTTCTTCTCCAGGAGAAACATATCCAGCTCCCTTAATTGTTCCGCATAAGGCTTGGGTTTCCAGACCCTTTATCATCCTGGTTGCCCTCCTCTGCACACCTTTCCAGCTCATCAATATCCTCAAACTGTGGTGGCCAGAACTGGACACAATACTGTAGCTGGGGTCTGAAATGCTAGCTAACCATCTGGAGAAACCAAGAAGTCATCCTTGCTCTTTTGTTCTCAGAAGGTAGTTCCAATATGACCTCATGCCTCAAGGTCCAGAGAAAGTAAGTGATGAGCAGAAGAAGTTGTAAAGCTAAGATTTATCGCACTAAACATCAAAAAGACAAAGAGAAGTCAGCAGAGATCTACTGGGATGGCCTGGGAAGCTGAAGGTTTCACACAGCCCTGCAAAAATAGTAATAATTAATTAATTAATTAATTAATGCATACACCGCCCATCTGGCTGGGTTTTCCCAGCCACTCTGGACAGCGCTCAACAGAATATTAAAAGCACAACAAAACGTCAAACATTAAAAGCTTCCCTAAACAGGGCTGCCTTCACACGTCTTCTAAAAGTCAGATAGTTGTTTTATCTCCTTGACATCTGGTGGGAGGGCGTTCCACAGGGTGGGTGACACTACCGAGAAGGCCCTCTGCCTGGTTCCCTGTAACGTCACTTTTCACAGGGAGGGAACCGCCAGAAGGCCCTCGGAGCTGGACCTCAGTGTCCGGCCATGCAAACCCCTCCAGCAGCAACCTTGCAAGGTAGCTAAGCTCTGTGTGTGTGTGTGTGTGTGTGTGTGTGTGTGTGTGTGTGTGTGTGTGTGTGTGTGAGAGAGAGAGAGAGAGAGAGAGAGAGAGAGAGATTAGCCAAAGGTTAGCCACTGAACTTGCTGATCGAGCAGAGATTAGAACCTTCTTCTTCCTGGTCTCTGCCCAACACTCTCCACCACTAAACCACACAGATTCTATTTTGCAATTCCACATGGAGAAGTCATTTTCCTCGAAGTCACAGCTTGCTTGTTAAAGAACACAAACACACAATCAGAAATGAGGAACCTGGACCTCCCCAGATATTGCTGGATGCTTAGCTGCCATCAGCCCCAGCCAGCAGGGCCAAAGCTCAGCGGTGAGGGGACCTGCCCTCCAGAAACATCAGGCCCTCCAAAGGTTTCCCATCCCCAAGTTGGTTTAATATACAAATGCCCAGCCCTTCAGGCAGTGGTTCTCTTTTTTCCTGTACCACACTTGGAGAATAAAAATTTGCTCTCGCCATGTCAATTTTTTAATTGATTAGAAATACATTGGAAAACAAAAAGAAACAACTGCTAGCAGTGCTTGATTTACAATATAGAACATGACTACGTTATAATATGATCGGGGATATCCAGAAAGTACAAAACAATGCAGCGACATAAGAACAGGAATCATTCTCAAAATATAATTTTAAATGAGTTGTCCCCAGCATTCTGTTCCAACTGTGATTCTGTGATTCTTCCATTAGCTTCGGCTGTTGGCCTCGTTGTGTCCCTATCTGGACAGGTAGCCTAACCTCTGTTGTTTACGCTCTAGGTTAGATTACTGCAATGCGTTATATGTAGGGCTGCCTCTGAAGACTGTTCAGAAACTTCAGCTGGTGCAGAATTCAGCAGCCAGCTTGCTCACCGGGGCAAGACAGTGTGAGCATATTAAGGTAAAAAAAAGGTAAAAGACCCCTGGATGGTTAAGTCCAGTCAAAGGCGACTATGGGGTTGCGGCGCTCATCTCGCTTTCAGGACGAGGGAGCCAGCGTTTGTCCACAGACAGCTTTCCGGGTCATGTGGCCAGCATGACTAAACAGCTTCTGGTGCAATGGGACACCGTGACAGAAACCAGAGCGCACGAAAATGCCATTTACCTTCCCGCCAGAGCGGTACCTATTTATCTACTCGCACTGGTGTGCCTTCGAACTGCTAGGTGGGCAGGAGCTGGGACCGAGCAACGGGAGCTCACCCCGTCGTGGGGATTCAAACCGCCAACCTTCTGATTGGCAAGCCCTAGGCTCTGTGGTTTAGACCACAGCGCCACCCGCATCCCTTTTCAGCATATTACCCTGATCCTGGCCCAACTGCAGCTGGCTGGCAATTACCGTATTTTTTCGTGTATAAGACTAGGTATTTTTCCTAATAAATTATGTCAAAGATTAGGGGGTGTCTTATACATGGATAGTGCTGAGGCCATTTTCTTAAATCTGAGTCGCCAAAAATAGGGGGCATCTTATACATGGGGGCGTCTTATAGATTGAAAAATACGGTAGTTTCTGGGCCCAATTCAAAGTGCTGGTTTTGTCCTATAAAGCCTTAAACAGCTCAGGGCTGCAATATCTCAAGGATCGCCTCTCACCGTAGGAACCTACCTGGACCCTGTGATCATCCTCTGAGGCCCCTTTTCATGTGTCTCCTCCATGAGAGGTCCAGAGGGTGGCGATGCGAGGACAGGCCTATTCTGCAGTGGCACCCCACAGGTAGAATGCTCTCCCCAAGGAGGTTCATCTGCTTCCTTCATTATATACCTTTTGGTGATTAACATCTTATACCTCTTTTAAATGTGTTTGTGGGAGGGGGTTTATTGGCTTGTATGTGTTCTTGTTCTTGTTTTTATTATATACTTTGTCTTTTGATATATATATTTTTTAGTTTTTAAATTTCTTTATTGAACTTAAAAAAAAAACACACCATAACACAAAATCAAAACCATCCATAACAAATAAAAAACAAATATCTATATATATAAAATCATTCAAGTTGGATGTTTGTTAACAATCGCCTTTCTCTGTAACCCCTTGATCGATTCCGTTCAAATTTGGACACAACATCCCATGCCCATATGGGAGTGATCATATGTACTTACATTGCACAAATACCACACCTTTCCCAGGTAAAAATGTGATTTTGTGCAAAAAAGAGACTGAAGTGGGCGAAGCGTGAGAAGGGGAAGAAAAGGGGGAAAGCAGGAACAAAAGGAAGCAGGAACAAAAGGAAATCAAGACGAATGAAAATTATATTAACGCTGTCGGAAGAAAGCTAGGAATAACCAAATAAGATATAACTTGTGGCTTACTATAACGGAGCATTCTTTATTGCAAAAAGGAAGATCACACATACAAACATCCTGAGTTGGAAAGAGGGTTTGCAGGTGGAGAAGCTGCATAAGGCTTGTTAAAACAACGAGAGGAGAAGAAAATGGCGACGGCGTGCTGAATAGAATGAGAAAGCAAACAGAGGTGTAGAGAACTAATTTTAAATGTATATTTATCTAGTGCACTATTTGTCTCTGTTTGAGATAATTACTTAACCAAGATGTTATATCTTCCTAAACTTCTCTGGTGTACAACAGAAGTTATTCAACAGCTGGCACAGATTTCACAGTATTGCAATCTTTGTCTTTTTATATTGTATCTGTTATGTTGTGAACTGTCCCGAGATCTATGGGTGAAGGGCGGTATACAAATTTAATTAATAAAATAAACAAATGGATGGACCATTGGGTCTGACTCAGCAAACTACAGCGCTGTATGTTCCCAAACCCTCTATTTCTAAACAGGAAACTCGGTTATTCAGCGGTTCGGCAGGCACGATTGCAATCTCCTTCTAACCACCGGTTGAAGTGACTCTCGCTTCTTTGGTTTTAGATAAAGCAAGATTTTCAACTCTTGTTTCTCTGGCTTCGCTTTCTTCACTAGCCCCATGGATTGCAGAAATTCTCCTGGGGGCGACAACCGACATCCGTCGCAGAATTCTTTAAAAAGCAGGGCTTTCTTGGCTGATGGCTTTGCACCTTTCCCCGTTCTTGGTGCTCTTCCTGTTATAGTTTGCTCAATCCAAACTGCCCAGAAGACAATGATTCTTTTGCCAGCAGAAGCAACAGAGCCAGCATTTCCCAGGGTGTCTCGTTCCCAGCATCAAACTAATAATACATTTGTATTTTTAGGCGGTGGACGACACGGTTCCATCTTTAGATGTCATTCCTTACATTTATCAAGGCTTCTATTTTGGGACTACTCCTTTAAAGAAGAAACACACCAACGTTTCCAATAACCGCAACAAGTGTCCAAGCGCCCCGCTGGCTAGGGCTGATGGGAGTTGTAGTCCAAAACACCTGGAAGGCTCCAGGTTCAGAGAAGGCTGTCCTAAAGCAATAGAGGGCAGCCTGTGGGCCAGATCCGGCCTCCAGCAGACGTATATTCAAGCCACAATAAAGCTCATGTATTTACTTCTGGTGCTGGAGGAGACTCTTGAGAGTCCCATGGACTGCAAGAAGATCAAACCTATCTTCTTGCAGTCTGAAGGAAATCAGCCCTGAGTGCTCACTGGAAGGACAGATCCTGAAGCTGAGGCTCCAAGACTTTGGCCACCTCATGAGAAGAGAAGACTCCCTGGAAAAGACCCTGATTGAGGGCACAAGGAGAAGGGGACGACAGAGGACGAGGTGGTTGGACAGTGTTCTCGAAGCTACCAACATGAGTCTGACCAAACTGTGGGAGGCAGTGGAAGACAGGAGTGCCTGGTGTGCTCTGGTCCATGGGGTCACGAAGAGGCGGACACGACTAAACGACAACAACAACAGGCAGATAGATAGATAGATGATAGATAGATAGATAGATAGATAGATAGATAGATAGACAGATAGATAGATATAGATGATAGATAGATAGACAGTGGAAGACAGGAGGGCCTGGCGTGCTCTGGTCCATGGGGTCACGAAGAGGCGGACACGACTAAACAACAACAGGCAGATAGATAGATGGATGGATAGATAGATAGACAGTGGAAGACAGGAGGGCCTGGCGTGCTCTGGTCCATGGGGTCACGAAGAGTCGGACATGACTAAACAACAACAACATCTACTTCTGAAGAATAAGAAGCAAATCAAGCACAATGCAGTTTTCATATAACTACGGGATGGGGAACCTGTGGCCATCCGGATGTTGTTGGACCAAATCTCTCCATCACTCCAACCTGGGCCAGGCTGAAAGGAACCATTGAGATTTGGAGTTCCTCACTCCCAATGCAATTTTATTGCTGCTTTGCTCCCAATAGTGAATCCAATGGTCAGGAAGGCTGTTTCTGCACGTGCTGGAGAGCAGGGTGGATTTGATGTACCGGTAAATCAAATTGATTTAAATCACGATTTAAATCACTAGTCAGTAAGATTTTATTTAAATCGTATTTTTTTAAAACAGAAAGGCATTCCTGCTGGTATAATTGACGAATAGCCTTTGGACTATAATGTAACTTAAATAGAAAAAACAAAATAAAATAAAAAAATTCCTTCCAGTAGCACCTTAGAGACCAACTAAGTTTGTTCTTGGTATGAGCTTTCGTGTGCATGCACACTTCTTCAGATAGCACACGAAAGCTCATACCAAGAACAAACTTAGTTGGTCTCTAAGGTGCTACTGGAAGGAATTTTTTTATTTTATTTTGTTTTGACTATGACAGACCAACACGGCTATCTACCTATAACTTAAATAGAAAACAATCTTTAGAAAGATTTTTTCCTCCAAAAGCATTTTATTTAAAAAAATCAAATTTAAATAAAAAAAATCTGATTTAAATAAAAAACAACCCAATTGTTATTTTTTTTATCATTGATGTTTATCCACGCTGTAGAAGGAACGAGCGATACCAGTCAATCGTTTGCCAAAAGATCCTACTGCAGAAACTGAGCGCAGGAGAGGCTGCGGAGCGGATCTCGCAGCAAAATGTGCATGAGAACATTGGGCCGGCACAGAAGCCTGTTTAGCAGCATGGAAACAGGGCAGGGTGTGGATATTCTCAGATGCTCCAACTGTTCCTGCTTATCAGGAGTGGCGCCTCTTTTCTGGTCCTGCTCTCTATTTATGCCTCTTGGTTCTGCCTCCTTGTGAGAAGCAAGAACGTAGCAAGCCACTTAAAGGAGTCTGCCCAAAAGATGGAAAGGTCTGGAGGTTGGGATGGAAAAGTCCCCCTTTTCCCATAGTTTCCCCCCCATAGAGCTGGAAAAGTACCATGAAGCTCATCTAGTCCAACCCCCTGCAATGCACAAATATTTTGCCCAAGGTGGGACTCGAACCCATGACCCTTGAGATTAAGAGTCTCATGCTCTACCAACGGGGCTCTCTCAGCTTTGTTGTTATACACAAGAAACTCCTAGAACAGGAGCTCCTCCTTCATCCACACTTCTTAAGATGGTACCAGATGTCTGTCACCTTTGTGACTCTTAAAGGTAAAGGGACCCCTGACCGTTAGGTCCAGTCGTGTCCGACTTGGGTTGCGGTACTCATCTTGCTTTACTGGCTGAGGGAGCCGGCGTTTGTCCACAGACAGCTTCAGGGTCATGTGGCCAGCAGGACTAAGCCGCTTCTGGCGAACCAAAGCAGCGCACGGAAATGCAGTTTACCTTCCCGCCGGAGCGATACCTATTTATCTACTTGCACTGGTGTGTTTTTGAACTGCTAGGTTGGCAGGCGCTGGGACCGAACAATGGGAGCTCACCCCGTCACGGGGATTCGAACCGCCGACCTTCTGATCGGCAAGCCCTAGGCTCTGTGGTTTAGACCACAGCGTCACCCACGTCCCTTGTGACTCTTATATACATGTAATTAACCATGCATGGGGGTTTGGAGGGATAATCAGATAAACTGATTAAAAATAAATTAATCAAACTGATCAATTAAAGTCTGCGGTACCAATACCAATTTGGACAGCCAATCATTTAAAGAAGCCCACCCAATTCATTCATAGATTGTAGGTGGGCCTGTAACCATTCAATCCCTCCCAGACGACCTGATCATTGAAAATTCACCCCCATAGTTTTGCAAGGAGATCAGACAACGCCAGCTATTTCCTGAGAATTTGTTGTGATTCAATTCTGGGGAGGTCAGATGAAACTGCATGAAACAGTTGCTATCCCAGTGCATTTTGCCATCGCTTTCCTTATCGCCATTAAGGAGCAGGATTGCTTTACAAGAGCTCCAAATCAACTTTTGTTGCCCAAGATGAATTTCCTGGTATGTGATTGATACCCACATGAAAATTGCAGCGGCCCTGGAGAGCCCTGAATTAAGGCTGCTTTTTAAGCAAATTTGCTCTATTGCTGTAAGAAATTGATCTTTTAGGACTCCCAGCCTATTGACATCAGCCAAAGTCTAACCAGATACATAGAACACTGGTTGTGTTTTAATCCATTTTGGGTTTATCGGCGATTCTAGTTATTTTTTCTAAATAGTTGTTCTTATCTGTTTTTATCATAATTCTATTGTTTTGTTCTTTTTGTAAACCGCTTTGGCCAGGTTTTATTGCAATCAAGCGGTATATAAATTTTATGAAATAAACAAACACTGACCTCTCAAAACAGCTGCTTCTTAGATTTAGAAAGAAGTTAGATTTAGATTTAGATTTAGAAAGAAGTTCCAACTTCATAAACCACTTATTCTCCCCCCCTCTCTCTCTCACACACACACATACACACATGTCAGGGACGTCTTAGCCATAGAGGCTAGTGGCGCAGGGAACCACGGCGCCAAGTTCTGGAGGGCGCCAGGGAAGAGGCAGAGGCTGGACGTGGCGCCTCCCGGCATCAGCTCGCCGCCCTTACCGGCCTCCGCCATGCCGCGCCGCGCCCGGAGCCTCCTCCCTGCTGGAGGAGCCGCCCTCCAGCCCCACCGGCAGCGCCACCCTCACCCGCCTCCACCATACCGCGCCGTGCCCGGAGCTTCCGTCCCGCTGGAGGAGCCGCCCTCCAGCTGCTGCCTGCCCAGAGGGAAATATGGGGGTGGGGGGGCTCCGGTGCGATCCTTGCACCACGGCGCCAGATAAGCTTAAGACGGCCCTGACACACGTACATAACACAGTTAACACACTCTGGGAACAAACATGCCCTAAGCTTTCCGCTTCATCCATTAAAGGTTGCCCAGTAAACTGACCCAACCTAAATTTTACAGCGTGCGCAACCATCAAGGAAAATCTGCTTAAAATGATGTACCGTTGGTACATTACCCCGGAGAAGTTGTCTAAAACCTACAAAAACCAATCTAGTGTATGCTGGAAATGCAAAAAAGAGGTAGGCACATTTTATCACTTATGGTGGGAATGTAAAGTAATGAAGGGATTCTGGAACGAAGTTTATGAGGAATTAAAAAAATTATTTAGAATATCTTTTATAAAGAAGCCAGAAGAATTTCTATTGGGATTAATATCGGATGAATTTCCTAAAAACAATATTAATGTATTTTTGTATGCCACCGCAGCGGCAAGGCTGCTTATTGCCAAAAACTGGAAGGGGGATAGAATGCCAACAATATCTGAATGGAGAGTTAAGATGGGAGAGATGGTGGAAATGGCTAGACTCACAGCTAATATTAGAGGTCGATCAAACCAAGAAATGGAAAAAGAGTGGGGAAGGGTGAGAGAATATATGGATATATCATGCTCCGGAATCAATATATTAACTAATATAGTGTAAAATGTGCAAGTTAAAAAGTAAAAAGTAAACGGAAGACAAGAAATTAAGAATATAAGATTAATTATTGGAAGTAGTAACACAACTTACGATAGGGAAGAAGAGTATAGAATAAATAAAATCACGCATAGGCAAGGGGGAGAGGGGGGTTGGGGTGGGGGAATAAGGGGAACGGGAAAGACAATGTACCCTATATACTCGAGTATAAGCCTAGTTTTTCAGCACATTTTTTGTGCTGAAAAAGCCGCCCTCGGCTTATACTCGAGTGAGGCAGGCAGTGGCTCCTATGAAGCTTTCCCAGGTTTTTTGTGGTAAAATTGGGTGCCTCGGCTTATATTCGGGTCGGCTTATACTCGAGTATATACGGTAATTGTAAAGAGAATATTTGTTTGACTTTCTTTCTTTGTGTGTATTTTGTATGTCTTTTTTTGATGTTTTTTGATGTTTACGATCAATAAAGTTTATTAAATAAATAAATAAAGTGACCCAACCTCGCACCCGTAACAGGGTAAGACTCGCATTCAAGCTCCTCTGGAGATGCATTAATATTTCCCTGTTCTAGCTCTTCCCATTACACTCAAATATAAGATTGAAGTATACAATGGGGAAAGATGGGGAGTCGGGTGGGAAGGGATGGGGAGATGGAGAGGAGTTGGGGGTAATTAGTAAATATATTCAATCAATGTTAAGGGATAGAATGTAACAGGTATCGATTCGCTTAGTATTCAATAGGATTGACTCTGTATGGAAGGAAGGAGGGAGGACAGTATGGTGTTTATTTTATTTTATTTGTAACTGAAGCTTTACTATGTTTTGTTTTGTTTTGTTTTCTTTCGTTCCTTTATACTTTCTCAACTAAGGTTTAGTTGAGAGAAGAGGAATATTGCATTAGATACAGGTAACGTATTCAGTCAATAGTATTTAACAAAAAGTTTTCTTGTATAAAAACGAAAACACAATGCATACAAAATGTATATAAATGTATGTATATAAAAGAAGACTGAATTGTACATGTTATAACCAATAACTGATTAATAAAGGTTTTTTCATATTCAAAAATAAATAAATAAATAAATAAATTCCCTGTTCACACCAATGAGCAATAGAAAAATCATCCTGATATTTCCAGCAACCGCTTCCACCCCATCAGACGCACACTTCTGCTACCTTCTCAGGTGAGCCTCCCTCCCGCTCCCCTCTGCGACACACGTGCCACTCACCCCAGAGTTTTACGCCCTTGCAGGAGAAGAGCTTCGGATCTCTTCAGCTGACGAACCCACCAGCGTCTAAAAATACTCCTCTTCGTGCTCTCAGAAGAACGGGGAGGCGGGGAGAACACTGGGCAGAGGAATTCAGGAGGCAGACGAGCAGCCCCAACTGCTGGGGGGGGCCTGGGTGGTCCCACAGGGCAGCGGCTCAGAGCTCAGCCCGAGGGACACCTGCATGGAAAGGAGGAGAGAGGCAGAAGAGGCAGGCGTGAGCAAGGGATCAGCTAGCCACCAGTTCCCCCCAGGGGATCCTAGCTGGCAGAGGAAACGGCTCCTGGGGCCAAGCAGGTACCGCCTGGCAGAGTCCAGCAAGTAAACATTAACTGGGCTGCAAAGATAGTCACTAGGCTGATGTCACGAGAAAGGAAGCAGCAAAGGGCACAGCATTTGTTTCCAACGCCAAACTTCTTCCTTATCCGCTCTGCGAACCAGTCTTGGAAAGGGAAGGGCCACAATCCAGCGTTCAGGCACCTGCTTGCGTGTCAGGGGCCCCAGGTTTCCACCCTGGGCATCTTCAGGCAGGGCTGGGAGGAGCTCCTCCCTGGAACCCTTGAGAGTCACTGCCAGTCAGAGCGGGCAATACTGAAGGAGCATCTCCACCCTCTGCATTCAGCCCGGACACTGAGGTCCAGCTCCGAGGGCCTTCCGGCGGTTCCCTCCCTGTGAGAAGTGAGGTTGCAGGGAACCAGGCAGAGGGCCTTCTTAGTGGTGGCGCCCTTAAATAGAAAACTATCTTTAGAAAGATTTTTCCTCCCAAAGCATTTTATTTTAAAAATCCGATTTAAATTTTTAAAAATCCAATTTAAATAAATAAAAAAGGACTTAAATTTAAAAATCTGAATTTTTAAAATTATTTTTTAAATCATTGATTTTTATCCACCGTGTTCTCTACCATTGAACCATACCAATCCCCACCACCCACCACACACACACACACACACACACACACACACACACACACCGGTCTTTATCTCGTTCAGATCTAGCCCTCTAAGCATTTGATTGGCAACATTCGTAAGTCCTTTGATGCTGAGGTTCTGCTCAAATTTTCAATGAAGCCGAAGGCTCAATTGCAAGGAAGCTCGGACTGGACAGCCACATCCTCCTAACATTTGCAGAGGCCAAAACCAGCTTGGAAGAGGAGCTGTGAGCCAGTGTGGTGTAGTGGTTAAGAGTGGTTGACTTGTAATCTGGTGAACCGGGTTCGCGTCTCCGCTCCTCCACATGCAGCTGCTGGGTGACCTTGGGCTAGTCACACTTCTCTGAAGTCTCTCAGCCCCACTCACCCCACAGAGCGTTTGTTGTGGGGGAGGAAGGGAAAGGAGAATGTGAGCCGCTTTGAGACTCCTTCGGGTAGTGATAAAGCGGGATATCAAATCCAAACTCTTCTTCTTCTTCTTCTTGAGCACATTTAATCTCGAGACTTACATTTTGCAACATCTCGCATCAGGTTTCAGAACATCAACAAGTACAATCTTTTGGGAACACACTGACCTGTGATGGTATAAACATGTACCACCACAGTCCCTGAAGCTGAAAAACGAAATTTCTCGGCTGAGGGGATGTAACAGATGCTCAGAAAAATGGATAGGAAGCCTTGGGCTTCACTCCTCGGCACACTTTCCTACGAGTAGGCACCCACTGAACACAATGGGGCTTACTTCAGAGTAAACAGGCCCAAGACTGCAGTGGATATATAGAACATAGCCATTGTGACTACCAGCCATTGATCTCCATCTCCTCCTAATTTTTTAAACCATCCAGGTTGGCGGCGGGCGCTGCCTCCTGCAGAAGTGAGTTCCACAGTTTAACAAGGCCCTGTGTGAAAAAGTCCTTTCTTTTATCTGTCCTGAATCTGCCAGCCTCCAGCTTCATTGCATGTCTGTGAGTTCTAGTGTTACGGGAGAGGGCTTCTCCCGTCCACTGTCTACCTGCCATGTATAATTTCAGACACTTTGCTATCATGCCACCCATTTTTTACACGCTTTCTCCTCTAAACTAAAAAAAAAACCAAATGCTGCAACCTTCCTCACAGGGGAGCCACCAGTTGAAAAACCTGCCGTCCGAAAAAACCTGTTTCGTTGCAAACACACAGAGCCGGGGAAAACATGCTGTTAAAAACAAGAGAGCGTTTTGCCTGGATTCCCGTGAATCTTACCCGGCAACATTGCAGTTCAGAAACAAGCCTTTTACCCACTGCTTCCTAGAACTCTAGCAAATAAGCAAAGCTGTGGAACCACACCCTAAACCTCTGTTTGCTTTCCAGTAAGAGTGTGGCATGGAGCTTATCATGCTCCCAGCTAGACAAGTCCGCTTGCAGGAACCTGGTTAATCATTCCCCCTGACTTTGGTTGGCCAAGCTGCCTTATCAACATGAGGCCACAACATGAGAGACTTCCCAGGTATACTAGTGTATTTTTCTATTTAAATACAGTGGTACCTCTGGTTGCGAATGGGTTGCGAGCTCGTATCCTGAAGCGCCGTATCTGTGCATGCTTGCCGCGCGATTCGGCGCTTCTGTGCATGCGCATGACATCATTTTGCGCGTCTGCGCATGCGCGAATTGCCGAACCCGGAAGTAACCCGTTCCAGTACTTCCGAGTTCGGCTCGTTCATATCCCGTGACGAACGCAACATGAAGCATTCGTAACACGAGGTACGACTGTAGTCCTATTTAAAAAGAAGTATAAAAGATAGAGCCCTTCATTTGGTGGCTGTCTGATACAGTGGTACCTCAGAAGTCAAACGGAATCCCATGGTCCCAGCGGCCACTCCCAGTCACCAGTCTAGCTGCCGCATTCTGGATTAATTGCCGTTTCCGGGTCACCTTCAAAGGTAGCCCCACGTAGAGCGCATTGCAGTAGTCCAAGCGGGAGATAACCAGAGCATGCACCACTCTGACGAGACAGTCTGCGGGCAGGTAGGGTCTCAGCCTGCGCACCAGATGGAGCTGGTAGACTGCTGCCCTGGACACAGAATTAACCTGCGCCTCCATGGACAGCTGTGAGTCCAGAATGACTCCCAGGCTGCGCACCTGGTCCTTCAGGGGCACAGTTGCCCCATTCAGGACCAGGGAGTCCCCCACACCCGCCCGCCCCCTGTCCCCCCAAAACAGTACTTCTGTCTTGTCAGGATTCAACCTCAATCTGTTAGCCGCCATCTATCCTCCAACCGCCTCCAGGCACTCACACAGGACCTTCACCGCCTTCACTGGTTGTGATTTGAAAGAGAGGTAGAGCTTTGAAAGAGAGGTAGAAAGAGAGGTACAAGCAGCAAGAGCTTCCACAGCCAGCACTGACCAGCGGAAGTGCACCAAGAGTGTTTGGGTTAAAAAGCTTATGCAGCCATGAGAGGAACAGCAGGCAGAGCCAGATGCACAGGCCTTTCAACCTCTGATTAATGCAGAACACGGCACCCAGTTATTATTTTCAAATAGTTGCTTGCCAGGAACAAGATGGCTTGCGGGGCACAGAATAATCTCATCACAGGCTTTCAAGATCACCCGGCCAACACTTTCTGCAGGGGGGAAACTACTCCCACTTGCCAGATGGGGGCCTAGATCAGTGCTGGTGAACCTGCAGCCCTATGGGTGCTCAGGATGAAAGACACAGAGCACAGCCCCCGCTGGGCTATGCCTCAACAATGCCCCACCAACTCCAAGAGTGTAACTTAGGATTCAGTGCACCCTCCTCCACGTCTCATTTAAAGCCACTTTTTTGAGCATCATGCTGCCATCTTCAAACCAGACTTCCTCAACGCAGCTGAAATCAGTGCGCCTTTCTATTGCGTAAACCCAATAAGGATTGTGGTACACAAACGTATCTTTAGAACCAAGCGCCACTGAAACCAAGGAGACCGATGGAATCAAGCCTCAAAACGTGTTTACTCAGAGGCAAATGCCACTGGTTCCCATGGGGCTGACTTGTCAGTTAAGTACATCTTGAATGCACAGCCTAAGGCAGACACAATTTTCTTTGGATTAAGCCCCCTGAAGCCCTTGCAGGGATTTTTCAAAACATCTTATATACGCCACTCAATTCAGACAATGCTGAAACACTTCTCAAGGGGATAAATTAATTCACCGGCTTTATTTTATTCCAAAAACCCTTAATTTTATTAGAGAGCCTCAAAGTGGCACCTGCATCAAGATAACATATTCTTCATGTTCAATCTGTGAATTAATCAACTGCAAGCAGATGGCTAGCATATTAAAGGGCGTTTAATGAGCTGCCCTTCTTCTTCTTCAGTGAAAGATATCAGGACTGGGACCTAAATATCATTTAACATAAATTAATTACCTCTTTCCGTGCTTAAACCCTTGTGTTCACACAGCTTTATACAAGACAGCCATTCCTTCCTCCTGAATGGAAAATATTTCTTCATACAGAGTGCTGGAATTCACTTTACCGGTAACACGACCGAGGGCGGACTTCATAATTTAGGACTGCATTTACCTACGAGTAAGCCTCAGAGAGCTGCAGGGGGGGTATTTACTTCTGAGTAGGATTGGGCCCATCACCTCCTGGCAAATAGAAGGGGAAGAAATGGAGGCAGTGAGAGATTTCACTTTATTGGGTTCCATGATCACTGCAGATGGTGACAGCAGTCACAAAATTAAAAGACGCCTGCTTCTTGGGAGAAAAGCAATGACAAACCTAGACAGCATCATAAAAAGCAAAGACATCACCTTGCCGACAAAGGTCCGTATAGTTAAAGCTATGGTTTTCCCAGTAGTAATGTACGGAAGTGAGAGCTGGACCATAAAGAAGGCTGATAGCCAAAGAATTGATGCTTTTGAATTATGGTGCTGGAGGAGACTCTTGAGAGTCCCATGGACTGCAAGAAGATCAAACTTATCCATTCTTAAAGAAATCAGCCCTGAGTGCTCACTAGAAGGACAGATCCTGAAGCTGAGGCTCCAGTACTTTGGCCACCTCATGAGAAGAGAAGACTCCCTAGAAAAGACCCTGATGTTGGGAAAGATGGAGGGCACAAGGAGAAGGGGACGACAGAGGACGAGATGGTTGGACAGTGTTCTCGAAGCTACTAACATGAGTTTGGCCAAACTGCGAGAGGCAGTGGAAGACAGGAGGGCCTGGCATGCTCTGGTCCATGGGGTCACGAAGAGTCGGACACGACTGAACGACTCAACAACAACAAAGGATTGGGCTTCAAGTGTCAGACTTTGGTTTTTAAACTCAGATGGTTTACTTCCTCATGTACTGCATAAACTATGGAACTCACTTCCGCAGGAGACGGCTGCCAAGTTGGATGACTTTAAAAGAGGAGCAGACAGATTCATGGAGGATAAGGCTCTCAATGGTTGCTAGTCATGATGGCTCTGCCCTGCCTCCACAGTCAGAGGCAGCAATGCTTCTGAATACCAGTTGCTGGAAGCCACAGGAGGGAAGAGGGATCTTGGGTTCGAGTCCTGCTTGTGGGTTTCCCATACAGGCATCTGGTTGGCCACTGTGAGAACAGGATGCTGGACTAGGTGGGCCATTGGCCTGATCCAGCAGGCTCTTCATATGTTCTTTATACTCTTTTGGTCTCTAACTTAGCTCTCAAAACAAGAGTTTTGCATTGCTGTGTTTTGTAAAACAAATATATGCCCCACTTTTTCCTTGCAGGCAAACCCAGCCAACTTAATAACAAAGGTAAACAACGTATTTAACATCCAGAACAAACGCTACCGCAACTGTATGTATAAAGAAATAATTTCACCTTGCGATACTCGAGTTCTGTTGCATGTTGCATTTTAAAAAATAAAATAAAAGTAGTGTTGTTGGTATACTATTTCTGTTTTAAAAACAAAAGCCACACTCCCAAAGTTCTCCAGGAACTCTAAAAACATCAAGCGTTTATAGCGCTTGCACACATCAACACAAACAAACTTTCTACGGCTGAATCCTTACAAGGCTAGTTGCTTGTGGAAAAGATGGGACCAGTGAAGGCTGGCGCCCCGTGGGCCTGGGATGGGGGAGGCAAGGAAGCCCAGCAGTAGGTGGCGCTAAAGAGCCAACTAATTCTAATTTTATCCCCATCCTCCTCTAATAAGGGCAAGGTTGAGATGGAGGAGGAGGAGGTTGTGCGACCCCCTGAACTGGTTGTAAGCAGGGAGACAGAGGTGGCGAGTTGAGGCTGGTGGGGCAATGCCCCCTTCCTCTGAATGGGCCAGCCTCCACTAAGATCTATAGGCTATGAGAAATGACATCGGAAAGCTAGTTAGAGTAGAAAGCGGGGCAGGGGAGACTTAAGGGGGGATCATGTGGCATAGAAATCCATGCAGAGAGAGAGAGAGAGAGAGAGAGAGAGAGAGAGAGAAGAAAAGAAGAAGAAGAAGAAGAAGAAGAAGAAGAAGGAGGAGGAGGAGGAGGAGGAGGAGGAGGAGGAAGAGGAGGAGGAATATAGCATGAGAACCACGGTGGTTTTACCGATTAGCGTCCCCGACTGCTGGGGCCTGGAAGCCCAGGGTTCAAATACACACACTTGGCCGTGAGCTCAGTGGGTGACCCTCGAGCCTGCCACAGACACTCGGCCTACCTCACAGGGTTGTTGTGAGGATTAAATGAGGAGAGAACCATGGACGCCGCTTGGAGAAACAGGTGGGCTATAACTGAATCCCCAAAAGTAAACCAACGGCCCCAGCTGGCTCCTCTACAGAAACGCCAACGATCAAAAGAAAACTTCCCGTTTTCCACGGAACTCCCCAAACGTCTCCAAGCAGCGCTGCGCGTTTCAAAGTTTGGGCTAAAGCGGGGCAGCTTCGTTTGGGGACCTGCCTGCTTCTTTCTTTGCCCAGACCAGCCGAGATCTCTCTCTCTCTCTCTAGGGCCGCTCTCGCCCCACCAGCTCCCGGGCCAGGAAGGTCTCCCCTCCTCCTCCCGGCCGCGAGCCCCCTTACTCACCTGCGTCCGGCGCGCAACAGGAGCGCACGGGCGGAGGCGAAGCTCCAGGAAGCGCGGCGCTTTCCCAGCGCGGCTTCTTCCTCTTCTCGTCCCATCCGGCCCCGGAGAGCCCTCCCTCGGCAGTACCTCCACCTGGCTTCCTTTCCCCAGAGACTCCTCCTCCTCCTCCTCCCTCCTGCTCAGCTCCAGCCTCGCCGGCCTTTGCTGTTTGCGCGTCTCCCTGGAGATGGCCCCAAACGTCGCCCGGCACCTGGGCGCTTCTTCCGCGGCGCCGCCTGCTTCCCTTCCCAGGCGCACCTGGCGCAGGTGCGCACGGAACGGAGAGCCCGGCCAAGACGGGGATGGCGATTTTCTCCACATTTCCTGGGCGAGTCAAGTCCCTTCTGGGGGCGAAGGCAGGAGCAGATAATTGTTGCTTATTTGTTTTCTTTTTATTTTTTTTTTACCATGCCTCCAAGTTGATCAAAGTGGCGCACATAATTATCCTCCCGCCACCATTTCATCCTCACACAACAACCCTGCGAGGTTGGCTGTGATGGGCCGAAGGTAAGCCAGGGAGCTTAATGGCTGAGGTGGGATTTGAACCCTGGTCTATCAAGTTTTAAGGCTCTTGCTAGTATAGCGCACTGGCTGACTTAGGTGGCAAGGCACACAACTGATCCTTGGGGACAATGTTGCGCAAAAGGGGTCTGGTTGGAGCTGTGAGCTGACAAGGGGCCGCTCCACATGGTGTATTTAAAGCTCATCCAATGCACATTGAATGTATATGACTTACCCCCCAGACTCCTGGGAACTGTTAAGGATGTTGGGAATTGTAGTTCTGTAGGGAACTACAGTTCCCAGGATTCTTTGGGAGAAAGCCATGTGTTTTAAACATATAGTATTAATCCTTTTTTAACCATTGAAAAAGCTTAGATTTACAGATACTGCAATTCAGAATAATTCAGAGAAAGAGTGGGCTTGTTTAGTGAGTGAATAACAGGAAAAGAAGTTATTTGAATTGTGTTTGTTTGCAGTAGCATTCCTGTGAGATAGGTTTGAAGAGGACGCACCCTTAATTTCAGAAATGTCATACACACACACACACACACACACACATACATATATAGTATGTAAATACCATATATATATGTAGAAGTGCTTAATTCTGTCTACCACGTGGCAGCTTCTTTGGCTCCTCAACCCCACCCCTGCCCAACCAGTTCCAGGGCTGTGCAAGAGGGCAAGCAGTTTAGGAACAGGGAGCTGTTTTGTACCGAGTCAGACCATTATTCCACCTTGCTCAGTAATTACCAGCACTGACTGGCAGCAGCTCTCCGGGGTTTTAAACCTAGAAATGCTGGGTATTGAGCCTGGGCCTTCTGCACCCAAAGAAGCACAGCCATTAAGCTCTCCCCACCCATCATCATTTTTACCCTTCTATCATCATGTCTCCCTTAAGGGCAGTTGGACCACAGCATTCCACTCAGCAGAGAAAGAAACCTGCTGGCTGCCATTTACTTCCTCCTGCCTTCAGTTTTCTGTTGCTGATTACACCTTGCTCCTTCCCCTCCTTCCTCCTGGTTTGATGTTTCACAGGAAGCCAGACTTGCTGTTCCAGTCGTTGTCCCCTCTGCCCTGCCTTCTCATGATATGCTTCTTGGGGAAAGCGTTAAGCATACTGTAGACCAGGCATAGGCAACCTTGGCTCTCCAGATGTTTTGGAACTACAACTCCCATGATCCCTAGCTAATTGACCGAGGGAGCGGGCGTACAGCTTCCGGGTCATGTGGTCAGCATGACTAAGCCGCTTCTGGCGAACCAGAGCAGCGCACGGAAACATCATTTACCTTTCTGCTGGAGTGGTACCTATTTATCTACTTGCTCTTTGACGTGCTTTCGAACTGCTAGGTTGGCAGGAGCAGGGACCGAGCAACGGGAGCTCACCCCGTCGCGGGGATTCGAACCGCCGACCTCCTGATCGGCAAGCCCTAGGCTCTGTGGTTTAACCATTCATAGAGGAGAGGGCTTATTGACAGCCCCCAGCCATGCTGGCTCTGCCCTGCCTACAAACTTGGAGGCAGTAGCGTTTTTGAATACCAGTCGCTGGAAGCCCCAGGAGCATAGCTGTCAACTTTTGGATTTGAAAATAAGGGATTTTTCCAAACTTTCGGATTTGAAAATAAGGGATGCCGCGAGGGCGGTGCAATGGCACCAAGTAGCCTCGCCACGCTGCGCTCCAGAGGCATGGCTGCGAACGGGTGAGCGAAAGAGCGAGCGCATAGACAGCAGGCAGGCTGTCTGTCTGGTTGGGCGTGAGGGTCTGGCTGCACAAGGCATGCAAGCTCCGCCCCCAGTCAGTCTCAGACTCCTTATTGGCAGCCGAGCAACGCCTCCCTGGCCGGCAGGGAGGGAGAGGAGCTGCTTCCTTTGAAATCTGGGAAATTTAAGGGATATCAACAATCCGGGATAGCAGCGGAAACGGCATTGAAATAAGGGAGTTTCCCGCAAGAAAAGGGAGGGTTGACAGCTATGCCCAGGAGAGTGTTGTTCTTGTGGTCAGATCCTGCTTGCGGGTTTCCCATTGGGGCATCTGGTTGGCCACTGTGTGAACAGCATGCTGGACGAGATGGGCCATGTTTGTGTTAAGATGCAGAGCAGGCTCCCGGTTCACCTGTTGATCATGATCACTGCATAACCTCAACGATTCTCCCGGAAATCGAAACGCATCCCAAAGCCACCACTTCCTGAGAACCAGGGAGGTGACAGATTGCCTTGCAGAGACTGTCAGATCGATGGGCCTGCTTTCTATGCCTCGCACATGTCTCGGCCTGAATTACGGCGCGCAGATGGACGCTTAGGTGCCACATAATTCCTTCCTGGCAATCGCTTGTCCAATTTGTAACTTGCAGTGGCGCCATAAAACACCCGTTTAATTGACTGCATCTGGACGCATCAGCTGCCCAAAAGTGGCTGCCAGATTTCGGGTCCCTCTGCAGCCTCGGAAGGCAGAGTGACAAAAGTGATTATGGCGTCTCCGTCTTCCAAGCGAGTTGCAAGACTTAATCTTCGGGCGAGGCGCAATTGCGCGCTGCAGGGGAGGCGGGGTAGAAGTCCACTCCAAGCTTCTGGGATGGAGAGCCACATGAACATAATCATTAAGGCTGCAATTCAAACTCCTCCCAACTGGGAGTAAACGCCACTTAATTCAGGACAGCTCACTTCTAAGTAGCCATGATCAGGATTGTATGGCTGCTCCTCTCTATATTGGACAAACAGGCCAAACCCTACGCCAAAGGACATAAATCTGACATCAGGAATCACAAGACAGAGAAACCAGTAGGAGAACACTTCAATCTCCCAGGACATTCTATGCAAGATCTCAAAGTAGCTGTCTTATTGCAAAGGAATTTCAGAAACAGACTGGAAAGAGAAGTTGCTGAATTGCAACTGATTACCAAACTTAAAACCATGGAGAGACCTGGTCTGAATAGAGACATTGGATTCTTATCTCATTATACATGATAAAGCTATTTTTAGCCATCTCACCCCTTGCTTTTTCCTGCAAGACCAATTGCAGTTGTTAACAGTCGTCAACAGGTTTACCTCTCCTATCAGCCAATCACCCATTCCCTTCTGAGTAATACCCCTCCCCACCCTCTCACTATATATAAGGGTCTGGTGACTTCTGTTTCAGTGTATCTGAAGAAGTGCGCATGAACACGAAAGCTCATACCAAGAGCTTATACGTGTCTACTCTGAAGTAAAGGGATGCTGTGTTTAACGGGACAGTGTGTACTGGATTGCGGCCTTATTAGTTTTAGAGAAGACGACATGCGAGGAAATGCCAGGTATTATATTGCATTCCCCCCCCCCCCCCGTACCATGAAATTAACAGGAAAGATTGTCCACCTGCACGAACTCAAAACAATCACTTACTGGAGGTGCCGGGAGATTAAACATTGCATCAATACCATGCGTCACCTCTATGGATTTTAATGCTTGTCGTTAAGCTGGGCGTTTGACAAATGCAACAGAGGTAATACGCTATTATTGACTTGGTTTAATAAAAATTTATATTACAAAAATAAAAATAAAATTTAGAAGGGCGGGGAATTTTTTATGGGCTGCTTTATGAGCGTTTTCAGCGACTCCAGAGAAAGCTGCGATCGCTAGAGGAGTCAATACAAGAGGGTAGCAGATCCGCAGCAAATCCATCAACTCGGTGGAGAAATAGAAGCTCTGAACATTCAGCAAAGCTCGGTTATTTGGGAAATGCTACTAAATCCCCACACCAGGGTAACAGGGATATTGATTTAATAAGTTTCTTTGCACTATAAGCATCAAACACAGTAACTGTTGGCCAAGTATCTTGTAAGAGAATAGATTCTTTGTCTTAACAATGATAATAGAACACAGTACAGTGGTACCTTGGTTCTCAAACGCCTTGGTACTCAAACAATTTGGAACCCAAACACTGCAAACCCGGAAGTAAGTGTTCCGGTTTGCAAACTTTTTTCGGAAGCCGAACGTGCTGTTTTGAGTGTTACGCTTCTGATTTGAGTGTTATGCCGAGGTCTGTCTGTTTTTGCTATTTTGCATTTTTGTTTTCGCAGCTCTTTTTATTTTGTTTTTTGTGACTGTGTGGAGCCCAGTTCAGCTACTGATTGATTGATTATGTGACTGCAGTACATTGTTTATTGCTTTCATTTTATGGCTCCATGGTCTCCTTTGATAGTAAAAGGTAAAGGGACCCCTGACCATTAGGTCCAGTTGTGACCGACTCTGGGGTTGCGGAGCTCATCTCGCATTATTGGCCGAGGGAGCCGGCATACAGCTTCCAGGTCATGTGGCCAGCATGACTAAGCCACTTCTGATGAACCAGAGCAGCGCATGGAAACACTGTTTACCTTCCCGCTGCAGCGGTACCTATTTATCTACTTGCACTTTGACATGTTTTCGAACTGCTAGGTTGGCAGGAGCTGGGACCGAGCAACGGGAGCTCACCCTGTCGCGGGGATTCGAACCGCCGACCTTCTGATTGGCAAGCCCTAGGCCAGTGATGGCTAACCTTGACACTCCAGATGTTTTGGAACTACAACTCCCATCATCCCTAGCTAACAGGACCAGTGGTCAGGGATGATGGGAGTTGTAGTCCCAAAACATCTGGAGTGTCAAGGTTAGCCATCACTGCCCTAGGCTCTGTGGTTTAACCCACAGCGCCACCCGCACTTTAGATATTAAAATTCATGTTAAATTGCTGTTTTGGGGGATGTTTTTAAAAGTCTGGAGCGGATGAATCCGTTTTGCATTACTTTCTATGGGAAAGCGCGCCTTGGTTTTGGAATGCTTTGGTTTTGGAATGAACTTCCGGAACGGATTAAGTTTGAGAACCAAGGTACCACTGTATTATTCCCTCTATTTCCAATGTCTGGAGTGTGAACGCCATTCCTTAAGTCCCCAAATCATCACCACTCATGCAAAAAAAGAGGAAATCCAGAGTTTGCAGGAGCACCAAAAAAATAATAATTCTTAAGGGAGAGAATTCCAAAACAATTCAAGGCCACAGAATGTTGGCTGACAGAGGTTGCACTTTGTTAAGAGAGATACTAGAAGACCCCTATTCCCCCCAGAGCGATCATTTCCAGAGTTCCCTGGGAAGAGTGATTCATTGATAAACTACTGGTATGTTGGCAATTGTAGCTCTGGGAGGGGAATAAGGGAATCTCTTAACACCTCTCAGCACCCTGAACAAACTACAACTCCCACCATTCTTTGAGGGTTGTAGGGAAGCCATGACTGTGATATCATAGAGCTTCAAATGTAAGTGATATCATAGAGCTTCAAATATCTGGATGCGGCCCAAGTTCTTAAGCACCCTTTCACATTACTATTTTCTGTCCAATATATAACTGGAATTTGAAAACAACTAAAAAAAACCTTTTTTTAAACGACGTGTTTTGTCTTTTGCTTTGAGTCGCTGTGGCAAAAACGCAACTCACGTATGTGATAAGGAATAAAATTTAAAATTAGATGGGTACAATCCAGCTGTTTGTAAGTACTTTCAAAAACATCTGACTGGATGGGTTGGAATTGCAATCTTATACACATCCTTCTGAACTCAGTGGAAATCTACTCTCAGGTAAGTGTATTTAGGATGAAGAAGAGTTTGGATTTGATATCCTGCTTTATCACTACCTAAAGGAGTCTCCAAGCGGCTCACATTCTCCTTTCCCTTCCTGCCCCACTACAAACACTCTGTGAGGTGAGTGGGGCTGAGAGACTTCAGAGAAGTGGGACTAGCCCAAGGTCACCCAGCAGCTGCATGTGGAGGAGCGGGGATGCGAACCCGGTTCACCAGATTATGAGTCTACCACTCTTAACCACTACACCACACTGGCTGACTGGATTGTGGCCTTAAGTGCCCATCTGGCTCTCAACTAAAAAAATTATAAAAATTTATAATATATTAAAAAAATATATTAGAAGGTAAAGTCCTGACCAGAGAAGAATGGCAGATTAAGTTGATGGGTTATGCCGAAATGGCAAAAATGACCGGAAGAATCAGAAATCAGGAAGACCAAAATTTCAATAAAGAATGGGGAATTTTTAAAAATTTATCTTAAAAACCTTTGTAAAAATTAAAATTGTTAGTAGGATTGGAATAACACTTGTAGTTTAATGGTGAATTTTGTATATAATGGAGATGTAAAAGATTTGGATTATTATAAAAGATGCAGGAGAGATTGAATAACAATAGGAGCCACGAAGGAGAGAAGTCCAGGAGATTTGATCTATTTTGGCAGCTAAGGGGGAAGATAGTTTGTGGGATGGGGTTACTGGTTTGTTTTGCTTCCGTTTTATCATTTATTTTGTGTTTTCCCATATTGTATTTTTTTATCTGTGATCTTCAAATGAAAGGCGGTATACACATTTCGCAAATAAGAATAAAAAAGCCGTTTCGACTTCTTTCTCACGAAAGTCTCATACAGGCCCAGCAAGAACAGACGAGCTTCGAAATGGATCTTCGTGGAGGTAATTTATTGAGCTGCAACCGACTAGCTCATCGCAGATCAGGAACGCAAGGTGGCTGTGTTGAACGCAAACCTTTTGCAATTTTGGTGTCCTGCTTATTCGGTTTGCTATACTGAATTTTTAAAAAAACAGCAGCAACAACTATTGTCTCTGTAGCAAAGGCACATCCATCGGAAAGAGGTAAATACCTCAAGTGAGAAAAGACGATCAGTCCCGGAGAGTCGACGTCTTCCACACTGCAGGTCGGACCTCACCACACCCGACATCGGCCAATCACCTCTTGCAGAATCCGGATCCCTTCAACGCTCTTGTCCTTCAAGGCCAACGCCAGGAGAACCGGCTTGTTCCCAGCTTCCTGAGACACCGACGTCGCCAGATGTTTGGCACAGATGTGGACGAGGGGCTGGAAATCAACCCGTGTTAGAAACCAAGATATAAATTCCAGGGTGGATTTGATTTAAATCAAATTGATTTAAATCACGATTTAAATCACTAGTCAGTAAGACTTGATTTAAATATTTTTTTTACAGAAAGACTCATTCTTGCTGGTATAATGTTAATATTTACAACCATATGACGGTTTCATTTTTGGAATAATAAATTTTCAGAGTAGTTTTTACAGTTATATCAAAAATTACTGATTTGGTTATACTACTAGAAATACATAGACAGATAATTATGAAATTATGGTGAGGTTTAATAAGTTAGCTGTTTATATTGGGACAACATTTCTGCTGTACTTTATTGGAAGGAGAAAAATAATCATTTCCTTAATAACCACTTAAACAATTTATTTAACTAAAACATGATAGCATATGTATCCATGTTTGTTAACTGATGTGGTTAAACATTAAAAAAAAAACTTAGACTGAGTTTTAGCACACTTGATAAACTTACGGTAAAACAAATCCTTATTTCCTGATGAATAGCCTTTGGACTACAATGTAACTTGAATAGAAGACTATATTTAGAAAGATTTTTCCTCCAAAAGCATTTTATTTTAAAAATCCAATTTAAATCAAAAAAATCCGTGTTTTTTTTTTAAATCATTGATTTTTATCCACCCTGATAAATTCCAGGAGTCAAGTGACACCTTAAATCGAGGTTATGGCCCACCACAGCGATATGCCTAGGTGCTTTTTTTCCCCTTACAGGATTACAAAGCAAATGGTCTGCGGGGCAGCGCAGCAGCAAAAGACTTGCCTCTTTGGGTGCTGTGCGAGCCAGCTGATTTGCGGGGCACCAAGAGAGTTGTGTCTGTTGGCACCGTGCTGCCCCACAAACCAGCTGGCGGGCACGACATACATCGCAGCTGCCAGCCGCAGATGTCAGTTGCCAAACTGGCATCCAGACATCTCCATGTGGTCTAGCAGATTTCAGCTAGGAGACTGAGGGCTACCTTATGACATTAGAGCTACCTCCATGAGGTCACCTGGATATTTCTCAGGGGCCCAAGAGGCAGCCCATTTCCGCCACAGTTGCTCGCTTAATGGTAAATGTTGCCAGCTATTGTGAAAATGCACCCCAGCTGGTTGCTTTAATGGCATGCAACAATTTGGCTCCGGTTTTCCTCTTCCCTCCCCATTCTTTTTTCCTTTTGTGCCGTGTCTATTTAGGCTGCTAAGCCTGCGGGCAGGGACCGTGTGCTTTCCTGAACAGAACTGAGGAAGAAAGAAGGAATGAACAAACAAACCTCATCTTTGCCAAGCAGGACTTTTGTGGTGAGCAGAGGGCTGCTGATACCGTCAGCCACCACGTTCGGCTCCACCGAGACGAGGGTCCCCATCTTCCCGTACTGGGTCACCACCACCAGGATCGTGTTGGCGAAGGCTGTGCACACCACCTCGGTCAGGATGCCCTGCACCACCTCCTCGGCCTGTTTGGAGTCCACAATGGATCTTGTGGCCATGGCGATAGCTTTCAAGTGGCAAAAAGAAAACCCACAAGGGAACGTTATTTGGCTCAGACCTCACAGCCAGCAGGGAGCAAACAGCCAGCAGCACACCGACATGGGGCTTCCCTTGAGCTTGGCCCGGAAGATGCAGATAGTGTAAAATGCTGCAGCAAGATTGCTGGCAGGAGTAAGACCCTGTGAGCGTTTAATACTTCAGCTCAGAGATAAGCACTAGTTGCTGATTTCCTACCGGGCCAGCTTCAAGGGGCTACTATTAGCAGGATTTAAAATTAGCCGGGCGCATTTTGCACCTGGGTATCAGCCACTTGCGTTGCGACCAAGCAAAGATAACCAGGTGCCAGACAATCAAAGTGTTGGTGCTGACCTTGAAAGCCCTAAATCAGGCATAGGCAACCTGGGCTCTCCAGATGTTTTGGGACTACAATTCCCATGATCCCTAGCTAACAGGGCCAGTGGTCAGGGATGATGGGAATTGTAGTCCCAAAACATCTGGAGAGCCAAGGTTGCCTATGCCTGCCCTAAATGGCCTCGCCCAGTATACCTGAAGGAGCGTCTCCACCCCTATTGTTCAGCCCAGACACTGAGGTCCAGCTCCGAGGGCCTTCTGGTGGTTCCCTCATTGCGAGAAGTGAAGTTACAGGGAACCAGGCAGAGGGCCTTCTCGGTAGTGGCACCTGCCCTGTAGAACACCCTTCCATCAGATGTGAAGGAAATAAACAACTCTCTGACTTTTAGAAGACATCTGAAGGCAGCCCTGTTTAGGGAAGTTTTTAATGTTTGATGTATTATTGCTTTATTATTATTAATATTCTGTTGGGAGCCACCCAGAGTGGCTGGGGAAACCTAGCCAGATGGGCAGGGTATAAATAAATTATTATTATTATTATTATTATTATTATTATTATTATTATTATTTATTACATTGCCACCATCTGGAGCTGCAAACCTGGGGATCCTTGGATCTTGACTATTTTCAAGCAACACACCCTCTAGACTTCTATCTGTGATATTTTATCTACACAATCAGAATGAATTTCAGGAAACAAAAGTCCTATTGAAAAACACAACTATCAAGCCATTTTGCTCAAAAATGGCAACGAGGTATTCTGTTTTGGCGACTGTAACCCTGGTTCGGGGAGCCTTTTAGCGCCTAGATTATTATACACCTGAGTTTCTAACACTGACTATTAGAATATAAAGCCCTTAAGGACTTGGGGTCAGGTTATCCCCTTGACAGCTTCGAACTGCAGACCTGGCACTGTTACACTGTGAAACAGAACACCCGTTCCGCATTTGCAAGAAACCAATCTTTTCGTGTGGCAGCAACATACACTTTGGAACTCCCTGCCTTTTAAACTGTGCAGCCGCCTTCTCTGCGCTCCTTTCGGCACCTGCTAAAAACCTTTTTCTTCAGGCAAGTCCGCTAGGCCTGCACAACCCTGAGAAGTGCTTTTCCAGTTTATCTCTGCGTAAAGCAGGGGTCCCCAAACTAAGACCCGGGGGCCAGATGCAGCCCAATCGCCTTCTAAATCTGGCCCACGGATGGTCCGGGAATCAGCATGTTTTTACATGAGTAGAATGTGTGCTTTTATTTAAAATGCATCTCTGGGTTATTTGTGGGCCATAGGAATGCGTTCATATTTTTTTTCAAAATATAGTCCGGCCCCCCACAAGGTCTGAGGGACAGTGGACCGGCCCACAGCTGAAAAAGGTTGCTGACCCCCTGGTGTAAAGCCTTCCCTAGAGAACAGGCAATGATTCCAGGTGGGATTGGGGTGGGGTGGAAAGAAGGCCGGATCCTGTGGGCTGGCTACACCGGAGTAGAGCTTTCTCACAACCACCTTTATAGTTTGCAAGGCAACCTGGAACGGAGGGGTTGCTGCTTTGCTATCCTCCTGCCTTCATTTTTACCGTCTACTTAGAATTTTAGCATATCTCCCGCTACTTAGAATTTTAGTTATCTCCTGCTTGGACTACTGCAATGCGCTCTACATGGGGCTACCTTTGAAGGTGACCCGGAAACTGCAATTAATCCAGAATGCGGCAGCTAGACTGGTGACTGGGAGTGGCTACCGGGACCACATAACACCGGTCCTGAGAGATCTACATTGACTCCCAGTACGTTTCCGAGCACAATTCAAAGTGTTGGTGCTGACCTTTAAAGCCCTAAACGGCCTCGGTCCTGTATACCTGAAGGAGCGTCTCCACCCCCACCGTTCAGCCCGGACACTGAGATCCAGCGCCGAGGGCCTTCTGGCGGTTCCCTCACTGCGAGAAGCAAAGCTACAGGGAACCAGGCAGAGGGCCTTCTCGGTAGTGGCGCCCGCCCTGTGGAATGCCCTCCCATCAGAGGTTAAAAGGATCAACAATTACATGACATTTAGAAAACACCTGAAGGCAGCCCTGTTCAGGGAAGTTTTTAATCTGTGATGTGTTAATGTATTATAATGTTTGCTGGAAGCCGCCCAGAGTGGCTGGGGAGACCCAGCCAGATGGGCTGGGTACAAATAATAAATAATAATAATAATAATAATAATAATAATAATAATATTAGCATCTGCGGAGTTAATCCTATCAGTTTGCAAGGCAGCGGGTCGGGGGGCGGAGCGCTGTTTTGGAGATCTGTTTCTTTTCCTCCAGGAGGATTTGCGACCTGCTCTCCTGTGTCCTTCTCTGATATTCGAACCACTGCACCCGACTGGCTAACTTTCGTAATGCGGCACATGTTGAGTAGGAAAGCGACCATTATGGGCAACAGGATGTTGCGCCTTCCTAGACATTTACAGAATTATACAATGACGGCCCGGGATTTTAGCCATTTGCAACGCAAACCCGCGGGCTGTTTTTGCAGATTTGCTCTTTTCTTTCCGTTGCACCTACCTAGGATTTTGTGGGGGTTGGCCAAACGCGTGCGCCTCTGGAGAGATGGCGAGGGGCCCCCGGGACGCAGCCGGTGAACTCGCGCCGGACTCTCCGGCTCCGGGAGCACCGCGCGGCCTCTTCCCCGCGATCGGGGCCGCAGACCGAGACTTCTCCTGCGCAGCCCGGGCTGGGAAGGCGAGGGAAGCCGGGAAGGGAAACGAGACCAAGTCCGCTCCGCCTCCGATGCGCTCCCTCCGGCGCGCTTCTCTTTGCGCAGCGGAAACCCGCCTCCCTCGCTCTTTCTCCGGCGCCGCCTCCTCCTCCTCTTCGGATCGCCTTTCTCCTCCCCTCTTTGCTGGCGCTGCCTGGGCGGAGCCGAAGCCGAGGAGGGCGAGGGGGTCTCTGAGCATGTCCAAAACGCGCTCTCCGATCCGCGCAGCGTGCAAGCCGCGTGGAGCGGGGCTTGTTCCGCTTCGCTTTTATCGTGGTCTGGCGTCTCATAAGTGTTAGATTCATTTGCACTCGCCTTTCCCCAAGAGTCAGTGCCGGATTTACGTAATAATAAGCTCAGCAAGCTATAGCTTAGGGCCCCACTCTTTTGGGGGCGCCCAAAAAAAATTAAAGGGGGAAAAAACCTGGATGTACATTTCCAAAATATAAGATAAAAAATAAAATAAAACCTACATACAGCAACAGTGTTTTGTGTTGTGTATGGACCTATTAGGTCCATAAATTACCATATAGCATATATTCAACACAAAAAACAGCGACAATTTGTTGTTGACAAAGGACAGCTGGACAAAAAAAGGGCCCCATTACCTTCAGTAGTTTAGGGCCTCATCAAACCTAAATCTGGCCCTGCCCCAGACTGGGACTCCAGGCGGTTTAAAGATTATGATCGTTAAAAATTATTTAACGTGGATTAAAATAGGAAAAGGCTTTTAAAAAATAAAGTCAGAAAAAAGGTAATTAAACACCAATAGAATCAAAACCTTCTGGGCAAATCGATTTTTTTAAATTGTGCAAATTATCCTCCCCCCCCCCCCAAAAAAACTCCACCTTGCAAAATTTGCTCAACCAAGTGGCAAAGGTAGGAAGAAGATTCACAGCACCACAAAGGGGAACCCCCCCTATCTCTACTGAGTAGGCTGCATATTAAGAACCACCACCTGCCATTCTGCAGAGCCACAAATCAGAAGGGGAGCAGGCCTCCTCCATTAGCTCTGCAGAGAGTCTAGCTGCATCCGAAACTTTTCTCTGCTGTCACCTAAGCAGGATCCGTTCCATCAAGATGCAACCAATAGGCAGGAGGACATTGCTGGCTAGCTCCATTTGGCTCCTGCCTGTGAACTGTTTCTGCCCCAGCAGGTCATTACAATAACTACTATATAACCTCAAGAACATAATACCGGAGTTGGCTTGTTTTCCTCCTCCCTCCCCCTCCATTTCTCCTTTGGTGCTGTGCCGTTTAGATCATAAGCCTGTGGGTAGGATTCTACTTCGCTTCAGTCTTCTTAGGAAAGCTTTTTTTCTAACGAAGGGTGGGGTGAAAATGTTTAAATCATTGATCTAAATCGGGTGGCCAACTCCCAAGAGACTGCGATCTACTCACAGAGTTAAAAACTGGCACTGATCTACCCCCCTTTTTGGGGTTCAGGTCAAAGTTGTTGAATTTTTTTTAAGAAAGAGGAAGGCACATTTTGGAGGG
The DNA here is from genome assembly GCA_034642065.1 of Darevskia nairensis. Lineage (NCBI taxonomy): Eukaryota > Metazoa > Chordata > Lepidosauria > Squamata > Lacertidae > Darevskia > Darevskia nairensis. The sequence continues at coordinate 564,879 of JAWWNI010000010.1, forward strand.
GTTTAGGTCAAAGTTGTTGAGTTTTTTCAGGAAGGAGGTTAAATGTTGAGCATTTTTTAGGGGAGCCACAGTTGTTCAGCTTCTTTGGGGGGAACCAATGATCTACCAGTGATCTACCGCAGACGTCCAGTGATCTACCGGTAGATCACGATCTACCTGTTGGACATGCCTGATCTAAATTAAAGTAAATTATTCTTGCTTAGACTTAATAAGTAATAATTCCTGCTTACAGGGAGGCATCGGTACTTTGCGAAATGTAAGAGCATCAAGTCCCTGCCCCAAGGACTTTGCAATCTTTTCCAACTGGACCTAGTGGGGAAGAGCAGAGGAAACGGAGCAAGATTTGAGAAGGCAATTTGGAGCAGAAAACAGGCAGCAGCACCTGTGGGCTTAATTCTCCTCTTTCCCACCAGGCCAGCCAAGTTTTCCATATGGGAATAGGGACGCGGGTGGCGCTGTGGTCTAAAGTAACCACTGAGCCTCTTCGGCTTGCCGATCAGAAGGTCGGCAGTTCGAATCCCCACGACGGAGTGAGCTACCTTTGCCCTGTCCCAGCTCCTGCCAACCTAGCAGTTCGAAAGCACACCAGTGCAAGTAGATAAATAGGTACCACTGCGGTGGGAAGGTAAACGGCGTTTCCGTGCACTCTGGTTTCCGTCACGGTGTCCCATTGCCCCAGAAGCGGTTTAGTCCTGCTGGCCACATGACCTGGAAAGCTGTCTGTGGACAAACGCTGGCTCCCTCAGCCTAAAAGCGAGATGAGCGCTGCAACCCTTTGACTGGACTGGACCAGAGGTCCTTTACCTTTACCTTTCTATATGGGATTCCAGGGATGTATATGTGATGATGATGATTTATTTAATTTGCATACTGCCCTTCAGCCAGAAATAACAGGGCAGTAAAGGTAAAGGTACCCCTGACCATTAGGTCCAGTCGCGGACGACTCTGGGGTTGCGGCGAGGGAGCTCATCTCGCTTTATTGGCCGAGGGAGCCGGCGTACAGCTTCCAGGTCATGTGGCCAGCATGACTAAGCTGCTTCTGGCGAACCAGAGCAGCACACAGAAACACCGTTTACCTTCCCGCCGGAGTGGTACCTATTTATCTACTTGGACTTTGTCGTGCTTTCGAACTGCTAGGTTGGCAGGAGCTGGGACTGAGCAACGAGAGCTCACCCCGTCGCGGGGATTCGAACTGCCGACCTTCTGATCGGCAAGCCCTAGACTCTGTGGTTTAACCCACAGTGCCTCCCGAGTCCCTTAACAGGGCAGTACACAACATAAAAATACAAAATGATACAAACACACCTGCCATTCCTGTGGATGGAGGGAGTTGGTTAGAGGGGGGGTGTGCACTGTGACTAGATGTGCATAATGTTTTGCTTAAAATTCTATTGGATTTTTCTTGCATCTTGATATTATGTATTTCCTTTTTTTGGTTGTGCTAAATAAACATGAGGGAGTTTTTTATTTTTATTTTTTTAAAAAAGATCTGCTGACTAATTAATCAGGGACACCTTCTTTTGTTCGTGAACATAGCTTTTTTAAAATTGATGAATATCAACGATTAATCAAACCAGCATGGCAGATGTAATTTTAAACCACATCGATTTCAAAGGAAGACAATTCCTCCCATAAAAATTGTTCTGTAGATTAATAGCCTTTATTTCTCCCGACATACACACACGCCTGAAAGTTACGGATAAAGAGTGAATACATTTCTTTATTAATGTCTTTACAGTATTTATAGGCCACGTTTCAAGGGAGAAAAACTGTTTGCAGCCTTTTGGAAAACATGAATGAAAGCAATGCAAGATCAGATACAGCTACCCTGTTTCCCCTTTTTTAATACGTAGTCATAAAGTAAGCCACGGCAGGTTTTTTTTACCTTTGTGAGAAGTAAGACGTACCCCAAAAGTAAGCCGTGGTGCCGCCATTGTTCCTGTCGCCTCCTCAGCCCCTCCTGCGTGCGCAGGGGGCCAGCGAACCAGTGAGAGGCACGGGGGGGGGGAACGCGCCTCTTGCGGAGTTCTGCCCTGCCTGCTCAGCGCGCAGGGAGAGGCTGTACCATACCATACTGACGTAATAAAAATAAGACATCCCCCCGAAAATAAGCCACCCTGTATTTTTTTGAGGGGAAAAAATTATAAGACGGTGTCTTAAAAAGGGGGAAAGACGGTAATAAAGGCACACACACAACAAGAGAAATAAGGAGAGACCCCCATAGGACGGGAGTGGGGGTGCTGTGGTCATCCAGATGTTTTTTGGAGTACAGCTGCCATCACCATTGGCCTTGCTGCCTGGCTCTGATGGCATGATAGAAGTTTGCAAAACTTCATGGCTTGGAGAAAATGGAGAGAGAGAAGAACTCAGGGACATCCTAGGAAGCTGGATGTCGGGAGATTCGGGACAGATAAAGACTTCTTCACGTAGCACAGAGTTAAACTATGGAACTCACTTCCATAAGAGGCAGCAACGGCCAGTGGTGGAGCTTCATGCTCCGGCACCGGGGGGGGGGAGCAGGCGGGGGGGCGGGGCTGGTGCGCGTCCTGGGGGCAGGGCTGTTGGGAGATTCATTCCCCGTCTGCAGTCATGGGTTTATTGTTTATCACATGACTGGGTGTGCGTTTTCATTCCACAGAGTGGGAAGTGGGAAGTGACAGAAGATAGGATTTTTGTCTTGCGCAGGCAGCCTGGGAGTCATTCTGGACTCACAGCTGTCCATGGAGGCGCAGGTTAATTCTGTATCCAGAGCAGCAGTCTACCAGCTCCATCTGGTACGCAGGCTGAGACCCTCCCTGCCCGCAGACTGTCTTGCCAGAGTGGTGCATGCTCTAGTTATCTCTCGCTTGGATTACTGCAATGTGCTCTACGTGGGGCTACCTTTGAAGTTGACCCGGAAACTGCAATTAATCCAGAATGCGGCAGCCAGACTGGTAACTGTGAGTGGCCGCCGAGACCACATAACACTGGTCTTGAAAGACCTACACTGGCTCCCAGTACGTTTCCGAGCACAATTCAAAGTGTTGGTGCTGACCTTTAAAGCCCTAAATGGCTTCGGTCCAGTATAGCTGAAGGAGCGTCTCCACCCCCATCATTCTGCCCAGACACTGAGGTCCAGTGCCGAGGGCCTTCTGGTTCCCTCATTACGAGAAGCCAAGTTACAGGGAACCAGGCAGAGGGCCTTCTCGGTAGTGGCACCCACCCTGTGGAATGTCCTCCCTTCAGATGTCACCCATCTGACTGGGTTGCCCAAGCCACTCTGGCTGGCTCCCAACAGAATGTTAAAAACACAATAAGACAACTCTCAGCACCCTCTACAAACTATAGTTCCCAGGCTTCTGCGGCGGCGGGGGGGGGGGAAGCTGTGTCCATTTAAAGCACCATGATACTGCTTTATTCTGTTTTCCATTTATTAAATTTGTACACCGCCCTATACCTGTGGATCTCAGGGCGGTTCATAGCATAAATTTCCAATATAAAAAACACTGGATACATAAAAAAAAACCCACAATGACAACCATCAGATGTTCTGCCTCTCCGGTCTTTGGCGACGAACCTTGTGCTCTGCCGCCACTAGAGGGCAGCAGAATCCCACAGAAAGATGCCTTCATAACATTTCCTTCCTTAAACAGATGGGGAAATGGATCGCAGAGTTGGATCGCCTGAATGGTGTGGCAACTCCTGCGTTTCCTTTGCTGCTGCTTCGTACCTCTCCCTCAAAAGAGATCTACCTGCTTGGCATAGATAATAGCCCTGGCTGTCAATAAACCCACAGAGAACAAAAGCGGCAACAGCCTTTGAGGATAATTTATTCTCCGGCCGAGATAGAGTCCTGCTCCATTTTTGACGCTGCTAACCTTCAAACTTCACAGGACGTGGCAGAGGGCCCAGGAAGCCTCCTGTAACTGAGGCGAAAGAACGTCGACGCAAAGGGCAGACCGGGAGGTAAATATTAATAATAATAATTCTAATCAGGGCCATCTTTATCCGGGGGTGCAAGGGGTGCAGGGCACCCAGGCGCTGAATTCTGGGGGGCGCCCGTCGCTGAAGCTGCCTAAGCTCTTATGGGCCTTCCTGTTCTACCTGTTATGAAATACTAAATAATTTTGTTCAAGCTAGAAAAACAAAATACATATACCTAGGTATTACTGAAATGTACACCTAAAAATGTACACCTAAAATGTACACCTAAAAGGTAAAGGTAAAGGGACCCCTGACCATTTGGTCCAGTCGTGTCCGACTCTGGGGTTGTGGCGCTCATCTCACTTTATTGGCCGAGGGAGCCGGCGTACAGCTTCCAGGTCATGTGGCCAGCATGACTAAGCCACTTCTGGCGAACCAGAGCAGCGCACAGAAACGCTGTTTACCTTCCCGCCGGAGCGGTTCCTATTTATCTACTTGCACTTTGACGTGCTTTCGAACTGCTAGGTGGGCAGGAGCTGGGACCGAGCAACGGGAGCTCACCCCGTCGCGGGGATTCAAACTGCCGACCTTCTGATCAGCAAGCCCTAGGCTCTGTGGTTTAACCCACAGCGCCACACCTACTGTTTCACTAAAGGACTTTAGACTTGGTGCGCTCATTTACCAAAGATGTGCTGCGTCAGCGGCGGCGCTTGTCATTCACTATGGCGGCACTTGTCAGACTCAACGATGGCGGTTGTCATTCTCAATGGTGCTGTGCACACGAAATTAACTAAATTTGGGGGCGCCGGGCAGATCTTTGCGCCCCGGTGGCGCATATGCTAAAGACGGCCCTGATACTAATTTTATTATTTTTACCTTGCCCGTCTGACGAGGTTGCCTCAGCCACTCTGGGCAGCTTCCAGCATATACAAAAACGTAATAAAACATCAAACATTAAAAACTTCCCTATATAGGGATGCTTTCAGATGTCTTCTGAAAGTTGCGTAGTTCTTTTTCTCCTTGACATCTGACGGGAGGGCGTTCCACAGGGAGGGTGCCACCACCGAGAAGGCCCTCTGCCTGGTTCCCTGCAAGCTCACTTCTTGCAGGGAGGGAAAGGCCGGAGGTTCGAGTCCTGCTTGCTTGCGACAATCCTCCTCACACCAGACATACAAAACACTTAAGCACTGCTTCAAACAGTCATGGCTCCCCCCCAAAGGTTTCTGGGAGCTGTAGTTTGTTAAGGGTGCTGAGAGTTAGGAGGGACCTTCTATTCCCCTCAGGAAGCTACATTTCTCAGAGTGGTTTCCAGGAGGCTCTGGGAATTGTAGCTCCCATGAGGGGAATAGGGGTCTCCTGACAGCTCTCAGCACCCTTAACAAGAGACACTTCCCAGGATTCCTTGGGGGAAAGAAGCCATGACTGTGTCCCGTTACGCCAGAAGTAGTTTAGTCATGCTGGCCACACGACCCAGAAAGCTGTCTGTGGACAAACACCGGCTCTCTCGGCCTGAAAAGCGAGATGAGCGCCGCAACTCCATAGTCGCCTTTGAATGGACTTAACAGTCCGGGGGTCCTTTACCTTTGTTATGTCTCCTCCTGCCCAGGTTTTCTCCCCCAAGCAATTGGAGACTGCGCCTGCAGGCAGACCACCTCTCCCCCGCCCTTTTCATGCCTCTTCTGGGTTTGGGAGACCAGGCAGGGAGGGGACTTTGACTTTCCACCAGTTTGGCCTCTTGGCCTCCCTCATCCCACTCGCCGGCTTCTGCTTCTGCCTCAGATTCCGGTCTTCTCTCTGCCACAGACTCCCCCCGCTCACTAAGCCCTGTTCCCTCTTCAGCTTCTGACACCTCTGCCTCCCAGTCTTCTCCCTCTGACCACTCGCCGTCGTCCCACCTCCATTCCCCATCTCTGAGCCTTCTTCCCTTGAGGGTTCCCCAGCTGGTTCCTCCCACCATTCCTCTGTGCCCAACCAGTCCATGGCCAGGGCTGGATTTAGGTTGGATGAGGCCCTAAGCTACTGAAGATAATGGGGCCCTTTCTATGTCCAGCTGTCCTTTGCCAACAACAAATGGTCGCTGTTTTTTGTGTTGAATATATGCTACATGGTAATTTATGGTCCTAATAGGTTTCTAAAGCCATTTGCACATAACAGAAAAAGTAATTGTTGAACTGAAATACAATTAAGAAGAAGTGCATTAATAGTGAAATACATTTTTTTTCCTTTAAATATTTTTTGGGCCCCTAAGAGAGTGGGGCCTTAAGCTATAGCTTATTTAGCTTATACGTAAATCCATCCCCGTCCATGACAGTTACAGGTAGGTAGCCGTGTTGGTCTGCCGTAGTCGAAACAAAATAAAAAAATTCTTTCCAGTAGCAGCTTAGAGACCAACTAAGTTTGTTCTTGGTATGAGCTTTCGTGTGCAGGCACACTTATTCAGATACGAAAGCTCATACCAAGAACAAACTTAGTTGGTCTCTAAGGTGCTACTGGAGGGACGCGGGTGGCACTGTGAGTTAAACCACAGAGCCTAGGGCTTGCTGATCAAAAGGTCAGCGGTTCGAATCCCCGCGATGGGGTGAGCTCCCATTGCTCAGTCCCTGCTCCTGCCAACCTAGCAGTTCGAAAGCACGTCAAAGTGCAAATAGATAAATAGGCACCGCTCCGGCAGGAAGGTAAACGGCGTTTCCATGCGCTGCTCTGGTTCGCCAGAAGTGGCATAGTCATGCTGGCCACATGACCCGGAAGTGTACACCGGCTCCCTCGGCCAATAATGCGAGATTAGTGCTGCAACCCCAGAGTCGTCTGTGACTAGACCTAATCATAGCTGTCAACCCTCCCTTTTCTTGCGGGAAACTCCCTTATTCCAATGCCGTTTCCCGCTGCTCTCTCGGATTGTTGATATCCCTTAAATTTCCCGGATTTCAAAGGAAGCAGCTCCTCTCCCTCCCTGCCGGCCAGGGAGGCTCCTCAGCTGCGTTGCTCGGCTGCCAATAAGGAGTCTGAGACCGACTGGGGGCGGAGCTTGCATGCCTTGTGCAGCCAGACCCTCACGCCCAACCAGACAGACAGCCTGCCTGCCGTCTAAGCGCTCGCTCTTTCGCTCACCCGTTCGCACGCAGCCTCTGGAGCGCAGGGTGGCAAGGCTACTTGGTGCCATTGCACCGCCCTCGCGGCACCCCTTATTTTCAAATCTGAAAGTTTGAAAAAATCCCTTATTTTCAAATCTGAAAGTTGACAGCTATGGACCTAATGGTGAGGGGTCCCTTTACCTTTTAAGGTGCTACTGGAAGGAATTTTTTAATTTTTTTTCGACTGTCCATGACAACCTCTGAATTACCTTCCACCTGATCCTTTTGCCCCGAGATTGAACATAGGACCTTCTGCACGCAAAGCAGAGGCTCTTTCCCTGAGCTACAATCCCATCAAGAATTAGCATTTGGTTCGAGTTGTAAGGTATAAAGCAGTCCCCTGCTCCAGAAATGTTTGCAGCCCTTTTCGGGGCTTGCAAGGCTGTGCTGCTGTTGAGATGCCCCAAATAAGAACTGCCTGCCGCCTCGACCATTTTTAGATCTCCTTCGTTATTAATTTAGGTGCATGTGGTTCCCTCCCCCCACTCCTCGGCGCACAGATGCTCCCCCCACCCACTTATTTTCCTTCCCTCCCCCAGAAAAAAAACCAACACAGTAAAAGGAAAAAGCACTTTAGGAGTGGAGTGTGGCTTTTCGGGAACCGGCCGAGCTCTGGAGAAAGGCGGAGGTCGTTGGGGGGGATCGATACCGGCCGCGTTTTCGGCGTGGAGCCGAGCCGAGCACGCCCCCGGGACCCCTTGCGGAGTGGAGATATTTTCTCCTCCTGTAGCAAAGCATCAGCTTTGAGCTTCGGAGCGGCCATTAAGGCTCGCCGCTTGTGGGAGGATTGTGCTATCAAAGTGTCTGGTCAGTTTATTAGTTTACAGGTTATTGCTTCCAAGCGCCGTGCTTTATGGTTTTCAATGCTGGTTCTGTCGGCAGCAGAAATCTAGTTATTTCTTATTTGGATTTATGGTGGGCCTGGCTCCTTGGGGGCTCAGCCTCAGCAGCAGCAGCAGCAGCAGCAGTCTTGGGAATGAAGGATTCCCAATGGCCAAAGGTGTTATAATAATAATAATAATATAATAATTTATTATTTATCCCCCGCCCATCTGGCTAGGTTTCCCCAGCCACTCTGGGCGGCTTTCAACAGAGCATTAAAATACAATAATCTATAAAACATTAAAAGCCTCCGTAAACAGGGCTGCCTTCAGATGTCTTCTAAAGGTCTGGTAGTTGTTGTTCTCTTTGACATCTGAAGGGAGGGCGTTCCACAGGGCAGGTGCCACTACCGAGAAGGCCCTCTGCCTGGTTCCCTGTAACTTGGCTTCATGCAGCGAGGGAACCGCCAGAAGGCCCTCGGCACTGGACCTCAGTGTCCGGGCTGAACGATGGGGGTGGAGACGCTCCTTCAGGTATACTGGACCGAAGCCATTTAAAGGTCAGCACCAACACTTTGAATTGTGCTCGGAAACGTACTGGGAGCCAGTGTAGGTCTTTCAAGACCGGTGTTATGTGGTCTCGGCGGCCGCTCCCAGTCACCAGTCTAGCTGCCGCATTCTGGATTAGTTGTAGTTTCTGGGTCACCTTCAAAGGTAGCCCCATGTAGAGCGCATTGCAGTAGTCCAAGCGGGAGATAACCAGAGCATGCACCACTCTGGCAAGACAGTCCGCAGGCAGGGAGGGTCTCATCCTGCGTACCAGATGGAGCTGGTAGGCAGCTGCCCTGGATACAGAATTAACCTGCGCCTCCATGGACAGCTGTGAGTCCAAGATGACTCCCAGGCTGCGCACCTGGTCCTTCAGGAGCACAGTTACCCCATTCAGGGCCAAGGAGTCCTCCACACCTGCCCGCCCCCTGTCCCCCAAAAACAGTACTTCTGTCTTGTCAGGATTCAACCTCAATCTGTTGTCCCCTTCTCCTTGTGCCCTCCATCTTTCCCAACATCAGGGTCTTTTCCAGGGAGTCTTCTCTTCTCATGAGGTGGCCAAAGTCTTGGAGCCTCAGCTTCAGGATCTGTCCTTCCAGTGAGCACTCAGGGCTGATTTCCTTAAGAATGGAGAGGTTTGATCTTCTTGCAGTCCATGGGACTCTCAAGAGTCTCCTCCAGCACCATAATTCAAAAGCATCAATTCTTCGGCGATCAGCCTTCTTTATGGTCCAGCTCTCACTTCCGTACATTACTACTGGGAAAACCATAGCTTTAACTATACGGACCTTTGTCGGCAAGGTGATGTCTCTGCTTTTTAAGATGCTGTCTAAATGAGGTCCACTTAAATTACTTCATCCCCCCCCTCCAATTTCATATTCTACCCAGTAACCCAGATTATCTCCCCGTTAAATCTCTCTGAGCCACCTGCGTGCAGAGCAGACATGCTGTTCCCCTGGCCTGTGCTAAGCAGGTATGTTTCTTTCCACAGGGGGCAAAGATGTGCCAATGCACTGCAGTCTCCTTTACACCCCCTCCGGCAACGCTGTCCACCTCTTCTCTCTACACATAGCCTTGGGCAAAAGCAGCAAAAGTGCTGCTGGATGCACAAACACAAAAATTATAAAATAAAAGCAGCCAGAGAAGATGCCTGGCAATTTCAATCCCCCGTGGCCATGAGATAACTTTTTATTTAAGAGCATTCCATGCAGGGAAATTCTATGCACGTCCCAAGCAGGGTCAAGTCAGCAGGGTTTCTCAAACTAGGGTCTCCAGCTGTTTTTGAACTACAACTCCCATCACCCCTAGCTAGCCAGGACCACTGGTCAAGGATGATGGGAATTGCAGTCCAAAAACATTTGGAGATCCAAGTTTGGGAAACCTTGGTCTAGTTGGACTTGTTGCCAAGTAAGTGAGTATATAGGAATTGGATTCACACCTTTCTTTTATGGCGTTCTTTAATAATAATAATAATAATAATAATAATAATAATAATAATAATAATAATAGGCCCAACTAACAAATAATCTCAGAGGTAATTCAGAACAAAAATTTGTTGAAAAATGGGATGGCTACAGGAGATAGCTCCAAAAATGCAGTAAAAATTCTATATCTATGCCAGCATTTGAGTAATACAGGATGGATAAACAGATGGAAAATACTTTAAGGAAGTTAAAGATTTCGAGAATGTATTAGTGATTTTTCTGATGAATGCTTATTGTGTTGAGTACATTCAATGTTATGAAAAATTATGCAGGGGTTTTTGATAGGAAGTCACATCACTATATTTTAATTATTGTATTTATTTATTCTTTTTTGTGGGTGTATATATATGTGTGTGTGGGTGTATATATATATATATATATATATATATATATATATATATATATATATATGTGTGTGTGTGTGTGTGTGTGTGTGTGTGTGTACACACACACACATATATACATACTCTTCTCTTTTTTTCTTTTTCTTTTCCCTTAAAAGGGACGATATAAGAGTGTAATAATAGACAATGAACAATAACACTGTGGTATGTAATTTTATGTTATTGAAATATGCTTATGTAATATGAAAATTGTCAATAAAAATTATTTGCTAATAATAATAATAATAATAATAATAATAACAATAACAATAATAATGATTTATTTATTTATACCCCGCCCATCTGGCTGGGTTTCCCCAGCCACTCTGGGTGGCTTCCAACAAAAGATTAAAAATACATTAAAACATCAGTCATGAAAAACTTCCCTAAACAGGGCTGCCTTCGGATGTCTTCTAAAAGTAAGATAGTTGTTTATTTCCCTGACATCTGATGTGAGGGCCTTTCACAGGGTAGGTGCCACTACCGAGAAGGCCCTCTGCCTGGTTCCCTGTAACCTCACTTCTTGCAGGGAGGGAACTGGCAGAAGGCCCCCGGAGCTGGACCTCAGTGTCAGGGCTGAATGATGGGGGTGGATAATTTATTTGCGGCACTGGGGAAATTACTTGGCTCGCCCTCCAACATTTCTCTGATGAAAATAGGGATATCCTATTCCACAATAATAGTAATTTTATTACTTGTGCCCTGCCCATCTGGCTTGCCTCAGCCACTCTGGGTGGCTTCCAACATATACCGGTATAAAAACATTAAACATTTTTTTTAAAAAAACTTCCCTTTACAGGGCTGCTTTCAGGTTTCTTCTAAGGGTTGTATAGATACTTCTCTCCTTGGCTCAGGGTCACATAGCTCCATACCCTCCAACATTTCTCAACTGGAAATAGGGCCGTCCTAAGGAAAAGCAGGACATTCCGGGATCAAATCAGAAACCAGGATGGCTTTTGTAAATCCGGGACTCTCCCTGAAAAATAGGGACACATTGAGGGTGCTTGGCAGCTCTCGGGGCCCTGATCCCATTGGCCCAGAGAGTTTGCAGGGATTTGTAAGCCAGGCCGATCCCTTGAGAGCCAGCAGTGAGAGGATCACGTGTGTCGAGAGCTGTGCTCTGAAAAATGCAAAATATTAAATAAACTGAAATTCCATTTCGCATTCAGGAAATCCTGAAGAAAGCTGATGTGGCTGTGACTCACACTCTTCTTGTTATGCAAAGTCCTCTTCCCGTTAGGCTCTGGTCTGGTGTAGTCATTGACGGAGGTGGGGGGACGACAATGAGCAATAATGGGGACTTGATTGTTCCAAGCATCTGGAATGTGAGTCATTCCCATCTTCTTCCCCAAGGCCGTGGGATGTAACCAGCTTTGCCTGGCAGAATCTGTTGATAAAAGGACTTGGAAACAAACAGCAGTTTGGACCCTTAGCTGTGTGCTTGCTTCTGCAGCTCACAACTTGTGCAGATGTGCAGATAAACAGTTCATTGCAGGCACAACAAGTCAGTTGATCCTTCTCCAAAAACAAGTGTGAGAGCTGTCTCTCTCCCCCCCCCCCAAAAAAAACTTTGGGGATATGACCTCATATGTGAGTTCTGAAACTCCATAGTGCCATCACCCGGTCGTTCCACGGACTGTTGACCCTGTGCCACCACTAATCCGCTGCCACCAACCAGGCTCTCCCCGGTAATGTGAAAAGGATCTAGGAGTCTTGGTAGACCACAAACTTGACATGAGTCAACAGTGTGATGCAGCAGCTAAAAAAGCCAATGCAATTCTGGGCTGCATCAATAGGAGTATAGCATCTAGATCAAGGGAAGTAATAGTACCACTGTATTGCGCTCTGGTCAGACCTCACCTGGAATACTGTGTCCAGTTCTGGGCACCACAGTTCAAGAAGGATACTGACAAGCTGGAACGTGTCCAGAGGAGGGCAACCAAAATGGTCAAAGGCCTGGGAACGATGCCTTAGGAGGAACGGCTTAGGGAGCTGGGTATGTTTAGCCTGGAGAAGAGAAGGTTAAGGGGTAATATGATAGCCATGTTCAAATATATAAAAGGATGTCATATAGAGGAGGGAGAAAAGTTGTTTTCTGCTGCTCCTGAGAAGAGGACATGGAGCAATGGATTCATACTACAGAAAAGAAGATTCCACCTAAACATTAGGAAGAACTTCCTGACAGTAAGAGCTGTTAGGCAGTGGAATTTGCTGCCAAGGAGTGTGGTGGAGTCTCCTTCTTTGGAGGTCTTTAAGCAGAGGCTTGACAGCCACCTGTCAGGAATGCTTTGATGGTGTTTCCTGCTTGGCAGGGGGTTGGACTGGATGGATGGCCCTTGTGGTCTCTTCCAACTCTATGATTCTACACTCAGACTCAGTCAGGTTGTAACGTATTAACAAAGATTCCAGTTTATTGTGAATGCAAACAAGTTTTAAATACTTTGAAACACTGTAATGCAATTCCCTCTCGCTGTCTCTAACTCACTCTGATTGCGAGAGATCAGATGCTCTGCTGCCATTGGACTATGGCCCTGTCTCTTTAAATAAAGGCGCCAGACCTCATTGTTCTGAAGAAAGAGCTCAGTTGCATAGGAAGCTGTCAGAGCATTGGGTCCGTCTAGCTCAGTATTGTCTACACCAGGGGTGGGGAATCAGATGTGGACATCCTCAGGCCATAGCTGTCAACTTTCGTATTTGAAAATAAGGGATTTTTTCAAACTTTCGGATTTGAAAATAAGGGATGCCGCAAGGGCGGTGCAATGGCACCAAGTAGCCTCGCCACCCTGCGCTCTAGAGGCTGCGCGCAAACGGGTGAGCGAAAGAGCGAGCACGTAGATGGCAGGCAGGCTGTCTGTCTGGTTGGGCGTGAGGGTCTGGCTGCACAAGGCATGCAAGCTCCGCCCCCAGTCGGTCTCAGACTCCTTATTGGCAGCCGAGCAACGCAGCTGAGGAGCCTCCCTGGCCGGCAGGGAGGGAGAGGAGCTGCTTCCTTTGAAATCCGGGAAATTTAAGGGATATCAACAATCCGGGATAGCAGCGGGAAACGGCATTGGAATAAGGGAGTTTCCCGCAAAAAGGGGGGGGGTTGACAACTATGCCTCAGGCCCACCTGGAGAGATCTGGGACCTCCTAGGGAAATCCTTTGTGTACGTCATGCAAAGGACACCTGTCCTTCTGGAGTCATATTTACGGGAGACTGGCGGAATAAGCTCCCCTTTCTAATCTCATTTGGAATTGAGGGTAATTTCTCGACTTGCGTCGCTCAGCCAGAGGTTAATTTGATTGGGCTTGGGTTATTTATTCATGCTCGGATTTGCAAAGTATCACCGTGGAAAGGAGAGGTCCCTGTTAAAGTTGTATGAGGTGGCTTCATTACCGAACATGAATTTCATCCTGTTCCTCCTCCTGCCTGCTGCATCACCTTTCCACCTCTGTGGTGCTCGGTGCGTTTTGTATAATGTCCTATTTTTTCCTGCTCACTGCTTGTGGAGTGGGGTGGGTCGTTCCCACCAAGCAAAAAACAGAAGATTTCTGTTAAATGACTTGTTCTGGAGATGGACTGTGCAGTTAAATCTGGTCCTAGAATCATAGGGTTCCAGATTGCAATGCAGGAATCTTTTGCTCAATGTGTTGTGTCAGGTTAATCGCCGGCCTGTTCCCTCCCATTGCATGCTGAGTCAAACCATTGGTTCATGTAGCTCAGTATTGTCTGCACTGACTGGCAGCAGCTCTCCAGGGTTTCAAGCAATATCCTCTCACTCAGGCCTATTGGCAATTGAACCTGGGCCTTCCTGCAAGTTCCCACGGTTTTGTCCTGCTGTATGCATTTTTCATTTTTCCATAAAGTACAATGCTTTTTCGACGTATTGTTGAGTTTTGTTTTGTTTTGCAAAACCTCCCCCCAAAATTGAAATTTTTGAGCTATTTTTTAGCTCAACATTTCTGACATGGGTTGCCATATGCCTGGGTTTTTCTGAAATTCAGAAATTCTGCCCTGATGCTATTTCAGGTGGATGGAATTCCAGACGTATGGCAGCCTTAGCATTTGTTTGTTTCATAAAGTTTATATACTGCTTGATAGAAGGAAGAAACCTCAAAGTTAGGAAGAAGCCTCTAATCCAATAAAGCTGAACGCTGGTAGATTCAGGACAGACCAGGGGTCAGCAACCTTTTTCAGCCGTGGGCCGGTCCACCGTCCCTCAGACCATGTGGTGGGCTGGACAATTTTTTTTTGGGGGGGGGAGGGAATGAATGAATCCCTATGCCCCACAAATAACCCAGAGATGCATTTTAAATAAAAGGACACATTCTACTCATGTAAAAACATGCTGATTCCTGGAATGTCCGTGGGCCGGATTGAGAAGGCAATTGGGCCACATCCGGCCCACGGGCCTTAGGTTGCCTACCCCTGGGACAGGTAAAGGTAAAGGGACCCCTGACCATTAGGTCCAGTCGTGACCGACTCTGGGGTTGCGGCGCTCATCTCGCGTTACTGACCGAGGGAGCCGGCGTACAGCTTCCGGGTCATGTGGCCAGCATGACTAAGCTGCTTCTGGTGAACCAGAGCAGCGCACGGAAACGCCGTTTACCTTCCCACCGGAGCGGTTCCTATTTATCTACTTGCACTTTGGTGTGCTTTCAAAGTGCTAGGTTGGCGGGAGCAGGGACCGAGCAACTGGAGCTCACCCCGTCGCTGGGATTCGAACCGCCGACCTTCTGATCGGCTAGCCCTAGGCTCTGTGGTTTAACCCACAGCGCCACCCGCATCCGACCGCTAGGACAGACATAGGACTTATTCACGCAGTGCCTAGTGAAACTATGGAACTCACTCCTGCGGGAGGCTGTGATGGGCACCAACCTGGAGTGCTTTCAAAGGGGATTAGGCACAACCATGGAGGAGAAAGCTATCGATGGCTACCAGTCATGATGGCTCTGAGCCGCGATGGCTCGGCTCTGCCTCCGCGGTCAGAGGCAGCGATTCTTCTGAATGCCAGCTGCTGGAAACCACAGGAGCAGAGACCTCCTTTTGTGGTGGAATCCTGCGTGCGGGTTTCTCAGACGAAACAAAAATGCAGGGATTAAAAAACAGCAGCCGAGGAAAAACAACCACCCACCGTCAAGAGAAGGTGTGAATAAGGAATCAGAAGAATGAAGAAGTTGTTCCAGGCAGAGATTGCAGCGGAAGGGCAAAAGCATCCTGTATGTTAGTAGCAATCTTCCCTCCCCTGTTTTCTCCCTTATAAATCCACCTGCATCTGGGTTTACTGGCTGGTCTTGGCTGCAGATCATCACAGACCCTGGGTGGTGCTGCTGTGCTGGCGCCCCGGTGATTTATGGCGGCATTAATCATCGTACCTGTTCCCGCCTGCCATTTTTCAATTAAATTGTAAACCTGCGCCGAGGATCAGTCATTAACTTTCAAGGCGTGAGAAATGGTCCCTTATGTTTGGCCTCCTTCAGAAAACACTGTCACGGTTGCACACCGTGAAATATGCTTCCCCCTCTCTTCTCTCTCTCTCTCTCTCTCTCTCTCTCTTTCTTTCTTCTTCTTCTCTCCCAACCAAACAGGGCTTTGAGAGGCAGCCTCTTTTCGCATGAAGGCACTTCCCTCCTTCGTCTTTGCTGCTACGGTTCATGCACTGGTAAAACCTCACGTGAGAGCCAGTGTGGTGTAGTGGTTAAGAGCAGTAGACTCATAATCTGGGGAACCGGGTTCGCTTCCCCGCTCCTCCACATGCAGCTGCTGGGTGACCTCGGGCTAGTCACACTTCTTTGAAGTCTCTCAGCCCCACTCACCTCACAGAGTGTTTGTTGTGGGGCAGGAAGGGAAAGGAGAATGTGAGCCGCTTTGAGACTCCTTCGGGTAGTGAGAAAGCAGGATATCAAATCCAAACTCTTCTTCTTCTTCTTCTTCTTCTTCTTCTTCTTCTTCTTCTTCTTCTTCTTCTCTCCCAAGCAAACAGGGCTTTGAGAGGCAGCCTCCTTTCCCATGAAGCCACTCCCCTCCTTCGTCTTTGCTGCTACGGTTCATGCCCTGGTAAAACCTCACGTCTGGATTATTGTAATGTCCCCTACCTGGAGCTACCTGTGGGATTCTCGTAAGTCCCGAGGAGACATCGTGGTCGGACTGGGAAAGCGGGTGGGGAAAGTTGGAGGGGCTGCCTGCTGACCATCCATGGGAGAGGTCCATCAGGCTGGGATGGGCTGTGTCGGGGCCTTGCAAGAAGGAAGGAGGGAGTTACAATGAATGATAATAATAATAATAATAATAATAATAATAATAATAATAATAAATGTTTCTTTATACCCCGCCCTTCCCAGCCAAGACCGGGCTCAGAGCGGCTAACACCAATAAAATCACAACAGAACATACAAAACAATAAATTAAAATGCAAGTTAAAATACGATTTAAAATTTAAAATGCAGCCTCATTTTTAAGTAGCCCACCAATCAAACCATAAAGGAATAAAACATCAGGGTTAAACTAAAACCAACCCAAAGGCCAGGCGGAACAGCTCTGTCTTACAGGCCCTGCGGAAAGATGCCAGATCCCGCAGGGCCCTAGTCTCTTCTGACAAACCAGAAGAGATGAGATCCCGGGAGGGTCCCAGCAGTGCAGCCCTCCAGCGTTTCACTCCGTCCTCTCTTGTTTGTGGGTGCCAGAGTTCATGCGTGCCAGACACCCAAAATTATTGGAAGTAAGTGGGACGCGGGTGGCGCTGTGGGTTAAACCACAGAGTCCAGGGCTTGCCGATCAGAAGGTCGGCGGTTCGAATCCCCGCGACGGGGTGAGCTCCCGTTGCTCGGTCCCTGCTCCTGCCCACCTAGCAGTTCGAAAGCATGTCAAAGTGCAAGTAGATAAATAGGTACAGCTCCGGCGGGAAGGTAAATGGCGTTTCCGTGCGCTGCTCTGGTTCGCCAGAAGCGGTTTAGTCATGCTGGTCACATGACCCGGAAGCTGTACGCCGGCTCCCTCGGGCAAATAATGCGAGATGAGCGCCGCAACCCCAGAGTCGGTCACGACTGGACCTAACGGTCAGGGGTCCCTTTACCTTTAAGTGTTAGAATTGAATCAGTGCTTGGAGAGTTAAACTGGAAGTCAGACTCTTAATTGCTGCGCTCAGATTCCCGTGCTCAGGAAATCGCCTGAGAGATGGGCATTAACAGAGAACAAAGACAGGGATTTGGGCCATCAGCAAAGCAAAGGCTCTCTGCCACCCAGCAAATGGCTGGCTCCAAATTCAAGGAGGAGAAGGCTATCAAGGGCTACCACTAGCCATGATAGCTATGCTCTGCCTAGCTGTACTGTAAATACCGTATTTTTTGCTCCATAACGCACACTTTTTTCCTTCTAAAAAGGAAGGGGGAAAGTCTGTGCGCGTTATGGAGCGAATGCATGGTCCCTGGAGCTGAATTGCCCAGGGACCAAAAGAAGATCGAGCTTTTTCTTTTACAAAGAGAGAAGGGGGTGTTGAAAGGCTGCCGCTTTACAGCTGATCAGCAAGAGATCGGGAAGAGAGATAAGGTTGCTGGCTCCCTTCCTGCAGAGGAGGCTGTTGGTTTCCCCAGCGACATGTGACTGGCTGATTAGATTATCTGTTTGGAAACTGTAGAAAGGGCTTTGAGCTGATCCTTTTGCAACTGGGGCTTTTCTTTGCAAAAGCAGCAGCACAACTTTGAGCTGCTCCTTTTGCAAATGTGTCTTTTCTCCTTTGAAAAACAGCAGCACAACAACTTTGAGCTGCTTCTTTTGCAAATGGGTCTTTTCTCCTTTGCAAAAGCAGCAGCACAACTTTGAGCTGATCCTTTTGCAAATGGGGCTTTTCTTCCTCCAAAAGAAGATGCACAACTTTGAACTGATCCTCAAAAAGGGGGGCTTTCCCCCTTTCCCCCTCAAAAAACTAGGTGCGCGTTATGGTCCGGTGCGCGTTATGGAGCGAAAAATACGGTACTTCTAAATCCCAGTTGCTGGAAGCCACAGGAGGAGAGAGCTGCTCTTGTGCTCAGGTCCTGCTTGCTGGTTTCCCATTGGGGCATCTGGTTGGCCAGTGTGAGGACAGGATGCTGGACTAGGTGAGCCATTGGCCTGATCCAGCAGGCTCTTCTTATGTTGTAACCTTATGTCCTTGATGAACCAGCTTTTCCCAGAAACACATTTCCTTTCTCTTTCCTTTCCTTTCCTTTCCTTTCCAGCTCTTGCACGCAGTGTCAAGGGAGTCCATTGGGAAGAAGTGCTCTTTGAGGAACAATGTGTAGGCTCTCTCCTGGCAGACAGCCCAGGGGGAAAGAGCACCTTTGAATTCTCCAAGGGGCAGCATGAAGAAGAACCCTCTGGCGGGGAATGCATGTCCTTAAATGCCTTTCGGGACTCCAGTCTCCTTTGCAGAATGTACCACAGGGAGTCTCTCTCTCTCTCTCTCTCTCTCCCCCTTTTGGTGCCTTTGTCAGGTGGATCAAGGTGACAGGTCCCAGGAGGGGGTCGTTCTGGCAGGTGTCCTCCTGGGGGGGAAAGGGAAGGGGCTCATCTCCCGGCCTGGATGAGAAATGGATGCTATAGCTGCGGCTGCAGGGAGAGGCTAAACATACAAAGCAGCCTATGCCACAGTTGGACAAAGGGAGGACCTCCTAGGCCAGCACTCCTATCATGGTTCTGCCCTGCCCAGACCTCGAAAATGAAGCCTCCTGAGATGAGGAGCAAAGCAAGCAAGACCCTCCAGCAGATCTCCATATTGCCAGGACCTGTAAGAGCTGGGCATCTGCAGGACGAAGAACTCCGACTCGGGTCATGTTTTCTGCTGAAAGTTTTGGCGCTCAAATACATAAGCAAAACGAGGATCAAGAGTGCGACAGTGAAGAGGTTGATCCAACAAGCAACATCCTTCTTGAGTGGGAATGGGGCAGGCACAACAGGCAAAGCAGGATTTGTCTTTTGGACTGGCCAAGCAAACAAGAACTTTTTCTGGAGGGCTGGACCTGAGCTGTCTGCTTGTGCCTGTGTTGGCGTCTACATAACTAAGAGCCAGGAGCGAGCCAGCAGTAAATCACACCCTCCAAGTTGGAGTTAACTCTTTATTAGCAAACCACATTCTGCACAGGAGTGTCTGGCCTAATGAGCACAGCAGTTTGTCTCTGGTAGCTCTTGCCTCTACGAAGCAGTTGCTAAGACAGAAGTCCCCGTCTCCCCACAGCTGTTTAAGTCATCTCCTCTCCAAGATCTTTCCCAAGCAATCTGAGACTGTGCCTGCTTGAAGCTGACTTCTCCTCCACCTTCTTCATGCCTCTTCTGGATCTGGAGACCCAGTAAGAAATCAGATGCCTGCCCACGTAGACAGAGGGAGCTTGTCACAGCAGAAGGGGGAGTGTCAGGAGTGTGTGCAAAAACCAGGCCCTGGGACCAGCAGAGCTTCGGCTTGTTCTGGAGAGCCAGGGCGCGGCCACACAGGTGAAGCTGCTTGATCATTTACTGAACCTGGTGAGGCTGAGTGGTAACTCGCTGCACCTGGTGTCAAGAGCCAGCAGGGGATATAAGGCCAGCTTTTCACCTCAGCTCTTTGCCACAGCAACGCCTTTCCTGCCTTGCTGCGTTTGGCTTCTTGACTCCTGGTTCCTGATTCTCAGACCCTTGGCTCCTTGACTCCTGGTTCCTGACCCTTGGCTCCTTGACCACTTGACTCCTGGTTCCTGATCCTTGGACCCTTGGCTCCTTGACTCCTGGTTCCTGGCCCTCGGACCCTTGGCTCCTTGACTCCTGGGTTCCTGATCCTCAGACCCTTGGACCGTGACTTCGTGTTTCTGGCTTCTTGACCCTTGGACCGTGACTTCATGTTTCTGGCTTCTTGACCCTCGGACCCTTGGCTCCTTGACTCCTGGTTCCTGACCCTCGGACCCTTGGCTCTTGACTCCTGGGTTCCTGATCCTCAGACCCTTGGACTGTGACTACGTATTTCTGGCTTCTTGACCCTCGGACTGTGACTACGTATTTCTGGCTTCTTGACCCTTGGACTGTGACTACGTATTTCTGGCTTCTGGACCCTTGACTGTGACTACGTGCTTCTGGTTCCTTGACCCTTGGACTGTGACTTTGTACCTCTTGCTGTTTGACCCTTGGACCCCTGCTCTTTGGACTCTTGTTCCTGCCATCTTGCCCCAGGTCCTGACGTGCCTTGCTGGGACTTTGTTGCTATCAGCCCGGACCGTGACAGGGAGAACCTAATGAAGCATCTTCCACAGGCCTTGGAGATTTAATTTCTTGTTTTTTGCAGATTGGAAGCTGAGCCTGGGATGTGTTTGTACAGCAGAAGAGTAAAGGTAAAGGGACCCCTGACCGTTAGGTCCAGTCGCGAACGACTCTGGGGTTGTGGCGCTCATCTCGCTTTATTGGCTGAGGGAGCCGGCGTACAGCTTCCGGGCCATGTGGGCCAGTATGACTAAGCCGCTTCTGGCGAACCAGAGCAACACACGGAAACGCCGTTTACCTTCCCGCCGGAGCGGTACCTATTTATCTACTTGCACTTTGACGTGCCTTTCGAACTGCTAGGTTGGCAGGAGCAGGGACCAAGCCACGGGAGCTCACCCCATCGCGGGGATTCGAACCACCGACCTACTGATCGGCAAGCCCTAGACTCTGTGGTTTAACCCACAGTGCCACCCGTGTCCCGCTACAGCAGAAGAAAGGCCATCCAAAATCTGACTGGTGCCTCTGGAAATCTCAGGTGTGGACACGCAACAAACAACCAAGAAAGATTAAAAATCTGTCATGCCATTGACAACTGGTAATCACACACTTCCCAGGTTGCCAAAGTCACATTCCTCCATCTTCTAGGTCACGGGCCGATGCCAATGCCTGCCAGAGCCTCTTGGAGTGGGTCAGGCCCCATCTTCACTATACATTTAAAGCAGATTCATACCACTTTAAGGGATCATTGTTTTCCCCCAGAGAATCATGGGAACTGTAGTTTGTTAAGGGTGCTGAGAGTTTGGTAGGAGGCCCCTGTCCCCCTCGCAGAACTACAATTCCCAAAGTTCCCCAGGAAGAGAGGCTGACTGTTAAACTGCTCTGGGACTTGTAGTTCTGTAAGGGTTCTAACAGCTCCCTTTGCAAACTACAGTTCCCAAGGATCTTTGTGGGAAGGTCATGGCTGTTTTGAAGTGGCATGAAACCGCTTTAAATGTACAGTCCAGACGGGGCCTCAGGCAGCGATCAGAGGAGCTTCTGAAGCCGAATGCCCTTTTAAAAACTCGTGGGGGGGGTGTTCCACTCTTCCCACGGGATCCAATCCCGTCCGATCTGGTCTGCATGGAGTACACCGTACATGATTCATTTCCTCTACAGTTCTTCTCTTCCCACCCAGCTCTGCTTCCTCTCCCTGATCTTCTCCATATTAAAAACAGGTTTATGCCATTTTTATTTAATCAAAAGATTCATTAAAAGAGATCAAAGGATGGAGGTGAGGAGGGGGAGGGAAGGAAGCCTTTAGGGATAGAAAGCAGTAACTCAGTCACGGGAATCTCAGTCGAACAGCCCACAGGAGACCGGCACTAAGTTCCTCCCAGTAAGAAATCAGATGCCTGCCCACGTAGACGGAGGGCAAATGCCTCTGCTCAGCTGGGTCTGCCGGAGTCCCGGCGGACTTGCACAGCCCGCAGCAGAGGCGAACGCAGAAACCCATTTAATTTTTCTCTTTCCCCTCGCTGGCATTGTCTAAATTGCAGTAATTTCATTTCCCGGCATCGCGCCGATGCTACCACTGCCTCCTTTCTCCATCTGCTAAGATGAAGATGGAAAAGTTTAATATTCTTTGGTGGGAGCCAGACCCCCACCCACAACAGCCTCGCAAGTCCCAGATCGTTTCCCTCATACGAGGCAAGATCGCAAGCCATCCTGCATCTATCTGCCCAGGTTTTCTAAAGAATCTGTCTTCTTCGTAGATGAGAAGCAAGCAGGATGGAAAGCAACACTCTAGTCCTCAGTGTACCGGGCCTCAGTGGAAGATGGGAGGGAGAGAAAGGGAATCAGATCTAGGAGGACAGCTACAATCTCAATTAAACCTGCACTTTGTAATATCAGGTGCCTCTGATGTTGGTCTCAGGAAGATCTATTTTGTTATTTGCCTTATATGTGTTGGATGGATTTGTAGGTAGGATAGGATATATTATTTTACAGTTTATCCTCCCTGCTACTCACGTGTGTGGGACGCGGGTGGTGCTGTGGGTTAAACCACAGAGCCTAGGGCTTGCCGATTGGAAGGTCGGTGGTTCGAATCCCCACGATGGGGTGAGCTCCCATTGCTTGGTCCCTGCTCCTGCCAACCTAGCAGTTCGAAAGCACGTCAAGTGCAAGTAGATAAATAGGTACCGCTCTGGTGGGAAGGTAAACGGCATTTCCGTGCGCTGCTCTGGTTCGCCAGAAGCGGCTTAGTCATGCTGGCTACATGACCTGGAAGCTGTACCCGGCTCCCTCGGCCAATAAAGCGAGATGAGCACCGCAACCCCAGAGTCGGACACGACTGGACCTAATGGTCCAGGGGTCCCTTTACCTTTACCTTTACTCACGTGTGTGAGCAGAACATTTAAAATAAATCAGTTTAGCATTTAGACTTTATACACTTAGCAGAGTTTAAAAAAAACATCCCTTGCAGCATTAAACGGGAAACTAGGCTGTAGTGTATAGCCTTTGTTGTATTTATCCAGGCAGAGGTAGCAGACTGGATTCCCCCTTTTCCCCTCTTAAAAAAGAATCCCACAACAGACCGTAAAATAAGCATAAAAGTATTGCACCTGATTCCAGCAGTAACAGTAACGAAAACAAGGCACACAAATTCTACTTCTAGAGTACAAAATAGAGTTCAAAACTGAGTTCAAAAATAAAGTTGTTTTATTGATTGTAGTTTAGAAATTATTTATTGTAATTGTTAAGAGTGGATTTCTGTTTAATTTTTATATGCTGATATTATTATTCTATACTATTCTAATGATTGTTGAATGTTACTTTATTTGATGTAGGTTGCTTATTTTAAAGCTTCTTTTTCAGTGTGGTGTAGTGGTTAAGAGCAGTAGACTCGTAATCTGGGGAACCGGGTTCGCATCTCCGCTCCTCCCCCATGCAGCTGCTGGGTGACCTTGGGCTAGTCTCACTTCTTTGAAGTCTCTCAGCCCCACTCACCCCACAGAGTGTTTGTTGGGGGGAGGAAGGGAAAGGAGAATGTGAACCGCTTTGAGACTCCTCGGGTAGTGATAAAGTGGGATATCAAATCCAAACTCTTCTTCTTCTCTTCTTCCAAACACCAAAATAATAATGAAGGTGATAAAAAAAGCTACTCCGCCTTTGCAGATTGAGTCAGGAAAGCCAAGAGGGGCTTTGGCGGTGCTGGGGGGGCACGAGCTTGTTGTAGTATGCTTCTAATTTGTAAGCTTGCTTTCTCTTTCCCATAAAGAACTGGTGTGTGTTTAACACCAGCGGAAAACCAAGAGCACCCCAGAGGGGTGGCAAAGCACCGGTGTGCCTCACGGTGGAGGGGAGGGAACCATTTCCCGTTGCCGTTAATCAAAACGTGAGCGCCTCCGACTAATTGAGTGAGGCCGGCTTCTCTCTGGGGCCTGAATCAAAGGCTACGCTTACTCATCCTGTGCAATGATGGGAGAAACTTCCCGGAGAGGAAAAGAAGAACGGGGGGGGGGGGGGGGGGGGGAGGAGAGAGAGAGATGGGTTTGGAGCTGTGGGAATGTTGACGAAGGTAGGAGAGGAGATATTGATTAAATATTACCCCTCCTCACTCACCCTAGTCAGCAAGCAGCAGAGCCCATTCCGTTGCAGATTGTTGGAAGCAAGTTGATGATTCGTTAGAATCCTTTAAATTAAGCAAGTTTCCCCTTTATTTCATAATAATAATGATAATAATATAATAATAATAATAATTATTAAATAAATAAATAAATAAATAAATAAATAATAAATATTTATTAAATAAATAATAATTATTATTATTATTTATAATTTATACCCCGCCCATCTGGCTGAGTTTCCCCAGCCACTTTGGGTGGCTCCCAACAGAATATTAAAAACACGATAAAACATGGAACATTAAAAACTTCCTTAAACAGGGCTGCCTTCAAATGTCTTCTAAAATTCCGATAGTTGTTTATTTCCTTGACATCTGCTGGGATGTCGTTCCACAAGACGGGCGCCACCACCAAGAAGGCCCTCTGCCCTGGTTCCCTTTAACCTCGCTTCTCTCAGGGAGGGAACTGCCAGAAGGCCCTTGGAGCTGGATCTCAGTGTCCCGGGCTGAACGATGGGGGTGGAGATGCTCTTTCAAGACAGTCTTCTTTAAAAGTAAGAGTAAAGTGTTACTTGCATTCAGTTCACAGCAGTAATCTGAAGGCAGGCTTTGTCTTGTGCTTACATTTACATCTGTGGAGAGAAGGAGTCTGAGCCATAGCTGTCAACCCTCCCTTTTTTTTGCGGGAAACTCCCTTATTCCAATGCCGTTTCCCACTGCTATCCCGGATTGTTGATATCCCTTAAATTTCCCGGATTTCAAAGGAAGCAGCTCCTCTCCCTTCCTGCCGGCCAGGGAGGCTCCTCAGCTGCGTTGCTCGGCTGCCAATAAGGAGCCTGAGACCGACTGGGGGCGGAGCTTGCATGCCTTGTGCAGCCAGACCCTCACGCCCAACCAGACAGAACAGCCTGCCTGCCGTCTATGCGCTTGCTCTTTCGCTCACCCGTTCGCGCACAGCCTCTGGAGCGCAGGGTGGCGAGGTGGGAGACTACTTGGTGCCATTGCACCGCCCTCGCGGCATCCCTTATTTTCAAATCCGAAAGTTTGGAAAAAATCCCTTAATTTCAAATCCGAAAGTTGACAGCTATGGTCTGAGCTATGCCTCAGACTTTCTACCTTGTGGCTTCCGTCCTCTGTAAGAATGAGCCATGTGCTGGCAAAGAGCCAGAAGAGGAGTTCCAAGAGAGAAGTCCAAAAAGGGAAGAGGGAAGATGGTTGTGTGGGCAGGCCTTTTACAGGGTCAGCTAGGGTCATGCCCATCTACCTGGTCACACACAAGGGGAGGAGGCTCCAGAGCAGGTATGGCAGGAAGTCCTCCTGGCTGGAGCCACATTCCCTTGTGTGTCCACCATTCTAGGCAACAGGAAAATGTTGTACTTGACTGCTCCGGTGATGATTACATCCCACGGGAGCATGATGTGCTGCCTTCTTGAGTCGAAAGCTTCCCTGCGGTGCTTTGCAGAGGAACAGAAATTGCAACGATCCAGCATTTCCACTGCAAGGAACAAGACCTCTGGATCGTTGCAAATTTCTGTTCATCTGCAAAGCAAAGACTCTCCATCTCCAAAGCCACGGATTCTTAGGTATTTACACCACTACGTGTGCACTCCATCCAAACCGGCACTGGTGCTTCCGCGGCGCCCTTGGGATGAATGGATCGGCGGCTCGGGGTGTGTGTGTCCCGCCGCTGCTGCTTTTGGCGTGGCGGCTCGCAAGGGTGCCGCGGGAGCAGTGCCGGTGCTGGCGGGCGGGCTCCGCGCAGGGCGGGGCCAGCCCAAGTGTCACCCCCTTCTCCCCTGGAACCTGGGGCGTACCGCCCCTCCGCCCCCCCTTGTGACGCCAGTGGAGCTAACACACATGGAATGATGAGTCTGCTTCTTCTTTTTTTGTGGAGAGGGTAACAATGATGTTTGGGGCACACCGATAAAGATGGAGACTCTCCATCTCCAAAGCCATGGATTCTTAGGTATTTACACCACTAGCTGTTCCTGCTGCCTGAATCAAGCGGAGATTCGCTCGGGGGCTCCCAAAGCAATCAGGGCCCTGCATTAGCTGGGCCAAATACCAGCGCCCCATTTGCATTCCGGACATGATGACTTCTTAATTGCCGTTGTGCCGAAAGATGCAACACGGCCCATTCCGTCTCCAGATCACGCGCGGCAATTCATTTGCACTTTTAAGATCCAGGGGCTACCCGAGGAATTATGAGCCAGGTCTCTTAACTACCCGTTGTTGTTGCTGTGATTATAGGACTATTACAGGGCTTGGCTTCGCAGGCCAGAAGAGCCCA
This sequence comes from Darevskia nairensis, assembly GCA_034642065.1. Taxonomy (NCBI): domain Eukaryota; kingdom Metazoa; phylum Chordata; class Lepidosauria; order Squamata; family Lacertidae; genus Darevskia; species Darevskia nairensis. The sequence continues at coordinate 591,218 of JAWWNI010000010.1, forward strand.
GCTGGAGCAGATCAGAGGGCCAAGCTCCTCCAGCATCTTGTGCGCCCCTCAGAGGGAGGCCAGGCAAACACTGCTTGGAAGCCTAAAAGCAGCATCTGAAAGTGATGTCTTTCCTGTGCTGCTTTTCTGCCGTATCTAGTGCTCAGAGATAGACTGCCCCTGGGCGTGGAGGTTCCATCTTTTGGAATAAATTTCCAAGAGCTTTGAGGAACTATGCGGGGACAGTTGTAGACTTTGATGGCACGGAAGCCCAAGCCAGCAGATTTCCCCATGCAAATGTTATAGGAATTTTAGGTATTTTATTTATATATATATTTTTTCTTATTAGTGTGCCAAGCAAAACAAGGCCTCATGTCTGAAGCACAGTCCTGAAACCATTTTGACCCCTGACACAATTTTGACTCCTAGCTGGCCAGGTATCAGATGGCCCATTTGACTTACAAAGGACAGTAGTTAGTCTGCATTTGCCCTGCCCTGCCTACGCAGGAAACCTTTTGTTCTCCAGAAATGTTTGTCTGGGAGGGGTCGAGGAGGGATGACCAGGTGTTTCTCTGCAAGGGAGTGAGAAAAAACCTTTCCATTGTCTCAGAAATAAACTAATCACAATCTCAAAAGGAATGGCCAGACTGCCCAGGAAGGGCAATCAGATAAGACATTATCACATGAAGTGGCAGACAGGAGGTAAACAGTGCATTCAAGATTTCTGCTGAACACCGCCCTTTTTCTATGATGTAGCTGTGATGTATCTAAGGGGTGGTCCTGGGTTACACCCCTTTTTGTGATGTATGTATGATGTACAAGGGGGGTGGTCTTGAGCAGAAGGGGGGGAATTTCAAAGTCTATATAGGAGCTGGCACACCATTTTTCGGGGTTCTCTCCTTATCGTACCTGCTACGTGATGGGGAACCTCTGTTGCAACAGATTCAATAAATGGGAAGCTGTGCTTTGCTTTTGATAACTCTGGTGTGGACTCTGTCTGTGGCACAAAGGGAAATGCTCTAAAATTCCAGCTCTTCCCAGGGAGAAAAATCCGGACTCCCCCTTGGGAAAACCGGACCCAACTTTATGCCTTTCCTAGTAAAATTTTGCTTACAACACAAATCACACCGGGTCAGTTCTTGGGTTAGTTTCCGCCCTGCCCCAGATCACCTCGATTCAATTCATTTACCCCCTAGTAATTTCCCAAGAGATCCTCTTTCAAATCCCCTTTAATTACTCCTTTTAGTACTCCGCCAAATGGTAATTTAAAATAAAAGTCAGCTTAAATTATTTCCCCAGATTAATAGCCTACTCAGTAACCAAGCTCACAACCTGCCTCCGGTTCAGTCCCTGCCTCCCAAATTCACCCAGAAACATCCTGGGTCCCTTCCTAGCAATACCCCTGTCCTTAACTCCATGGGCAGCTGATTGATGGACGATGGTCAGGTGGCTGTCTTGACTCGTAGCTCGAGAGCTAAACATGAGTGACAGATGAAGCGAATCCGATTTTTCGACCTGGCAATTGATGGCAGGGAAATAAGGATGCGCCGTGGATTTTAAACTCATCAACGAGGGATTTGTGTTCAAACTTTCCAAATTGCTTCCCTTCTCCTTTTTCAACCTGTCAGAGGCTGCAGAAACTTTAATGATCCCAACCTTCGCACCTCTCCCCAGGGGGACCGAATTTGAACAGGCGGAAATGAGCAGCGAGATGCTTGCTGCCTCCCTTTTCCTCCAAATGAGCTTGAAGAGGCGACGGGGTCCATGTCGCCGCCGTGAACAAGCTCCTTGTTTTGATGGGAACCTTTTAGTGGGTTTTGGTGCTTTTTTTTTTTTGTAAAAGGCCCTCTCCGAATGGCTATCCTTGCGCTCGATCGGAGGTGGTTATTTTTGACGCTGGAAGGTCGCCGCTGCTATTTACATCTCCCACTTTATTCCAAAATAACATCAAGTATCTCTCTTCTCAAAGGCCAGGGCAGCAGCATTTATAGAGCATTCACAGGGTGAATGCCAACTTCACAGCCTCTCTCTCTCTCCACCCCATTGCCCAGATTAACTGCTTGGCTATGTATGCTCTTCAGAGAAGAGAAAGATCTGTAAATGTGCCAAGGGTTTTTCAAAGTCACAGCTCTCCTTCATCGGAGGTTTTTTAAACAGAGGTTGGATGGACACATGTCAGGGATTGCTACGTTGAAGCGGGTCAAAGTAGATGTCCTTTGGGGGTCTCTTCCAGCTCTACAATTCCCAGGTGCTATGAAAGTCAGGGATAGATGGGCCAACGGTGTGGCTGATGCTGCTTCAAGATGATCTCTGTGACTCGTGCTTTAGTTCTGTCTTGGTTGGGCTACCGTAACAGCATAGCTGTCAACCCTCCCTTTTTTTGCGGGGAACTCCCTTATTCCAATGCCGTTTCCCACTGCTATCCTGGATTGTTGATATCCCTTAAATTTCCCAGATTTCAAAGGAAGCAGCTCCTCTCCCTCCCTGCCGGCCAGGGAGGCTCCTCAGCTGTGTTGCTCGGCTGCCAATAAGGAGTCTGAGACCAACTGGGGGCAGAGCTTGCATGCCTTGTGCAGCCAGACCCTCACGCCAAACCAGACAGACAGCCTGCCTGCCGTCTACGCGCTCGCTCTTTCGCTCACCCGTTCGCGCGCAGCCTCTGGAGTGCAGGGTGGCGAGGCTACTTGGTGCCATTGCACCGCCCTCGCTGCATCCCTTATGTTCAAATCCGAAAGTTGACAGCTATGCGTAACAGACTCTTTTGGGGGCCTCTCAACATGGTTGCAGTCAGACTGCTGACTGGGCCCATGTTAGTCCCCTGTTAAAACAGCTTCAGTGGCTACTGGTCCATTTTATGTGGGAGGAAAATAGATCTGAGCCACTGTGAGAAGCAACGCTACAGGGAACCAGGCAGAGGGCCTTCTCGGTAGTGGCACCCGCCCTGTGGAATGCCCTCCCATCAGATGTCAAAGAGATAAACAACTACCTGACATTTAGAAAACATCTGAAGGCAGCCCTGTTTAGGGAAGTTTTTAATGTGTGACATTTTAATTTATTTTAGTCTTTGTTGGATGTCGCCCAGAGTGGCTGGGGAAACCCAGCTGGATGGGCGGAGTACAAATAAATTATTATTATTATTATTATTATTATTAAACAATAAATTCACTATCTAGAATCAAAACACAGGTTCCTGTGGGAGAGAGCCCCCAGCAGAGTTAAAAACACTCTCAGAGTTAACTAGCAACATAGTGTGGAATATAGGTTGTTAAATTCTTTCATATCCCATTTAGTCTGCCTTACACTGAAACTCAGGGCCACCTCTTCGGCTAACTTGCCCTAGACCTAGATCTATGTAACTTCCTGATATAGCCACTGTCGACATGCCCCGTTATTGCTTCTTGTTTTATTTGTTTCACTCAGTATGATTTTATACTTAAAGTTTTTAGATGTATTTATGCAAAGGGTGCAGGGTGTATCTGTTGTATTTTGTGTATGTTTGTGGCGGGTTTCCGCCTGGTTTTTCATTGTGTGCTATGGCCATATGGCTAATGCAATAAATAATATTTGATTTGATTAGTCTGCCTTAAAATGCTGTTCCACCTCTCTACCCCTCTAGCAATGAACAGACCACACACTGTTATGTAAGTTTAAAAAATGCTTTACTTACTAAATCCAAAGGTCTGGTTTATGCATTATTTCATGCAGCAGCAATGAGAACACAAGTAGATTACTCTTGGTTGCATGGCTGGAAGAGAGAAAGGAAGGAAGAGAAGCAGCTTCACTTCCTCAAGGAGGTAAGGGGGTGTGAATTAGCTGAGTCTAGGAACAGACCTCTCTGGTCTTAGCCCCTTCATGCACTAACTAGCACTTATGTATAGTTATGTTTTACTGCAATTTCCCACATGTTTCTGGGCACAATTCAAGGGACTGGCTATTACCTGTAAAGCACTATAAGATGGTTCTATGAATTGCAGAGCAAGACAGAAACTTGCTCCTGCCTTTCTGCAGTCTGGTCGATGAATGCAAAGGCATGGTGGGGACTGATTAGCATGAATCCCTTTTTCAAAAACCCAAGAAAAGTTCATTTTGATGTGACAGTCGACGCGATGAAAGAAGTCTAGACGTAAGGAGCGTTAAGTCTAAGAAGAATCTGGTTGTGGAAGAGCCCAGCCGGATCAGAACAAAGATCCATCACATTCAGATATGGCCACTTCAGTGCTAACCCTCAACTCCAGCTCCTAGAGGGCCCTGTCTGCTCTTGGGCAGCACAGATTCCTGCATATCCGCAGATAAAAAGATGACTCTTAACACCCCTTCTGTATCTGCAGGAAGGAATTTCTCCTTAAGGAGCTAGCTGTATTCTGCAGGAGATACCATTACCATATTTTCATTCCTCTGTCTTGTGTTGGCACCTGCCTGTCTCGAGAGACAATGGAGTTCACCTCCAGGGGTGTAGTCAAATCACTGCATTAGTAGCCCTGAAATGACCACCCCCCACCCAGGGCACAAGCCTGGATGTCCTGGGCTGCCCATACAGCAAGACCTGCTCCCATCTTGGCCTTGCTGATGTGGTCCAAAGGAAAGCAGAGCAATATGTTTGGCACCAGCCAGCATAATATGAGGACTAGAAGCTTGGAGGTTTAATGGATATATATATATATATATGTACCTGCAGATAGATGACAGATAGATGATAGATAGATAGATAGATAGATAGATAGATAGATAATGATAGATAGATATAGTATTATTTTTCCTCCTTGAACCACTCCCTAACTTGTGTAACATCTTGCCTGATGAAGAACTCTGGAGAACTCAAAAGCTTGCCATGTTTTTGAGATTTTTAAAAGGAACGCCCCCCCCCCCAGGAGACAGAGATTTAGTTGGGGGTGTTATAGGAATATTAGGTATTTTATTTATATATATATTAATTCTTATTAGTGTGCCAAGCAAAACAAGGCCTCATGTCTGAAAGACAGTCCTGAAAACCATTTGACCACTGACACAATTTTGACTCCTAGCTGGCCAGGTATCAGATGGCCCAATTGACTTACAAAGGACAGTAGTTAAGTCTGCCTTTGCCTTCCCTGCCAAGGCAGGAAACCTTTTGTTCTCCAGAAATGCTTGTCTGGGAGGGGTCGAGGAGGGATGACCAGGTGTTCCTCTGCAAGGGAGTGAGAAAACCTTTCCATTGTCTCAGAAATAAACTAATCACAATCTCAAAAGGAATGGCCAGACTGCCCAGGAAGGGCAACCAGATAAGACATTATCATATGAAGTGGCAGTCAGGAGGTAAACAACACACTCAGATTTCTGACTGGATACGCCTTTTCTATGATGTAGCTGTGATGTATCTAAGGAGTGGTCCTGGGTTACACCCCTTTTTGTGATGTATGTATGATGTACAAGGGGGGTGGTCTTGAGCCGAAGGGGGGGAATTTCAAAGTCTATATAGGAGCTGGCACACCATTGTTCTGGGTTCTCCTCATCGTACCTGCTACGTGATGGGAAACCTCTGTTGCAACAGATTCAATAAATGGGAAGCTGTGCTTTGCTTTTGATAACTCTGGTGTGGACTCTGTCTGTGGCACGAAGGGAAAAGCTCTAAAATTCCAGCTCTTCCCAGGGAGAAAAATCCGGACTCCCCCTTGGGAAAACCGGACCCAACTTTATGCCTTTCCTAGTAAAATTTTGCTTACAACATTTGGCGACCGCACGAAGGGACCCAAGTTTTCCAGCGATCTTTGGGGTCTGGGCATAGGGGGCCTGGTGCACACCCAGCCATTTGCAAGGGAGGGCATCCCTCTGCCTCAGGAACCAGGATCTCTGGCAGTAATTGGGAGTCCCAGCGGGACACACCAGAGCAAAGCAAACCCCGGGAAGGAAGTTTTTTTTCTTTTTTGTTTTGTTTTGTGGTTTTTTTTATTTTTGTTTTTTTTACAGGTTAAAGAAATCCCGGATAGCAATCCCAGAGGGTGTGAAGTGAGTATAAGGAATTTTGGGGACACAGTGAAGGGTGGGTAAGTGACCGCAGCAACAAAAAAATTCTTATCTGTTCTATCCCTTTTCTGTATCTCTCTCGGACCCTGGTTAGCAGCACAGCTGCAAGGCTGAGTTATAAAGAAGAACCAGAGGTCCTGGGTACAGTGCTTCACGTTACAACGTGCCAGCCGAGAGGCAACTGGCCCTTCGATACCCTGACAGCTCTTGTCACCCCTGCTGCATTTCTCTTTAAATCCTTCAAAGGCGTAGCCGCCCCTGCGTAACTCCGATCCGCAAGGAAGTGACGGGTTACTGTCAGAAAGCAAGGGCGCCTTTTCCTTTCACCCTTCTATCGGGACATTACCGCTTGGCATTGCATACGCAAGCGTCCTAAGGCTGGTGGTCCTTTTCTTTAGTTTGTAAGAGGCAGGAACGTTGCTGTCGGGCCCTCAGCAATTTGATTGACACTAGTAAGGGGGGTTCCGATAGGTACTTGATCGCACCGAGCCACCTAGTAGTAGCGCAGCGAACGGTAGGCAGGGCACAGCGGGGACTGTGCGGGCCCAGGGTCCAGGTTGATAGGTTGTGTCCAGAATTGGGAAGATTTTTATTTTTTGACCCCGACTGCAGTATAATCGGCCATTTCCCTAAGTTAACATGGGTGCACCCCAATCAAGGAATTCCTTTCCCAGACTCCAGGTCAGAAGAAAGCCCACCTGTGGCTTGGTCCTGGCCAGGACTCTGAGTCCAACTCCAATTTGTACTTTTAAATTGGTATGACAGGCTTAAAAATAAATAAATAAATAAATAAAATCACAATTGGTACAGGATGAAGGAAAATTGAAGGGTTGTAACTTTAAAATGTTTGCTAAAAACTTTGAAATTGTTCTGTAACTTGAGTGAATAAGTTTTGTACTTGAAAAAAAAGGGAGGCTAAGAAATGTTTCTCCTTTGTTTAAACCAACTAAAGGATGGAAAATGTGTTTACATGTTACGTGTTGTCTGTTATGTGTGTGTGATCTTGTTCCTTGTGTCCCTGTCATTTGTTGTCCTTGTGTAACTTCAGTGAGCTCATAAAAGGCCAGAGAGAAATCCAGAAATAAAATAGAATAAAATCCAGTCTGAGAGCCTGTATGTTAGAGATCTTTGTTCCCCTTTAAGTAAATAATACATGTACCGAAGGTTTAGAAATGTTTAAGGAGTTTGTGTTTAAATTGGCTAAAACACCCACAGACTGCCTTCATGAGTGTGCATGGTTTAACTGCAAGCTTGCTTCAAATTTTTTAGTTTAAAGAAACCATGTTGGACCTGATCAGTCTTAAACATGGCGAATGTGAGAATGAGGTGTACAAATGTTTTGTTATTTGAAAGAGGCTCCAAAAGAGTTTTCTTCCAAAACGTTTAAAAAAAAAAAAAAAAAATAACAGGGGTTTACAAAATGTGGCAGGCAAATAATAGGATTAATGTTGCTGATATGAGGAGATATCTCTCTGTAGATATTCCTGCACTGCAGGGGGGTTGGACTAGATGACACTTGGAGTCCCCTTCCAACTCTGCAATTCTATTAGGGCAAAGGAACAGCCACCTGCCATTGACTGCCATTCCCCTCATAAAACAACCCCTGTCTACCACTCACGAAAGAATAAATACAAATTATTAAATAACTCACTGCCCCAATTATCCCTTTTCATACATAGACAGCCTCAGACTGATTCATTTTATTTTATTTTTGCATTCACGTTTACACTTCCCAGCGTATTCCGGGAGAGAGGCTACAAGCTAGAAGAGAGAAGGAGATATTTCATAGAGCTAGCTGCCAAGCAGCAGAGAGCAAGAGAGTGTGGTGCAGTGGTTAGGGTGTTGGCCTGGGACCGGGGAGACCTGCGTTCGAATCCTCACTCGGTCATGATGAATCTCACTGGGTGACCTTGGGGGCCAGTCGCGGTCTTTCAGCTTTGCCTACCTCGCAGGTTTGTTGTGGGGATGAAATGAGGAGAGGGAGAAGAATCATATACGCCACCACCTTGAGGAACTTGGAGAAAAAAGGTGGGATACGGACGCAATAAAATAAAATAAAATTTCCATTTGGTTGGGTCTAAACCTGGGGGGAGAGCTCTAGTTCCTTGGCTTCTGCAAGGGCTCCTTGATCTTTGATTTCCAGAAGAGTATGCAGAGCAGAGAGCAATCACACAAGCCTTTCTCCTGCCTTCAGATCAAGACGGGCTCATCCATGTTGACTTGTAATAGCAGTAATTGCCCATCACGGTGATGGGCAGCCGAAGACAGCCCCAAAGTTCTGTTTCAGTGGCTCAGAAAGCTGGTTCTCTCCTGGGCTGGTATTCTTCCTAAATTGCTTTGCTTTCTGAAAAGCGCAACTTGCTTATCACCCCGGCTGCCAGACGCTCTCTAATGAGGCTTATCCAGCTTTTGCAGGCCGGCTTAGCAGTGTCCACCCAGCCTGAGCGGAAAGGATCCTTTCTTTTGCAAACCTAATTAAGAGTAATAAGCCGTTCTTGTTGCGCAGCGATAATGGTATCCGCAATGTAATGCATGGCGCAGCCAAACTGGGGGTTTTATTTGGTGGGAGGGGGCAGCGGCAGTGTAAAGACAGAACTCGGAGTGTGGCCTCCATCGGATGCCCTTTCCCCGATCCTGTTAGAGCCCAGCTTCACAGCTGGAGGGAGGGAACCCTTCTGTCGAACAATCAAAGAGGACAAAGGCGCTGAGATGCCACCGTAAGCCCTTGCTGGGCTCATTCACACCCCACATTTAGCAGCATCGGAGAACTTTGAACGGCCATGGCTTCCCCCAAAGGATTATGGGAACTATCATTTGTGACAGGTGCTGAAAGCAGTTAGGAGGTCCCCTCCTTCCCCCACTACAGAGCTACAAATTCCCGGTGCAGTTTAGCAGTCAACCCCTCTTCCCAAGAAGCTGCCAAATTTATTCAGTGCGTTTTCTCCTCGTTGCCGTATAGTGAGCAGGAAGAGGATGTGGCAGAAGGCAGTTCAGACTGAGAAGCAGTAGAGGAGGAGGGCCAGGAGACAGAGATGAGAAAAATCCAGGGAGTCTCTCTCTGGTGTTGCGAGCAGCTCCCCTCCCCCTTGGTCTCCCAGAAGAGGTATGAAGAGGGCGGAGCAAAGAAAGACAAGATAAAGAGCTTTAGGCAGCTGGGGGAAGAAACCAAGAAAGGAGTCTTAGAGAGCAGAGGGAAAGCAGGGAACTTCAGCTCTGCAACTGCCTCATTGGGGCAAGATCCTGTGCTTTTTTCCTAAAAATATATTTTATATATATTTAGGGGTACTCTCATTTTCCTACTCATATTGAAATGTTGTTTAGTCATGTCTGACTCTTCATGACCCCATGGACCAGAGCACGCCAGGCACTCCTGTCTTCCACTGCCTCCCGCAGTTTGGTCAGACTCATGTTGGTAGCTTCGAGAACACTGTCCAACCATCTCGTCCTCTGTCGTCCCCTTCTCCTTGCGCCCTCCATCTTTCCCAATATCAGGGTCTTTTCCAGGGAGTCTTCTCTTCTCATGAGGTGGCCAAAGTCTTGGAGCCTCAGCTTCCGGATCTGTCCTTCCAGTGAGCACTCAGGGCTGATTTCCTTCAGAATGGATAGGTTTGATCTTCTTGCAGTCCATGGGACTCTCAAGAGTCTCCTTCAGCACCATAATTCAAAAGCATCCATTCTCCGGCGATCAGCCTTCTTTATGGTCCAGCTCTCACTTCCGTACATTACTACTGGGTTAGCTTGTGTCAAAGTTTCCTTCTCCAAACCCTCCCTTTTCTTCGGTATTATTCATCCCACGCAATGCAACTGCGAGTCTGTGGTCAGGCACCAGAAGTTGCAAATTGTTATAAAGTATCTTTTTGGGGGTGAGTGGGAATTAGGATGAATGCCTGGGCCCCTTCTAATTCTTGGAATAGCCAGCTGGCTCCCTAGTGAGGTAATGGGTCATTAAGGTAAGAAAGGAAGTGGATCTGTCCGAGGTGACAAATCAGTGGCGCCCCTCCCCAATTTGCAAGCAGTGAGAAAGACAAAGTGTCAGGAATGAGCCAGCTCCAAGCGAAGGTTTGCAGCCAATGGCAGAAAGCAGCCAGGAACAGAGAGGCTTAGATGTTAGTTAGGCAGGGGAGAGCCGGCAGCTGCAGACTTTGGCTCTTCCTGACCTTGACAGGCAGGCTGAGAAGGCAGTAGCTGAGAGCAGGTGGGATCACAGCCAATGCTCACAGGAAGCAAAAAACGGTGCAAACAAACCCAGAGACAGCCTCTGTGAACAGGAAGAGGTTGGAGCTGATCCACTAAGTCCAAAGAGTCGGCGAATGGGAGAGCTGCTAGATTGGAAGCAAGATGTCAGGGTTGCACCAGATGAGCAAAAGTGGTGGCAAGCCACCCTAGGCGAAGCGGCAACCATGGAAGAGTCCAGAGAAATGGAGGGATTCTTACCTGAAGAAGACTGGTGGCGACACTCCTCAGAAGAGGAAGAAGCAGATGGGGAAGAGGGAAGGCCAGAACAGAAGGAGGAAGAAGTTGAGCCAGAATCAGGCCCTTGTGAGGAGAGGAGCCGGAGGGCTTCCTCCCCTCCTCCCATCTCAGCTGTAGAGCGTAGAGCTGAGAAACGGAGGGAGCAATTGGAGGCAGTTGCAGCTCGTAAAAGGCGTGGTGATGAGCTGGCTACTTAAGGAAGGCCGGCTGCTTCCCTCACCAGCACCTGCAACTGCTATGCTGAAGCATGTAGTTGTGCCTGCTCATCCTGTTCCTGATTCCTGCGTTCCTGACTTCGACTTCCTGACTCCTGGCTTCCTCCTGACCTCAGCTTCGTGACTTCGGCTTTCTGACTCCTGGCTTAATCCTGACCTCGGCTTCCTGACTTCTGGCTTGAAATGACTGGCTAGCTTCTGACCCGGACTGTTTAACCTCGGCTTTATCAGACTGACTGCTGCTCTTCAGCGTACCAACTTGTTTGGCGTCCTAACACAAAACAAGAGACATAAGGGTCGTAAGTTCAATATCTTCTGTCACCGCCGGAAGGAATCTTCAGAAGGGTCATCTTGAGTAATGATGCCGGAGGCTTTGTTAGTGCCGTCCGGAGTTATCTGTTTTTGCAATAAATCCTCCTTTTTAATTACCTATGCTTACTGTGTTATCAAGCTAGGAACCTGACACAAAGCCAGAGAGTTGAGCGATGTGAGCTAGAAGCTGGGAGTGGGGAAAAGAACAGGCTGGGAAGCCAGAGAGACAGAGGGATGCTTGATTTCTGTTTGAATCCAAGGCCGCGGCTATGGGAGAATGATAATCAAGACCCTTTTGGGGTGTTAATGCTGCAAACCCCTCCATCGTAGGCTCAGGTTGCATATGTGTGTCAATAAATCATATATCCTAAAGACACCACAATCTCTGCTGTGCCTCACGCCAAAGGAAATGCAAATCCTCTTTAAACGCCTGGAGTCTCGCACCGCTCGGAAATTGGGGTGGCATGCAATGTAATAAATAGATTCCTGCAGAGTAACAATATGGGCCCAATGAATTAAGCAAGTGGGCTTGGCAAAAGAACATTTGTCAAAACGGAGTGCAATCCAGGGGACGTACAACGATTTTTGACTCGCGTTTAAGGCCCCGGAGATCATTTTCTTTTCTCTTTGAGAAGCCGATTGCTCAAAGCAGTTTAGGAGCCCTGTAATGGAGAGGTGAGCGGCGGAAGGATGTAGGCAGTATGAGTGACTACAGGGAAGATTAAGAGAATTAAAATCCTTGCTGGCTGAAGAAAGCCCAGGCTAGAGGGGATACAATCCTGAGATAAAAGCTCATAAAAGAATGTGCAAATGAGGCACAGAAGTAATTGTTCTCCTTAATTAGCAACTGATAAGGCTGGAGATAATGGGCTTAGACTAAAAGGAGGGCGTAAAAAAAAAAAATCAGTTTAAATAAGAAAAAAATGAACGTTTTAGTAGTGAGATGGAATGGGGAAAGCTTCCGGGGATGGTAAGAAATGCAATGGATTTTTTTAAAGTATATATTCTTTTTTGATGAGTATGTGCTGGGATAGTAGGGACGAAACCACCCAGTGGATGTTTGCATGGCTTGCATATTAATTAAGCTGGTAGTGAAACCGCCCTTGAGTCGGGAATTTGTGCCACTGCATTGTAGGGGGTTGGACTAGATGATCTTCAGGGTCCCTTCCAACACTATGGTTTTATGAGTATCTGGCATCTCTGCTCTTCACGTTGCTCAATATGATAGGCTGTCCACCTAAGTAGTAGTAGTAGTAGTAGTAGTAGTAATAATAATAATAATAATTTATTATTTATACTCCACCCATCTGGCTGGGTTTCTCCAGCCACTCTGGGCAGCTTCCAACAAAAGATTAAAAATACATTAAAACATCAGTCATTAAAAACTTCCCTAAACAGGGCTGCCTTCAGATGTCTTCTAAATGTTAGTTGTTTATTTCCTTGACATCTGATGGGCGGGTGCCACTATCGAGAAGGCCCTCTGCCTGGTTCCCTGTAGCCTGACTTCTTGCAGTGAGAGCCAGAAGGCCCTTGGAGCTGGACCTCCGTGTCCGGGCAGAATGATGGGGGTGGAGACCAGGGCTGTCTTAGCATATGCGACACCAGGGTGAAAAGGTCTGCCCCCCCCCAGGCTGCCCAGTCCCAGGTGGGCAGGAGGGCGGAGCCGGCCAGCTGCCTCAGTGTCTTGCTGGCTCAGTCGCCCCCAAACTCGCGGTGCAGAGCCGCCCGCAGCAGAAGAGCCCATCGCTCCGACCTCAACTCTCGGCCTGGCACCCCTGGCAGCCTGACGCCCGGGTGCCCCGCACCCCTAGTGACTATGGGTAAGATGCCCTGGTGAAGATGCTCCTTCAGGTATCCTGGGCCAAGGCTGTTTAGGGCTTTCAAGGTCAGCTCTCTCCAATTATTGTTGTTTAGTCTTTTAGTCGTGTCCGACTCTTCGTGACCTCTCCGATTGCAAAAGCCCAAAGAAATGGTGTCCGACGTTTTTGCCCAGTCCCAGCTCTCTTGAGAGCCAGTGTGGTGTAGTGGTTAAGAGCGGTAGTCTTGTAATCTGGGGAACCGGGTTCGCTTCCCCGCTCCTCCACAGGCAGCTGCTGGGTGACCCTGGGCTAGTCACACTTCTCTGAAGTCTCTCAGCCCCACTCACCCCACAGAGTGTTTGTTATGGGGGAGGAAGGGAAAGGAGAATGTGAGCCGCTTTGAGACTCCTTCGGGTAGTGATAAAGCGGGATATCAAATCCAAACTCTTCTTCTCTTGCCATCCAGCAACTCTTTCACATGCTTAGCAGAGGCTCGGTGATCCCAGGATCATCATTGTGGCATTCAACAGACAGTTAACAAGATAAGTGAGTTCCTGGCAGGGGGTGGTGCCGAGGACCCCCTGGGTGTGCTCTGCGGGGGTCCCCGGGCCCTTAATTGGGAGCCACTGTTCTAGAACAAGAATTATATGGCACCTGTAAGAGTGCCAGCTTCACCAGCTGAAGCAGCTAAGTGGGCATATACAGGGTAAGACGTTCTTGAAGGTAAACGTGCTATAAGATATGGAGGCTAAGCCCCCAAGGCCAAGGCTCTCAGTCACTCTGTTGTTGTTTAGTCGTGTCTGACTCTTCGTGACCCCATGGACCAGAGCACGCCAGGCACTCCTGTCTTCCACTGCCTCCCGCAGTTTGGTCAGACTCATGTTGGTAGCTTCGAGAACACTGTCCAACCATCTCGTCCTCTGTCATCCCCTTCTCCTTGTGCCCTCCATCTTTCCCAACATCAGGGTCTTTTCCAGGGAGTCTTCTCTTCTCATGAGGTGGCCAAAGTCTTGGAGCCTCAGCTTCAGGATCTGTCCTTCCAGTGAGCACTTGGCTGATTTCCTTCAGAATGGAGAGGTTGGATCTTCTTGCAGTCCATGGGACTCTCAAGTCTCCTCCAGCACCAGAATTCAAAAGCATCCATTCTTCGGCGATCAGCCTTCTTTATGTTCCAGCTCTCACTTCCATACATCCCTACTGGGAAAACCATATTGACGTCAGAATTCGCACCCGGTACCTAGGCGAAATGGGGTCCGACTCCAAGGAGAGTTCGGGAGGTTTTACCCCGGTGAAGGTTGAGTTGAAGCCTTCCCGCGCCGGAAAAACAGAGACCACACGGAGCTGTCAGAGCAAGGCGGTTGTCCCGTTTATTGATCTGTTGCAGCAGAGGTTCCCATCAACATAGCGGGTACGAAGAGAGAACCCCGATTTATGATACAAAGCGACTTATATACTTTTGTGTTTTAATACAGGACAATGGTACAAGAAGGGCGGAAAGATTGGATTTTACATGAGGTAAGTACATTCAATACATAGCAAATGGTTTAAACAAAAGGACAATTAAGTATTCTTCCTGGTCACCTATTGATTAGCTAACAGTTTTGCTTATCTTGTTTGCAGGGTGGAGCTGATTTCCTGAGTTCCGGGATTTCCATGTCTTAAACTTATGAATAAAGAAGGCTTGTTTTTCTATGACGTGGCTCTTTGGTGTTGTTTTCCTGCTGCTTTGGTGGCAGGCTCAATAGGTGGCACTGTGGAGCGAAAAGGTAGTTTGACAGTTCATGGAACGTTGAAGAATCTTTATGAATGACAACGGCCCTTTTATGAATGGCTGGAAAGGCAAGGTTGTTTTACAAGGGATTACATAGGAATACATTAGAAAGATACAAATCAGTGAGGGACACATTCATACATAACAGATTCTAGATACATTTTAATACAAGGGTTACAAACTTAAAGCTGTTTTGTAGAGGAAGGAACCTTGGAGGACACGCTTTTACGGTGCCTTATTGGGAAGAGAAAACAAAATAAAAGAAGCTGTGAAGGGTACGCTTTTACGGTCCCCTTTTGGTTTGAGAATAAAGGAAAGCAACTAGAAGGAAGGGGTTTTGGAGGGAGAAGGAAAAAGGGGGGAATTGGAGGGAGAAGGGGGAATTGGAAGGAGAAAAAAAGGGGGGGGTTTGTCTGTGGAGGACTCAGGAGCGATCTTTGCATCTCAAAAGCAGGGTATTTCCTTGCCCTTCGGATTTTGCAAAGCCTCGGGCAACTGGATTATGCAAACATGGGTGGGGTGGGGTGGATATGCGGAAATGGATTAACATCTGGTAAGTCACGTAGGCATGGTTGTTGATGCTCCCCCCCTCCCTTCCCTACTCTGTCCCCAAGGAAAATGGTTGTCTCCTAGGTGGCCTTGTTCAAGACAAAGACCCCTCTCTGCTCATGGGGATACAAGTGGGGTGCAGGTGGGGGGGGGCAGGAACCTACTATATTCAAGTATGTGACATTCATATGACATTTCCCCTCTCTGCGGCTTAATTTTGGAACAAAATTATTGCCGCACAACTTGGTTGGAATACAGACCTCCCCCCAAATGATACATGGGAAGGTTCACAGTGGGGTCAAGGGTTTGTATCAAGGGAGCCTGGATGGGAGTTG
The DNA here is from genome assembly GCA_034642065.1 of Darevskia nairensis. Taxonomy (NCBI): domain Eukaryota; kingdom Metazoa; phylum Chordata; class Lepidosauria; order Squamata; family Lacertidae; genus Darevskia; species Darevskia nairensis. The sequence continues at coordinate 606,651 of JAWWNI010000010.1, forward strand.
GGGAGGGAGTGAGGGAAGGTCGTGCCGAGGCGAGTATAGACGGGAAACATTGCAGACAGCAGCAAAGAAAAACAGTAACAGATATAGTGGCGGCGATAACTAGAAGTAATCCTTTTAGGGTTTCACGTATCCATGAAGAATTTGGGAGCCATGACCAGGGATCCCAATCAGAGGCACCTTCATGTTGGATATTGTAGAGGTCAGTAGTTAAGGAGGCAATGGCGTTGAGATGAGCGGAGATGTTAAAGGTCTGGTCGGTTACGTAAGAACAGCACTCTGCCCCGATGACCTTACATGCACCTCCTTGTTGTGACAGTAGGAGGTCCAAGCAGAGCCTATTTTGCATACTCATGCGGCGAACTTCAGTGAGTTCGGAGAGGAGAGAGACAGTTATTGATTCAGATTCATTGATGAATTGCAAAAGAACATCGGTGAGTCTGAGGATATCCAGATGGTTGGAGAAGGTTCCGTATGCAGGGAGGAGCGCTCGGAGCCAGGTCTCGCCAGTCGCTTTGCTGTGGGGTGATGTAGGGAGGGACCGTTTACGTCTCGGACCATCAAGGAGGCTTTGAGTTACCCTAAACCCAGGATGTATGTGTCCCAGAAAGCATGTTCCTCTCATGTGTGTGCTGATCCAGGAATATCCCCTTGACGAACAGACCCAGAATAATCCATTCAACAGGCCGGTCACCTTCCCCGTCTTGAATGTAGCAATAAGATCTTGGTGAGGAGGTTCTTTAGTGAAGGATGTCAGAATGGCTGTTAGTGCGAGCTGTAACGTTGGATAAGTCTGAGAGTGAGTACGGTTCCGAACAAGTGTGGTGAGTCCGTCGGGATTGGGTGTCAGGGTGACAGGACATGTGCTGGTGCCTATGTGATTGCCCGTTCCCGTGAACTCCCTGCACAACGGTCCTATCGATTGTCCGCTCAGGTAAATGTATTGGGGGCTTGGTCTCAGAAAGGTGAGGTTACGGCTGCGAAGGTAATGAGTCTTGTACTGCAATAGAAGGAGCGGGGTTGCAATGAAAGGGACCCCCTGCTCGAGGTGGACCGGAGTGTGGGCGCAGATCCAGCAGTCAGTTAAGTTGGTGGTACGGACCACGCGCTGTAGTAGCTGGACATAGGTATTTTCTTGCCAGGCGGATAAAAAGGGGGGTTGCTGAGGGGTAGGTAGTCCTGACAGGTTGATGCTTCTAGGAGCAGTTCCTACGGGATGCAAGGGATCCTGGCGGTGTAGTAGGTTGGGGGTGGTAGCGATCCCCCCGCACCGCTGTGGTCCCTCCGTGTCCCATTCTAGTGTCTCACCACCCCCTACTGGGTGTAGCCATCCTTCGATATAGGCATTTCCCTCCCAAGGAGATGAAATTCCCAAGTCCCACACACAACAGAACTTCCGAACACAAATACCTTGTAGGGAGGAAGCCGTAGCGGAGTTGGTGCAGTAGAACCCATAAGTCCAATGTTCAATGTAAAGGTAATCCGTGTGGCCCTCCCAAAGTCCATTTCCCTGTTCAGTGGAGGAATACTGGCGTGTGATTTCTCCCCATTGTCCTTGTATGGTAGATCCATTGTGGCATGTGAGGCGGTTCCATTGCTGGTCGAGGGTGAAGAAGGCTCTGCCAAAGATTTCAAAGGATGAGGTCCTAACAAGGAGTTCCCATGCTTGGGAGCCTTGGAGCCGGGGTCGGAACGCGTGTCGGAGCCATGTGCGTGTTCCCGGTAGACAGAATGTGAAGTCACCGAAAGAATTGTAGGCAGACTGGTCCCGGGATTCAAGTGCGGTCTGGTCAAGGAAGAAATGTTCTGCCGGAACTTTTCCGCAGTGATAGGTGGGGATCGTCTGGAATGCAGTTCCCGGGCCCCAGCTGGAGAGGATCTGGATAACGATGGCTGCGGTAAGTCCCCATCTTCTTGTGCCCATAGCGAAGCGTACCTGTGAAGGAAGAAAGCAGATTGACAGACAAGGGAAGTGAGGCATAAGGTAAGGAGAGAGAGGGAGGAGGGCGAGGGGTGGGGTTGAGGAAAAAGGGGTGGGGAGGGGTTGTCAAGGTCGCTGCTCAGGGGTGGGACAGGTGTCCTTCCGGAACTGCATTTTGATGGGTGGATGATCTGGATCTTCCGGGCTAGGATCAATGAGTATTCTGGAGAGCCACTTTCCTTCAGGGTCACTCCGGGACCCCTCTCTGGTCATGGGAGGGCTACGATCAACCCCGCTGTCAGCTGGGAGAGGTGTGGGGTCGGGTGAAAGGATGTCCGGAGTCGTGGAGTCGCTGTCTGGACCCTGGGATGGCTGTTGTGAGATGTCATCTGGCATTTCGTCAGGGGAAGGTGCACGTTTGCAGAGTGTATAGTGCACCCACGCGGAGCGTTCTGCCACCTTCAGGGCGGTCGGTGTCGTGAGAAGGACCTGAAAGGGGCCGTCCCATCGTGGCTCGAGGGTGGGCTTCTTGTGATTCCTAATCCTGACCCAATCTCCCGGTTGGAAATTGTGAGCGTTAATATCAAGAGGGGTGTTTTGACAGTTTGCGGCATAGTGGTGTAGTTTTTTTAGGTGCCGCTGTAATTCAGACACGTAGGTGGCTAATTCAGTCTCTCCTGCTTCGAGTTCAGAGGTGGGGAGCTGAGTTGTGTGTGTTGGGGAGGGTCTGCCAAACAAAAGTTCGTAAGGGGAGAGTTTTGTTGACCCTCTGGGTTGGCTTCGTATATTATGAAGGACAATTGGTAAGGCATTTATCCATTTGAGGTTAGTGGCCTTACAGATTTTACCCAACTGAGTCTTTATGAGGCCATTCATACGTTCCGTTTGTCCTGACGATTGGGGGTGGTAGGGGGTATGTAAGTTCCATTTTATTCCGAAAGCCTTAGTGATTCTTTGGACAACATCGGCGGAAAAATGAGTTCCGCGGTCACTGTCAAGTCGCCGTGGAACTCCATACCTGGGGATTATTTCCTGCATTAAAATCCTAGCTACTGTTTGTGCATTGGCGTGTTTGACAGGATATGCCTCCGGCCAGCCTGATAGCTGATCCGTGATGACAAGAATGAAGCGGTAGTTCTGACACTTGGGAAGTTCAGCAAAATCTAATTGGAGACTTTCGAATGGAATATAAGCCCAGGGTCGGGAGCCAGGTGGACCACGGGGTTCACGCCTTGGGTTAAAGTCCGCGCAGGTAGGGCAGTTTTTTGACACTGCCTTGGCGGATTGGTGGGCTCCGGGGGCATACCAATTTCGCAGGAGACTGTCTGCTAAGCGGTTAGCTCCCCAATGGGTAAAATTGTGTAGGACGCGTAGGTGTTTAGGAACCCAGGCACGGGGCATGATCATGCGGCCATCCGGTAGCATCCAGACGTTGTCCTTCTGTTGAGCTCCCAACGCCTGCCATTGCTCTATTTCTTGCGGCTTGGCTGTCCCATACATGCGACCAAAATCAACATCTGCTGGGGCTACGATGGCTTGGAACTCGCTATGGTTATTGGGGTTGTTAGCTGCTTGTTGAGCTGCAAGGTCTGCAATGCGGTTGCCGACAGACACAAAATCAGTTCCATTTGTATGTGCCTTACAATGTATCACGGATATAGCGGTCGGGAAGTGGATTGAGTCCATAAGTCTTTTAACTAAGGTGGCATGGGAGATCTGAGTGCCTGCTGCCGTTAAGAACCCTCTTTGTTTCCATAGGGTCCCCGTGGCGTGTACCAAGCCAAAACAGTACTTAGAATCTGTATAGATGTTGACCCGTTTGTGTTCACTTAATTCACACGCCCTAATTAGAGCAATTAGTTCGGCTGCTTGTGCGCTATATCTGGGGTTTATGGAGGCAGATTCCAGGACCGATTCGTGGGTGACAACGGCGTACCCAGTTTGCCGGTGCCCATCTACTACCCTTGAACTGCCATCAGTAAAAATGGAGAGATCTGGGTCACTCAGTGGGAGGTAGTCGAGGTCCTCTCTGGGCTTTTCCGCTAGCCTCACAGCTTGAGTGCAATCGTGGTGGGGTGTCCCGTCGTCAGGCAGGGGCAGGAGGGTTGCGGGGTTCAAAGTGTTGACTCTTTTGATGCGGAGGTTGGAGGGAGTTAGGAGCGCTGCTTCGTATTGATTGAGGCGGGAGTTACTGAAGTGTTGGCAGCCTCGCAGATTCAATAGGGTTGCCACTGAATGGGGTACATTTAGAATGAGCTCTTGATTTTGTACAGTCTCCAAAGCTCGCTCGACCAGCTCCGCGGCTGCAGCAATTGCTCTGAGACACCCCACGGTTCCCTTGGCCACAGGGTCTAGCTGTACGCTGTAGTAAGCCACGGGTCTTTCCTGTCCCCTGAAGGTTTGGGTCAGGACCCCCGACGCCACCCCTCTATTTTCATGGACGAATAGTGAAAAGGGAAGACGGTAATCTGGAAGGCCTAACGCTGGTGCGGAGCGGAGCTCCCTTTTGATAGTTTCGAAATTCTGGAGGGTTTCCTTATTCCATTGTAAGGGTTCAGGTTCATCCTTGCTAGTCATTTTGACGAGCGATTTTGTGAGTTCCCCATAGGCAGGTATCCACGCTCGGCAGAACCCACTCATGCCGAGGAATCCCCTCAACTGCTTTTTTGTGCGCGGGAGCGGTATCTTTGCTATGGCATCTATTCTTTCGGCCGTCAAGGTCCTTGTTCCGTTTCCTATGATGTGTCCCAAATATTTCACTTCTGTCTGACAATATTGTAATTTCTTTGGAGAAACCTTGTGTCCCTTATGTGCTAAGGCATTTAGTAGGTAAACGGTATCAACGTGACAGTTCTCTTTTGATGTCGAATTTAAAATCAAGTCATCTACATACGTGATCAAAATGGAGCCTGCGGGAAAATCTAAATCCTGAAGGTCCTTATGGAGTGCTGATGCAAAGATGGTAGGACTCTCCACATATCCTTGTGGAAGTCGTGTCCATGTTAACTGGCCGGCTCCCCATGTGAAGGCAAACAAGAACTGGCTGTCTTCATGGACTCTTATAGAGAAAAATGCAGAGCACAGATCTACGACAGTGAAGTGTGTGCTATCTGGCGGTATTCCGGTTAGGATAGTGTTGGGATTTGCCGTGATGGAATGTCGTGGAATTACAAAGTTGTTAATTATCCTGAGATCTTGTACCAGTCTGTAACGTGGGGGGTTCCCTGGCTTCTTCACAGGGAGGAGCGGGGAATTGCAGGGGCTTGCACAAGGGGTCAATATTCCTTGTTCTAAGAATTCTTGTATCATAGGTTTTAATCCTTCTATGGCGTCGGGAGGCAACGGGTACTGTCGAGCACAGGGAAAGGGTCTGTCAGTATGATAGTTAATTCGGACCGGTTCTGCTGATTTCAGGAGTCCCACTGCGGTTGAGGTGGTCCCCCATAAACAGGCTGGAACTTCGGATATTAAAGGGGGCGGCACTTCTGTGTTAGACGATTCCCCTTTTACAAGCATCCCTTGGAAAGAGGCCGCTGACTCTTCTGGCATGTGTAGGTATATTCCTTCTGTGCTGCAACTGATAGTGGCCTTTAGTTTGCATAATAAATCCCTTCCCAATAGATTGACGGGGCTGGGGGTTAACAAGAAGGAATGCTCAGCGGCTAGGGGTCCAATAGTGACTCGGGCGGGTTCAGAGAGGTGGCAGGTCCTGGGAATCCCGTCAATGCCCATGATGCGTTGCCTTTGGTGACTGGACTTTAGGTGACTCTCGCTCAGGGTTGAAAAGGTAGCCCCGGTGTCCAAGAGGCATTTGTATTCATGCCCATCTATTTTCAGCGTGCATATGGGGTCGTGCGAGGATAGCAGAATGGTAGGACACACAAGGGCCGTCTCGTTGGGATTCCCGGCTGGTTGTCAATTGGTGGGGGCAGGAGCAGACGGCACTTCTGTGTTGTCTTGAGGGTGAGGCTGTGTGAGTTGGGGGCTATAAGAGCTAGCTCCCACTGCTATTTGTGGCATTCCTTGTTGCGCTTGAGTGAATGCGATGGTGTTGCTCGGGTTTGCTCTGCTGGCCATATCCCTCTGAAATATCGGGCAATGTCTTTTGTAATGGCCTTCCTGGTGACAGTAGTAGCAGGAAAAGGAGGCGGCGGTCGCATTGGTAGTTGGCCTCCCATAGATGCTGAAGTTCCGGCCGTAGGTACCTCCCCTGCCCTGTGTCTGCCATCGCGGATTCCCTCTGTGTGGTTGATTACTGGGCATCGTTCCTTGTATCATTGGCCAGGGAAGGTTACTTCCTTGGGCTGCAGCGGGGGGGGGGGGCGCTGAAGGCTAATGCCAGGACTCGGGCGTCCTCTTCTTTATCCTTTCGAGTTTCCCTTCTTTTCCTCTCATCCCTCCCTTCGAAGACTGTTTTGGCGATGGCTAGGATCTCGGCCATGGGTTTTCCTTCGTAACCCAGCTGAAGGGAGAGGACTTTCCTGATATCAGGAGTGCATTGGTCTTTAAAGAGGCTTTTGACGACTATCTGGTTATCGGGGAGGTCAGGGTCAATGCCTCCCCACGTCCTGAAGGCGCGTATGAGGCGGCTGTAGAAAGCTGAGGGGGACTCATCGGCGTCTTGGGTGATAGCATGTATTTTTGTCCAGTTCACCCCTTTCTTTCCCGCCATCCTTACACCTTCAAGGATTGCCTTCCTGAAGACTTTCAAGCTCCAGTAATCCTTTTCTGTATTGTAATCCCAGTTAGGGTTGTTCTGCAGATTGTGTGCTGTAACTACTTCTGCATTGGTGGGTTTGTCCGTTCCATCTTGGAATTGGGGCTTTAAGAGGGCCTCTCCTGCTTTGCTGATGATTTCCTCTCGTTCTGGATCGTTAAACACGGCTTCCAGGAGCATGTGTACGTCAGCCCAGGTTGGATTGTGCACGTTAAAAATAGAGCTGATTTGCCGTAGACAGTTTCCTGGATTTTCTTCTAGGCTGTACATTTGGTTGCCCCAGTTCAGAAGGTCTGCTGACGAGAACGGTATGTGGGAGAACACGAAGGTAGTTGTCCCATTCTCATTTGCGGGGGCGACAGGCACAGATCTAAGCGGGAACTGTCCCTGTTGGTTACTGGAGGTTGCGGTGTCTGGCTCTTGCGCCTCCCCATGTTTTTGGGTTTCCAAAACTTCCTTGAGAACGGTTTTAAAGTGGTTCACCAAGGAGTTACTGCGGGTCCGGCTTGCCACTGGACTTTCCGCGGGGCTGATCTCAGGAGGGCTTCGGTTCACGTTTCGGGGGTCCACGGGACCCTCTGGCGCACGGCTGAGTGTTGGTGGGGGCAATTCTAGTGGGTTTTCTTGGCGCGGGGTTGGTTCTTGGACCTCTCCCTGGGGGCTCCTGTCAACTGCAGGTGTCGAGCTGCGGGCTTGTAGAGTATATCTGTCGGCAATCTCCTCCTCCGCGGCCTCGTAGTAGGGAGGTGGTCTGGCTTCTCGTTTTTTAAGGACTGGCATCTGATGGTTATTGATTTCCACGTCCCTAGTTCGCTGCAGGAGTCCCCTAGCTGCTTCGAAGAGGTCGAGATATTCTAGTTGTAGTGGGTACTGGTCTTCTAAGACGGTTCTTAATAGGGATATTCGCTCGCTGTTCAGGGAGCCTCCCGACAGCCAAAGTTTCTCGACCGGGTGGTGTGCTGTAGCTTTCACCCACGTAGTCTTACACAATCTTTTTAATTTCTTCTTTTCGAGGTTCGATGACCCTGGCAGCTTCGCCCAGTTGGCAAGAACATATTGGAGCGGGCTGTCTGACTCAGAGTCTCTACCATGGCCAAGCCGCGATTGGGCTTTGCCTTGGCAGGGAGCCTGGGCTAATCTTGATTGGGGTGCACCCATGTTAACTCTAAAGGAATGGCCGATTATACTGCAGTCGGGTTTTAAAAGCAAGAGTTCCCCAATCCTGGACACTAACTATCAACCCGGACCCTGGGCCCGCACAGTCCCCGCTGTGCCCTGCCTACCGTTCGTTGCGCTACTACTAGGTGGCTCGGTGCGATCAAGTACCTATCGGAACCCTCCTTCCCCGTCAATTCAATTGCCAAGGGTCCGACAGCAACGTCCCTACCTCTTACAATCTAAGGAAAGGACTACCGGCCTTAGGACGCCTGCGTGTGCAGTGCCGGGCGGTAAATCCAGATAGAATGGTGAAAGGAAAAGACGCCCTTGCTTTCTGACAGCAACCCGTCACTTCCTTGCGGATCGGAGTTGCGCAGGTGCGGCTACGTCTTTGAAGAGTTTAAAGAGAAATGCAGCAGGGTGACAAGAGCTGTCAGGGTATAGAAGGGCCAGTTGCCTCTCGGCTGGCACGTTGTAACGTGAAGCACTGTACCCAGGACCTCTGGTTCTCCTTTATAACTCAGCCTTGCAACTGTGCTGCTAACCAAGGTCCAAAGAGATAGAAAGGGATAGAAAAGACAAGAATTTTCGTTGCTGCGGTCACTTATCCACCCCTTTTACCCGTGTCCTAACTTATACTCACGTACCGATTCCCCCGTCAGCGTTGCTTTGGCTCCGTGATGTCCCGCTGGAACTCCAATTACCGCCGACGACCCCGGCACCGAGGCGGAGGGGAGCCCTCCCTCAAACGGCGGGGATGCGCGCTGGGCTTCCCTCTTCCTTGAACCCTGGATCGTCGGTGAACTTGGAGTCCCTTCGTGGTTGCCAATTGACGTCAGAATTCGCACCCGGTACCTAGGCGAAATGGGGTCCGACTCCAAGGAGAGTTCGGGAGGTTTTACCCCGGCGAAGGTTGAGTTGAAGCCTTCCCGCGCCGGAAAAACAGAGACCACACGGAGCTGTCAGAGCAAGGCGGTTGTCCCGTTTATTGATCTGTTGCAGCAGAGGTTCCCATCAACGTAGCGGGTACGAAGAGAGAACCCCGATTTATGATACAAAGCGACTTATATACTTTTGTGTTTTAATACAGGACAATGGTACAAGAAGGGCGGAAAGATTGGATTTTACATGAGGTAAGTACATTCAATACATAGCAAATGGTTTAAACAAAAGGACAATTAAGTATTCTTCCTGGTCACCTATTGATTAGCTAACAGTTTTGCTTATCTTGTTTGCAGGGTGGAGCTGATTTCCTGAGTTCCGGGATTTCCATGTCTTAAACTTATGAATAAAGAAGGCTTGTTTTTCTATGACGTGGCTCTTTGGTGTTGTTTTCCTGCTGCTTTGGTGGCAGGCTCAATAGGTGGCACTGTGGAGCGAAAAGGTAGTTTGACAGTTCATGGAACGTTGAAGAATCTTTATGAATGACAACGGCCCTTTTATGAATGGCTGGAAAGGCAAGGTTGTTTTACAAGGGATTACATAGGAATACATTAGAAAGATACAAATCAGTGAGGGACACATTCATACATAACAGATTCTAGATACATTTTAATACAAGGGTTACAAACTTAAAGCTGTTTTGTAGAGGAAGGAACCTTGGAGGACACGCTTTTACGGTGCCTTATTGGGAAGAGAAAACAAAATAAAAGAAGCTGTGAAGGGTACGCTTTTACGGTCCCCTTTTGGTTTGAGAATAAAGGAAAGCAACTAGAAGGAAGGGGTTTTGGAGGGAGAAGGAAAAAGGGGGGAATTGGAGGGAGAAGGGGGAATTGGAAGGAGAAAAAAAGGGGGGGGTTTGTCTGTGGAGGACTCAGGAGCGATCTTTGCATCTCAAAAGCAGGGTATTTCCTTGCCCTTCGGATTTTGCAAAGCCTCGGGCAACTGGATTATGCAAACATGGGTGGGGTGGGGTGGATATGCGGAAATGGATTAACATCTGGTAAGTCACGTAGGCATGGTTGTTGATGCTCCCCCCCTCCCTTCCCTACTCTGTCCCCAAGGAAAATGGTTGTCTCCTAGGTGGCCTTGTTCAAGACAAAGACCCCTCTCTGCTCATGGGGATACAAGTGGGGTGCAGGTGGGGGGGGCAGGAACCTACTATATTCAAGTATGTGACATTCATATGACAATAGCTTTAACTATACGGACCTTTGTCGGCAAGGTGATGTCTCTGCTTTTTAAGATGCTGTCTAGGTTTGTCATCGCTTTTCTCCCAAGAAGCAGGCATCTTCTAATTTCGTGACTGCTGTCACCATCTGCAGTGATCATGGAACCCAAGAAAGTAAAATCTCTCACTGCCTCCATTTCTTCCCCTTCTATTTGCTAGGAGGTGATGGGACCAGTGGCCATGATCTTAGTTTTTTTGATGTTGAGCGTCAGACCTTAGTCACTCTGAGGATGACATACGGTAATTGCATTCTTGCTACCATCTCATTGCTGGTTTGTGTAGCATTCCTTTCCCCTTCTGTAGGAAAGTCCATTCATGGCTAGGTAAGCGTTCCTTGCAGTTGGCACCCTGAGGGGGAAGCAAGGACATCCAAGCATGTAAATCTTTTCCGCTCCGCAATGAAACCTCTGCTTGACCCGGTAATCGCCAGCTGGGGTGGAAAAGGGGCATCCTTTCCCCTGTGAGTCTGGGACACCCACTGTTCCCAGAGGAACCTGGAGCCTTTGAAAAGATGCAGCTAGTTGCTCATTAGTTTTAAAAGGCTTCCTATCTCCCGTTGTCATTGTTTTTAATTAGGGGAGAGATTGAGTCTCGGCTGCATTCAGGTATCTTGTGAGAAAGCAGAGAGGAAAAGGGACCAGAGAGCAAAACTCTCTGGGCAAATTCACAGAGGACAGGGCTATGGAAGGCTACCAGCCTCAGTGCCCATGCTCTGCCTTCAAGGGCAGAGGATACCAGCTGCTGGAAACCACAGGAGGGCAAACGGGTCTTGTGTTCGAATCCTGCTTGGGGTTTCCCCCAAAGGTATCTGGCTAGCCACTGGGAGAACAGGATGCTGGTCTCATTGGACCATGGAACTGATTCGGAAGGCTCCTCTTATGTTCTTGGCTTCCAGAGGGGAATCCTATATCAGCTGCTGTAGCCCAAAGACCAAAGGATATTGTGGCACCTTGGTAAGAGTTATATAAAGGTAAAGGGAACCCTGACCATTAGGTCCAGTCGTGTCCGACTCTGGGGTTGCGGCGCTCATCTCGCTTTATTGGCCGAGAGCCGGCGTACAGCTTCCGGGTCATGTGGCCAGCATGACAAAGCCACTTCTGGCGAACCAGAGCAGCGCACGGAAACGCCGTTTACCTTCCCGCCAGAGCGGTTCCTATTTATCTACTTGCACTTTGATGTACTTTTGAACTGCTAGGTGGGCAGGAGCTGGGACCGAGCAACGGGAGCTCACCCGGTCACAGGGATTCGAACCGCCGACCTTCTGATCAGCAAGCCCTAGGCTCTGTGGTCTTTTGTAGACCAGATGCCTGACGTGTTATCCTGAGTTTATGATGGGGGGAAGGAATTGTGAACAGTGAGGTCAGAGGGAAGGGAAGTACTGATAGTGGGAATTGCATTATTAACAGCAGCCATTCACACACACAGAAAAAAAGGTTGATAGATGTTGGCACCAGAGAAGTCTATGCATGACATAGAGGAAATGGAGAGGGAAAATTCCAATTTGTGGTGTCTCCTTAGCAAGATATGAGAGGAATTCAGCCCATTCATGCAGGCCGGCCGTGTTTCTTAGGAAGCTGGACTCGCTCCCAGTTGGAACTGTTTGCAGGATCCATTACAAAGAGCGAACCACACAGCCACTGGATGTCATTGTTGCTCTAAACAATTTGCAGTATCTATTTCTGGCATCGCAACAGAGTGACTTTTAAATACTTGTTGGGGAAAGCTTTTAAGCCCATCTCATTAGAACACCAATCAATTCCCTTCTACCTCCTCTGGAGGTTTGTCAAAGAGCCAAGGTGAATCCAGAAGAGTTAAATAAGAGGCAGAATGGCAGAAACCCCACCGTATTGTGACACGCCACTCCGGTCTTCAAGCCATGAAAGGGGTTCCAGAGCTTGCCCCGAGTTCAGTTTCCTTGGAATGAAAGTCAGCAGAGACTGTGGTGTTTTGGGGAGACATGGGTTTATTTACACATATATACAACCTGAGCATAAGATGGAGGAGCTCACGGCATCATCACCCCAAAAGAGCTTGCTTCTCCATTAGCCGCAGCTTTGGTTACAGCACAGAGCAAGCATGTCTCTGTACCTCCAGCTTCCAGCCTGTTTCCAGCTCAGTTCTCTCACACTACTTTGGCTTATGTTCTCCAACCTAGCAGTTAGGTGAGGGTGGGGAGGAGAAGGTCTATCCATTTGTCATATGACACAGAGCAACTTCTTTGGTTATGATAATTCTGGTGCTTAACAAGTCAGCCAAAGGCATTATCTTGACAAAGGGACTGGTTTGCTCTTCTGCCTTCTCTCCCCGCCAGATACAGGATCCCAAGAACTGGAATTTTGATGAATGCTGAAGACAGGCCTCTTTACCCTGGCTTCTGACACCTGATATAATGTATATTTTAGAATCCACCTTCTTCCTGTGATTGTGAGTTGTTTGGGACTGTTTTCAATATTGTGTTTTAGATTGTTGTAACCCGCCCTACCAGGACCTAAGGGGGAACGGCGGGTAAATAATAATGAGGAGGAGGAGGAAGAAGAGGAGGAGGAAGAGGAAGAGGAGGAGGAGGAAGAAGAGGAGGAGGAGGAAGAAGAAGAGGAAGAGGAGGAGGAAGAATAAGAAGAAGAAGAGGAGGAAGAAGAGGAAGAGAGGAGGAAGAGGAGGAGGAGGAGGAAGAGGAGGAGGAGGAGGAAGAAGAAGAGGAGGAGGAAGAAGAGGAAGAGGAGGAGGAAGAAGAATAAGAAGAAGAGGAGGAAGAAGAGGAAGAGGAGGAGGAAGAGGAGGAGGAAGAATAAGAGGATGAGGAAGAAGAAGAGGAAGAGGAAGAAGAAGAGGAAGAGGAAGAAGAAGAAGAGGAAGAAGAGGAGGAAGAGGAAGAGGAAGAAGAAGAAGAGGAGGAGGAGGAGGAGGAGGAGGAAGAGGAAGCCAAGGTGGATCAGGACATGTGGGATGTAACATAAGCAGTCAAGTACAACCTTCTCAGTAGTGGCACCCGCCCTGTGGAACGCCCTCCCATCAGATGTCAAGGAAATAAGGAGCTATCCTATTTTTAAAAGACATCTGAAGGCAGCCCTGTTTAGGGAAGTTTTTAATATTTAATGCTGTAATTTTTTTTAACACTCGATTGGGAGCCGCCCAGAGTGGCTGGGGAAACTCAGCCAGATGGGTGGGGTATAAATAATAAATTATTATTATTATTATTATTATTATTATTATTATTATTATTATTATTATTTCCTGTTTGCCCAGAGTGGACACACAGAGGAATGTTGCTCCAGCCAGGAGGACTTCCTGTCGCACCTGTCTGGTGCGTCCTCCTCCTGCGTGTCACCAGGTAGATGGGTGTGACCCTGGGAGACCCCATAAAAGGGCTGGTCATGCAGCCGCCTTCTCTCTTGACCCTCCTTCTTCGCTTTATTCCATCTTGATGCTTTTGCTGTCTGCTGGCTCTCAGCCAGCAGCGCATGGGCTCAATCCCCATATGGGATAAACCCACACTCTCTTCTGTAGCTACAAGCTAAAGCCTGACTTCAGGATCATACTGTGAACTGAATGTGAGTAAACCTCTTATTACTTTTAAGAGAAGACTGTTGTGGTTTTATTCTTTTTAAGAGGGAATAAAGGGGAATTTACCAGGAACAAATCCAATCTGGACAAGCCAGACCGGATTGCTTAACTCAAGAGATTGAAACGAATCTACCAACTAGCTTCCTGCAATATACAGGGGAATGTGCTCTGCTACCAGCTCACTAGCGTGAGTGAGGAAGGATAATATTTAATCAACATGTCCTCTCCTTCTATCCACAACATTCCCACAGGACTAGGGTTTGAATTCCTCACTCAGCCATGAAGCTCATTTGGTGGCTTCGAAAACCGCTCACGGTCTCGCAGCCTTGCCTATTTCACAGGGTTGTTGTGGGTTACATGAGCAGGGGGTGAGAATCGAGGACGCAACCATGAGCTCTTTGGAAGAAGAAGAAGCTTTATCACTACCCGAAGGAGTCTCAAAGCGGCTCACATTCTCCTTTCCCTTCCTCCCCCACAACAAACCCTCTGTGAGCTGAGTAAGGCTGAGAGACTTCAGAGAAGTGTGACTAGCCCAGCTAACCTTGACACCCCAGATGTGTTGGAACTACAACTCCCATCATCCCTAGCTAACAGGATCAGTGGTCAGGGATGATGGGAGTTGTAGTCCCAAAACATCTGGAGTGTCAAGCTTAGCCATCACTGGACTAGCCCAAGGTCACCCAGCAGCTGCATGTGGAGGAGCGGAGACGCGAACCCGGTTCACCAGATTACGAGTCTACTGCTCTTAACCACTACACCACACTGGCTCTCACATTGGAGACAATGGTGGGCTAGAAATGCAGTCAATAAATATCATCATCGGCATCTTCCTGAAAGACTCAGTTCCTACCCATCCCAGCTGCTCTGTGTATTTCATGAACTTCAAAGAGGAACTGAAATGCCCGTGGTTTGTTCCAGGGGCAAAAGTAATTTAATATCACAGGAGAGGGGAAAGGAGAATGGACTGGAGGTGACAGAGGTAAATTCCAGCAGGAACTTTTGCGCAGAAGATCTTCAATAAAGGCTCTCCGCTCCCCCTATTCTTTCATCTTCCTGTGCCCACCAGTAAATTAGTCTCTTTTTGTTATGTCTCATTGGCTCTTTTTCATTGTTCCAGCACAGCAGGGGAAACAAGAGGCAGAGAGCTGCCTGTTGCTGCAATCTCATGTTTTTAAAGGGAAAGGAGGAAAGCAATGTGGGTTGCGGGGGGGGCGGGGAATAATCTTCAAACGGCAGGACTGGGTTTTGGCGAGCTCTGTCTCATTTGCGGCACTGCCTGGGGTCCCACAAATATAACGGCCCGGTGCTTGGGGGCTCCCTCCGCACACATTCCGAGCCGATTTCATTTTGCAGCACGGAAAAGGGATTGCTTAACAGAAATCTTCGCCACTTACAGCCTTGTTCGGCAAACTTCACGGTGGGGAATTCAGGCCTTGGAGCAATGGATGCAGGGAGAGAAAGAAGTCCGAATTAGTGCTGTAACCTATGGCTGCCATGCCCGAGGGAAGCAACAGCCCCAAATCTTTGCACCCCCATAAATCTGTTGTATGCACATTTCATACACAGTGTATAACAACAACAACAGCAGCAGCAATAATAATTCTTCTTCTTCTTCTTCTTCTTCTTCTTCTTCTTCTTCTTCTTGTTGTTAATACCCTGCCCATTTGGCTGGGCTTCCCCAGCCACTCTGGGCGGCTTTCAACAGTGTTGTAAGAATATAAAAGTCTTACATATATATAATAATTGTTCAGAAGTGTGCCAAGCAAAACAAGGCCACATGTCTGAAGCAACACAGGAAGACAGGCTTGTCTCCATTTTGACTCCCAAACTGACAAACTATTTCTCTGCAAGGAAGGAGGGGGTGATTGTCTCAGGAAAATAAAGTGATAATTCTGGCTTCCTGATACCTGAGTGCCAGACAAAAGGGTGTGATTAACTTGGCTGGGAAACAGGGAAATGTAAATATCTCTTTTGTTTTACTTGATGGGTTTTTGGGTGGAGGGCAAGAGGAGGCATGGGAAGGGTCAAGGATGCTCAGATTACTGCTACCAGACCTCCCCTTTCATGATGTAGCTGTGATGTATCTGGGGTGGTGGTCCTGGGTTACACCCCTTTTTGTGATGTATGTATGATGTATAGGGGGTGGTCTTGAGCGGGAGGGGGGGAATTTCAAAAGTCTATATAGGAGCTGGCAGACCATTGTTGGGGGTTCCTCCTCCCTCCCCCATTTTGGGAGTGAGGGCCTCTGTTGCAACAGATATAACAAAATTTTGCTTCTCAATTTTTCTCTGGTTGGCCTCAGTAAATTTACTCCTACCGATGGAGAACCTGCAAGGCTCTTGTGTACCCCATAAGGGAATAAGAGCAGATTTCTGTTTATTTCAACAGAATATTAAAAACATGATAAAATATCAAACATTAAAACCTTCCCTAAACAGGGCTGCCTTCAGATGTCTTCTGAAAGTCAGATACAGTCATACCTCAGGTTATGGCCGCTTCAGGTTGCACGATTTCGGGTTGCACATTGTGCCGAACCTGGAAGTAACGGAACCGGTTACTTCCGGGTTTCGGTGCTTTGTGCATGCGCAGATGCAGCGGCGCGGGTTGCGAATGCTGCGGGTTGCGAACGCACCTCCCACACGGATCGCGTTCGCAACCCGAGCGTCCACTGTAGTTGTTTATTCCCTTGACATCTGGTGGGAGGGTGTTCCACAGGGCAGGCGCCACTACCGAGAAGGCCCTCTGCCTGGTTCACAGTGGGACGGACTCCCTTGGAAAATGGTGGTCTCTCCTTCCTTGAAAGCTTCCAAACAGAGGTTGGATGGCCACCTGTCCGGGATTCCTTATTTGTGATTCATACATTTCGGGGTGGGGTGGGGGTTGGACTAGATGACCCTTGGTGTCCCTTCCAGCTCTACAATTCTATGATTCTATGATTTAGCACTGTGCCGAGAACAGCTCTCCGGTTTCTTGAGTGCTTCCTTCCTCTGCAGAAGAGGCTTTTGTTTTTCTGCCTCGTTTGAAGGGTCGCTTGAAGAAGAAGAAGAGTTTGGATTTGATATCCCACTTTATCACTACCCTAAGGAGTCTCAAAGCGGCTAACATTCTCCTTTCCCTTCCTCCCCCACAACAAACACTCTGTGAGGTGAGTGGGGCTGAGAGACTTCAGAGAAGTGTGACTGGCCCAAGGTCACCCAGCAGCTGCATGTGGAGGAGAGGAGACGCGAACCCGGTTCACCAGATTACGAGTCTACTGCTCTTAACCACTACACCACGCTGGCTCTCTTGAGGTTTTCGTTATCATTCCTGTGGGATGGCCAAGGGTGCTGTCTGTATCCAACAAAAGGGCAACTTCTCCAGAAATCTGGCAGTAAAATTGCCCCACAGTCAACTGTGCTGCTCGTCGTGAGGATCTGGCCCATGCTCCCATCCAACTCTGGCCCTGATCCTGCCAGGACTCTCGCTTCAGCACCCTGCACACAAAGTTCCCAGCACTGCCACCCCCGTGCTGACCCTGAAGTTCTCAGAGGTGCAAAAATCTTTAAAAGGTACAGTCTCAACCCCTGCCCCCGATGGGTATGATATTTCCTATTCCGTAAAGTTTTGCATGTTTTCAAGGCAACATTAATTGGAAAGACAAGTTCGTTGTTGGAGCCACTCCCCCCGATGATCTTGCTGTAATGAGTGTGTTGTTATTACAGTAGGAATCCCCGAGAGATCTTTGAGCTGGGTAGCCTTGCATTCAGAGAAGAAATGAGCAAATCCAGAAAGGAGATCTCTGTTAGCCTGCCTTGATGAGCAAGGAAAAGCAAGTCAAATGAAAAAGAGATTTAAAGGATTTGAAAGTGGATCGGGCGAGGCAGAGAGCTGTCTCCTGCAATCCCCGTGGCTTCCTTTCAACCTGTAATTACATTTGAACGAGGAACTTGGAATTTCCACATCTACATTGTAATCACACATACCCTTCCCTCTGCGAGAATAAATGGGATATATCAAGTTGTGTAACTCTCAGAACTATAGTTCCCGGGAGAAAACCAAGACAGTGAAACCCAGTTTAAAACCAGTTTGGGGGCCACAGTGCGGAGGTAGTTTAGGATTGGGTCCCAGGCCAGAAACCATCTCCCTCTGAACCTTTCATGTGTGTCCACACCCTAAGTCCTGTCCTGTTTCCACATTGATCTGCTTTTTAAAAAACAAATAAGATTTTAATATGTATTTTGAACACATTTTCTCTTAAAATACACAGTTCTACGTTTTATTTTATCTTTTAATGGGCATCAGTTTGGTTCATGCAGGCATGTATGAAGTCCGTTTCAGGGGCCTAATCCGGCCCGCCGGTCAGTTTAATCCGGCCCCTGAGGCATTTTATTTCCTGGGGTAAAATCCTAAAAATACCTCAACAACTTCAATCCTAAAAAAGGGTCAATAACTTTGGTTGGCCCTTTGGTCGGCCCTCACTTCATCAAATCTGACCCTCTTTGAAAAAACTTTGGACACCATGGTATTCCCCCCCCCCCTTTTTGCCACAAGACCTTTGCATGGCTCTAGCATAGATGTTAACAATTCAAACGTTTTAAAAAAAGAACCGTCTTGCATGCCATGAATGTATTTGGATAATTATTCCAGAGTGCTGAAGTTTGACCCTTTGGCCCGGCAATAATTTCCCCTGCCCAACATCCGAGGGTTCTCTGTATGTTTTCAAGTGCATCTGGAGTAGCAGCTACATAAGGTTGACCAAACATTTTAGGCTTTGGTGAGTGGAGACCCTGTTGCAACAGTTCCTTGAATAAAGATCAGGCTTACTAGCTGCTTTGCTTCTCAATATACTCTGGTTGGCCTCTGTTATTTTCTCCTACTGATAGGAGACCCACTTAAGGACCCTATACAGGCTCTTGGATACCCCATAAGCGAAAAGGAGCAGTTTTTTCTTATAACAGTATAGTGGGAAATTAAGACGGCAGCTTCCAGACGCAGGGCCTTACCAGGGCCCTGGGTTCCCAAAGGTTGCCCAAAATGCCTCCTGCTGATGCCCAGTCTGTTTGCTAGTTGCTGTGCCCTCGTAGGGTTGCCATATTTTGAAGAGCAAAAAAGAGGGCACATTTGCCGACTTCTATTTTCAACTAAAGGGACGCAGGTGGCGCTGTGGGTTAAACCACAGAGCCTAGGGCTTGCCGATCAGAGGGTCGGCGGTTCGAATCCCCGCAATGGGGTGAGCTCCCGTTGCTCGGTCCCTGTCCTGCCAACCTAGCAGTTCGAAAGCATGTCAAAGTGCAAGTAGATAAATAGGTACCGCTCCGGCGGGAAGGTAAACGGCGTTTCCATGTGCTGCTCTGGTTCGCCAGAAGCAGCTTAGTCATGCTGGCCACATGACCTGTGAAATAATCAGAAATCTGCTCTTATTCCCTTATGGGGTACACAAGAGCCTTTTGAGGTTCTCCATCGGAAGGAGTAAATTACAGAGGCCAACCAGAGAAAAATTGAGAAGCAAAATTTTATTATATCTGTTGCAACAGGGCGTTTTTGCCCCACACCAGAGAGTAGGGGAAAAATGACCCCTAACAAAAGGAGCACATGCTCTTATAAAGACATTTCAAAAATTCCTCCTCAGAGTCCTGCCCCACCCCCAGATACCTCCCACATACATCACAGAAGGGGTGTAGCCCCAGACCACTCCCCAGATACATCACAGCTGCATCACAGATTGGGAGGGTCAGAGGAGGTAACCTGAGAATTCTCACACCTGTGCCATCTCTCCCTGACCCCTCCCAGACACACATTTCAGCAAAACAAAAGGTTTCTTGTTTCCTGCCCTGGCCTGGCAGAGATAATGTAGGGCTATCGATCCAAATCCATTTTAGGTGGTGGGTTCTTTGTGAGGGAAATTGCCCTTGTCTGGCACTCAGGCATCAGGATGCCAGAGATTATCACTTTATTTTCCTGAGACAATCACCCCCTCCTTCCTTGCAGAGAAACAGTTTGTCAGTTTGGGAGTCAAAATGGAGACAGGCCTGTCTTCCTGTGCCGCTTCAGACATGTGGCCTTGTTACGCCAGCTCTCTGCCACCAAACCGAGATGAGCGCCACAACCCCAGAGTCGGTCACGACTGGACCTAATGGTCAGGGGTCCCTTTACCTTTACCTTTTACTTTCAGCTATGGATCTCTATGCCAACTCCCATCATGAAAAGGAGGACGTTTCCTGGAAAAAGAGGACACATGGCAACCCCAGCCTATCCTTTCCCACAGCATTTTCGGGCAAGAAAAATGTAGAGCCAGGAATGCAGAGTCTTCTGAGTTAATTGGAGGAAGTGCAGGATGCAAATGTGGTAAATAAAATATTGCTGTGCTATGGACTAGAAACATGAAGGATGAGATTTCCAGGAAGCTGGGATTCTGGACTTAGTGCAAATTTCTAAACAATATACCTTTACCTGCCACTTTTGGCAAGCAGTATCCCCTCCAGCATACTGGGACATTAAAAGCTAACTCCCCCCCCCTAAAAAAATGCTTAGTTATTTTTCTTTTCTTTTTTAGCTTCTTAACTTGACTAACTGTCATATTTTCCTGACTGTGTGACCCCCTTGAATACTCCCAATGCCAGGTAAACAACTCCCAAGGGTCAATTAAGATGTCTTGAGATGATTAAAGCTTGTCACTGATGAAACCCAGTAGTAATTAGCAAATTAAAATTAAAAAAAACCTCCTTTTGATTAGTACTCAGCATAATTCCCTCCAATTATTCAAAGTTCACAACTGCAGGGGGTGAGAGATCTACGGGAATACTTTATTTATATCCTTATATTTGTCTTTCCTCCAATCAACTTTGTGAATCTAGTTAATCATCAATGCTGGAACTTGTTATCTTAGAGAGTCCCATCGGCAAACTGTCACTCTGCCTGATTATTGCCAGTGGCAGCTCAGCAGAAAGATTTTTACGGGATGAGGAACAGGAAGCAGAGAGAGAGACAGGGAGGGAGGGAGGGAGGAACATCTTTCATACGACATGAATCAAAAGTCACTCCAAAGTGTTTGGAAGAGGGGGGAAACCTGGCGTCAGGAAGACTTGAACCCAGAGTGGGTCTTGACCTGGCAACCTGAGATGCAAAGTATTGTAATAAGAAATCAAGGCCTTTTATATATATATTAAATGTTCATAAGTGTGCCAAGCAAACAAGGCCACATGTGTGTATTTCTTTGTCTCAGGAACAAAGGGGGGTTGCCCCTCCAGCAGCCCTCCCTCTGTCTGAGTGATAATTCCTGGCATCCTGATACCTGAGTGCCAGACAGGTAGCCATTCCAGAGATAACAAACCCAGATGAAGACAAAAGGGTGTGATTAACTTGGCTGAGAAACAGGGAAATGTAAATACCTCTTTTGTTTCACTTGGTGGAGGACAAGAGGGGGCAGGTTCCAGGATACTCAGATTGCTGCCACCAGACCTCCCCTTTCATGATGTAACCATGATGTATCTGGGGGGGTGGTCTCGGGCTATACCCCTCCTATGGTGTATGCATGGTGTTTCTGGGGGGTGGTCTTGGTCCAGGGGGGTGGGATTCAAAATGTCTATATAGGGGCGGGCACACTTTTGTTCTAGGTTGCTCCTCCATCCAGCATGTGGTGAGTGAGAACCCTGTTGCAACAGTATTTGTTAATAAAGATCAGGCTTACTAGCCGCCTTGCTTCCCATTAGAACTCTGGTCTGGTCTCTGTCTTTTCTGCGCAGGCAGGGGTTTCAAAATAACGTCCGGCCGAGGTTCAGGATTCCACCCGGAATCGAACCCTTTATCTAGATAACTCTCTTAAATTCTTACAACAGTATGGACTCAGCTAGCAGAGTCTTGGCCTCCTTCTGGCCAGAAGTGGGAAGTGGAAATGAACCCAAGAACATAAGACGACTCTGCTGGATTAGGCCAATGGCCCATCTAGTCCAGCATCCTATTATCGAGCAGGGTATGACTTGGAGCGCAAATACTACTGCTCTGGTAAAGAAGTCCCAGCAGAGAATTTATTTCCTCAGACTTTTAAAGAAGAACAATCTGAGTGAGAGACTGCTGGTGTCCTTCTACCGAGGCTCCATAGAGAGCATTCTTATATACTGTATTTGTGCTTGGTTCTCCAGCTGCACAGCCATGGAGAAGAAGGTACTACAGAAGGTCATAACCACAGCCCAAAATATTATTGGTCATCCTCTCCCATCTTTGGAAGAACTATACAGTTCCCGTTGCCTTAAAAAAGCAAACAATATTTTACAGGATCCATCTCATCCGGGATATAGTCTCTTTGCACCACTGCCTTCGAGCAAGAGATATAGAACAATCAGATCAAGAACAAATAGATTGAAGAATAGTTTCTACCCAAGGTCTATAACCATCTTAAATGCTGTAACCAGATAATATGACCTTGGAGAGTTGTGATGGGTGTGTATGTATGTGCATGTGTGGCTGAAAATGTGTTTGTTTTTTGTTCTTTTTTTTGTTTTGTTTTTATGGGATGGCATTCAATTTCGCTGCACTTGTACAACGTTGTACTTGTACAATGACAATAAAGAAATCTTATCTATCTTATCTATTCTCACCCTGGCCAACCAGCAGTAGCAGAGTCTCAAATTTCAACGGCACGCTAAGCCAGTGTTTCCCAACCAGTGTGCCTCCAGATGTTTTGGGACTACAACTCCCATCATCCCTCGCTAGCAATACCAGTGGTCAGGGATGATGGGAATTGTAGTCCCAAAACATCTGGAGGCACACTGGTTGGGAAACACTGCGCTAAGCAATCAGTGGCAGAGGAAGGGGGGGCGGTGGGGGCGGTCTGCCCTGGCTGTCACCACGGGGGGGGGGGGGACAAAATGCCGGGTGGCACTCACCGTGTGGCCTGCAGCACGCCCGAGCCACATGTCTCTCCTGGGTGGCTTGGGCACGCGCAGGCTCCGCTCTGCCCAAACGGTCTGCCCACTGCCTCCCACCCCCCAGCTGTAGGGCGGCTGAGTGGGAGGAGGCAGGCAGACTCCAGAGGCCCCGCAGTGTGCCCCACCCATGGGCGCCCCACCCCAGGAGGTGCCCAAGCGTCTTAGAATCATAGAATCATAGAATCCTAGAGTTGGAAGAGACCACAAGGGCCATCCAGTCCAACCCCCTGCCAAGCAGGAAACACCATCCAAGCATTCCTGACAGGTGGCTGTCAAGCCTCTGCTTAAAGACCTCCAAAGAAGGAGACCCCACCACATTCCTTGGCAGCAAATCCCACTGTCAAACAGCTCTTACTGTCAGGAAGTTCTTCCTAATGTTTAGGTGGAATCTTCTTTCTTGTAGTTTGAATCCATTGCTCCGTGTCCGCTTCTCTGGAGCAGCAGAAAACAACCTTTCTCCCTCCTCTATATGGCATCCTTTTATATATTTGAACATGGCTATCATATCACCCCTTAACCTTCTCTTCTCCAGGCTAAACATACCCAGCTCCCTAAGCCGTTCCTCACAAGGCATCGTTTCCAGGCCTTTGACCATTTTGGTTGCCCTCTTCTGGACACGATCCAGCTTGTCAGTATCCTTCTTGAACTGTGGTGCCCAGAACTGGACACAGTATTCCAGGTGAGGTCTGACCAGAGCGGAATACAGTGGTACTATTACTTCCCTTGATCTAGATGCTAGTCTTCCTCCGCCTCTGTATGCAATGCCAACATTTGGTGCCCGCCATCTCTCGTGCCCCATTCTGAATCATCGTTGTGGCATCACCTGTATCAGCGCCCATGCCCAGTGCGGCTGAACCAGTCGTGCTCCCCTAAATGCCCCTCTGCCAGCCAGGTGTCTGTAGGAAACCGAGAAGCAGGAGCTGAACACAAGCGCTACTCTCCCTTCCTTGTGGTTTCCAGCCACCGGTATTCAGAAGCATTCTTGCTTACCGATTCGCTGCTTAATTGCCGACTCCACATCCGGGTGGAGGATCGACTCCCCGTCCAAAAGCAATTTCGTATCTGGTTCCCGTGGGATCCATTCCACTGCCGACGGATCTCTCCAGGCCTCCTCATTGACTTAATTTATTACGCAAGTAGAGAATGGATAAAAAACTTAACTGAGATCGTTCTCCCTCTCCCCACCCCACACCCCACAAGTAACATGACTCAGAAGATTGTATTACTCATCACGAACCTGGTGCCTCCGCTCCCCTTCAAAGGCTTTGGAATTGTTTGCAGCTAGTAAGTCCTTCCCCCAGGAAGTTATTGTTCTGCGCAGGGAAATCCTTTTGATGTTATTTGAGATGTAACGGTACAAGTGTTCAGGCAACATCCCCATTGAAAGTACAGTGATTGTGATGGGTGGGTCAGAAGACTATAAGCAGTGGCGTCACAAAGGGGGTGGTGCGCCCCAGGCGCCATGTCTGGGGGGGGTGACAAGAAGGCACCCTGTGGGGGCTCTCGGCGGCATGAGCAGCCATCGTGCCGCCGCACGTGGAGGATCCTTCGTTCGCGGCTGCAGCCGCGAGCAGAGGATCCTGGCGCCGGCGGCAAACCGCTATGTACAGAGCATGTGCGTCGCATGCAAGTGATGTGTGTAATGCCGCTGCACATGCACTGTACATAGCGTTTTGCTGCTGGCGCTGCTCGAGCGCTGTATGGATGGTGGTGGAGTGACACCACCGGCAAACCGCTTTGTACAGCGCATGTGCGGCATCGCTACGTATGGAGCATGCGTCGTATGTAGCGACGCCGCACATGCGTCCTACATAGCGATGCCCCGCCCCGGGTGTCACGACGCCGTCGTTCGCCCCTGACCATAGCTGTCAACCCTCCCTTTTTTTGCGGGAAACTCCCTTATTCCAATGCCGTTTCCCGCTGCTATCCAGGATTGTTGATATCCCGGATTTCAAAGGAAGCAGCTCCTCTCCCTCCCTGCCGGCCAGGGAGGCTCCTCAGCTGCGTTGCTCGGCTGCCAATAAGGAGTCTGAGACCAACTGGGGGCGGAGCTTGTATTCCTTGTGCAGCCAGACCCTCATGCCCAACCAGGCAGACAGCCTGCCTGCCGTCTATGCGCTCGCTCTTTCGCTCACCCGTTCGTGCGCAGCCTCTGGAGCGCAGGGTGGCAAGCCTACTTGGTGCCATTGCACCGCCCTCGCGGCATCCCTTATTTTCAAATCCGAAAGTTGACAGCTATGCCCCTGACTATAAGATGTGGCTTCTGGATCAGACCAGTGGTCCATCAAGCCCAGCATCCTGTTCTCCCAGTGGCCAACCAGACGCCTGTGGGAAACCTGAAAGCAGGATCCGAGCACAAAAGCAATCTCCCCTCCTGTGGTTTTCCGCAACCCGTATTAGAAACATTGCTGTCTCCAACAGATCCTAGCCATCATGGCTGCTAGCCACAATAGCCCTCTCCTCCATGAATTTGCTTAATCCTCCTTTAAAGGGATCTAGGTTTGTGACCATCACTGCCTCCTGGAGGTGTGAGTTCCATAGTTTAACAATGTGCTGTGTGAAGAAGGACTTTCTTTTGACTACAGAGGCTAGCTCAGCCAATAGAGCATAGGATTTTTTTTACTCTCAGGGTCTTGGATTCGAGTCCCCCATTGGGCAAAAGATTCCTGCATTGCAGGGGGTTGGACTAGATGACCCTTGTGGTCTCTTCCAGCTCTAGGATTCTTTTATCTGTCCTGAACCTTCCGGCTTCACTGGATGGCCTTGAATTCCAGTGTCGCAAAAAAGGTAGAAAAACTACTCTCTATCCAATTTCTCAACACTATGTATAATTCTGCACACCTGTATCACATCTCTTGCCTTTTCTCTAAGCCCCAAAGTCCCAAATGTGGCAACCTTTCCTCGGAGGAGCCTCACGCCATCCCCTCGGTCATTTTGCTTTGCCCGTTTCTTTCTTTCTTTTCTTTTTTTTATAAAATTTTTATTGGGTTTTATGAATAAACAAACATAAAAGAACATCATAATTCCTAACATATTTTCTAATATTTAGACTTCTAGACATACACAACACATTACATTTCCCCCCTTCATTTTTCATCTACATCTTGGGGGTGACTTCCTCCCGTCCCCCCCCCTCACTGCGTTTCATTTTATAACATCTTAGTAATCTCTTATCATCTTTAAATAGCTTTTGTAATTCACATAATATTTTTTTTACTTAATCCATAGTCTTAATTTATATCATCTATCTTAATATATCACAATCTTTGTTCGGTCTGCAGTCTCTTATGTAATCCAACTTTTATATCCACTTTTAAGTCTTACAGTGCTTTTTAAAAATAGTCTTTCAGTTTTTTCCAGTCTTTTCCCACCGTCTCCTCTCCTTTTTCAACACTTTTTTCATTTCATTATATATCATCTCCCAGAAAGCTTTTATCTTAGGGCAGGTCCACCACATATGGTAAAACGCCCCTTCCACCTGATTACATTTCCAACATTTATTGTCCTGCAAATGGTACATTTTGGCTAGTTTGACTGGGATTAGATTTGCTTTGCCCGTTTCTGGTCCTTTTCCAACTCTGCAATATCCTTCCTGAGGTGAGGTGACCACATTTGTACACAGTATTCACCACAGATCTGTATGAAAGCATTATGATGTCAGCAGTTTTATTTTCAATTGCTTTCCTAATGATCCGTAGCATGGAGTTTGCCTTTTCCACAGCTGCGCCACACTGGGCCAACATCGCCGCTGAGCTGTCCGCTAGCTTTCTGAGCCTGCCACTACAGCCCTGAGGCCCGAGGTAACGGCTGGCTCCTCCTTGATAACAAATCTTTCAAATGACTTTTAAAAAATAGTAATAAGGAAGAACGGTGGCAGGAAAGAAGCAAAATAAAAAAATTCCTTCCAGCAGCACCTTAGAGACCAACAAAGTTTGTTCTTGGTATGATCTTTCGTGTGCATGCACGAAGGATTTTTTTTATTTTGTTTCGACTATGGCAGACCAAAGGGACCCAGGTGGCGCTGTGGGTTAAACCACTGAGCCTAGGGCTTGCTGATCAGAAGGTCGGCAGTTTGAATCCCTGCGATGGGGTGAGCTCCCGTTGCTCGGTCCCAGCTCCTGCCCACCTAGCAGTTCGAAAGCACGTCAAAGTGCAAGTAGATAAATAGGAACCGCTCCGGCGGGAAGGTAAACAGCGTTTCCGTGCACTGCTCTGGTTCGCCAGAAGCGGCTTTGTCATGCTGGCCACATGACCAGGAAGCTGTACGCCGGCTCTCAGCCAATAAAGCGAGATGAGCGCCGCAACCCCAGAGTCGGACACGACTGGATCTAATGGTCAGGGGTCCCTTTACCTTACGGCAGACCAACACGGCTACCTACCTGTAACAGGAAAGAAGCAGAGAGCTTTCTTGTCCAGATAATAATAATAATAATAATAATAATAATAATAATAATAATTTATTATTTGTACCCCGCCCATCTGGCGGGTCTCCCCAGCCACTCTGGGCGGCTTCCAACAAATATCAAAATACATTAAAATATCACAGATTAAAAACTTCCCTAAACAGGGCTGCCTTCAGGTATTTTCTAAATGTCAGGTAGTTGTTTATCGCTTTGACCTCTGCTGGGAGGGCGTTCCACAGGGCGGGCGCCACCACCGAGAAGGCCCTCTGCCTGGTTCCCTGTAGCTTTGCTTCTCACAGTGAGGGAACTGCCAGAAGGCCCTCGGAGCTGGAACTCAGTGTCCGGGCTGAACGATGGGGGTGGAGACGCTCCTTCAGGTATACAGGACGGAGGCCGTTTAGGGCTTTAAAGGTCAGCACCAACACTTTGAATTGTGCTCAGAAACGTACTGGGAGCCAATGTAGATCTCTCAGGACCGGTGTTATGTGGTCCTGGCGGCCACTCCCAGTCACCAGTCACATGTGATGATCATCACATGTTGGTTTAGAGTTGAAGAAGTTGAATTAACAGAGGGGAAGATTCCCACCCTTTGCACTTGGGTCTCTCTACCCGCCCCCCCAAGTCAGAGGGACAGGGGCTTCTCCTGTGCAAGGTGGCTGCAGAGAGCTGGCAGGGGGCTCACCCCCCCCCCAGAGGTTTGGAGCACAAGGTAACATAAGGAAATTCATAAAAGTATTCTGTCTCCTCACTCCATTGTTCAGGGGACTCCCTAGCCCTGCAGAGTGTGATGGCCTGGGATTTGGGCTTGGACTCGGAACCAGAGGAGTCTCTGTACAGGATCCTCTGCCCCAGACATTGTCTGAACCAAGTCTGGGGCCTGATCCTGAGGAGCCCCAGTCTGCACAGGTCCCCCTGCAACAAGCACCAGCTGAGCCGAGTCAGGGGCCTGAGCCTGTCCTGGCTCCAGAGAATACCTCGTTGCCATCAGCTGGGCCATCACTGTCAGCTGCTCCACTACCGGCTGGGTCAGGAGAGGCTGAGGCGGCCCTGGGTCTAGTAACCCACAGGTGTCTCCTGAGCTGTGGAGGCTCAGGTCTGAGAGAAGGAGAGACCTGAGTACTCGCAGGAGGAGTGCTCGCCTTCGGGCGAGACAGGGGGGGGTGAGTTTTCGGGGGATCGGGACCGGCCATTACCTCGTCAGAGATAAAAGGCTGCCGGACCCCACCCTAGGTTGCGGGAGCAACATTGCTGTTTGCCTGATCCTGCCTGTGTTCCTGTACCTGTCCTTGCCTGGTTCCCTGCTCCGTTCCCTCCCTTGACTCTTCTGGACTGACTCCTCGCCGACTCTTCGAACCCCGGACCAGACCTGGACCTCGCTTCCCGGATACCCTCAGGCCAGCACACAGAGCAGCTTTCAGAAGATGGTACATTAGGGGTGGGGAAGCCATGGGCCTCCAACTGCAGTTAGACTCCAGCAACCAGCAGCCCCAGAAGCCAGCAGGGGTAATGGTCAGGGACGATGGAAGTTGTAGTCCAGCAACTTCTCATGCCGTCCAATTTTTTCCAATTCAAAACTGCGACGCGCCTCTTCCGGGATGGACTCCTGGGTGAGTTACATGATCTGTGCATAACTCTCACCCCGAAAAAGTGCTTTTTCCAGGGCAAGAGTGCATGCCAGAGAGGCATCCAAAATGGCGGCCAGGATCTCGCACGAAAAAAACGAGATGTCCCGTTGTTGTTTTTCCAGGGCACTTGGAAAGTATAACATCTGGAGGACCACAAGTCCCCCACTCCTTATGCATGTGCTTGCAGGGGGAACTTGGTTCTGTTAACTCCAGGGTAGCCCAAGTGTAGTTGCTGAACTACAACTCCCATTGCCTCCCTGGCCACTGGAAATGCTAGTTGAGGATGATGGGCGCTAGAGTCCAACAGCAACTGAGGGCGCTCTATGTTGGCTGCCCCTGAGTCAATTTACCTTCAGATCATCTTTCCATGAGGGCTGATTTCACCCATGCCCCAATGATTTGTCACAGATATAACAGAGAGCAGACTGTCTAGCCAGATACAAACAAATGCCACTAAACACCTTCAGGAGAATCTAGCCCTATCACTCAGTGTTTGTGCAAGTGCGGAGTCCACCCCCGAATCAAACATTAGCAAATTAACACATACGGAATAATGAATTAACGGGTTAATAATTCATCAAATCAAACAGCAAGGCGAGAGCTGTTGAATAATGCCACCCTAAATCACGGTAATCTGCATAATGGGAACCTGAGGAAGACAATGAATATTCACGTAAAACGGGTATTCTGTTGAAATCCTTCGGGGTGGGGAGGGGCAGCAGGATGGGGGTGGCCACGATCCAGCAAATTGCACTCAAGCCACCGTTTGCTGCTGCCAAAGTCTATGGGTCCGCCGTAACCCAAACCGCAATCTGATCCTGTGGTTTGAAAATGGTGCCTTTGCTGGAAGCAGATTCTAATCAGGCCTTGGAAGTAGGTTTTAGAAACAAAGTCTCCCCTACTCAGTTCATGTCCTGTTATAGGTAAAGGGACCCCTGACCATTAGGTCCAGTTGCGGACGACTCTAGGGTTGTGACGCTCATCTCGCTCTATAGGCCGAGGGAGCCGGCGTTTGTCCGCAGACATCTTCCTGGTCATGTGGCCAGCATGACTAAGCCGCTTCTGGCAAACCAGAGCAGCGCACAGAAACACCGTTTACCTTCCCACCGGAGCGGTACCTATTTATCTACTTGCACTTTGACGTGCTTTCAAACTGCTAGGTTGGCAGGAGCTGGGACCGAGCAACGGGAGCTCACCCCGTCGTGGGGATTCGAACCGCCGACCTTCTGATCGGCAAGCCCTAGGCTCTGTGGTTTAGACCACAGCGCCACCCGCGTCCCCTGTCCTGTTATAGGTTCCCCCAATGCCCCACAGCCTGGGCTTGATGGACCCTTTGTCTGATCCATCAGGGCTCCCATTCTTCTACTACAGACCACTTAATTGTTGGCACACAACTTCCCATCTTTCCTATATATATCTCTCTGAAACAAAACCCAGACTCTGCATTTTGGGCTCCGTCTTGGTTTTGCTGGCCGTGTCCACTCCCAAGCCGAATGTGTTACGATCGTATCTTTTTCTTGGGGTTGCCAAAGGTCCAATGACTCTCCATTCTCCATCCATTTTATAGCCTTCTTTCTTGTTTCATTATCCATCTCCCTCTCCCTCTCTCTCTCTCTCCTTGGACCTCTTCCCAGTCCATTCACTCAATCTTCCTTCTATTTAATTTGGTGCTATTTATAGAGCTGGCTGATACTTGTGCACGCAGACCATTTTTCAAGCTGAATAGTGCAATTTTCTTAGAAATAATGTTTTTTGGGGGTGGTTGCCATGTTCTAATGCAAAATGTGAATTAAAAATCCTTCTGGGAGTGACTTCTTCTCTTTTCTATATTAGTCATTTCTTAAAAGTCCTGTGACATCAGAGGAATAACATTTTACAACCAGAAATTATTATTTTCATTCCATCTTCTTCAAAAATATTCCATATCTATCTATATCTATATCTATCTATCTATCTATCTATCTATCTATCTATCTATCTATCTATCTATCTTATCATCATGCTATGCTATGCTATCCAGTTATCTATGAACAGAGTCCTGTTCAGACAAAGGTCCATGTAGTGCAGGGGTAGGCAACCTAAGGCCTGTGGGCTGGATGTGGCCCAATCGCCTTCTCAATCCGGCCCATGGACGGTCCAGGAATCAGTGTGTTTTTACATGAGTAGAATGTGTCCTTTTATTTAACATGCATCTCTGGGTTATTTGTGGGGCATAGGAATTTGTTCTCCCCCCCAAAAAAATAATAGTCCGGCCCACCACATGAACTGAGGGATGGTGGACCAGCCCACGGCTGAAAAAGGTTGCTGACCCCTGATGTAGTCCAACATTTCCACCCCCTCAACTCAGTGGTCTGCCTGTCGCAATGGAAAATTCACAAAAAAGGAGCACAGTGACAGTCTCCCACGCATAATCCCCAGCAACTGGTCTAATTTATAGCCATTTGGACCAGAGGTTGTTGGCTAGTAGCTACTGGGCAATTTTACAGCATCTTTTCAAATATACATGCCCATCTGAAACCCCAAAGAACACTCAGCTCAATTGTTTGTTTCCCTATCCAGCCTGGTCAGTACTTGATTCTGCCGTGACTGAATTTTTCACATGCAAAAAACACCGGAGGCTACAATGCAGCGCCGACCCCACGGTGATCCGTTCAACGGGTTCCCCGAACAAAGATGAACAACGTGTGCTTTAAAAAACTGAAATTATGCACATGGGCGGTCAAAATTTTGGGAGCATAATCTCTATTATTCTACTGCATTACCATGGCCCATATCATAGAGCTGTAAGAATTGGAAGGGACCCAATTTCATATAATGGCCGATGCTTCACTATCGCTGTTCTTGCTGTGATTCTTGAAGTTGCTGTTTTAATAGTGTGCTGACCATTGCTTG
This sequence comes from Darevskia nairensis, assembly GCA_034642065.1. Taxonomy (NCBI): domain Eukaryota; kingdom Metazoa; phylum Chordata; class Lepidosauria; order Squamata; family Lacertidae; genus Darevskia; species Darevskia nairensis. The sequence goes on from JAWWNI010000010.1 coordinate 638,001, forward strand.
CATTTTAAACTCTGTTTTTTTTATTCTGTTTGTAAGTCCGATCAGAAGGTCAGCGGTTCAAATCCCCGCGATGGGGTGAGCTCCCGTTGCTCGGTCCCTGCTCCTGCCAAGCTAGCAGTTTGAAAGCACATCAAAGTGCAAGTAGATAAATAGGTACCGCTCTGGTGGGAAGGTAAACAGCGTTTCCGTGCGCTGCTCTGGTTCGCCAGTAGTGGCTTTGTCATGCTAGCCACATGACCCGGAAGCTGTACACCGGCTCCCTCGGCCAATAAAGCGGGATGAGCACCACAACCCCAGAGTTGTTGGTAATTCTTCCTCCTTCCATCCTTGTGCTAACAAAACTCTTGCCGCAGTTGTAGCATACATAAACAAGTTCTTTAACTTTTTTGATGCCTGCCATATTGTCACCCCCCAATCAGGGTGACACTCGGGGCAAACTCCACCCCCCTTCGTATGCCCCTGCAGCTGATAGCAGTTAGCTCCTATCTCTGTTTCCCAATCCTTTCCCAGTGTGGTGTAGTGGTTAAGAGCAGAAGACTCGTAATCTGGTGAACCGGGTTCGCGTCTCCTCTCCTCCACGTGCAGCTGCTGGGTGACCTTGGGCTAGTCACACTTCTCTGAAGTCTCTCAGCCCCACTCACCTCACAGAGTGTTTGTTGTGGGGGAGGAAGGGAAAGGAGATTGTTAGCCGCTTTGAGACTCCTTCGGGTAGTGATAAAGCAGGGTATCAAATCCAAATTCTTCTTCTTATTCAGTTTAGGAAGGATCTGGCCGGAAAGACCCAGGAGACTTGACACCCCAGAGCAGGCAAGACTGAGCTAGCCAGACCCAGAGTCTTCTTCTTTCCTGCCCTCTATGGCAAAGTACTGATTGTATGCTCCTCGGAGCAGGGACCCCTCCTTTTGTGTTTTGTCCAGCACCATGTACAATGAAGGCACAATCCTGCAAACCTCATCTTCCTGCCCTTTGTCATGGTAAGAAAATATTGCTTTATTATAAGAATCCACTGATCAGAGAATAGTGTTGCTTAACCCGAAGAAACAGATCCGGAGTCTCTTGTTTGCTCTGCCTGAATCTTAATTGCAACAACGCAAAACTTTGCCACCCCCCCCAGTGACCTTAGGATTGGTATCAGAGAGTAGCCAGTACATATAGTAGTCTTCAGGCCATCCCAGGTAATCCCTTAATAGGGGAGAGATAAGTTAGACCAATTTTAATCTATATCTATTGCTGATTTGTATGTAACTCTGTGTGCGTGTGTGTGTATACTGGTCGTTGACCGTAATAATAAATTGAATTGAATTGAATTGCTTTATTATTATTTTGACCATCTTTGGTCAGTCAATCTAGTCCATGGTAGGGGGGGTGAGATTTAATTTAATTTAAAAAAATTTTTTTAAAAGTGTCACCCCCCTCTGGGGTGGAACCCGGGGCGGACCGCCCCCCGCCCCCCCATTGCTACGCCCCTGGATTTGGGGGACGTGTGTTTGTGTATTATTCGCTGTTTGCAACCTCGCCAGTCCCTGGCATCTCCTTCCAGCCTGCTGTTGCCAAACATCAATGAAGCTGCAGCTCGTTTTGCTTCTCTGCGTTTTCTCCAACCAAATAATACTTTTTTTTTGACACAGATGCCAGCCGTGGATTTTTTGTGTGAAATAATCCTCTCTTCCTATTTACTCTGCTTGCCGCTGAGCCTGCAAATTCAAACTAAATCTGTCCCTTTGTTTTTGCTAGCTCTTTAAATCTTAATTTATTTCCTTTTCTTTTTTTCCTGCTCCCGCTGCAAAAATATACGTCCCTGCCGTCTGTTCTGTTTCCCCCTTTCCGCACATGTCACTGTTAAGCAGTTCAGCAAAATCAAGTCCCTGATTTCTTCTCCGTCTTGCTTCATCCTTAAATCCACTTGATCTTTTTCCGCTAGGGATAGACCGGCCAAAGAAGAGTTGGTCAATCTTCTGGTCATGCCACCAGCATGATGACGGACGAGGGCAAATATAGTTATATAGAGATTAGATTTCTTGCCCACCCTTTACCATAAGGTCCCAACTCGCGTTACAATAGCATAATGTATTATATTAAGAAAGGTAAAAGCGTGGCTGTTAGAAAACATGCAAAACCATTCCAAATAGAACGGAACAGCCTAAATTCAACAAATGAGGCGTGTCCCTCAAAGCAAAATACCTTAACTAAAGAGGCACATTGCCTGCATGCGGCACTCGGTTCTGCACATCCATGCATTGCTTTGCAATTTTTTAAAATTAAAAAAACCCTCACGAAAATTTGCCAACGTTTTAGAGCCCATTTCTCCTAACATAGCATGTTTGTATGCAATTTTACCTACCAAACACATGTTTTTTTGCAAGCCACCCACCTGTCAATCACCTGACACCAGTGACATCAGGTGACATGTTTTGGCTCAGAGTTTGAAATCATAGAATCCTAGAGTTGGAAGAGACCACAAGGGCCATCCAGTCCAACCCCCTGCCAAGCAGGAAACACCATCAAAGCATTCCTGACAGGTGGCTGTCAATCAAACTACATCTTTTTTTAATCTGTCTATTTCTTCTTTATTTCTCTCTCTCTCTCATTCTATATTTCTTGTTCTATATGTCCTACTTTTCCTTTTCCCTCTTTTCCCTCTATGTTCTTATTGTATTCAGATCAATGTTTTGGATTTGGACAGGAAAAAAGAAATGTGATACTAAGCTTTGTATTTCTATTTATAAATCCAAATAATTTTAAAAATAAAATAAAATGAAAACACATGTCATAGGAAAGGAAGGGTGTGCTGTGCTACCCACCCGCTAAGTCCCTGACAACCCCTTGAACTACCCCTCTGATCCTAAACCTCAGCTACCTTGTGGCTATACTCTTTCGTGAGAAAAAGGCTTCGAGAGTGAACCTTGAGGAAAAATCCATACCTGGTGCCTTGAGGGGCATATTCGAGAGAAGAAGAGGGTAAGATGTAAACTCTGCAAGAATCTGGAGTAGATTATCTAAGACATTGGATGCAGGGGCGGAGGAATGGGGGGCAGTGGGAGCACACAGCCCCCGGCAGCGCGATCCCGATGGGGTTCCATTGCGGCTGCTCCCCGTCCGCGCTGGGTGCCCCGCCCCCGCAGGCGGTGCACCATGCCCCCAGAACGCGCCCCCCGCCCCTGGGACCCGGGCCAGCCCTGCCCCCGCCTGCTCTCCGACCCTGGTGCCGGAGCATGAAGCTCCGCCACTGATTGGATGGCGCCTTGTATGCCTCCTTCTGGTAACTCCTGCAGCCAATCAGGTGCCAAATGTCTTGCTCGGCTTTCCTTTGGACCCCATCAGCGAAGCCGAGGGGGGGGGGTCTTCTCGTCTGGGCAGCCCAGGACTTCCACACACCTTGCCCAGGCTTGCACCCAGAGAGGTTATGATTTTTGTCCAAGCTGAGCGGCAAACAGCTGCAGCGAGGCTGGTCTGACTTTTGCCTGTCTCACTAAGCCGTGAGAAAGCTGCCTTATCTGTTTCCCTACATGGAATGTTTACGTCTCACTGTACTATTGTAATCCTAGCCTTTGTGCTCTCTCTTCTGGCTAGACCTCAAGCTGGAAAGACGGCATTATGGCAGCTCTGTCTTTGAGCTGGCAGCAGAGATTCTCTCTGCACTATTCCTACAATAAATAGTTTAGCCTTAATTATGGCTTGTGTGTGTGTTGTTCTTCATGCTGGGAACAATCACATATTACTGTGCCACCAGACTCTCAAGCCGGGGATGTGCGCACACGGTTTTGCTCTGGCTTTGGGGCAGTCTCGCAAACTGCCCCAGGCGGGGTATTTCCTAACAAGAAGTAGTCTTAATTGAGTTGTAACCTGAGCCCTCTGCATTGTAGGTTATGTCAACTACCAGTCATGGTGGTTATATGGAACCTCCAAGTTCAAAGGTCTAATCATGTCACTGCATGCCAGCTGTTGGAGAACAGCAAGGCAAGGGCTATTGCTTTCATCTCCTTCTTTGTAGAATTCCCACAGACATCCAGTTGGTGAACAAAAACCTGTGTGCCAATCCAGCAGGTTTAATAATAATAATGTTTGATGTTGTATTGCTTTTAATATTTGGTTGGAAGCTGCCCAGAGTGGCTGGGGAAACTCAGCCAGATGGGCGGGGTACAAACAAACAAACAAACATAATAAATAATAATAATAATAATAATAATAATAATAATAATTATTATTATTATTATTATTTATTTATACCCCGCCCATCTGGCTGGGTTTCCCCAGCCACTCTGGGCGGCTTCCAACAGAATATTAAAAACAATACAGCATCAAACATTAAAAACTTCCCCAAACAGGGCCACCTTCAGCTGTCTTTTAAAAGTAAAATAGTTGCTTATTGCCTTGACATCTGCTGGGAGGGTGTTCCATAGTTCCTATTGATCTACTTGCACTTTGACGTTCTTTCGAACTGCTAGGTGGGGAGGAGCAGAGACTGAGCAACGGGAGCTCACCCCGTCGTGGGGATTCGAACTGACAACCTTCTGATCAGCAAGCCCTAGGCTCTGTGGTTTAACCCACAGCGCCACCTGGGTCCCACAAAAGGAATACTTCATGCAAATATGGTAACAGCTCACACAGACATTCAACTGGTTCTTAAATTCAATACCCACCCAACTCCAGAAGAAAAAGGCTCCAAACTAGATTTCTTCACAAAACAAGGACTTTTGACATTAAGTGGCAAAGAAAAATAATCGCAAATGGTGGCTTTTATTAAAAAATAATAATAAAAGGAGGAAGATATTCTAGAAATTCTTCCCAATTATGAGAGAGATAGAAATGTAATAACAGGGTGCCTGCGCGAGGCCGTTATGAGTAGGGGGGGGCAGAGGAACAGCAATGGGTGTTTTTAAAAAGAACAAAATATATCAAATAAGAAAAAACATAAATATCTCTTAAGTCAATAACACCCAGACTTAGAGCCTGGTGCTATAGTTTGCCGTAATGAGATAATGTTTGCATGCCATAAACGGGCTCATATTATGCCAGAATCAAAATGAAAACAGAGGAGCAGGAAGACAAAGTGAAATATGATAATTTAAGAAAGGGTGCGCAGAATGCTCCATCACTGTCAGAAGAGAATCCTCAAGCCTGAGAAACGGATGCATTTGCAAGGAAGGCGCCTTATGCTCTATGGCTGGCCACTCATGTCTAAGCAGGGGGTGTATTTTTCGCTGTGCATAGACTAGACCAACGGTTCCCAAACATTTATGGGCCAACACCCCCGTGATCCCATAAACCCATCCCCAGTGCCCGTTCAAAATAGTGGCTTGCCCGATCCACTAAGGAAGATAATAATGCGATGAAATTCAATACGCTAACAATTAATGGCACGTCTATTCAAAATCCAGTTAAAACTATTTAGTTTAATTAATTCAGCAAAACTGATTGTGAAAGAGCAAGCAGGCCATAAATCACACCATTCAAAGTTGGAGTTAACTCTTTATCAGCAAAAACGTGACTTGGCTGAGTGTCAGGTCTAAAAAGCACAGCAGCTCATCCCCGGTAGGTCTGTTGCTGAGACTGATAGTCCCCACTTCCTCATAGCTGTCTAAGTCCCCTCCTCTCCAAGTCTTCTTCCAAGCAATCAGAGACTGTGCCTGCATGAGGTCTGTCACTGCACTGCCCATTTCAGCCCTCTTCTGGTTCTGGAAGACAGTGGGGAGGAGAGCTGGTTGGAGCATGAAGGGAGACACCCAGGACTCTGAACCAGCCTGTCACATCTCTGCCTCTTGGTCTCCTACTTGCCGGCTTCAGCTTCCGCCTCCGATTCTGGACTTCTCTCTGCCACAGACTCTTCCAGCTCAATAAGCTTCTGACACCTCATCTTCCCAGTCTTCTCCCTCTGGCCACCCACTCCTCAGGCTCCGAGCTCCCTTCCCTTGGTGGTTCCCTAGCTGGTTCCTCCTGCCATTCCTCTGCAACCAACAGTTCATTACATTGGTGAACTTAATCCAGCGATGCCAGTCATTTACACCTCCAGTGCATCCCTGCCACCTCCTTCCTGTTGGCATCAGTTGGTCTCGAGACACAATGGAGAGCACCTCCAAGGATGATCTCAAGCTGTGTAATTTGTCAGCAAATACCCCGCCTGGGGCAGGTTGTGAAGCTGCCCCAAAGCCAGAGCAAAGCCGTGTGTGCACATGTGTGCGCACATGTACAGTAAAACATAAACATTCCACATAGGAAAAGATAAGGCAGCTTTCTCACGGTTTAGTGAGACAGGCAAAAGTCAGACCAGGCCTCGCTGCAGCTGTTGCCGCTCGGCTTGGACAAAAGTCATAACACTTCTTTGAGGAAAGAACCACACTGACACCTTATTCAGGGCCCTCCTGTCTGAAGGACACAGCCCTGCCGCCATCCATTGACCCAGAGGACCAGTCCATGGCAGTACTTATATCCTCGGCTTTGCAGAAGCCAAAGTCTACAAAACATAGTGAGGACCTTTCAACTAGCTGACCAGCTTCTCCACACAGATGGCGTCTCCCATGCCTCAGATCTGATCAGCCAACTTAAGGCTTGAGTTTGCTGGATCAGGCCAATGGCCCAGCCAGTCCAGCACCCTGTTCTCACTGTGGCCCACTGGATGCCTGTGGGAAGCCAGCAATCCAGGGTTCAATCCCAATAACACTCTCCCCTCATGTGGCTGCCAGCAACTGGTATTCAGCAGCATGATTGCCTCCCACTGTGGAGCCACCATGCCTAGAAGCTTCTGACAGCCTTGTCCACCATTGGTTTGTCACATCCATTTCTAAAGCTCCCAGGATTCTTTGAAAGAAATCCTGTGCTTCAAATGTGCACTGGGTGTGCTTTTATATATATATGGTGCATAGCTGTCAACCCTCCCTTTTTTTGCGGGAAACTCCCTTATTCCAATGCCGTTTCCCGCTGCTATCCCGGATTGTAGATATCCCTTAAATTTTGTGGATTTCAAAGGAAGCAGCTCCTCTCCCTCCCTGCCGGCCAGGGAGGCTCCTCAGGTGCGTTGCTCGGCTGCCAATAAGGAGTCTGAGACCGACTGGGGGCGGAGCTTGCATGCCTTGTGCAGCCAGACCCTCACGCCCAACAAGACAGCCAGCCTGCCTGCCGTCTACGCACTCGCTCTTTCACTCACCCGTTCACGCGCAGCCTCTGGAGCGCAGGGTGGCGAGGCTACTTGGTGCCATTGCACCGCCCTCGCAGCATCCCTTATTTTCAAATCCGAAAGTTGGGGAAAATCCTTTATTTTCAAATCCGAAAGTTGACAGCTATGATATGGTGTAGATCTTCCCCTTGTCTCTTGCCTGCTGGCTCATTTTAAAATACTGCTTGTGGACCAGTTTGCACAGTGTTCAGTCCCTTTCATCCATTTCTGGTGCCCGCAAATCTGACTGGCCCCTTGACCCCATCTCATCCAAGGCCCTCTGCTCCTTTCCCCTCCTAGCTGGCCTCAGAATCCCCTCTGGCTTTCCCGATGTCAATTACGCTCTGCAATGGCCAATAAATCTCATGTCTAAACACTATAATGAGACTCTGCTTTTTTCATCCCAGGAAACGGAGAGATCTTTTACCCTGATTAATTGTCTTTTTCTTTTCTTTTTTCAGTCAGAAGCAGGGAAAAAAACCAGCTGAAACCTGAGCCTCCCGAAGTTCCATTTCGAGGAGGGATGTAGTGATTTCTGTTAGCATAGAAACTTAGTATGCAGAAGACGTTAACGTTAGTGAAATGGAGCCTTGCTTGGAGCGTGCCTTTAGTTAGAAAGTATTAAGCCTGAGATTTCTTATAAATCACTGTTGTAAGAATATCAAGGTCTTATATATATATATAATAATTGTTCATAAGTGTGCCAAGCAAAACAAGGCCACATGTCTGAAGCAACACAGGAAGACAGAGGCCTGTCTCCATTTTGACTCCCAAACTGACAAACTGTTTCTCTGCAAGGAAGGAGGGGGGAGGGTGATTGTCTCAGGAAAATAAAGTGATAATCCTGGCTTCCTGATACCTGAGTGCCAGACAAAAGGGTGTGATTAACTTGGCTGGGAAACAGGGAAATGTAAATATCTCTTTTGTTTTACCTGATGGGTTTTTGGGTGGAGGGCAGACCTCCCCTTTCATGATGTAGCTGTGATGCATCTGGGGTGGTGGTCCTGGGTTACACCCCTTTTTGTGATGTATGTATGATGTATAGGGGGGTGGTCTTGAGCGGGAGGGGGGAATTTCAAAAGTCTATATAGGAGCTGGCACACCATTGTTCTGGGTTCCTCCTCCCTCCTCCATTTTGGGAGTGAGGGCCTTGTTACAACAGATATAATAAAATTTTGCTTCTCAATTTTTCTCTGGTTGGCCTCTGTAAATTTACTCTTACTAATGGAGAACCTTAAAAGGCTCTTGTGTACCCCATAAGGGAATAAGAGCAGATTTCTGTTTATTTCACTACAAAAGCTTATACTTATTTAGGGAAGTGAATCCATTTTTTAAAAACAACAACAATTTTTACAAACTTTATTTTTCAGTTTCCAAAAAAATACTTATGACGAATCATCCCCATATTTTACAAACTGGTCGGCCTTTGTGAGAGCAGAACGATAGACCAAGTAGGCCCCCATTGGCCTGATCCAGCAGGCTAAAAATTCATCTAGAAAGAAGTATGGGAGAAGGGGCTCTTTCAGATGACCTGGTCCAAACCTGTGTGGGTCTTGAAATTAGCACAACATGGAGAAAATGAGCAAATTTCTCATGGGCATCTGGCATGTTTCTGTTCCTTGACATGGGCAAGGATGCTTCCTAAAAAGACCTGTGCTGGCACACCTCTGTGTATATCTGTATCCCCACAGAGAGAAAGCACACTTTCGAAAGAGAGCGATCAGATGAAATGAGACAAGCCGCTGCCACCTCGCCCAGAGGTCTGCAATAGAACGTCCTTGGCAAGGTGAGGTGTACCCAGGTACCTAGAGACACCTTCAGCTCAACTCCAGCTCTCCAGAGCTCCAGATGCTTTTCATATACGGATGGTGCATGGGAGGAACTCGGTTCAGTTCACATGCTCCATTTCATTTCAGCCAGAAAAGAATTCCTTTCTTCTACCTGTCCTGAATCTTCTCATTTCAGCCAGAAATGTCTTCCAACATTTAGCTTAATTGGACGTCAATGAGGTTCTGGTGTTATGAGAGAGAAGCTTTCTTTGTGTGTTGCAGAATTTGATAAACTTCTATCAAGAGGAATGGTTGAATAAACTATGCGAATATTTGGAATTAGCAAAGTTGACTGATTTGATAAGACAAAAACCCAAAAATATAATTCGGAAACAATGGAAATGTTTAAATGATTATCTATGTAGACAAGGATCAAATGTAAGGTATTGGTTGTGTTGAGACTTGTGAGAGATTTAGAAAACATATTGACTGAAATACTTGTGTGAGATTGTATGGGAGAAAAAATACGGAATAGCAGATACAGTTTTGCTTAAAAATGTACATAGGAAGTGCAGTGTAAGCGGTGGAAGTCAACTAATGAAATTTTATTATAATCATATTGAGTTACATGTAGAATAAATTTGGAAGAAATTCTTCCAATTTTCTTTTTTCTTCTTCTTTTTCTTCCCCCCCTCTTTCTCATATATATGTGTGTATTCGTAATATATATGTATGTGTGTACTTGTAATATTTTGTTTTTATTTTGTAATAATTATACTAAATAAAATTTTAATTAAAAAAAAAACTTCTGTCATGTCACTCACCTTCTCTCTAAACTAAAATGGTCTCAAGCATTCTGACCTTTCAGAGCAGTGTGGTCTTCTGGGATGCAAGGCAGAGGTCTTCTTCTCCCTGGTTGAGAGCTGCTGGACCAGGAGCCTTTATAGCTCTCGCCTTTTGGGTTGCTGCTCCAGCCATGGTGAGACTGAATTTCCTGCAAGAGCAGAGGCAAATATTCCAGGAGCAAGCCCACCTGAGCCCAGCTCTACATGACGTGTAATGCTAACGATTGAAACTGAGCTCCCTAATCTATTGGAGCTCTTTGGTATGCAGAAAGTGTGCAGCATTTGGCTTGTGAGATGCTTGCTGTGTAAGAAAACAACAAGGTAGTTTATTATAGGAAGTGCATAGCTTGGATAGAAAGGGCCTCTCATTCTAATCTAACTAGCTGATCTAGAGAAGACAGCCATGCTTGCTGCTTTGTTATCTCAGAGGATAGGTCCAAGATGACCCCTTTGAAGACGCTCGAACTCAGGACGAAAGGGAGAAATGCAGTAAGAAGAAAGCACGCTCTACAAATCCTCACCGTGATCAGCTCCCACCCGGAAACCTATGTCCCCATTGTGGAAGGTCGTGTGGATCCAGAATTGGCCTCCACAGTCACTTACGGACTCACTGTTAAGACCGTGTTCATGGAAGACAATCTTACTCGGCTACGAGTGATTGCCAAAGAAGATCTCAGAGGATAGGCCGAAGGTGACCTCTCATATTGAGGTCTGAGAAAGAAGTGTGAGGAGGAGGAAGTTGTAAATTGTGATGCAACCTATGTTGTATCGGTCTGAACAACAAGGAGATATGGAGGTCAGCAAAGAGGTCAAAGGTACAGAGGTAGTCTGGGGATCTAGAGATCCCTAACTCTTATCTGTTGTTGTTGTTTAGTCATTTAGTTGTGTCTGACTCTTCGTGACCCCATGGACCAGAGTACGCCAGGCACTCCTGTCTTCTACTGCCTCCTGCAGTTTGGTCAGATCCATGTTGGTAGCTTCGAGAACACTGTCCAACCATCTCGTCCTCTGTCGTCCCCTTCTCCTTGTGCCCTCCATCTTTCCCAACATCAGGGTCTTTTCCAGGGAGTCTTCTCTTCTTATGAGGTGGCCCAAAGTATTGGAGCCTCAGCTTCAGGATCTGTCCTTACAGTGAGCACTCAGAGCTGATTTCCTTCAGAGTGGAGAGGTTTGATCTTCTTGCAGTCCATGGGACTCTCAAGAGTCTCCTCCAGCACCCTAATTCAAAAGCATCAATTCTTCAGCGACTAGCCTTCTTTATGGTCCAGCTCTCACTTCCATACATCACTACTGGGAAAATCATAGCTTTAACTATACGGACCTTTGTCGGCGAGGTGATGTCTCTGCTTTTTAAGATGCTGTCTAGGTTTGTCATTGCTTTTCTCCCAAGAAGCAGGCGTCTTTTAATTTCGTGACTGCTGTCACCATCTGCAGTGATCATGGAACCCAAGATAGTAAAATCTCTCACTGCCTCCATTTCTTCCCCTTCTATTTGCTAGTAGGTGATGGGACCAGTGACCATGATAGTTTTTTTGATGTTGAGCTTCAGACCATATTTTGCGCGCTCCTCTTTCACCCTCATTATTACCTGTTTTAACCCCATGCAAAAGTGATCTCAGCAAGCTGAAGAACATCTGAACTAAATCGCTCCCTACCCAACACAGAGCACTAATTCAAGGGCAGCCAACACCTGTCAGCCCCAGACAACATAGCCAATGGTCAGGGGTGGTGAGAGCTGGTGGTCCAGCAACGTCTGAAGGGCAGAACATTGACTACCCCTGTTCTGTCTGTATCAAACACATTTTTATTTATTTTTCACAGCCTCCCTGAGGCTGGTCAGGAAGAGCTCTCTGATTACCATGACTGCAAGGCAATCGAATTCATATATATGGAGTAGTTTGTGGAAGAAGCTCTCTGATGAGTCACCCATTCCTTTAATCAGGATGGAAGTTATCCAGATCCTTCAGTGACGGCTCTGCTTCTTCTTGAGTATCAGCCTCTGGGGTCAGGAGCAGTAGATGACATCTTTCTCTCCTCCATGTGTTGAAACTGTCCACATTTGCCAGCTCATTCCAATCTGGACTCACTCTAGTTATTTATCCCATCTTCACGGTTGACGTCAGCCACGTGGAATGGCTCTGCCAGGGTGGTGACGCCAATGCCAACCTAGTCTATATGGCGGGAGCCAATTTGGGTGAGCAATAGGGAGGCCCCCTGGGGGGTGTTGGCAGGACTTCTGCCAGCAACTCTAGAGCATGGCCTGAGTTTGCTCGCCTCCTGGATTCTGCAAACCAGGACCAGGGACTCTGCCAAAGGAAGAGTGTCTCGGAAAGCTTCTGGCTTCGCCTCTGCAGGAATTCCTTGTTTGAGTCCTAGCCAGTGTGAGAGAGTGGTAGAGAGCCAGTGTGGTGTAGTGGTTAAGAGTGAAACTCATAATCTGGTGAACCGGGTTCGCTTCCCCGCTCCTCCACATGCAGTTGCTGGGTGACCTTGGGCTAGTCACACTTCTCTGAAGTCTCTCAGCCCTCCTCTTCTTCTAGCCGAGGCATGCAAATCCGTAGAACTGAGGGCAGGTTGCTCGCTTGACATCCACGATGCAAAACCCAATGGCGGCTGGTTCTCGTTGGGACTGGTGGGGTGGAAGGTAGGGAGCCCAACAGCATGTGGCACCAGAGCCAATGACAGGCGGAGCCAACTCTCTCTGGATTTGTCCCCATCTTCCTCTTCCCTACTGAGTTCTATGATGGCAACATGAGACTGAACAGGAAGAAGCTGACAGGAAGAGCCGTCCCCTGGAGGAAGGCAGGCAGAGTTGGCTGGGCATAGAAGAAGAAGAAGAGGAAGAAGAGGAAGAGGAAGAAGAGGAGGAGGAGGAGTTTGGATTTGATATCCCACTTTATCACTACCCGAAGGAGTCTCAAAGCGGCTCATATTCTCCTTTCCCTCCCTCCCCCCAACAAACACTCTGTGAGGTGAGTGGGGCTGAGAGACTTCAGAGAAGTGTGACTAGCCCAAGGTCACCCAGCAGCTGCATGTGGAGGAGCAGGGAAGCGAACCCGGTTCACCAGATTATGAGTCTACCACTCTTACTGGCTCACACTGCTCTGAGGGCAGTGGGGGCCATGCCTCATTTGCCCAAATGAACCAGCTTCCACTGCATTGGTCTATGGGACTTAGAATCATAGAGTTGGAAGGGACCCAAAAGGGGCATCTTGTCCAACTCCTTGCGCTGCAGGAATCACAGCTAAATCCCTCTGCTCTCACCCTCTGTCCCAGCTTCTCACCCTTCCTTTCTCTTCCTCCGATCTCCCCTTGACCTTTTGATGTACCAGTCTGATCAGTACGACAGCGAGCTCCAATTAACACCAGCATTCGGGCCGATGACACATCCACCCCCTCCCCGTTCTGTCATTTCTGCTACTCCCCTCCCCTTGGTCTATTAAATCACCTTCTGGTGCCGGAGTAATTTCATTTTTGTCTGCAGGAGCCAATGGGCTATACCACCTCAAACATCTGTAGTGGCTCAGAGGGTGAATATCTAATAAGGACTCGGAGCCAGTCCTCCACTAGAGAACAAACGCAGTGGCCAGATGGTCCATCATTACCCATTTTTATTAATTACTGCCTCTACAGTCTTTGATTGGCCCATATGGGAAGCTCTCCTCATGCAAGCAACCATTCCAGCGATTCATAAAACAAACCTTCTCTTAATTAAGCTGAATATCCTATTCTTGCGACTTTGCTTTGAGGCCGGAAGATTGTTTCCTTCACATGCTGTCTGGATCTTGGGCGGTTTGCGTTGGAGGGAGGAACCCACAGGAAACTGAAAGTTTGTCACCAGATGTTGTCCAAGGCGATAACATTCCTGTCTTAGGCATTTAATTGCAACCTCTGGAATTTCTCCGAGTAAACATTTCTGATTGTGTTGCTACTTTCTGCTTGGAGTTGCAGTTTTTGGAACAGGAAGACACGACGCGCCACTCAGTTTCTGCTGAGGAGGCGGAGGGAAATGCCAAAACCCATCATTCTTTCATGAGTGGGTCTCAGAACCAAGCCTCTGAAAATGCAGAGCTGGAACAAGACTCAGACCTTGAGACCACCTGAGTGCTTCAACCGTCCCCAAAGACCAGTCGTGCCGATCCGCGCCCACACCATCATTTGCAAAGAAAGTAGGATGGTCTGCATTGCTCGGCAATGAGTTGCCCACCCATTCAGAAAGAAGACTTGAGAGGCGTGTTATTGGCTATGAATTCATTACTTAGCCTTTTTATTTGATTTCCTTTTATTATATTGACTAGTTGAAGTTAGCCCGTTCAATAACGGGTGCTAGAGGAGGAGGAGACAGGAGGGAAGGGGCCGGTCTCGGGCGCTCGGTGCCACCGAGGCTTTCTGTCCCGCTTCGGCCGCCGTCGGCTTCCCTTTCGGCCCCGTCCTCCACCTCCCGGCGCGTCCGCTTGCAGTTCTAGCTCTTCCTTCCCTTGGGCTAGCGGCGGCGGTAGCAGCGGTGAGGATGGGGTGGCCCTCTGCGTCCGTGCGAGGCAGTGGCGCTGGCGCAAATGACAATGCGCGTGCGCCGCTGCTGCCTCGCGGACACGCCCCGCTCTCCGCCCGCTCCAATCCCTGCGTCCGTGTAGGACACGGACATGCGCAGTAGCGCAATTCCGTGACACACGGAACGGACGCAGGGACACAGCCACTTTATTATATAGGATTCTGTGATTCATGTAGCTACATGGGGACTAGAACCCTGCTCTCCCAGGCCTTAGTCCAACACTGTAACCACTATACTACATTGTCTCAATAAGAAGATCTGCAGTAAATTCAATCCATTATGAAAGTGTGGGCAGGTGGTTTCTGGATAAATCAGGTAGGGAGACATCCCTCCGTCCCTCTGGGCATGTTCACCCTAACCATCTTCCAGAGATGCTGGGTCTGTGTGCCTATATAGGCAAACTCCAGCCCTCCAGATGTTTGGGACTACAATTCCCATCATCTGACCACCAGTCCTGTTAGCTAGGAATGATGGGAATTGTAGTTCCAAAACATCTGGAGAGCCAAGGTTGCCTATGCCTGGACTAGATGACCCTCGGGGTGGGGATGTTGTGAATTATGTCCAAGCCAAGTGGCTAAAGCTGCAGGCTGGACTGGTATGTCTTTTGCCTGTCACACAGACCCGTGAGAAAGTTGCTTTAGCATTTCCTGCTTGGAATGTTTACCTTTTCTGTACTGTTGTAATTCAAACCTTTGGGTTTTTTCACTCTCTTGCTTGTCCTGAAGCTAGAAGGATGGCTAACATGGCAGCTCCAGCTGGCAGCAGAGATGTCTCTGCACAATTACTTGGAATAAATACATTAGCCTAAATAACGGCTGTGTGTGTTGTTCTTTCAATCTGGGAACAATCACATATTACCAGCACTCCGGACTCTCTGTAGCCGGGCATGTGCACAACGGATGTGCTCTGGTTTGGGGGCAGTCTAACAACCTGCCCCAGGCGGGGTATATCACAACAGGGGATGTAATCCACTGGGAGCAGTCAAGTACAACATTACCTGTTTTGCTAGAGTGGTTATGCAGGGGATCAAAACCATCCTCTGCTACCATGTTGGGAGAGTGCTCCGGACTATCTGCAGCCCCCCCCCCATAGCTCTGGAAAAGGCATCCCCTTCTTCTCCAGGGCGCTCCAGTGACATAAACCAACTTGATTTATGCACACTAGCCTTCTCTCTTGACACAGCAAAAGAAAGAGGCACCGTAGTTCTAAACTACTATTTATTTACAGACTACTTACAGAAAACAGCATTATGGTGTCTGTTGTCTCCAGCTCCAAGAACAAACAGAACAGCGTTAAGTGAAAGTACTGAGAGCCAGTGTGGTGTAGTGGTTAAGAGCGGTGGATTCGTAATCTGGTGAACCGGGTTCGCGTCTCCACTCCTCCACATGCAGCTGCTGGGTGACCTTTGGCTAGTCACACTTCTCTGAAGTCTCTCAGCCCCACTCACCTCACAGAGTGTTTGTTGTGGGGGAGGAAGGGAAAGGAGATTGTTAGCCGCTTTGAGACTGCTTTGGGTAGTGATAAAGCAGGATATCAAATCCAAACTCTTTTTTTTGGAGCAAGGCAAAAGCCACACTTGCCTGTCTCACTCACCCAGCATGCATGCCTCACCTCGAAAGTCCCCAGACGAACCTGGCTACACCATGGGTAGGCAAACTAAGACCCAGGGGCCAGATCCGGCCAATCTCCTTCTAAATCCAGCATGTTTTTACATGAGTAGAATGTGTCCTTTTATTTAAAATGCATCTCTGGGTTATTTGTGGGGCATAGGAATCAGTTCATTATTATTTTTTCCAAAATATAGTCCAGCCCCCCCAAGGTCTGAGGGACAGTGGACCGGCCCCCTGCTGAAAAAGTTTGCTGACCCCTGGGCTACACCACCGCCTGTTTCAAGGCATTTTTATCCTAACGTGTTGTTGCAGTAATATGAACTGAAAAAAGGAGTACAGGATGGTTTAAGAGATTTCCTCCAATCTCTGAGAGTATCTCAGAAGCTGCCTCAAAAAAGGGCAGAAGTTTGGATAGCATGCAACATTTATTTAAAATGAATTGATTGATCAATTAATCGGTTCACAGGCAAATGACTTGTCAATTTAAAATTATTTAATTGGTTGGCAAGTCTAGGGTTCCTTCTGGGAAGGACTGGAGCCAATTCAGCACCTGTAGGGACTGGTGCCTCTTCTCTCTCTGCCATGCCAGCCAAGAAGACCAAGGCAACGTGGCTTTGATTTATTTATTAAAATGTCTCTACGGCGAAACATCTGCATGAAGAACGATAGATCAATGAGGTGTGCATGCCCATTTGCATTGCTTCCAAATAACTCATTGCTTTGCATAATTTATCCCTGCCTGCACTGCAATTATTTTTCTAGCCTGCGATCTTCGAGGGGGCCATGATAAATCACAAGGCCCAGCGCCATGGGACTGGGAGGGGAGGGCGTGCTGCCTTCTGGGAAAAGGTAGTACGGTAATCCTCTTCACTGGGATTTTCTAACCCTGCAGTCAGTTGAGTTGATATGAGAGTCCCTGTGAGAATTCCACTTGGGGTGAGCAATGGGTCTTTTTGCTGTCCATCACAGACATTTAAAAGTGTATGGCTCAGTTGGTAGTCCATGAGACTCTTAATCTCAGGGTCATGGGTTCGAGCCCCATGCTGGACAAAACATTCCTGCATTGCAGGGGGGTGGACTAGATGACCTGTGTGGTCCCTTCCAACTCGACAGCTCCAGGATCCATACAACCACACACACCTATCCCCCATGCTCACGTTCAGCCCCCTTAGTGTGCTGACTGTAGCCAGTTAGTCTGGAAGATAATATAATGTGAAGTGAACAATTCCAGTCGATAAAAGGAAACCTTGGAGGCTTTTAAGGGTTTGCCGCTGTCATCCTTAGTCGGGATTTTAACTGCAGACCACTTGACAGCTGATTGCAAAAACCTCTGTTTCTACTCCATCAATGCAATTGGATAAAGAGCCATTTAATTTCATCCCAATGAGATTTCCCTACCTGACTAGTGAGTGAGGTCCTTACCTGGCAGATACCTTGACAATAGCAGGTCACGGGGACCCAAAGATTAAAATTGATTGAGCTTCTTTTCGCTTCCTCCTTAGTCTGCCCCCAAAAGCAAAATATCTGCCTCTGTCAACTTTGTTGATCCCCTCCCTAAGCAATTTTACATCCTTTGGGTGGTTTCAGCTGCTACTCCTTTTTCCATTTTTCCAATCTTAATTGAAATTTCCACATCAGCTTGCAATTTTTAAAAGAAATCAGCATTTTACTGTGCATTTCTCCTAAACACACACTTTTTTTTTTTTTTTTTTTAAAGCAGTTTTGCAAGCAAGATCATATGCAATGCATGTTTGTATGTTCTCCTCAGGACCAGATGCATTTTAACACACATTCTCTCTCTCTCTCTCTCTCTCTCTCTCTCTCTCTCTCCCCCCCCCCCATATACAATTTTCTTTACACATTTTCTCTCTCTCTGAGTTATGTGAGATTCCAGGCGCTTACGCAGGGTTCAGTTCCCTTGAAATGAGGGACAGTGGAGTCTCTATGACATATGGTTTATTTACACCTATGTAAAAGGTAAAAAGATAAAGCACCCACGGACAGTTAAGTCCAGTCAAAGGCGACTATGGGGTTGCGGCGCTCCTCTCGATTTCAGGCCGAGGGAGTCAGCGTTTGTCCGCAGACAGCTTTCCGGGTCATGTGGCCAGCAGGACTAAACCGCTTCTGGCGCAACAGGACACCGTGACGGAAACCAGAGCGCACGGAAAAGCCGTTTACCTTCCTACCGCAGAGGTACCTACCAGTATTTATCTACTGTGTGGAGCTGGGACAGAGCAACGGGAGCTCACCCTGTTGCGGGGATTTGAACCACCGACCTTCTGATCGGCAAGCCCAAGAGGCTCAGTGGTTTAGACCACAGTGCCACCCGTGTCCCATACACACTTATGTTGTTGTTGTTTATTCGTTCAGTTGTGTCCGACTCTTCGTGACCCCATGGACCAGAGCACGCCAGGCACTCCTGTCTTCCACTGCCTCCCGCAGTTTGGTAAGACTCATGTTGGTAGCTTCAAGAACACTGTCCAACCATCTCATCCTCTGTCATCCCCTTCTCCTTGTGCCCTCCATCTTTCCCAACATCAGGGTCTTTTCCAGTGAGTCTTCTCTTCTCATGAGGTGGCCAAAGTCTTGGAGCCTCAGCTTCAGGATCTGTCCTTCCAGTGAGCACTCCGGGCTGATTTCCTTCAGAATGGATAGGTTTGATCTTCTTGCAGTCCATGGGATTCTCAAGAGTCTCCTCCAGCACCATAATTCAAAAGCATCAATTCTTCGGCCTTCTTGATGGTCCAGCTCTCACTTCCGTACATTACTACTGGGAAAACCATAGCTTTAACTATATGGACCTTTGTTGGCAAGGTGATGTCTCTACTATTTAAGATGCTGTCTAGGTTTGTCATTGCTTTTCTCCCAAGAAGCAGGCGTCTTTTAATTTCGTGACTGCTTTCACCACCTGCAGTGATCATGGAACCCAAGAATGTAAAATCTCTCACTGCCTCCATTTCTTCCCCTTCTGTTTGCCATGATCTTAGTTTTTTTGATGTTGAGCTTCAGACCATATTTTGCGCTCTCCTCTTTCACCCTCTTTAAAAGGTTCTTTAATTCCTCCTCACTCTCTGCCATCAAGGTTGTGTCATCAGCATATCTGTACCTATGTACACAGCCTTAACACCCCAAAAAGGTCTTGTTTCTTCCAATCCACAGCCTTGGATTCAACCAGAAATCAAGCATTGTCCTGCCTCTCTCTCCCCAGCTCATTGCTTTTCTTCTAGTTCACATCATTTCCAGCTCTGAACTTTGGCTTCATCCTTCTAACTATCCATGAGTTGGGGGAGGAAGAGGCCTCACCCATTTGCCATCTTGCACAAAGTCCCTTTCCTTTGTTCCCCGTAATGGCCCATCACCCAGGCTATCGCCTGCCAAGGATCACAGGGCATTTTACAATATAAAAACACGAAAATACACAACATATGACAAACAAAACAATGACCTCCCCGTCCCATACACAAACAGTTTAAAAGGCCACCAATTGTTTAATCAGTCGAATGCCTGGGAAAAGAGGACCGTTTCCACCTGGTGCCTAAAGATATGTGGTGAAGGCACCAGGTGAGCCTCCCTGGGGAGAGCATTCCATAAATGGGGAGCCACCACAGAAGAAGCCCATACTTTTGTTACCACCCTCTAGACATCTCACGGAGGATGCACCTGAAGAAGGGCCTCAGAAGATGATCACAGGCTCTGGGTTGGTTCATATGGGGAGAGGCGTTCCTTGAGGTAATGCAGAGAAGGAGAACAAAACCAAATTCCTCTCCCATCTCTAAGCCACACTAACACCATATATTTAAAGCAGCCTGATACTGCTTTAAACCGCCATGGCTTCCCCCGAAAAATTCTGGGAGCTGTGCCTTAACAGCTGAGAGCTGTTAGGAGGTCTCTGTTCCAAATCCAAAATTGCCAGAGTTCCCCATGAAGAAAAATCCATTGTTAAATCACTTTGGAAATCATAGCTCTGGGAAGGGAATTGACAATAACTGTCAGCCCCCTTCACAAACTACTGCTCCCAGAATTATTTTTTTGAGGGGAGGGGGAAGCAATGGCTGTTTAAAGTGGTGTCCATAGTGCATGAAATGTATTGCACAAATGTGGTCTTAAGCTGTCCTCAGCCACAGGACTAGGGGCTCCAAGAAGAAGAAGAAGAAGAAGAAGAAGAGAAGAGGAGTTTAGATTTCATATCCCGCTTTATCACTACCCGGAGGAGTCTCAAAGCGGCTAACATTCTCCTTTCCCTCCCTCCCCTACAACAAACACTCTGTGAGGTGAGTGGGGCTGAGAGACTTCAGAGAAGTGTGACTAGCCCAAGGTCACCCAGCAGCTGCATGTGGAGGAGCGGAGACGCAAACCCGGTTCACCAGATTATGAGTCTACCGCTCTTAACCACTACACCACACTGGCCCCACTTCTATCCAAGCCAGCAGCAAGAGGAGATCATGACTGGACTACTGTGAGAGGGACCATTTTGCTCTGCCCCTGCCAGGGCAGCCATCAGTACCCCCTGAGCAACTGAAAGGGAATGGCAGCTTGCACCGGACGGATGGCCTTGAATACCGTATTGTGCAGAAGAGTTGTCTCCTTCCCCATCTCCTCCTCCATATTCTAGGAGAGAATATACCATATCTATCTATCTATCTATCTATCTATCTATCTATCTATCTATCTATCTATCTATCTATCTATCTATCCATCCACAATAGACCCCAGCTGCAGGCCCATTGTTGAGTGGCATTTCCAGGAACAAACCTTGGAATGAAAGCCATTGGGACCATTCTATTTTTTCAGGGTTGTTGCATCTGTTGTTTTTTTGCTTTGGTTAGACAGCGTTCCGCGCACCCGGCAGATGTATCGAATTTTCCTGACAATGCCAAATGAGCCGGCGTCGACTCTCTTTCTCTGGAATTAGAGAGAATGTGTTTGCTGTACACAGAAGCGCCTCACGTTCCACAGTGTGCTGTACTGTGGGGAAACGCAGCTTCCATAAAAGCAAAGGGAATTACCAAAGCAGCGATCTGCTCGGGAGCCGAAGGCTGCTTTTGTGCCTCCAAGTAAGAATCAGTGCTCCTAATAAGTGGATTTGAAAATGTCAGGTCAACGGGGGGTAACTGAGTGTGAGCTGAGGGGCTTGCCCAGTCCTTGCATGACCCTGGGCGGATCCATGCCATACATTTAAAGCACACCCAGCACACATTTAAAACACTTGACCTCTGCCCAAAGAATCCTGGGAACTGTAGTTTGTTGAGTTTGCTGGGAGTTGTAGGGGAAATTACAGTTCCCGTGATTCTTGGCAGGAGGAATGTGCATGAAATGGGCACCTGATGTTCTTTAGTGGGGACCTGCCCACAGTAGACTAAGGCTGCCTATGCACCACACATTTAAAGCACATGATTTTGTCCCAAAGTATCCTTAGATTTTTAAGGGTACTGGGAACGCTGGCTCTATGAGGGGTAAACTTCAGCCCCAAGGGTTCCTTGCGCTTTCCATATGCTTTCAATGCATGGTGTGCGTTGGCTCAGTCTAGGTTGTGGCTACCCATGGCAGGGGCATTGCTAGGTGATTCAAGGGCTCAGGACATAAATTTGCATGTCATTTGCATAAACTGATTTATAGGCATGTCACTCTCTGGCCAAATCAAGGTGTCAGGTGGTGGGATGTATGCTTTGCAAAGAACCCAGCTGCCGTGCAAGCAAGGGGGCAAAAAACGAAAGGGATGGGAAGGGGCAGGAGATTTGGGGGCTGGCATGGAAGGAGAGGACGAACCTTCTAACAATGCCCCTGGAACTGGGGAGTTAAAACAGAAGCTGAAGGCCTGGAGGATGGTGGAGTGTTGGGTTCAGGGTATCTGGGAAATGCTAAAAGGCTGTACAGTGTAGGTGTCTGACGGTCAGGAACCCTCAGAAGAATTTGCCTAGGACCAGGTTAGACTCTAGCTCAGTCTTGCCTGCTCTGGGGTGTCAAGCCTCCTGGGTCTTTCCTGCAAGATCCTTCCTAAACTGAAGAAGAAGAAGAAGAAGAAGAAGAAGAAGAAGAAGAAGAAGAAGAAGAAGAAGAAGAAGAATTTGGATTTGATATCCCGCTTTATCACTACCCGAAGGAGTCTCAAAGCAGCTAACATTCTCCTTTCCCTTCCTCCCCCACAACAAACACTCTATGAGGTGAGTGAGGCTGAGAGACTTCAGAGAAATGTGACTAGCCCAAGGTCACCCAGCAGCTGGGGAAGTGGAGAAGCGAACCTGGTTCACCAGATTACAAGTCTACCGCTCTTAACCACTGCACCACACTGGCTCTCCAGTGCTTGCTATATGTTATAATGACTGCTGCTGTTCTGGGGTGTGTGTGTGTGTGTGTGTGTGTGTGTGTGTGTGTGTGTGTGTGTGTGTGTCCCATGTTGCTAGGCCACTTCTCCGATAAACTTCCCCGCTGTGTGGCCTCCTGCCCAATGATGAAGCAGCCCAAATCTATTGCCATATCTTTCCCTTGCAAGTGAACTGATAGACCCCTGTATATACATGAAGACCCTTCCCCTCCCTCAATGATGTTCAAGCTCCAGGCCCTTTCCTTGCAACCTCCCCCCCCTTTTATGGGTCCGGAACCCCACCAATGGGTCATCCTTCCGTCTTTGGGGCAATCTGATTCCCCGCCCCCTGAGAAATCCCTTTGTGATAATCTCTTTCTCTCTTTCCTGGTGGCAAATGCAGGAAGACACCAATCCTCCGTCCCTCCCTGTTTGCTGCTCTAATGCATCTTCCACCTGGGGTGGTGCGTACCTGCAGTTCAAAAAGACCGGGTTTGGCAAGTAAAGGGTGAGGTGCCTCTCTCTCTCTCTCTCTCTCTCTCTCTCTCTCTCTCTCTCTCTCTCTCTCTCTCTCTCTCTCACCTTGCCGACAGGCATTCTGTTGCCTCAACAGTGATTGGAGTGACGTAGACAACATCATCATTGCAGGTTGGAACTCAAGGTTGTGTGCAGTTCGTCGCATGTCTTCTCTAGCATTACAAGGAATGTTGTACTTGACTGCCTCTCCTGGATCACATCCCACAGATGAGTGAGCACCAGGTGAAGAGGGTTGGAGACGGATTTGGAAGGAGGGATCGGTGATCTGGGGGAACCTGTAACAGCCAGGAGACGAGAGTCCGAGGCAGGAGAAGCTGCAGGAGTGGAGAGTGAAGTACAGGTGCAGGAAGAGGGAGAGATGGGTCAAGCTGGTGCAGAGTCAAGCACTTCTACTGGACTCCAGGACCAGGCAAGAATTGAAGAGGGAGGAGCAGAAGCAGGTCAACAGGTCAACCCCCCTGCTTCGTAGGGGCCTTCCCACTTTGCTCAAAACAGTTTACAACAATGGGAACAGCAATACATCGCAAAAATCAGTGATCACAAGAACAATTCTGTATCAACCGCAATAAGAAATAATATTATAATTGCTACCAGGGCTTTTGTTTTTAGCCGGAACTCACCAGAACTCAGTTCCGTCAGCTTTCAGGCGCCATTGCCATTTTAAGAGAACAAGGGAGGCGTTCACGGTGAGTTCCGGCACCTCTTTTTCTAGAAAAATAGCACGGATTGTTACCTAATAGCAAATGTAACAGCATGCAAAAATAAATTCCAGTACAGTGGTACCTTGGTTGTCGAACGGCTTGGCTCCTGAACAAATCGGCTTCTGAATGCCGTAAACCCGGAAGTGAGTATTCCTGTTTGCGAACGTTTTTCAGAAGCCGAACATCCAACACGGCTTCCACGGCTTCCGATTGAGTGCAGGAAGCTCCTGCAGCCAATCGGAAGCCACGCCTTGGTTTTTGAACCGTTCCAGGAGTTGAACGGACTCCCGGAATGGATTAAGTTTGACAACCAAGGTACTGGCACCACTGTACTAGTAAAAGTAGCAACATTACACTTCTTGGCAGTAGCAAGAAAACAACAACAAGGCAGCCTGAACGGTTTCTCCTTGGTCCTAGATGTTCTAGACACTGTTCCCATGACAAAATAGCCAAGAGGCAAGTTGAGGCAATTCCAAAGTTTGCAGGAGTACCAAAACAAACAAATGAACTCTAGAAACAATAAGCTTTGAAAGAAGAGGAAAAACGTCCAAAGCAACCCACTGGGGCCTGACGATGTTCAGCAGCCACAGAAAGCTGGCTGCCTGTTGAGGGCATGACTGACAGACAAGGACAAGGACAGCGAGCAGAGGCAGTTCATGCTGCAACATTTTGTTGCAGCTCCTGCTTGGTTCTCTTCTAGGAGATAGGGTCCAGTTATTACATACAATAAGGAAGCAGCTCTGTCCATTAAGCCAAGGCTTCACTTTCAGTCCCAGCAGAGGTCCTGATTCACTGTTCTGCCCTCCAGCAACTCAGGTGCTCCTGTTCCTTTTGTTTCAGTTTGAGGGAGTGGGGGTTGTAATTTGAGGAGAAAGAGAGAAAATGGGCCGCGCTGGAACAAACTGGCAGCAGCGCCATAAAGAAGCAGTTTGCTGCACCGTGATGATCCGGTCCCTTCTCTTTAACAAACGAGTTATTAATGTTAACATGGGCCCCTGCTGAGTCTGTGGAGACAGCTATCTCCGGTTTCCTGCAGCCTCCCACCTGCCACACGTCAGCTCCGTCGCAGTTTTGTTCCCATACTGTATCGCACAAGATCACGCCGCTCAGATGGCTGTGCATTTTCTTTACTGCCCATTTCTGTCCTTCTCGGCAACGTGGCGCCATCTCTGCGGCCGTTACCCGCATCGAGAGCCAGTATTTATATTGGCCATTTGTTTCACAGGGGCTCTGTGCGGCTATTTCTCAACAGCCTTGCGCATGTCAAACTTGCCGTGCAAAAGAAGATCGAAGCCTCCTCTACTCCTCTTCCGTAGTACTAGAAGAAGAGTTTGGATTTGATATCCCGCTTTAACACTACCCTAAGGAGTCTCAAAGCAGCTGACAATCTCCTTTCCCTTCCTCACCCACAACAAACACTCTGTGAGGTAAGTGGGGCTGAGAGACTTCAGAGAAGTGTGACTAGACCGAGGTCACCCAGCAGCTGCATGTGGAGGAGCGGGGAAGTGAACCTGGTTCACCAGATTACGAGTCTACCGCTCTTAACCACTAAAAGGTAAAGGTAAAGGGACCCCTGACCATTAGGTCCAGTTGTGACCGACTCTGGGGTTGCGGCGCTCATCTCACTTTATCGGCCAAGAGCCAGCATACAGCTTCCGGGTCATGTGGCCAGCATGACTAAGCCGCTTCTGGCGAACCAGAGCAGCGCACGGAAACGCCGTTTACCTTCCCGCCAGAGCAGTCCCTATTTATCTACTTGCACTTTGAGGTGCTTTCGAACTGCTAGGTTGGCAGGAGCAGGGACCGAGCAAAGGGCGCTCACCCCGTCGCGGGGATTCGAACCGCCAACCTTCTGATTGGCAAGCCCTAGGCTCTGTGGTTTAACCCACAACGCCACCTGCGTCCTCCTCTACCTGAGCAGGATTTGTGAGCTGCACACTGCCTGGTGCACATGTGGGAAAGTAAGAACATAAGAAGGAGGCTGGACCAGTTCATGGAGGAGAGGGCTATTGATGGCTACTAGGTGTGGTGACTCTGCTCTGCCTCCACAGTTGGAGACAGCAATGCTTCTGAATACTAGTGGCTGGAGACTGCAGGAGTGGGGAGATCCTGCTTTCTGGTTTCCCAAAGGCACCTGGTAATGGGCCATTGACCTGATCCAGCAGGCTCTTATTATGTTGTTATGCGCACGACGCAGATGCTCTATCATAGAGCTCTTGCCCTTCCCCATAATGGGAAACGCCTGGGCAAGCAGCTCCTATACTTTGGCCAACCCCGGGTCACAGCTATAGGGTAGGAAGTGTGGGGAGGGAAGAATTGAAGAATTCTGGGAAGCGTAGTTTGCTAAAGGTGCTGAGAGTTGTTAGGAGACTTCTCGCAGAGCACCCTTAGCTACAGTTCCCATGATTCTTTGCAGGGGAGGGAGCCATGACTGTTCAAGTGGTATAATAGATGCTTTTAGTGTGGACGTCATGGGACCACAGTCCAATCCTAAACTCTATAGCATGGGTTGGCAAACTATGGCCCGGGGGCCGGGTGCGGCCCACCAGGCTCGAAAATCTGGCCCGTGGACCACCCTGCCGCCTGCTCAGTCAGTCCCTGTGCTAAACCGTCACGGCATGGAGGCCTCGCTGCGAGGGGACTGACTTCCACGATCCTAGCACGGCTTCAACAATCCAAAGCCATGGATGCCTCTAGGTGGGCAGCGATGCTGGCGCGGCTTTGGATTGGCTGCAGAAAGCTCCTGCAGCCAATCCGAAGCTGTGGACGTCTCTGAGTGGGTGGTGATGCTGGTGTGAGTTCGGATTGGCTGCAGGAAGCTCCTGCAGTCAATCTGAAGCCGCGGACTCCTCTGGGCGACGCCCCTTCCTTCCTGCTGAGGCGGCCGCGTATGGGCAAGAGCCGAGCAGGAGGAAGCGGTGGCAGGGAGGCTGCCTCCGCCGTCCAGGCCAGCGGCATGGGCTCTGCACCCTGTGGACCCCTGGCCGAGGTAGAGGACAACGATGATGCTGCCGAAGATGAGGCGGCGTCAGCGGGTCCTTTCAGGAGTGGGGGGTCCTTTCAGGAAAAGAAGAGTTTGGATTTGATATCCCGCTTTATCACTACCCGAAGGAGTCTCAAAGCGACTAACATTCTCCAGTGTGGTGTAGTGGTTAAGAGTGGTAGACTTGTAATCTGGTGAACCGGGTTCGTGTCTCCTCTCCTCCACATGCAGCTGCTGGGTGACCTTGGTCTGGTCACATTCTTTGAAGTCTCTCAGCCCCACTCACCTCACAGAGTGTTTGTTGTGGGGGAGGAAGGGGAAGAAGAAGAAGCAGAAGAAGCAGAAGAAGAGTTTGGATTTGATATCCCACTTTATCACTACCCGAAGGAGTCTCAAAGCGGCTAACATTCTCCTTTCCCTCTCAACCACTACACCACACTGGCTCTGAGGGACAGTGAACTGGCCGGCCCCTCCTGAAAAAGTTTGCTGGTCCCTGCTCTATACAGCTTGCTGAAAAGCTGAAGCCTGAAGTTCAGCAACTTGCCACAGGGGGCAGCCACACACACACACAGATCCCAGCAAAATCCCAGGAAGAGTCAAGTGATCTGGGAGGCATCTCCCAGTATCCACCCTGGCTCCATGGGGGTTCATAAAATGCCCAGGGAAAGGAAGAAGCTGCAACGGAGTGGTCTGCTATCTTTCCCTTCATGTCAAGGTCGCCTTGCCCTGTATATGCCCGCTTAAAAATGGAAAGCGTAATGCTGGTGGTCAACAAAAGAGGTTCAAAGACTCTCTCAAGGCAAATCTTAAAAAATGTAGTATAAATGCCAACAGTTGGGAAAAACTGGCCTCCGAGAGCTCCAATTGGAGAACAGCCTTTACCAAAGGTGTCATGGACTTTGAAGACACTCGAACTCAGGACTCAAGGGAGAAAAGTGCTAAGAGGAAGGCACGCTAGGCAAATCCTCACTGTGATCAACTCCTGCCTGGAAACCTATGTCCCCACTGTGGAAGGACGTGTGGATCCAGAATTGGCCTCTAGGACCACGGTCACTTACGGACTCATTGTTAAAACCGTGTTTATGGAAGACAATCTGACTTGGCTACGAGGGATCGCCAAAGAAGAAGATATGCCCGCTTTGATCAACGAAACTTTTCTGAGAAATCAATCTATTCACGCAGCAGCATTTACACTTTGGAACTCCCTGCCTATTGACACCTGGCATGCGCCTTCACTGCACTATTTTCGGTGCCTTCAAAAAAACATTCTTTTGACAAGCCTACCCAGATACTTAGGAAGCTGGTGCAAGTTTTAATCTGTATTTAATCTATTTTGAACGTTTAAAATCATTGCCGTTAATTTTCCTTATTGGCGATTTGATTGTTTTATCTTTTTCAGAAACCGCTTTGAGGTTAATATGCCCAACCCAACGGTGTATTAAATTCATGAAATCAAATAAAAAAAAAAAAAAAATGTCAGGGTGGCCCAATCTGGTGAGTGGTACAATGAAATGCCCCTTTTCATTATTCACGGGATGCGTAGATGGCGAACGTTCGGCCTCCCAGCCTGACATATCCCCCCTGCCACTCTGATTAAATATGTTCCTCATTTCGCAATGGAAAGTCATGAGAAGCCAAGAAAGAATCAAATAAAGCGAAAATTAAAAATACCCTTCCTTACCCCCAGTTCCATCACCCAGCCTATCCAAGCTGCCAAGTTTCCCAGCTGATATAATTTGCAAGGGATGAGGAATTTGCACCCTGGGAAATTTGGAGAAGCGACGCGTGGCAAATATTTGGCATCTCTACGAATGGAGCATATTCAGAAGAAATGTTCAGCAGTACAGTTGGGGGGGGGGGGTTCCTGTTCGCACACGCATGGAACTTGGCAATCTTCCCCCCACCAATGTAAAATAACTTGGCTGTTTGCAAAACAGTTTTTAAATACCATAAGGCACAGTCCACTTAGAAGACTAACAGCCTGTAAAATGTCATCGGTTTTTTTTTCATTTTCCAGTTAAGCTAGATTACAAAAAAACCAAAACCCAATTAAACAAATGAGAACCCCAGCAAAGAAAAAAAAGGGGGGGGAATCCCTCAAACATATAACAATGAAACAACTTTTGGATCCAGCCAATTATTCCTGATGCTTCCAACTGTTGTTTTTAATTATTATTTGCAAGGTGAGGTCCTCCCCCCCTCTCTCTAATCCAGGCATTTGATGATTGATGGATACATTCCACAAACACCTTCAAATCAGTAACTGTAAAGGCAGTGCTTTTTTTATATATAAAAATGCTTAGGGGTACTCTTGTTTTGACTCAAGAAAATCACCATTTTATAGTTCAAATCGGGGAAAATAAATACAGTAAATGGACACCAGGAATAGCAATGGAACAGATGGTTCACCGTGCTAGAGAAGAAACAATTATTATTATTTATTTTTTAAAAAAATAATTTCTTCTCCCATTAGATTCACAAAATTTCTAGGGGTATGCGTACCCCTGCATCTCCCCCAGAAAAAAAGCACTGTGTAAAGGTATGTGATCGCTTTGAAACATTTTTTACATTGTTTTAAATATGCTTTCGGTGTATTTAAAATTATCTTGTTTAAAATTTGTGGGAGATGAGTGGGAATGTGGATGAGGGAATATCCTATATAATAAAGAGCCTGTGTCCGTACGTACCACTTTCCGTGTGTCACAGGAATTCGCAAGTGCGCGTGCGTTCCAGTGACACACGGATTGGGTAGTACGGACCAATCCCGCCAACCGCTGTGGCGAAGGTGACGCGTAGCGCCACCGCCCGCAGCCCTCTGTCCAATACTCCTGCTGCCTGCTGCAGCACAGACCACTCCTGCTTGCTTCCCGAATAAGATCTTCGGGGACAGGGGTTGCTCCGCCGCCGCCGCCCGCCCCGCGGGCACACAATGCACAAAGAGAGCCGTCCGGGGGGCTCCGAGGCCTAGCGGCCTGGGACGGCCCATCCATCGGAGCGCCGGTGCTCCGGAGGCCAAGGAGGGCTGCCCCATCCCCGCCGCTGCAGCCACCCCCGGAAAAAAAAAATTAAGAAGGGGGAGGGAGCTCCTCTCCACCCCCCAGCGGCCTGAATCGACCCGCCTCGCGGAGCGCCAGTGCTCCGGAGGCCGAAGAGGGTCGCCGCACACCCGCCTCCGCCACCACGTCGCCCACACACTCACACACTTGCGCGCGCGCGCACACACACACCCAAGCCCCCCCCCACAAAACAAGCCCCCACCCCCCCGCCCTCGCTTCCCCCCCTCTCCTTACCTTCGCCGCCGGGCCGGGGAGGGGGCAGCGGCCGGGTCTCGGCTAGAAGCTGCCCAACGGCCGTGGCCGAGCGAGGAAGGGAAGGCGGCCAGGAGGCCGCTCGGCTGCACTCTCCCTCGGAGGAGGAAGGGGAAGCTACAGGCGGGCAGGCGGGCAGCCGAGCGCGCGCGCAAAGCTTTCCCAGCGCCGGCGGCTCCTGCTGCCTTGCCGCTGTGGCTCCTGAGAGAGCTTTCTAGCGCCTGTTTTTGTTAACAGGCTTAATTTACTAGTTGTTTAATATTTCCCATCCCAGCTTGTGCTAACAAGCTCCAAACTAGCAGAGATTCTCATCCCCAATTAAACGCAGCAAAACGTGGCGATTAAGTTCCTATGAACTTCTATAACAAGGCAGATCCTGGCATATAATCCCCCTGGTTCCCTCTCAAAAGTAAATACACGACACAATGCTTTTAAAGTAAAAAGGTTTTACTCACAGACATTCCAGGCTTTTACAAGTCTCAGAAGGCAGGCTAGCTTAGATTAAATGTATGTACATGTGGAGATTCTCCTTAAGGGAAAAAGGTCCACCTGGGCCCTCTTGGCTGGAAGCCAAGAGTGCATCTTCTCTTGAGATGTTGCATCCTCGAAGTCCTGATGGAGAAGAGGGAGGAGAATGGCAGCTGACCTGTGTACTTCAGGTAAGGCCACTCCCACCTCTGGTCACATAAAGGAAATGATCTCAGTCCAGGCACAGGAAACTAGCTGGAGGACCAAGACCCCTTGTGTACACTCTAGGAATGTTGTGATTGACTGCACCAGTGTTATACATCCCACAAAATTTGGAGGTGATAGTCGAGTAGGTTTTAATCAGAATAAGACCCACTGAGATGAATGAGCCTGAGTAAGTTAGGTGCTTTAATTTAAATAGGTCTACTCTTTCTCCAGTTAAGGGACACGGGTGGCACTGTGGGTTAAACCACAGAGCCTAGGGCTTGCCGATCAGAAGGTCGGCGGTTCGAATCCCCGCGACGGGGTGAGCTCCCGTTGTTCGGTCCCAGCTCCTGCCAACCTAACAGTTCGAAAGCACGTCAAAGTGCAAGTAGATAAATAGGTACCGCTCCGGCGGGAAGGTAAACAGCATTTCCGTGCGCTGCTCTGGTTCGCCAGAAGCAACTTAGTCATGCTGGCCACATGACCCAGAAGTTGTACGCCGACTCCCTCGGTCAATAAATATAGACATGGAAACATGGGAACGAATATGGATATAAAATTTACAGCATGCTATGGTTTAAGAGAAAATAATATGAAAATGATATATCGATGGTATCTAACACCGAGTAAACTGGCAAAACTGTATAAATTTAAATCAAATAAGTGTTGGAAATATAAAGAGAAAGAAGGTTAATAATAATAATAATAATAATAATAATAATAATAATTTATTATTTATACCCCGACCATCTGGCTGGGTTTCCCCAGCCACTCTGGGCAGCTTCCAACAGAACATTAAAATACAATAATCTATTAAACATTAAAAGCCTCCCTAAATAGGGCTGCCTTCAAATGTCTTCTAACTTGGCTTCTTGTAGTGAGGGAACCACCAGAAGGCCCTCGGCACTGGACCTTAGTGTCCAGGCAGAATGATGGGGGGTGAAGATGCTCCTTCAGGTATACTGGACCGAAGCCATTTAAGGCTTTAAAGGTCAGCACCAGCACTTTGAATTTTGCTTGGAAACTTACTGGGAGCCAGTGTAGGTCTTTCAAGACTGGTGTTATGTGGTCTCGGCGGCCGCTCCCAGTCACCAGTCTAGCTGCCGCATTCTGGATTAGTTGTAGTTGCCGGGTCACCTTCAAAGGTAGCCCCCCGTTGAGTAGTCCAAGCGGGAGATAACCAGAGCATGCACCACTCTGACGAGACAGTCCGTGGTCAGGTAGGGTCTCAGCCTGCATACCAGATGTAGCTGGTAGACAGCTGCCCTGGATACAGAATTAACCTGCGCCTCCATGGACAGCTGTGAGTCCAGAATGACTCCCAGGCTGTGCACCTGGTCCTTCAGGGGCACAGTTACCCCATTCAGGACCAGGGAGTCCTCCACACCTGCCCGCCTCCTGTCCCCCCAAAATAGTACTTCTGTCTTGTCAGGATCAACCTCAATCTGTTAGCCGCCATCCATCCTCCTTTTATCATATGCAGTGGTCTTGCAGGAAGGTTAAGGCTTACTGGGAAATGATATACAATTAAATGAAAAAGATGTTCAAAATAACGTTTGTAAAAAAAAACCCAGAAGCCTTTCTCTTGGGAATTATAGGGACAGAACTACCTAAATTGTATAGGAACTTATTCATGTCTGCTACTACAGCAGCAAGAATGTTACTTGCCCAAAAATGGAAAGAAAAAGAAGTCCCAGCAAGGAAGAATGGATACAAAAACCTTGGGGAATATGCAGAAATGGCTACACTTACCGGAAGAATAAGAAATCAAGATAATAATTTATTTATTTTTTTACAAAAGAACAGAAATGGTTTATTGAATATTTACAGCTAAATTATAAACAGATAAAAACACTGGCAGGATTATTGTAATAACCTGCAGTTATATAAGAGTATATATTTAAGGAAGATAAATGAGTAAGTTAAATGATTTTGGATATGCAGAAGATATTAAAAACAAATTTAAGGAACTGCAGAAAGAGGGGGAAGGAAGTCAAGTTTCACAATGTCAAAAGGATTGTAAAATCAGTGAAATGTATACAGTGGACCCTCCGGATATGAATTAAATTCGTTCCGGGGGTCCGTCCGCAACCCGAAAAGTCCATAGGCAGAGGCGCCTCTTTTGCGCACATGGTGCGCAGAGCGCTTCTGCGCATACGCGCGCGCCAAACCCGGAAGTATACACTTCCGGGTTTGCTGTGTTAGTAACCTGACAGTTACGTATCCAGAGCGGTACGTAACTAGAGGGTCCACTGTATATCTGAATTTGCCTAAATCTCTTTCAAAGCCATCCAGGTTGGTGGCCATCACTGCCCTCCTGTGGGAGGGAGTTCCACAGGTTAACAATGTTTCCCACTCCCTGGGCTAAGGTCTGTCTTTGGGGGCGTGGCTAGGCAGAGGTCCCCCTTGGAGGTGGGGCTGTCCTGACGAGTCCCTACACCTCATGCTACTGTCCCCCTGGCCCTGACAACTTCCACACAGGGTCTGGGCTCCCGACAGCACCACGGCTTAAAAAAATATGCGGTTTATGAATTGAATTATTGACTCTTTCCTCCTTTACTTATTGATGAACCCAGCCGATCCGGTGTCACTTTGTTTTGACGTGACCTGAGGTTGCTCCCCATGATTTTTTCATGAGCAAACGCTGCCGGTGGGTTCAGTTTTCCATCTTGTCTTTTAAGGGACATTATTGACACTGGCTTATGAGTGGCGGAGGATAGACAAGTCCCTCCCCCACCTTTCTGAGACCTTGAGACGAATCCCTTTGCTGAGTATAGCTTGTAGCGAAGATGCCGTCGGGACTCTACATGTTAGCGAAGAGGACTGGAGCATTTCCATAAAAAGGAGTGCCGGTCTGTATACACACACGCTGCTTTATAAGCAAATATTTTCTTCTAGATGTGAAGGAAACAATATAGATCTGTTCTGCCGGCTTACGTGGGGAAAGGAAAGGAGGCTCCAGGGCCTCGTTATTTCCATCTCAAAGATGCGCCGTTTGAACACATTCACGGCGTAAGAAGAAAAGGATGCCTTGTCGACTAGAAATCAGAGGCTGATTTACCATGTGTGGCTTTTGCTTAAAATAATTGGGGGAGGGTTGTGCAGTGTAGAGTTGCATTGGTGTTTGCCCTGTCGATCCCCTGACCAGTGGTCTATGTAGTTTTATGCCACATTCACACCATACATTTACAGTAATGCATTAGGGCTATGCTTTAAACCAGGCATAGGCAAACTCGGCTCTCCAGATGTTTTGCGACTACAACTCCCATCATCCCTAGCTAACAGGACCAGTGGTCAGGGATGATGGGAGTTTTATTTTTCATTTTTTATTCTTTTGGCGCAAAGCCTAACGTTTATTTATTATTATTTTTTCTCAAATTTTTTTATTAGTTTTCCACACTTTTACATAAAAAAAACAATACGACAAACAAAACAAAACAAAACATAAAAATATTCACTGTACCTAACTTTCCATTCCTCTATATTTTCACCTATATTTTCACCTATTTCATTTCCTGGAATGGTTTAACGATTAATCCCTCTTCACGAGGAACTCTTGGAAATGCGTTTTATTTATATATTTATTAAAAATAAGTGTATACAGTTGTGTCATAAAAAACATATCAAAGCAGTTTACAGTAATAAAAACATAACTCATACAATAAATACCGGTATAGTTTTAAAAGTTTAAAACAGGTATCAGTTGACCGTTGTGGAAGGATGAACTCTTAACTGCCTACACAGGCTTGGTGGAATAGAAAGTTTCTCAATAGACGTCTATAAATTGGCAGAGAAGGCGCCCACTCAGGGGTGTAGGAAGGGGGGTGCGGTCCGCCCCAGGTGTCATCCATGAGGGGGTAACAAAATGGTACACTGCATGGGGGGGCACTTACCGCGGGGCCAGGCCTACAGCATGCCCAAGTCCTGGGAGTGACACAGTGGCTCAAGGCCCCGCGCTGCCTGAAATGGCAGCGTGGGGCTTACGTCCGCCAGGCAGACACTGTGGGCAGCTCACCGCGGAGCCCCCTGCGCGTGGTGCTATCGCACCCCCAGGCAGCACCCCATCTCTGGATCGCTGTGGCGCCCCCGTGGACGGCTCGCCCCGCCCCCGCCACTGGGTGCCAGAGCAGCTAGCTATGTCCCTGCGCCCACTGAATCTCTATTGGCAGAGAGTTCCACAGGACAGAGCCTAAGGCACTAAAGACTCGATTTCTGGTTGGTTGTCAAACGAGCCTCACCAGAACCTCTGAGAGGGGGAATAGGGGTCTCCTAACATCTATCATAGCCATGGCCACTGCTCCCATCACCTCCTGGCAAATAGAAGGGGAAGAAATGGAGGCAGTGGGAGATTTTACTTTCTTGGGCTCCATGATCACTGCAGATGGTGACAGCAGTCATGAAATTAGAAGACGCCTGCTTCTTGGGAGAAAAGCAATGACAAACCTAGACAGCATCTTAAAAAGCAGAGATATCACCTTGCCAACAAAGGTCCATATAGTTAAAGCTATGGTTTTCCCAGTAGGGATGTATGGAAGCGAGAGCTGGACCACAAAGAAGGCTGATCACCGAAGAATTGATGCTTTTGAATTATGGTGCTGGAGGAGACTCTTGAGAGTCCCATGGACTGCAAGAAGATCAAACCTATCCATTCTTAAGGAAATCAGCCCAGACTGCTCACTGGAAGGACAGATCCTGAAGCTCCAATACTTTGGCCACCTCATGAGAAGAGAAGACTCCCTGGAAAAGACCCTGATGTTGGGAAAGATGGAGGGCACAAGGAGAAGGGGACGACAGAGGACGAGATGGTTGGACAGTGTTCTCGAAGCTACCAACATGAGTCTGACCAAACTGCGGGAGGCAGTGGAAGACAGGAGTGCCTAGCGTGCTCTGGTCCATGGGGTCACAAAGAGTCGGACACGACTAAACAACAACAACAACATCTATCAGCACGCTCTTTAAAAAAAAAAAAAAAAAAGCTCTTCCATTTCCCCCTTTTCTCTTTGTCCCTTTCCTCTAAATTTGAAAGACCCCCCAGCGCATGAGCCTATCCATTCAGGAAGGTGCCTGTGCATTACCCAAAACACCCAAGCACGTCCTCAGCCTGGGGAACCAAATAGCTTTCCCCCCCACCCCTGGCTGAACCAACAAAGGGGGCAGCCCCTCTGTCTCCCCTCTCTCCTGGTTACATCTAAATTGCATCCCTTGGCCTTCCTGCAGAAGTAGATGTGGGGGCTGACAGACGCACTGACACCTTCCCTGCTGCGCTCCCAGATAATTGGGTGAGGCAGCAAATGTTTTATTAACTGATTTCTCTCTCGTTCGCCTTGTTAGGCCTTTCTCTGAACCTGCTGTGTCAACAGTGGCTTTTCTTGAGCTGTAGAGAAGACCTGTCAGTCTGACGAATCCTGACCGTCACCCTGCATTCCCCCCCCCTCCGACATCTTCTTAGCCGGGCTTTAATGGGGAGGCATCTTCCAAGCAATCGTTTTGTCTTTTTTATTCCTTCCTCTCTTTAATGCAGTTAGCAGCATCTGTTTTGGATTTGACTAAATATAGGTCTAAAAGGCCACTCTGGATCCCAGGCTCCTTTGCAGATGAATCCGTTGTGAAAGGCGGGTTGAGAAACACTTGTTTATTTTGCAGCCCTGTGTCGGATTTGTAAAGATGTTCTTCCCCGTGATAGACGCTGCTCTTCTGGTGTGTTTACGGAAAGGGGAAGAAAGACGTCTTTGTAGATGCCTCTGTAGGCACAGGATGCTATTTGCGGTTTCTAAAGAAGGAAAAAGTATCTGAAATACAAAGAGGGGGTGTGGTACCCGGCTCCTTAGACTCCCATTGACCATTGTGTTCATAATTAACCATCCACCCACGGCAAACCAATATCGTTGTTGTTGTTTAGTCATTTAGTCATGTCCGACTCTTCGTGACCCCATGGACCAGAGCACGCCAGGCACTCCTGTCTTCCACTGCCTCCCGCAGTTTGGTCAGACTCATGTTGGTACCATCGAGAACACTGTCCAACCATCTCGTCCTCTGTCATCCCCTTCTCCTTGTGCCCTCAATCTTTCCCAACATCAGGGTCTTTTCCAGGGAGTCTTCTCTTCTCATGAGGTGGCCAAAGTCTTGGAGCCTCAGCTTCAGGATCTGTCCTTCCAGTGAGCACTCAGGGCTGATTTCTTTAAGAATGGATAGGTTTGATCTTCTTGCAGTCCATGGAACTCTCAAGAGTCTCCTCCAGCACCATAATTCAAAAGCATCAATTCTTCGGCGATCAGCCTTCTTTATGGTCCAGCTCTCACTTCCGTACATTACTACTGGGAAAACCATAGCTTTAACTATACGGACCTTTGTTGGCAAGGTGATGTCTCTGCTTTTTAAGATGCTGTCTAGGTTTGTCATTGCTTTTCTCCCAAGAAGCAGGCGTCTTTTAATTTCGTGACTGCTGTCACCATCTGCAGTGATCATGGAGCCCAATAAAGTAAAATCTCCCACTGCCTCCATTTCTTCCACTTCTATTTGCCAGGAGGTGATGGGACCAGTGGCCATGATCTTAGTTTTTTTGATGTTGAGCTTCAGACCATATTTTGAACTCTCCTCTTTCACCCTCATTAAAAGGTTCTTTAATTCCTCCTCACTTTCTGCCATCAAGGTTGTGTCATCAGCATATCTGAGGTTGTTGATATTTCTTCCGGCAATCTTAATTCCGGTTTGGGATTCATCCAGTCCAGCCTTTCGCATGATGAATTCTGCATATAAGTTAAATAAGCAGGGAGACAATATACAGCCTTGTCGCACTCCTTTCCCAATTTTGAACCAATCAGTTATTCCATATCCAGTTCTAACTGTAGCTTCTTGTCCCACATAGAGATTATGCGGCCTAGGACCCTCGTACCTACGGGACCGCCTCTCCTGGTATGCCCCGCAGAGGACCTTAAGGTCCACAAATAACAACATTTTGGAGGTCCCGAGCCACAAGGTTGTGAGACTGGTTTCAACTAGGGCCAGGGCCTTTTCAGTACTGGCCCCAACTTGGTGGAATGCTCTGACAAAAGACCAGGGCCCTGCGGGATTTGACATCTTTCCGCAGGGCCTGCAAGATGGAGCTGTTCCGCCTGGCCTTCAGGTTGGACTCAGTCTGATGTTTCCTCCCCTTATGGTTTTGATTATGGGCGATAAATGAAGCTGCATTTAAATTTTAAATTTTAACCTGTATTTTAATTAACGGTTTTTCTTTCTTTTATATTTTATTGTAATTTTATTGGTGTTTGCCGCCCTGAGCCCGGTTTCGGCTGGGAAGGGCGGGGTATAATTAAAATGTATTATTATTTATTGTTATTATTATTATTATTGAATCCTGCTTGCTAGTTTCTCAATAGAGGCTTCTGGTTGGCCACTGTGAGAACAGGATGCTGGACTAGAGGACTAGATGGGCCACTGGCTTGATCCGGCAGGCTCCTCTTATGTTCTGATGTTCTTCTGTTTTATTTTCCTTCATTTCTCTGCTGTCTTTTTGTGTGGGTTGTGTATGTCCAGTTTACTGGGGGATACATGACCCCAGGAGCATCTCAGCCTTTGTTTACATCCCAGTGACTATTCTGGGTCCCTCTTATTTTAGAGCTGAGATTAATGCTCTAAAACACATAACTCTGCTCTGAATGCATTTCTGAAGATTTATTTCGATGCCTCCTGGAGTCGCCTCCAAAATATACATGAGAATGCCAGATCATTACTTTCCTAAAATGATAAGAGTAATGGGGAGGAAAGAAACCTTTTATTCTCAAATTCAAATGCCCATTAAGCGCTACACTTTTTATCTTGGCTCCAAGTTCTCTGTAGTGTTTGCTGCTGTATCTCAACCCATACAAATAAGCCCAAATGAAAATATGTGTGATTGGGGAAATGGGTGGGGGGCAATTATTCATGGGAATTCTCTCTCGGCTAATCCCAGCTTTATTTCCACCGCTGAGTGACAGAGATTCCTTTTGTCACTTTCACAGCAGCGAGAATACAGAACAGGGAAATTTCTGGGCCGGATATTCCGATCCGACCTTATCAATGCAGATTTACCTTTCAGAAATAAATGCCGGCATCTGAATGAATGCAAGTTCACGCTCTTTTCTATTGGGATGCAATCTGCTGATTCAGAGGTGCGCAGAAACCACCCTCCCACTTTCCTTTATTGCATCAAACTCTTGTCTAATAGCAAAACAATCCTTGGAAGCAAAAATCTCTGTCTGCATCTGCCATTAAGGCCCTCTACTCTGGCTCCCCCAAAGCCAGGGCCATCAAATGGTCTGGTTTTCAAAGGAAGACTTCCAGGGCCGTCTTAGGTATATCCGGCGCCGTGGTGCAGAAATCCCTCCGGCGGCCCCCCCCCAATTTCCCAGAGTTGCTGACCTTTTTACCGCACTGCTGGCAGCTTTGCAGGGCTGGAGGAGGTGGGCAGCGGCTGGAGGGTGGCTCTTCCGGTGGGGAAGAGGCAGAGCCTCCGGGCACGGCGCTGCTTCAGCGAGGCAGGCGGGGGCGGCGAGCTGATGCCGGGAGGCGCCGCGTCCAGTCTCCGCCTCTTCCCTGCCGCCCTCCAGAACTTAGCAAGTTAAAGAAACCTCTGCGTTGCAATCTGGGTTGAATTCGGAAATGGATCTTGGTTGCTTTATTTAGCTCTGGTTTAGGAGTGATGTTGCTTTAACTGTGTTCATTCATGATTATAATGGAAGTCACCTGGTGCCATGAGTGGGTTCATAAGCTTCTGTACTCCTGATAACTAACAGCAGTGGTTACATATTCATATGACCACGACTCCTTGAAAACTTCCATTGTATATTGAGGTATGCTATTATATTTCATTATTATATTAGTGCTATGTTTTATTGAATTATGTACCGTGTTTCCCCTATTTTAAGACACCGTCTTATATATATTTTTTTCCTCAAGAAAACGCACTATGGCTTATTTTGAGGGGATGTCTTATTTTTATTAAGTAAGCACGCCTTGGCAAGGCCACGCTCGAGTTCTGGGGCTGCGAAGGACGGGACGGGTGCGGAGCTCTTTGTTTGCTTGCTGGCAGCGGGGGGAGAATGCAAGCTGAGCTTTGAGGAAACGGGCACCAGAGAGACCTGCTTTCGCTGGGCGCTCTCTCCTGCTCCTCCTCTGCTGCCTTCCCTCCTTGAAACTCGACAGAAGCCTTGTTTTCCAAGGGGCCTCTTGGGCGACGCGCGGGGCGGCTCGGGGGATTTCGTCGTGGCGGCGAGCAGGGAAAGCCCGTGCCGCCTTCCCTCTCCGTCACGGCGGCCGCCCTGTGCACCCTGTGCCAAGCAGAGTTGGGCGAGCGCGTGGGCGAAGAGACCTTTGGAGTGCCTTTGTCGTGCCCGCTGCCCCTTCCTGTGCAGCCTGCTCTGCAGAGTTCCTGAGCGCGGGACTGGACGCCCAGCCCCACCTTTTCCTTGGCGCCCTCCAGAACTGCGCCTATCACTATGGCTTATTTTCAGGGTACAGCTTATATTTCTCAAATGTGAAAAAATCCTGCTATGGCTTATTTTATGACTACGTCTTAAAATAGGGGAAACAGGGTATATTTGCATTAGATGTATTGATTTCATGGATTACTGTGATACATGCCCATGCAAGTTTTTGGTTGTTTATCTGTTTATCTATATTTTGCACTTACATGCTGAAGAAGACGTACACGAAACAGTGTCAATACTGGATCACTGTCCGTTGTCTTACTGTTATTATACATGAAAAATATATACTACTTTCATTGGCCGTCGTGTTGCTCGTTCTTGGTTGCCCTCCAGAACTTGGCGCCCTGGCGCCCTGCGCCACTTGCCTCTATGGGCAAGACGCCCCTGAACACATCACATGTTCTTCCTAACCGGTGACTCAACAAGCCCCTTACAAGGTCGTTGCTCTGGGGCTGAAGAGGTGGGGGGGGGAGCACACTTTGACCTCCACCACTGTTCAGGGGATCAAGGGCCACTGGGAGGCAACAACCCTCCTTGCCTCCCATAAAAAAACAACAACATCATGGCAAGGAAGAGACCAACCTAACCCTGTCCATCAGCCAAAGAATTAAAGCAGCAGCCCAGGGGCGTACCCAGGATCAAAACTAGGGTGGGGGCAAGCCATGGTCGTTCAGGTTTGCTTTGAATGGACGCTGATCATTTTTGCTTCTAGGGCTGCCTTCTAGGGGGGGGGGCAGCTGCCCCCTCTGCCTCCCCTGGGTACGCCCATGCTGGGGAACATGCTTCAGTGCTCCTTTCCAGGAAGAACATGTACAACAACTTTGTAGTTAAGAACTAGTGCCCAGGTTTACTGCTGTTTTGTTTTGGGGTTTGTTTGTTTTTAAAAAAATCTCCCCCCCCTCTCTCTCTGTCCCTTTTCCTGCTGTGTTTGATTTATTTTACTTCTATCCTGCTAAGGATTAAAATGACTTGCAAAGTGGCTTACCAAAAAATTAATGGCAATAATATATAATAGAACATCACAGGTATAGAGCAATTAACAAATCACATTAAACAATGACAAACTGCCGGTAAAACAATTGAAATCCGTAAAAGTCTCTTCATAAGACAACTACAAAAATAAGCTAAACATCACAATTACAGCAGAAGTCATATTACAGAATTAACAAAGTACTACAGAATTCATAACCTATAAAACAATATTAACAACACTAACAAAACAGCAACCAAAAAGTAAACTTAGCGCTGTTGAATTCATACACGCACACTCCACACACCCATCACTCATAGACTTTCACTCTGTTCAGCTCATTGAAACACCCACACAAATAAAACCCATGGCAGCAACTCCCTTCTGGAGGTGGGGCAGCTGAGGGGAAACCAAATGACAAAGTCACAGTTCTTGGTCTGGAAACAGCTCCCTTCTGAAGGCTCCTAGAGGGCTGGAGGGTGGGGCAAGGCAGGTGGGGAAAGCCAGCACAAAGTCTCCCTCCCCTGTTCTGACTTTTAGATTATAAATCTGAAGGCAAGTACCATCCTCTTATCAACTGTGATAAGCCACTCTCAGAGAAGTGCTTTGGCTGAAGCATGGAGGAAAAAATAGTTTAAATACATGTACTTGAATGTGTCAAAAAGCTGCCCAGGGGACCTTTGAAGATGCTTTGTGCAGAGCCAGCCCAGTGGTCCATCTAGGCCAGTACTGCTGACTCCAGGGGTTGAGGGACCTGTGGCTTTCCGGATGCTCTTAGACTCCATCTCTGGCCATTGGCCATGCTACATGGAGCTGATGGGATTTGGAGTCTTCAACATCATCCAGAGAGCCACAAATTCCCCACTCCCAGTAAACTCTTACTGGCAGTGGACCTTCAATATCTCTGTCAGATATACTGTATTTTTCACTCTATAAGGCACACCTGACCATAGGACGCACCTAGTTTTTAGAGGGGAAAAGCCCCGTTTTCTGAGGATCAGCTCAAATTTCTGCAGCTTCTTTTGCAAAGGAGAAAAGCCCCATTTTTTGAGGATCAGCTCAAAGTTGTTGAGCTTACTTTGCAAAGGGAAAAAACCCTGTTTTATGGGGTTTAACTCACAGTTCTGCAGGTTCAGGAAGCCATTTCTACAGTTT
The DNA here is from genome assembly GCA_034642065.1 of Darevskia nairensis. Taxonomy (NCBI): domain Eukaryota; kingdom Metazoa; phylum Chordata; class Lepidosauria; order Squamata; family Lacertidae; genus Darevskia; species Darevskia nairensis. The sequence continues at coordinate 680,018 of JAWWNI010000010.1, forward strand.
CCAGACAGATAATCTAATCAGCCAGTCACATGTCGCTGGGGAAACAGCCTCCTTCTGCAAGGGGGCGGGGCTGGAATCTCTCTCCCTTATCTCTCTCCCCGATTGTTTGCTGAGCAGCTGCTCAGCGGGCTTCCTTTCAACACCCCGTTCTCTCTCTCTTTTTTTAAAAAAGCACGATCTGCTTTTGCCCCTGGGCAGTTCAGCTCCAGGGACCACACATTCTCTCCATAAGATGCACAGACATTTCCCCTTACTTTTTAGGAGGAAAAAAGTGCGTCTTATGGAGCGAAAAATACGTATTTCCAAGCTCTGCTACCTAAAATAATTCTAAGATAAGAATGGGGTAATCTGTGACTCTCCAGATGTTACCTGAACTTCAGCTCCCATCAGCCAGCATGAATGGTCGAGGCTGGAGGGAGTTGGAGCCCAGCAACATCTGGAGAAGTTCTCCATTCCTGCTAAAGTGGAATGCAGAGCCAATGTGGTGTCGTGATTAGAGGGTCTGACCAGGACTTAGGGAGCCAGGGTTCAAATTCCCGCTTGGCCATGGAGCTCTCACTAGGTGACCTTGAAAGCCAGTCACTGCCTCTTGGCCTAACTTACCTCACAGGGTTGTTGTGGGGATTAAATGAGGAGGGTAGGGAAGAACAATGTGCCCAACCTTGAACACTTTGGAGTAAAAGGTGGGATGCCAGGGCAAATAAATAAATAAAAGCACGGGTCTAAAGGAGCTGTCCAGGATTTGAGTTCTGAAATACTCATTCTGCTGTAAACATGACCATCTGTTGGAAACCTTCTTCCACCACCTGTGTTGTAATGAGCTTACTGAACTTGTCGAAGCTGACCTCTGGGAAGGAAGGATTGAAAGTGAAAGGGGTGGGAGGGAGAGATAATAATGGACCCTTCAAAAAGTCCACCTATTTCTCCTGCTCTATTTCAACCTCTCCCCTTGTGGTGTGCAAATTGCAGTTCTTAGATTTAACATCCAAAACACTGCAAACAGCATTAAAAATTTACTCTCTACTAAACAGGGCTGGGGCGAACCACCTTTGGGGAAATCACTGAGCCCCCCTCCCTCCAACACCCCCGCTCCCTCCCTCCCTGCAACCTCACTCAAGAATCTGCTCTCTTGAGCTCCTCTGCCAGGCTACAAATAGCTTCTTTAAAAAGTAATCTTTTAAAAAGTAGGCTTTAGATGGGGGTCTACAGAGGACATCTAGGCCACCACTGTTTTTGAAGAGGGAGGGAAGGAAGGAGAGAGAGAGAGAGAGACTTAGCACTTGCAATCCCTGTTAGAAGTGTGAAGCCTAGCTAAAGATTTCAGTGTAGAGTATCGGAGAAAAGGGGAGGGGGCAGCTAACATCCTTTACCAAAAAATATAATTGAGGAAGGAGTGTTGAAAACTCAACGGAAGGCTTGCCTTGAACCCAAAGTAAAGATCAACAGACTGAATAGAAACCTAGGAAGCTGCCTTATACCTAGTCAGATCGTTGGTCCAGCTAGTTTGGCACTGTTGACCCTGACTGCAGTATTATTTGCAGAAAATAACTTCTAGGGAACACTTGATCTCAGACAAACCTGTGGGATGCATAACACTGGTGCAGTCAATCACAACATTCCTAGAATGTACACGAAGGGTCTCAGTCCTCCAGTTAGAGTTTCCTGTACCTGGACTGAGACCACTTCCTCTGGGTGACCAGAGGTGGGAGTGGCCTTACCTGTGCAGTTACTCAAAGTCACAGGTCAGCAGCCATTTCATTCTCTTCTTCATCGGAACTTTGAGCAAGCAACACCTCAAGAGAAGATGCACTCTTGGCTTTCAGCCAAGAGGGCCCAGACGGAGCCTTCTCCCTTAAGGAGAGTCTCCATGTATACACATTTAATCTAAGTTAGCCTGCCTTTCTGAGACTTGTAGAACCTTGGAAATGTCTGTGAGTAAACCTTTCTACTTTTAAAGAGCATTGTGTCATGTATTTACTTTTAAGGGGGAACCAGGGGAAAGTACCAGGAATCTGCCTTGTTTTAGAAGTTCAAAAGAACTTGATCGCCACGTTTTGCTGCGTTTAATTGGGGATGAGAATCTCTGCAAGATTGGAGCTTGTTAACACAAGCTGGGATAGGAAATATTAAACAATATTCCCTCATCCATATTCCCACTCATCTCCCACAAAACCCATGACCAGAAGGCCTGTAGCTCAATGGCAAAACATCTACTTTGTATGCAGAAGGTCCCAGGTTCAATCCCTGGCATCTCCTGGTACGGGTGGAAGAGAATTCTGGAGAGCCTCTCTACCCATCATTGAGTAAACAATACTGAGCTGGATGAAGCAGTGATCTGACTCACTACAAAGTACTTCCTATGTTCCTACGACTAGCAGCTTCTCTAGGATTTCAGGTAGTGTGCATCTCATCGCTACCTAGAAATGCCAGGGATTAAACCTTTGCATGCAAAGAACATGCTCTTCCACTGAGCCATGGCCCTTTTGCCCTGTGCTCAAATAAACTTCATTATGCTCAGGCTCAAGCAGCCATAGTGGTGCAGCAGGGGTCTGATAAAGGGAGGGGGGAGGGCAAGGAGAATGGCCGAGAGGTCAGACCATATTGTCTTAGAGAGAAAGTCAGTGAATGAATAAATGGGCAAGGGGTGGAGATAGTTTAGAGAAAGGAAAGGTGGGCATCACATTTATTCTCAGCGAAACTGACTGGCTTCCTCTCAAAAGGCACAAATAATCCGTGGAACTCACTGCCACAAGATGGCTTTAAGGTCGGGGAGTTAGAGACATTCATGGAGAAAGAGGAATGTAGGAGGGCAGGAGAGAGAATGTCTGTCAACACAATTGCCTATGACAGCCCTGACAGCTAAATTGAACCTCCCAGTTCAAAGCTTGGACATCACTGGGTGAGGGCTGTACCACTTCCCTCCATCTCCGGGTACCTGTGGGCTTCACTGGAGAACCTAGTTGGCCATTGAGGGAAGCAAGATGCTAGACTCTCAGTCTGATCTCATTTCTTATATTCTTAGCTGTTTATTTCTGAATACCAGGTGAGGGCATCAAGGCATCTAGTCCGGCCCTGTGGGAAGCAGGATGCTAAACTTGTTGCTTGGCCTTGGGCCTCTTCTGATGTTCTTATGGTACGGAAGGAGTGGTTTATAAGGAGAACTGAAGGAGAGGGTGGGGTCACTTCCCATGCAGTTGGATAGGTCCGTGTGCCCCAGTGCTTTGCCTTCGACAGTGGGCAGCTCATAAACGGAGTCCCATGGAAGACAAGACACAGGAAGATATACAGATTGAATAATGTAGCTTACGCAAGACTATCGATTATATTTGTCTATATATTATTCAAACGATTGGCTCAGCCAGGCCAGAATACAGGGGCATAGCCAGTGTTTGCTCAGTGGTGCTGAAATAATTGTAGTTGACTTTATCTCGCGCCCTCACCTTGATAACTTGCAGCCGGATTCTTCCACTGCCCCTCAGCTGCTCCTGTCGCCCCCCCCCTATCGAGAGCTATCGGCTCCTCTGCCCGCTTCCTGCGTTTGATACAGCAAACCGTTGTCCGCAGAGAAGCTCCTAGCGATGAATCAAAGCGTTTCCTTAGTGTGTTACTTAAAACAACCACTCCCTTGATTTTGTGAGCTTACTAAGTGCGGCTGGGCTGAGTAGGAGCCCGGACAGGCTGGATCAGAACCCTCCAAAACACGGATGGGGGAACCTATAACACCCATCTCTAGGTATTACTGAACTCCCAGCTCCCCTCAGCCCCCAGGCATCATGACCAGTGGTCAGGGATGACCATGGCACTCTAAGAACGTTTGGAGGACCACAAGGGGTCCCCATCATTGCCCTCAGAATCAAGAAGTGGTTCAACTTCTGTAGCACTCTTGCTGAGCATCTCTCTCTCTCTCTCTCTCTCTCACACACACACACACACACACACACACACAAATACAGTGGTACCTCGGGTTAAATACGCTTCAGGTTAAGTACGCTTCAGGTTAAGAACGGGCCTCTGGAACGAATTAAGTGCCTAACCCGAGGTACCACTGTATAAGAAGTGAAATGCTACAGGAAGATATTTGCATACAAATAGCTAGCCCCTTCATGGATCACTGCCTTGTCGTGGCGAAGGGGCTTGAATTACTCAGGGAAGCTATGGACAGGTCAAGATGGACAGGTCATAGTGGAGAGTTTGGACCAAACGTGATCCACCTGGAGGAGGAACTGGCAAGCCACTCCAGTATCCCTGCCAAGAAAACTCCATGGGCAAAGACAACAGGCATATAAAAGATATGACGCTGGAAGATGAGCCCCTCAGGTCGGAAGGCGTCCAACATGCTACTGGGGAAGAGCGGAGGACAAGTACAAGTAGATTCAGAGCTGATGAAGCGGCTGGGCCAAAGCCGAAAGGATGCTCCGCTGCGGATATGCCTGGAAGCGAAAGGAAAGTCCGATGCTGTAAAGAAAAGTATTGCATAGGAACCTGGAATGTAAGAACCATGAACCTTGGTAAGCTGGATGTGGTAAAAAATGAGATGGCAAGAATAAACATTGACATCCTGGGCATCAGTGAACTAAAATGGACGGGAATGGGTGAATTCAGTTCGGATGACTATCATATCTACTACTGTGGGCAGGAATCCCGTAAAAGAAATGGAGTGGCCCTCATAGTCAACAAAAGAGTGGTGAAAGCTGTACTGGGATGCAATTTCAAAAATGATAGAATGATCTCGATACGAATCCAAGGCAGACCTTTTAACATCACAGTAATCCAAGTTTATGCACCAACTACCAGTGCTGAAGAAACTGAAATTGACCAATTCTATGAAGACTTACAACACCTTATAGAAATGACACCAAGGAAGGATGTTCTTCTCATTATAGGGGATTGGAATGCTAAAGTAGGGAGTCAAGAGATAAAAGGAACAACTGGCAAGTTTGGCCTTGGAGTTCAAAATGAAGCAGGCCAAAGGCTAATAGAGTTCTGCCAAGAGAACAAGCTGGTCATCACAAACACTCTTTTCCAACAACACAAGAGACGACTCTACACATGGACATCACCAGATGGGCAACATCGAAATCAGATTGATTATATTCTCTGCAGCCAAAGATGGAGAAGCTCTATACACTCAGCAAAAACAAGACCCGGAGCTGACTGTGGCTCAGATCATCAGCTTCTTATAGCAAAATTCCAGCTTAAACTGAAGAAAGTAGGAAAAACCACTGGGCCAGTAAGATACAATCTAAATCAAATTCCTTATGAATACACAGTTGAAGTGAAGAACAGGTTTAAGGATTTAGATTTGGTGGATAGAATGCCTGAAGAACTGTGGATGGAGGCTCGTAACATTATACAAGAGGCAGCAACGAAAACCATCCCAATGAAAAAGAAATGCAAGAAAGCAAAGTGGCTGTCAAATGAGGCCTTACAAATAGCGGGGGAGAGAAGGCAAGCAAAATGCGAGGGAAATAGTGAAAGATACAGGAAATTGAATGCAGATTTCCAAAAAATAGCAAGGAGAGACAAGAGGGTCTTTTTAAACGAGCAATGCAAAGAAATAGAGGAAAACAACAGAATGGGAAAAACCAGAGATCTGTTCAAGAAAATTGGAGATATGAAAGGAACATTTCGTACAAAGATTACCACAATTAAGGATAAAAGTGGAAAGGACCTAACAGAAGCAGAAGACATCAAGAAGAGGTGGCAAGAATACACAGAGGAATTATACCGGAAAGATATGGAGGTCTCGTACACCCCAGGTAGTGTGGTTGCTGACCTTGAGCCAGACATCCTAGAGAGTGAAGTCAAATGGGCCTTAGAAAGCCTTGCTAACAACAAGGCTAGTGGAGGTGATGATATTCCAGCAGAACTATTTAAAATTCTAAAAGATGATGCTGTTAAGGTGCTACACTCAATATGCCAGCAAGTTTGGAAAACTCAGCAGTGGCCAGAGGATTGGAGAAGATCAGTCTACATCCCAATCCCAAAGAAGGGCAGTGCCAAAGAATGCTCCAACTACCGCACAATTGCGCTCATTTCACACGCTAGCAAGGTTATGCTTAAAATTCTACAAGGCAGGCTTAAGCAATATGTGGACCGAGAACTCCCAGAAGTGCAAGCTGGATTTCGAAGGGGCAGAGGAACCAGAGACCAAATTGCAAACATGCGCTGGATTATGGAGAAAGCTAGAGAGTTCCAGAAAAACATTTACTTCTGCTTCATTGACTACGCAAAAGCTTTTGACTGTGTTGACCACAGCAAACTATGGCAAGTTCTTAAAGAAATGGGAGTGCCTGATCACCTCATCTGTCTCCTGAGAAATCTCTATGTGGGACAAGAAGCTACAGTTAGAACTGGATATGGAATAACTGATTGGTTCAAAATTGGGAAAGGAGTACGACAAGGCTGTATATTGTCTCCCTGCTTATTTAACTTATATGCAGAATTCATCATGCGAAAGGCTGGACTGGATGAATCCCAAACTGGAATTAAGATTGCCGGAAGAAATATCAACAACCTCAGATATGCTGATGATACAACCTTGATGGCAGAAAGTGAGGAGGAATTAAAGAACCTTTTAATGAGGGTGAAAGAGGAGAGCGCAAAATATGGTCTGAAGCTCAACATCAAAAAAACTAAGATCATGGCCACTGGTCCCATCACCTCCTGGCAAATAGAAGGGGAAGAAATGGAGGCAGTGAGAGATTTCACTTTCTTGGGTTCCATGATCACTGTAGATGGTGACAGCAGTCACGAAATTAGAAGACGCCTGCTTCTTGGGAGAAAAGCAATGACAAACCTAGACAGCATCTTAAAAAGCAAAGACATCACCTTGCCAACAAAGGTCCGTATAGTTAAAGCTATGGTTTTCCCAGTAGTAATGTACGGAAGTGAGAGCTGGACCATAAAGAAGGCTGATCGCCGAAGAATTGATGCTTTTGAATTATGGTGCTGGAGGAGACTCTTGAGAGTCCCATGGACTGCAAGAAGATCAAACCTATCCATTCTTAAAGAAATCAGCCCTGAGTGCTCACTAGAAGGACAGATCCTGAAGTTGAGACTCCAGTACTTTGGCCACCTCATGAGAAGAGAAGACTCCCTAGAAAAGACCCTGATGTTGGGAAAGATGGAGGGCACAAGGAGAAGGGGACGACAGAGGACGAGATGGTTGGACAGTGTTCTCGAAGCTACCAACATGAGTTTGGCCAAACTGCGAGAGGCAGTGGAGGATAGGTGTGCCTGGCGTGCCTTGGTCCATGGGGTCACGAAGAGTCGGACACGACTGAACGACTGAACAACAACAAAGCTAGAGACGGTTCTTTAGTGGGGACCGACGACCGACTCGCTAAAGAGGCCTCTAGGGGGCTGTGGGCTTTTACCTTCGGCACAGAGGAAGAAGCGTGGGGGTTTTTTGGGGTGGGGGGGCTGGCGGCAGAGCCATGTTTTCGTACGCGGGGTGGGTGGGTGGGTGGACGCATTATTCTCTGTTAAAGACCAGCGCTGTATCTGCCGGCTCCCCTTCCAACTTGAATGAATGAAAATAGATGTGCGTAAAGTTTCCTTCAAGAAATTTTCCCAGGAAGTAAGCGATTAAAAACGTGTGTGTGTGTGTGTGCGCGCGCGCGCGTGCACTGCCTCCCTCAGTCTATTGTTTCCTTTTCCCTATTCCTCCCCCACATCCTCAATATTCAGCTGGAGAGAGATCGAAGGCCTGGCTGAAGAATCTTTTTTAAAAAATATAATAATCCAAGTTTACAGCGGTTCTTTGTTGGAGTGACTGATACAATAGGGGAAGGAAGGAAGGAAGGGAGGAAGGAAGGACGGGAGGGGGGCGCGGATTGGGGGAGGGGGGTTTCCCCGTGGAAGGCGATTTGCTCGCTGGCTCCGCTGCCGCCTCCCGTTGACGGCTCGGTTCTCCTCCGCCAAACAATCAGCTCAGAGACGCTTCGGAGGCTTTAACTTCCATTGGATCTCCCCGGCGAAGGAGCTACACACACCCTCTTCTTCCTCCCCTCCCACCCATCCATCCATCCATTCACACACACACACACACACACACACACACACACACACTCACAAACGAGTCTCTCTTCAGCCCCTCCCTCCTCCCCACCGCCTTCCCACTCCGTGGACTCCTACATTAAACCTTTGATTGGGCTCGCAACCAGACGGAATCTCTCGCTCGCTCTTCCCTCTGCCCGACTCTCTCCATAAGCGGCGGCCGTCCCCTCCCCTTGGGGCCTCTCTAACAGCAAAAGAAGAGCGAAAGAAGAAGAACTGGAAGGAGGAGGGAAGAGAGAAAGGCTGACTGCCCCCCTCCAGCTCTGATTCCCCCCCGCCCCACCCTCAGCGTCTCCCCGGAATCTTTCAAGGCGAGGCGGCGCTCCGGGATCCAGAGACTGGCTTCGACCGGGATGGTGGCGAGCTCTCCGCCGGCTCCTTGACGCAGTGAGGGCGGCCGAAGGGAGAAGCTGCGGCTCTCGCTCCTTCTCTCTCGCTCTCAGGCCGCCAAAGGATTTGTCTGAGGGGGTGGGGGGCAGAGAGAGGCTGCCTGCCGGGAGAGGACGCTTGGGGAGGGGAGCTGAGAGAGAGGGGGAGCGCGCAAGAGAGCGAGCGAGCGAGCAAAGAGGCGGAGGCGCAGCACCCGAGAGCGAGCGAGCGAGAGAGGCTGGCCGCCTATCGGGTCCCCCCAGTCGGGATTCAAGAGGGCGTCGGGGCTGGAGAGCCGCTCCTTTCCTTCTTCCTTCCATGCCGGAGGCAGGTAGGTAAGCCTGGCAGGGGGTGAAGCTCCGGCTTCAGCTCGGAAGGTGTGTGTGTGCATATAGATATATATATATAGCTCGTCTTTCTTTCTCACCCCCCCCCCACCGGCGCCGCAATAGCTGAACGGGAGATGTCAACCGCTAGGATTATGAGTAGTATTGCCTTAAGCAGAGAGGAGGGGGTGCAGGATGGGTCCCCCGTGGGTCTCCTCTCTGCCAGATCGTGAGCCTCCAGCATCAGTTGAGCATGAGGGGCGCACGCCGCCCAAACCCACCTACTCTGGGCATTCATTTGCAGATTGAAACACGCACAAGCAGCGCACACACCATCTTCAGCCTCCAGCCACTTCTGTTCCTTGCCCTGGATTCTCTCTCTCCCCCCCCAATCATCCCGTGACAGATGTTTCCAGTGCTAAGCCTTTCTGTGCGGCTCCCCCACCCCCAACCTGAACCTTTCCTGGACGCTCCATGGACGGAATGTGCTGGGGGTGTGTGTGGAATAAAGGGTTCGGGGTCCCCCCGCAACCTCTCCTCTCCTTCTGGGTCCAAACTTGCCTCCTTGGACACACAAGCTGGGAAGGTGGCGCCTGGCGCCCTGCGGGTCGCCCAAAACTTTTCTGCGCCGTGCTGTGGGATGGTTGGGACATTGGGATGCAGGGCGCCTCTGGGTGCAGCTGGGGCGAGCTGGGAGCTTAACCAAGGCTCCCCACTCCTCCCCAACCCACCCCCAGGAGGGAACCAGGAGAGAGGGAGGGAGGAGCTGCTCTGTAGGTGCTGGCACCCAAGCGCGCAGAGACTCTTCGTAAAATGGGCCGGTTTCAGCACCAGCGGGGAGCGGACAGCTCCCCGATGCGAATAAAAGACGCCGCTGTTCTCGACCGCTCTCCCAATTCCTCCAGGAAAGGTAGTTCACTTTAATCCCCACACTACAATTATTTCACTTTTCTCCTTTCTCACTCCTGCTTTCGACGCCCACCCTTCTTCTCTTGGCGTCCAGTTCCCTCATTCTAAGTCCTAAAGTAGCCTCTTCACTTAATGGGAAGTTAATGCAACTGTTGCTGGGGGCGGGGGCGGGGGGGGGGCCGAGCCGTCCTGCCCCGGAGCTAACCTTGCAACCCCGATGCCTCTGGAAAGGGGAAGGAACCGGCCAGATCGAGGCACTGCCGGCTTCGTCTACAACTCAAAGGCATCGGGGCTGTCGGATGTAACAGTTCGACCCAGGTTTCAGTCCGACTCAAAAAATTGCTGGGTGGATGAGACGCCCTCGGTTGGTCTGGGGGGGGCGGTTCCTGAGGTTGTTGCGCCCGGGCGTCTGTCCTAGAAACTCGGGAGGTTACTGGTGGTTTAAAAAAAAGAAGAAGAGGAAGTGTTCCTAGGGCGAAGGAGGGCCCGTAAGTATGTGTGTTTCTTTGCCCGGGCGACTGGCTCCGAACCGTCGCTTGAAATCTCCCTGACAGGTTAACTTGCGCCTTGGATAAAGCTGTTTACTGGTGGCTGTAGAACTTGTCGAAAATGATTAATGGCCCTGATTGTCAAAGTGGAGAGAGAGAGAGAGAGAGAGAGAGAGAGAGGGAGAATGAGGCACTCCCAGGGCTTAGCTCTCAAGTCCTATAGGGTAGATTTCCCAGGTCTGAAGGCTCATCTCCTTCCTTGAAGCTAAGCCGCTCTCGTTCTGGGCAGTGTCTGGATGAGGGGGAGCCAGGAGACCACATGCACGTCGTCTTGAGTTTCAGGACTGGAGAAAGGCAGGGTATAAATGGAGGATAATGATAACGGTTATAATAATAGTAACATTGTATTTTGCTTTAGATTTTTTAAATTCTTTAATGGGCTTTCCTTGATTAGCATCAGGCTTTAACTTCACCTATGACTTGTGCTCCGGAACCTGATCCAACACGAGAAACAAGCCCCCACCCCAATGTTCTGTCACCGACAATGGATAGCCAGACACTTCTGGAAAGCTCATATAGGAGTGCATGAACAGACCCCCCCTCCCCCACTCTCTCTGTCTCTCCGCCCGCAGACTTTGAACGCAAACGTTTCCTTTCTCCCTGAGAGCTCTGTCCTCCAGGAATGTTTAGGTTCCAAGCTGATCTTGCTTAGGAATGTAGTAACTCCAGGTCTGTATGTCTCTCTGAGCACATACAGTGTGAATCGCGCTCCTTGCCGAGTAAGCCAGGTGACTGAACCGAGTTGGACCGAACACGGGTGGAGTAAAGCCACTAGAAAAAAGCTTCCAAAAGATGGAGAAGGACACTCGGTGTGGAAATTAACGACTGACCTATATTCATTCATTTCCACCCCGCTCCAGCCGCCATCCGCAGATGTCCAGTCAGCCTCGATCCACAATCCGTTTAAGCTTCAACCTTTCTCAAGCCACTTAATTCCCCCAGTAAGAATGAATGAATGAAGCGGCTCAAGAAGCGGGCTTGTGTCCCGGGATCGCTGCTTTCCCGGCCGCTCAGAGAGGACCGCTCATTCCCCTCACCTTGGCAACTTGCTATGAGCTCAAGGTGTTCCCATGCAACACCCCTCACGCGCCCTTAAAAAAACAACAACCCCAAAACATAATAAATAAATAAATCTGGGCTTCCTTTTTGCAGTCGACCCGACACACACCTCGTCTTGATTAAATCCCCCGGTGCTGTAGGTCATGTTACACTATGGATCACGGCCTTGTTCACCCCCATCATCCGCTCTAAATGCTTCGAAGTCTTACTTCCCTTGCTTTAAAATGTGGCAAGAGCCGGCCCTGCTGCGCATGAGCACCGCCTCCCCCCCCCCAGTCTGCTGAATGGAGGCCTGGACATCTGCCCCAAAGTCCGGCCCCAACGGCCCCGCTAGCTAAGAAGCGCGCGCGCAGGCCCCCTTCTGCCGCTCTCCTTGCAGTCCAGAGACGGGCTTCACATCCTCGATCGAGCCAGCAATATGCAGAGCTGATTGAAACGAGGCCAGAGGAGAGTTATAGCCTGTTTAAAAAAGAAGAAGAAAAAAGCATAGATAGATATTTAAAAATCCTCTCTCGTCCTTGGCAAAGTTACCCCTTTCCCCGAATCGATTCTGCTGGGGGCGGTGAAATCGTGCCGAAGGAGAGCGGGGTTCTTGATGATGGACTGTCCAAAGTTGAGACACGGACAGCTGGTCAGCCCCCGATTGGGCCCGATGGCTCCCGGGTGCGTTTTATGTCTCCCTCTAAATGTCTTGCTTGTGGTGGGTTCTCGGTTGTTGCCCAAATACATATATATGATATCTATACATTGGCGTACGATGCTTAGCCGGTGTCTGTATTGCAGCTTTAATTAAAATGACAGATGTTGCCGTAGAGTTCCACAGAATTAATGATAAACACAGAGGAACTTGCCAATCAAGGCGGCTATTGTTCGACATCCAGCGGAGCTTTTGCCAAAGATCCTTGATTGCATTTGAATGAAGTCGAGCCAACAGGGCGGCCTACCCAAGCCCACCCCCCCAGCTGGGCTGCAAAAGGCTGGCAGAAACGGGAAATGGAGAGGGGGGGGAGAAACGCTGCCCTCTTTCCCTCGCGCGCGCCCCAGAACATATGGGGCGGGGAGAGGGAGAGGGAGAGGGAGAGGGAGAGGGAGAGAGAGAGAGAGAGAGAGAGAGAGAGAGAGAGAGAGAGAGAGAGAGAGAGAGAGAGAGAGGCAGGCGCCAGCTTATTACACCGTGGCTAGGATTCTGTCTGGTTGACTCGCCCTGGACTCGCAAGGCTCGCTCAGCAGAGGGCCGCCAGTTGTACAAATGGATAGCTTCGTATGTGTTCAGCTGTGCCACAGATTGCATCCCATAGAACTTAGTGATTCCGTCATACTCCAAAGAGTATGACTTCCGCTGAATTCAGGGGAGGGACGTAGCTCGGCGGTAGAGCGTCTGCTTGGCATGCAAAAAGTTCCAGGTTCAAGCCTATCTCCAGGTAGCTCTGGGAGAGGACCTCGCCTGAACCCCTGGAGAGCCGCTCCCAGCCGGTGGGGCAATCGGTGCCTCGGATGAGCAAAGGTTGTGCAGACTCCTCGCCAAACAAACAGGCCTGAACTATCCTGTCCAGTCCTTCTCTAACACAGACTGCCCCTCTCAGAAGTTGTGCTTTCCTGGTCTTCAGAAACTCCCGGGTTCAACCCCAGCATGTGCAGGCTGGGAGAGGCTCCCTGCCTGAAACTCTGGAATGCTGCTGCCAGTCAGAGTGGACAGTGCTGAACTAGATGGGCCAACGGCCTTTATACTGACAAAGCAGGTTCCCATGTGCCTATGGATTGCAATTCGTGACTCAGCTGGGAAATGGCCTCAGTGGTAGTGAGAGGACACGGACACACACGGACACACGGACACACGGACGGACACACACGGACACACACACACGGGCTACCATCATTCTGTCCCATTCTACAATGCTCCAGAAATTCGACCGGGATGAGGTTATGCGCAGATGAGTAGACCTGATTCTCAGGGGCTGCGCTGTGCAGATTTAGGGTCCACCCGCTTCCCTCTGCCTTCCATAGAAAGGAAAGGGGTTTCATTCATCTCCGTAGGGAGAGCGATGCGGAGCCAAGCCTCAGATCAGGATGGCCTTTGCCTCTCTGGCTGGCTCAAGTGCTTTGATCACCCCCCCTCCCCCATTCCAAAAGCACCCTATATATGACAATTCTGCAAATCACCAGCTCCAACCCTGCCTAGTTTATAGGGTGTGTGTTGTACGTACAGTGCAAGTGATCCTGCTAAACCGATCCTTCTGGTGGGTCCAGTGTCCGGATAGAGCGAGGCAGGTTCGGTCCTCCGACAGCTGAGTCCCAGCTTGCAGCTCGTCTCCTGTGCCCAAGACTAGGAGCCACTGACAGTCCAGCCAGGGCTGGTTTGGGTCGCGTTCCTCCTTCCTGCTTGAGCGAGAGACCAAGAGGGCAATGGAAAGTTTGGCGAACCGGCTTCCAGTGGGCGAGTGAGTCTGTTGCAAGCCTCTGCCTCTCCCTCTAGCCTGGCCCCATTTCCCCCCAATATCGATGCGGGAGAGAAAACGAGAATCGATTGCCTCCCCCTTTTTGTGTTTGTTTCTGCCCTAGAAGCTTTAAATGCTGGTGAAGACAAAAATGAAGGAGGAAGGGGGGGGCGAGGGAAGGGCCGCGAAGCATGCAGAAGACTCCAGTTTCAATCCTCCGGTAGGGCTGGGAGAAACCCCTGTCTGAGTCACTGGAGAGACGCTGCCAGTCAGTGTAGACAATGTTGGCTTGACCCAATGTATGGAAGCTTCCCACGCAATTCAGCCCTTTACCCAGAGCCATGCGGACTGGAAATTTTATTTTCAGAAGCAGGACCATAGCTTGGAGGTAGAGCATCTGCTTGGCATGCAGAATGTCCCATGCCCTAGGTTGGGAGAGACTCTTGCTTGAAACCCAGAGAGCCACAATACTGAGCTAGACAGGCCAAAGATCTGACCTCTAGGATAAGGCAGCTTTCTATGATCCTAATACAAAACACTTTTTTCCACGCTGTCATGACTGATATGCCCCACAGGAGTCAAAAGTCCATATGGGTCCATATCGCGGCCAAGCAAAATGTTACATAATAGTGTGTAAGCTTCTGAGTTCACCAGCACTCTTCAGCAAACTAGATATTTTTTAAGGCAGAGGAAGAGAGCAATGGCTATTGTAGACCGGGATGGTTTACTTTAGCTAATACCAACAGCCTTATTTCACCCCACCACCACCACCACTCGTTTATTTTTTTAAAAATCATCTAGTGACATGAGGAAGAATTCTGAGTAACTTGAAAGCTGGCCATTATGCTTGGCCTAAGAAAGGTATCACCCTAATATGGACTTTGAGAGTCGTCTTATAGGTCCATAACGTAACAACTGTTCTTCTTTGTGTAACTGCATGAAATGCTCCTTCCTTCAGGGATCATCTCGTTTACATGAACCAGATAAAGAAAGAGAGCAAGAGCTGGCATGAGCAGTCTGACTGGCAGGTTACTGATCTCTCTTTGGGAATGTCAGAAATCAGAATACCTTTTAGCAACATCTCACCCTGTTCCCGAAGGGCAAGAAAGGAGAGGGGTGAGCCTCTGGCAGTGAGTCTAGCAGAGGTACTAGCTTCTCCAGGTAATCCTGGTTCTTTAAAAGATGGGAGACAGGATCTGCCTGGCTGGATCCGTCTTCCACTTCTGACTGTTTGCCAGTTGCACTAGGAAGCCTTTTCCATTCTTAGCTCTGGGGTCACTGTGGACCACAGTTATGCCGCCACACATTTCAGAGCCGGCTCTGCCATTGGACAAGGTGAGCACACAGTCTTTACACAGCAAGGCCTTGGATACAGCAACAATGAAGGGCAGCAAATGATTTAATTTACCCTGATAGCTTTCCCTGAATGAAGGGTTCATTTCATGTCTAAACTTGAATCCTTTCACGAGAATAACGATGCAAAGCTTAAATATTTGAGGGAGGCAGCCGTGATTTAGTCCACAGGTGCGTGTTACATCACTAGATCTCTCATGATTTAGGAGCTGGATACACTTGATGGCTCACAGTTCAATGTGTGAACTAACTCCACTGGAGAGAGTTGAATTTAAAGTGATCTGGGGGCATATGAAAGTCTGGCTGTAGTGTTTGTTTTATGATAGCTCACTCATGTATAAAGTCATCAGGCAGAGATGCAGTCAGTGATGGACATGCACATGTGAATCAGCTCTAGGACTGATCTGGACAGCACTTGCAAATCACTGTTCTGTGATCTCACAGCACCTCTGTATATTACTGAATTCCTGATTTTTATACCAAGGGCGGGAGCAATTTGAAACAGGCTGAGTGAATTTGATTTCGTATCTCTGTGACTCCAACAACGTGTGAATGCTTGAATGTGAGAAACAGCCATCATGGGTCAGGCAGAAGTTTCACATAACTTCTGCCCCCTTCTATGTATTGCTGTGCTTTTCAAATGGAAGTCTCTATGATATTGTCTACCTCTGTGTTCATCAACCTTGGGCTCCCAAATATTGCTGGGCCACAATTCCCATCATCCCTGATCGAAGATGAGTAGGGAAGATGGGAGATGTAATCCAAGAATGTCTGGGGAGGTTGAAGAAGACAATATAGACCCAGGGCTGCTCTTTACCTGTGTAAGTGAGGCTGAAATTTTAATCAGGTTTGAAATGTGATGGTGAGCCCAGGCAGAATCCTTCACCCAGCTGGAGCTTCATGGTCTTCTGTTGTTATTTCTACTGCCAATTGCTTGCAGATATGGTTTGAAGGTGCATTGGGTAGCCACCTCAAGGAAGCTATGTAGCTTAGGGGTCTGGATACCTTTTGGACAGGAGACCACTTAGGATAGGAAGCTGCCTGATTCCAAGTCACAGTCCATCTAGCTCAGAACTGTCTACAGTACACTAACTGGCAGCAGCTCTCCAGGATATCAAGCAGGGAACTTTCCCAGCCCTTCCTGGATCTGCCATAGGGAACTGAACATGGGACCTTCTGCATGCAAAGCAGATGCTCTACCACTGAGGTACAGAATCCACCCAAACAAGGACTTGAACCATAATTTAAAAGTCTGATGCTCTTTCTATCAACTGAGCTATCCAGGCTTCCACTTGGGAATCCATGTATGTTCCCTTGAGTTCCATGATGGAAGAAAGGTGGTATATAAATGTAATAAATAAAGAATATTCTGACATCACATCGAACAGATCTTTTGGATTGCCACCTGTTCACATGTTCACCTGCAAGTCCCAACTGGTGCACACAGCTATGTGTGTGACCTGTCCAGAAACCTAGATTCTCTATTGAATTCAGGTCTCCCATATCCAAGTCTGCTTGTTTCCATTGGGAATGCACAAGTTGCTGAGGACAAAAATAAGTATAGCTGACAGCGCCCCCTTGAGGACATCCCCTCCACATCCCCAAGCCCAAACCCAACCTTCTCCAAGCTGGGTCTCAGCAGATGTTTCAGACTACAACTCTCATCATTGGTGACCATCTGCTGTGCTGGCTGGGGCTGTTGGGAGTTGGAGTCCAACAATATCTGGTGGTGGAAGAAAGTGTCCAGCAGGTCTCAGAAGGAGGAGTCATTCAGCACTCAAATCTTGGACAGCACCTGCAGACCTGCATTTCAGCAGGAATGGGGAACCTGTGGCCCTCCAGTTGGACTCCAAATCCCATCACCACTGACTATTCATAGTGCTAGCCGGGGCTGATGGGAGTTGTAGTCTAAGGCATCAGGTTGGGGAAGACTGCCTCAATCAATTTGTTTCCAATAGTGTGTGCAAGTGCTTTCTATTGAACCATCAAAGTTTTGCTATAAACTAAGGAACTGCACTAGAGTAAATAGTAGGCATGGTGCCCTCCTTCTGTTAATTCTCATGGAGGCGGGAATCACCTTTCAGTCTTCCTTCTGTGTTTTGAGACATATGGGATTACCTTCTCCTCTGCAGGCTCCAGCTTTCTACGGGTGCTTCTAGCACGGCCACTGAAAAATGCTTACCAACCACACCACCATCACCCACTCCCAAAGAAAACCTTTTTATTCCCTTCATTCATTTGGGGAAGGGCTATAATTCAGTGGTAGAGCATCTGCTTTGTGTGCAGAAGGTCCCGGGTTCAATCCGTGACATTTTCAGATAGGACTGAGAGAAAGACTCCTGCCTGAAACCCTTGAGCGAGGCTGCCAGTCAAGGTAGACAATACTGAGCAAGATACATGAGTGGTATAATGTCTTGGTATAAGGTAGCTTCCTATGTTCCATCTAAGCTCCTAATTTTTCTTTGGAGACTGGCAGTACCACCCTCCATACCACCTTCTCAACCAAAAGGTCCCCTTGACATTCAGGCGTCATACTTGTTCACACACACATCCAATGAGCATTAGATTCTTGTTTGCTTCTTTGGATTGAGGGAACCATTCAGGTAAGCTTGAGCGCCTTTGACTGGCCACCAGTTGGTAAAATCAGAAACATAGGATTTTCTCCTTCAGCATCCAGATGTGGAAGTTCCAGATCCATACCTATGATACACAGTGACACAGGTGTAGGTGAGGAGAAGGTTTCCCCAAGTTGGTACCCTCCAGCTCCCATCATCCCTGACCATTGGCCATGCTGGCTGGGTCTGATGCGATTTGGACTCCAGACCTTCTGCAAGGCACCAGCTTGCAAAAGTCTGATGTTTGAGACACAGGAGGTAGAGTCCTGTTGAGATCAACCAGCCATGCCTACACTGCACTGGTTTCTCAACCTTGGTGACAAGCAGCTGAATGTGTGAACATGACACTCCTGAAGAGCATTTCTCTCAACTGGCCTTTAAAATTCTCCTGCTGAAGGTTGTGATGAGAACCACTGGCTTGAAGAGGGAGAGGGTTATTAAACAAACTCGAGGAGGAGGAGCAAGGTCTATAAGCAGCTATTACTCTCTGAGCTCCTATGTATGCCCAGAAGTAGTGGGCCACTGAAGACAAGAGTGGATAATTCTTCTAGCCTTCCTTGTGGACTTCCCAGAAGCATCTGATTGGCCATTATGAGAAGCAGGATGCTGGCAGGTCAGTGAGGCAGAAGTCTATGGACCCACTCAGAAGAATGGGTAAGAACAGGCATAGACAACCTTCGGCCCTCCAGATGTTTTGGACTACAATTCCCATAATCCCTGACCACTGGTCCTGTTAGCTAGGGATCATGGGAGTTGTAGGCCAAAACATCTGGAGGGCCGAAGGTTGCCTATGCCTGGGTAAGAACTTCCCACTCTAGGAAAAATCATAGAATTGTAGAATTGGAAGGCACCATCTAGTACAGTGATGGCTAACCTTGACACTCCAGATGTTTTGGGACTACAACTCCCATCACCCCTGACCACTGATCCTGTTAGCTAGGGATGATGGGAGTTGTAGTTCCAAAACATCTGGAGTGTCAAGGTTAGCCATCACTGATAGTACAATACCCTGCAATGCAGGAAGCTCAGCTATAGCATCCATGACAGATAGCCATCTAACCTCTACTTAGAAACCTATGCCCTTTTAAAATGTGCCTCTTTCTTTGCAGGGGGGGGGGGTTGCTATTGGGTTGTTGCTTTATTTTGATTATATATATTGTGGTTTTTATGTTGATCTTTTCTGTGAACCACCCTGAGACCTCCAGGAATAGGGTGGCATAATAAATAATAATAATAATAATAATAATAATAATAATAATAATAATAATAATAGGTAATAGAAACCTCCAATGAAGGAGGAACAGCCTGCTGGTTGCACAGTGGCCAACCAGAAACATGTTGGAAATTCATAAGCAAGACAAGAGCAATCTCCCTTCTTGCAGCTTCCAGCAACTGATATTCAGAAGCATTTACTGCCTCTAACCAGGGAGGGAGAGCAAAGCTGCATCCTGGCTAGTAACCACTGATAGCCTTGTCCTTCATGAATTTCTCCAATTCTCTTTGAAAGCCATCCAAGTTGGTGTTCATCACTGCCTCCTGTGGGAGCTAGTTCCACACTTTAGCTATCAGTGGCGTTGGGGAAATTATGTGATTTTAGATTGCTAGTTTCATAGCCCTACAGTTCTCCATCTCCCAGCCTTCACCATCCGGGTGTGCTCTAGATGTTGTGGACTACAATTCCCATCAGCCCTAACCAGATGGCAATGGGTATATTGTTATTACTACACATGTATCCTACCTTTACTCGAAGGAGGTGACGGTGACATACATGGCTCTTCCTCTCTCCATTGTATCCTCACAACAACCCTGTGAGGTAGGATAGGCCGAGAGACAGCTGCTGGCCCAGCGAGCTCCATGGCCGAGTGGGGATTTGAACCCTGGTCTCCCAAGTCCTAGCCCAGCGCTCTAGCCACTACACCACGCTGTTCGCTTCACTTCTCAACCTGGCAAGTCAGTTTTGAAGCAGTTGCGGGGGTTGTCATCTTGCTCATTTCGGTCCCCAAATTTCTCCCCACAAAGGGTATCTCCTGATGATACCACTGATCCCTGATCCGCGTTGGCTTGTCCACACAACACACTGGAGTGACCTCTTGAGGCTGCAGCCGTCACGGGTCTGGAGGCGAACGTGGGAACCCTTCCCCGCCCCCGCCTTTCGAGATATCGTGCTCATTTCCTCCAAAGCTGAGCCATTTGATTGGGTTGGTTCCGCCGCCAACAGCCTCCCCAGGCGCCGCCAGGGTCCCCGGCTCCCGCTGTCAAACAAACCCAGTGAGCGGCAGCTGCAGACGGCCACGACCTCGGGGCGAAATCCTCCAGCCTCGCGTCCTGACGTTTTGGCCTTTCTTGTAGCGACAGGGGCCTCCTTCCACCGCGACCACAGTGACGCCGAGGGCCGCGGAGCACCTCCGTCCTTCCTCCCTGTTCGCTCGACGCAGTTCGCTGCCCGCTTGCATCGCATGAAATATTTAAAAGTTTGCAGTGGTGAATAAAGAGATCATTAATATAAATTGAATCCAATGTTTCCAAGCAAAAGGGGAAAGGAGTTGCCATCGCTGTATATAAATGACATCTATTCCAGGCACCCGAAAGAGCTGATGCCGGCACAGGCGCATTTTCAATTAAGTCGACGCATCCCCTAAATATCATCGGAAAGGAAGGACAAACACGAGTTTCTTCCAGCTCTCTCTGGAGAGGCCATTGGGAAGTGAACTTGGGAACTTCCTTCTCGCATGTGGGGCGGTGGCTCTGCCCCTCGGGTACGGCCCTTCCCATTGATGAAACCGGTCGGTGACCGGACAATATGTTCAGCAGCAGACACGCGATGTAAGGGCGAGCGCACTCGAACGTGTGAACCGACCCTACTGAAAAGCTCTAGGTGCGAGGAAAGGTTAATCAGGAATGAGCCTTTCGCACATGTAGGGGCATGAGGTTGTGTGTTGCATTCATCAAGTGATGGTCATACACGTGTGAACTTGGCCCATGTTAAAGGGGAAAGACTGGGCAGAAAGAGAAACCGGATAAAATGCGGGGGTGGGCAAGCAGGGAAGTACTCAGGTCACAGTCTCCTCTGTATGTGTCTGAGTTTTGGGACTTATGCCGTGGGCCTGCTCTTGAAGTAGGGCATGTGTTCACACGTGCAAAACGTCACTCCATTCCTCAACACTTGAGGCTTGGCAGGAAGCAGAATGTGTGAAACGAAACTCCATTGCGTTTCAGATAATCCTGTGTCATGAAAGCCTTCTCTGTGATGGCTCCCATTCACACGTGCAATTGACGCTCTTGCTCCGTGATGGATATGCACGTGTGAGCCAGGCCTTCTTCCCCAAGTTTGCAATTTCAGGAAAAGAAACCCCGCAGTCAACAAACTGATTATCAAATCACTCCACATCAATGACCTCTGGCTCTCCAATTAAAGAGAAGGCTGTTCCCAAACGAGCAGACCTGTTGAAGACCATAGGATTGCAACTGAGGTGGAACCATCATTGGCTGAGAATACTTCCGACAAGAAATCGGGGCAAGCTCTTTGGGGTTGACTCTTCGTCTTCTTTCTTGCAAAGGCCCTATTAGGCACCCAGTGGGGGGGGGAGGCGGGGGGAGAGGCAGCCGCGCTGGGAGAAACGCGAGATCCTTCAGTGAGGTGGAGAAAGAAAAATATTGTGCTGTCAGGTTCGTTTGCCTTGAGACAGTTTTACAGCCTCTCGCCTTGCTGCTTCCCCAAAGTGGCGACTGTAGCCAAGAAACATCCCATAAAAACTCAACCAAAAAACCACGCTCCACAAATCCGAGAGTTTATGGGGCGTGAGACAGGAAACGACGCTGTTCCAAGCCTGCCTAACCGGAAGAGAAGGTCAGAGGACTAAGGGAGGCCGCGAGGCTGAAACTTACAAGTTACCTGCTAATTTCAACACGCATAGCCTCCTCTTTTGGGAAGGAACCGTAGCCCAGTGGGAAAACACCTGTTTCGCATTCAGAAGGATCCAGGTTCAATCTATATGGCAGCGCCTGGCAGGGTTGGAGAAACCATGTCTGAAGAGAATACAGGTCTAGATAGACCAATAGTATAAGGCAGCTTCATATCTGTTCCCTATCTTCTCTCTTCCTTCCTCCACGCGTGGGATTTTAAAGGATTTCTGATGAGCTAGAACACTGGCATAGGCAACCTTGGCCCTCCAGATGTTTTGGGACTACAACTCCCATCATCCCTAGCTACCGTAACAGGACCATTGGTCAGGGATGATGGGAATTGAAGTCCCAAAACAGCTGGAGAGCCTGAGAGCCTATGCCGCCTGAGCTAGAAGCTCCTTTGCGTTCTTACTTCCGAGTAAACGTGCGTTAGGATCGGGCTGCGCACGGCCGTGGTCCTAAAACACACACACAACCGAATCCCCAGGCATCCTTTGCAAAGGGAAGTGGGGGAAACCCCCCTGAGTCGGATGTCTGGCTTACCTGGGGGGTCTCCATGAACGCAGTGCTAGTTGCCTCGGAGTAAACGTACCTAGGATCGGACCCCGCATTCCAGGGTCCTGCTGCTACCTTAGACATCTAGGACTTTCTGCTCGTGGCTTCAGAAACACCCCCACCCATCCCGTCACCTGTGACAAGGGAGGGACCCTGTGGACACGTGTGGGTGGCCCCTAATATGTCAAATCCCACCTGGAGTACCGTGTCCAGTTCTGGGCACCACATCTTAAGAAGGTTATTTCTATCAAGATGATCAGGGGTCTGGAAACCAAGCCTTATGAGGAACGGTCGAGGGAGTTGAGTTTGTTCAGCCTGCTGAGAGCTTATATGATTGTTGTTGTTGTTGTTTAGTCGTTCAGTCGTGTCCGACTCTTCGTGACCCCATGGACCAGAGCACGCCAGGCATTCCTGTCTTCCACTGCCTCCCGCAGTTTGGTCAGACTCATGTTGGTAGCTTCGAGAACACTGTCCAGCCATCTCGTCCTCTGTTGTCCCCTTCTCCTTGTGCCCTCCATCAGGGTCTTTTCCAGCGAGTCTTCTCTTCTCATGAGGTGGCCAAAGTCTTGGAGCCTCAGCTTCAGGATCTGTCCTTTCAGTGAGCACTCAGGGCTGATTTCCTTCAGGATGGATCGGTTTGATCTTCTTGCAGTCCATGGGACGCTCAAGAGTCTCCTCCAGCACCAGAATTCAAAAGCATCAATTCTTCGGCCATCAGCCTTCTTTATGGTCCAGCTCTCATTTCCATACATCACTACTGGGAAAACCATAGCTTTAACAACAAGGACCTTTGTCGGCAAGGTTATATGATAACCATCTTCAAATATCTGAAAGACTTTCACCTGGAAGACTGAGCAAGCTTTTTCTCCTGCTTCTCCAGAGGGCAAGACCCGAATCAATGGATTCCATTGGCGAGAAAGGAGATTCGTACTAAACATTAAGAACTTTCTGAGGGTGGTGGACTCTCCTTCACTGAAGGTTTTTAAACAGAAGTTGGATAGCCATCTGTCAGAGGTTGTTTTGCTGCGATGCCGGCATTGCTGGGGGTTGGACTAGATGACCCTCCTAGCTCTACGATTTTATGACTCTTGCACCAGCAAAAATTTTACTCGCAAGTAAGCCACCCCCACCCCCCTACGCTTTTCCTGGTCAACAGCCCTGATTTACCGCCTGATGAGTAGGCATAGGGATAGAGTGCGTTCCTATCCTACTCAAAAATGAAAACCCATCGAGTTCGATACGACTTCCCCCCAGGATCTAGGCCCCCAGCGTTACTTCTGAATAAACATGCCCAGGATTAAGCTGCATGGAAAACTGGAGAACCCGCTTCATATGGATTAGTTCTCCCTGCGGTTGTTACAACCCGGCAATCAGATTGGTTTTTTAAAAAAGCACAGAAGGAAAGTCTCCCGTCTTCCTTCCCCCGTTCCCCTTCAATCAGACGTGGCTTGGATTTCCATATGCCGTGTGGGGACTCCCGGTGTGTGAGGTCGCCTCTTTAAAACGGAGCAGCTTCCAGAGAAGGCCGAGCTCTGATTGCCGCAGGAACAGCCGAACAGTCCCGTGACGCCTCGAGGATGATATTTATGACGGCCTCGGCTGTCGCGGGCCAGAGTCCACTCCTTCAGATGCATAAGGAGGGATCGTAAATTGGCAAGCAGACAAGACTCGTGGGGTTGGTGATGAGATGCAAAAAGAAAAAGTGCAGCCTTTGACAATTCAGCTGAAGCTAAAATGAAAAGAGAACAGCTTCCAGGGCTCGGGGCTTGCCGGTGCGCATCTTAAGAACTGTAGAGTTGGGAAGGACACCCGAGGATCATCTAGTCCAACCCGCTTAGCTTCTTGCCTCTGATTGCAATGCCAAGGGACCCAAAGCGCAGTCTAGCCCAACCCACTGCAATGCAGGGATATGGGAGAGCGGGGGATACGGTCTAGAGGCAGTGGTAGTTAACTGGAACCAATGGGCACGTGTGAACAGGGTCTGGTCTAGGGTGCGTTCGGCGTAAGGAAGTTTAGCTGCCCCACACCTAATGCACTGAATGGACCATGGTTACTTTGTTGATCTCTATCAGATAACAACAGCTTTCGGATTAAACAGGCCTCTTCTTCAGGCGGAGTTCTCTGTGCCTTTCCAAAGCTTGCCGCCTGCCGGCTAATATAAAACTCAAGATATCCGAGGTCATTTAGGCCTGCTCTCTGAGAGACCAGCCGTCCCTTCTTGGGAACCAGGTTCGGCTTCCTCACATGCCCCTTATTTCAATGTACGGGTGCTGGTGTTAATTTGCAGCCTGAGGTGAGGGCGGGAGGTTTGCACCTTCGTCATTTCTCCTCTGTTTAGCTTGACCCCCTTCTTTCCTTCCTACCCACTCCAAAATATGGCCTTGGATGCCTTGGCAGAAAGGCGGTATCGAAACGAAACGAATGAATTAATTCATTTCCTTTCCTTTCATCTCGTTTCTATACCGCCTTTCTGCCCAGGCACCCAAGGCGGTTTAATTTTTTAAAAAAGTACTACGACAAATCGCATCTCATGTATAACATGCTATTTAATAAGAATAAATAAGAATAATTCAGATGTAGGAGTTCTACGCTGCACGCACCCCCACCCCCAAACAAAGCCGGATGTTCCTTGATCTTGCCCTCTTACACACCTGGTGAGATGGTTGGCTTTGATCCACGCCAGGATTTTATTACCGTCTCTCTCTCTCCTCCTCTTCCTTAAAAAAATAAAAATAAAAATTTCCCTTTACTATCGCTGGACTCGAGGCAGCTCCTTTGTATGCCGGCTGAATTGGTCAGCTGCTTTGCCGAGAGAGCGAGAGAGGCGCCGAGATCGTGCCACGGATACAGCGCGCCCAGAATTAACGGGGGGCGGGGGGGGGGGGCGAACGGAGAGCGATTTCTATTTTCTAGCCGGAGCTTTGAGGGGCTGCAAAGCCAGAAGGTGAACCTGGAAAACCAACGCTTTCCCCCTCGACCTAAACGAGGGAGGGGGGCATGTTTCAGAGGAAGTGGGGGCAAAAAAAAATAGTGGGGGGGGGTGAGAGCCGGATCCATTTCCCCCCCCAGCTTCGCAGTCTCTTCTGATGAGCGTTTACACGGAAGTAAGTTCTACTGAGTTCAACGGGGCTTACTTAGTGGCGGCACCAATAAATAATAATAATAATAATAATAATAATAATAATAATAATAATGGATGGCAAAGAAAGGGGAAAGCATATTTCTAGCTAGGCGAACTGTACCTCATGTGTTAAGGTCCCTGAAAGAAAATAACAGGATTTGTCTATGACTGGAGTTCAGCAAGGGGGGGGGGGGAGTGGAGGAGCGAGCTCTTTGCTGTGGGGGCGCTTGGCCCCCCCGCCCGTTCTCCGGCGCCGCCTATGGGCTCCGTGAAGATAAAGGGAACGGAGCGTTTAGTATTGCGGCTGGACAGCTCCAGCTTTAGGCGTCTCTGCTCAGAAGGAAAGCCCCGCCGAGACGCCGCTGGTCCCCTCGAGGTTTCCTCGCCAAGAAACGTGCTCGGGGTCGAGGCTGTCCCGGGACAAGCGCCTCCGCTGAAGCGGAGGAGGGGGCGCCGCCGGTGGGAGGGCTTCTGACTCCGGAGATCCGGAGACACGGCGATAGGCGCGGCGTAGAAACCGACCCGACCGTCGGTTAAATCGGCATCGGCTCTCGACCTCCGGCGCCCCCTTCTTGCTTTCATTCCCTCTTAGATTGGGGCGAGGGTGGGGTGGGGGGTCCGGACACCCGTCTTTCCCTCCTGCTGGCCGGTCGCCTATGCCCGCGAGGGGGCGGCCAGGAGGCGCTCGAGAACCAGCTGCGGAGGATCGACGGGTGCGGAGAGGAGAGCGCTTAAGGCGCGGCGGCGGCTGCTGCCGTCCAGGAGAACAGAGGAGCGGTCGCTCGACCCACCTGGGCTGGCTGCCTTCGCACAGGGAGAGACAGGTAAGAGAGCGGGAGTCCCTGCGGCAAGCGGCCACCCACCCTCCCCGTCTCTCCTGCCCAGTCCGGTCACGGACCTACCTAGAAACTTTGTGAGAGGGCTGCGGTGGGCTGGGGGGGAGGTCTAAAGCGGAAAGTGGGGGCAGCGGATTCGCAGCGATATAGACAGCCCTCCCCACCTCGTGCTCTGGTTTTGGACCCCAACTTCCAACCCCCCCCCCCCCGTCCCCCAGCAAGCGAATCCAATGCCACGGTTGGGAGTTCTAGAGCAAGCATGTCCTGTTCAGAGTGTCCGACTGGGAGACCAGAGTTCGAATCCCGGCCCAGCCAGGAAGCTCACTGGGTGACCATGTTGGGGGGCAGCCACTGCTAGTCAGCCTAGCCTACCTCACAGGGTTCTTGTGATGATATAATGGAAGTTGGGGGGAACCAGGTATGCCACCTGGAAAGAAAACGATGCATTATGTATTTTCTTTTTAAAAATGCATAAAATAATGTAAGAATCGTGCCTGAAATAATTTTAACTTTAAGAAGCTTCTACTCTAAAGCGGTTTAGCCTTCTGGAACTTTTGAGCCTCCAACTTCCATCCGTACTAGCCAGCGTGGCAATCGAGCCAGGATGGCATAGTGGTTAGAGGGCTAGATTAGGACCTGGGAAACCTGGGTTCGAATCCTCTCCCATTCAGCCATGAAGCTCACTGGGTGTGACCCTGGGCCAGTCACTGCCTCTCATCCTAATCTACCTCACAAGGTTGTTGTGGGATTAAATGAGAGTAGGGGGGGGGGAGAACCATGTATGCTGTCTTGAGCTCCTGGGGGGGGGAGGTGGGGTGTAAATGTGATAGACAGATAGAAGAAGTCCAAAACATTTGGAGGGGAAGGGGCATAAGGTCAGAGATGGCTGCTGGTTCAAAAGGACATTGGATGAATAAATGCGGGACAATATTTTAATATTTTTTCAATTTATTTTGCCTTGGTGTCAGTCATTTAACTTTCTTCTCCTCGGCCAAAACCTTGGGAGATGTAGGAAGTGGGAAGAGGGTTTATTGTATTGTTTACTCTAAAGCAAGTGCCGCTGTAGTGAAGGGAGTTTACTCCCAAGTAAATGTTAGAAAGGAGGAATGCACCATGATGCAAGCTGGGCAAGCCTAATCCCTTGTCCCTTAGAGCTGAATCTTGGAGTTGGCATTTACGAAGGTTAGAAATTCAGAGACTCAGTCCATGCTCTGGGGTGGAAGGAGGTTGCCGTGACTCTGACCAAGCAGGGATGGCCACCAACATGGATGGCATTAAAAGAGGATTGGACAAATTCACAGAGGAGAAGGCTAAATGGCTACCAGCCATGATGGCTCTGCTTTCTTGTACTGGCAGAGGCAGAGATGCTTCTGAAGACCAGTTGCTGGAAGCCATGGAGGGAGAGGGCTCTTGTGCTTGGGTCTTGCTTGCAGATTTTCCACAGGCATCTGCTTGGCCATTGTGAGAACAGGATGCTGGACTAAAAGGGCCATTGGCCTGATCCAGCAGCCCCCTCTTATGTTCTAATGGCCTTCTGCTCTGGGGATAGGAGCAGAAAGGGCCACAACTGCAGTGTGGTGTAGTGCAGTGTTTCCCAACCAGTGTGCCTCCAGATGTTTTGGGACTACAATTCCCATCATCCCTGACCACTGGTATTGCTAGCGAGGGATGATGGGAGTTGTAGTCCCAAAACATCTGGAGGCACACTGGTTGGGAAACACTGGTGTAGTGGTTCAGAGCGGTGGACTCGTAATATGGGGAACTGGGTTCGCTTCCCCGCTCCTCCACATGCAGCTGCTGGGTGACCTTGGGCTAGTCCCACTTCTCTGAAGTCTCCCAGCCCCACTCACCTCACAGAGTGTTTGTTGTGGGGGAGGAGGGGAAAGGAGAAGGTGAGCCGCTTTGAGACTCCTTTGGGTAGTGATAAAGCGGGATATCAAATCCAAACTGTTCTTCTTCTCCTTCTATTGTAACAGCATCTGACTTGCATGCAGAAGGTCTCAGGTTCAATATCTAGAGAGGGACTTTTTCTTGAAACCTTGGAGAGCTGCTGCCAGTCAGTGTAGACAGTTCTGGGCTAGATGGGCCAATGGGTCTGATTCAGAACAAGAGGGATTCCTATTTGCCTATGAGAGAGCAGACATAGTCATGTCTATCCTAGGATTTAAATGCAGCAGGCACAGCCATGGTGGAACCTTCCATATTTTTTGGGACTACAGCTCCCTTAACTTCAGACCACTGACCATGTTGGCTGGCATCTTTCTGGACACCGCACTGGCTATCCCTGAAATATGTGATAGCTCAGTCCACACACGGTTGGGTCGTTGGTTTGAGCTTCACATTGAGCAAAGATTCCTGCAGGATTATATTCCCAAGCCCAAGGGTCTTAAAGCTGGAGATGGAGAATTGGTGGACCTCCAGATGTTGTTGAACTACTTGAACTCCCCATCAGACCCAGCCATCATGGCCAAGGTCAAGGTTGATGGGAGATGTGGTCCAGCATCACCTTGAGGGACACAGGTTCCTCACCCCTGATCTAAGTCAATCTCCCCAGTTGGAAGCAAGGAACGCCAGGTGAGAATGTCCCAACAGGTGACATTCAGGTTCAGGTAGAGCCAAAGGTCCAAGTTTAAATCCCCACTGGTTCTCCAGGTAGGGCTAGGAATGTTCCCTGTTCGAAATCCTGGAAGCCACTGCCAGTCAGTGTAGACATTACTGAACTAGATGGACCTTCAGTAGAAGGCTGCTTCCTCTTTTCCTATGTCCTCATGTGCTAATACAGTGGTACCTTGGGTTGCAGACGCTTCAGGTTACAGACACTTCAGGTTGCAGACTCTGCTAACCCAAAAATAGTACCTTGGGTTAAGAACTTTGCTTCAGGATAAGAACAGAAATCGCACGGCGGCGGTGTGGCAGCAGTGGGAGGCCCCATTAGCTAAAGTGGTACCTCAGGTTAAGAACAGTTTCAGGTTAAGAATGGACCTCCAGAACGAATTAAGTTCTTAACCCGAGGTACCACTGTAACAGCCAGCCTGGATCATGGAGGCCTTGTCAGATAAACGTGAGTGCTCATCCCGAAGGCTTCACCAGAGAGAAGATACACACAGTTGCTTTCTTAAGAAGAAATGGGGACCATGATTTTATTATTTTATAATTTATTTTAAAAGGGTGTTGGATATGTTCTGATGACCATCCCCACCAGCCTCCCAACCTATGGCACAGCTGAAGCTGGATAACTCAGAGTTTCAGATAATGGAGATTTTTTCGGAGCTGAGTATCTGCTCTGGGTCCATAATGATCTCGCATCGACGTCACTCCAATGCTGAGACCTTTGAGACAGGCAGGGTTTGGGGTCAAGCTCCTAAAATAGCGACGAGGACACATCAAGATAAGGAAAGGGCGGCCAAGTTGAATTTTTCAGTAAGGCTTTTTTAAAAAGAAAAAAAGAAAGAAAAGAATGTCTTGATCTATCTTCCCTGAAGTTATACTCTGCTCAAGCTTAGATTTTTTTGAAGTTAGTCCTCTTTGGAAGTGTGGAGTGGATGTGTTACTATAAACCCAGGGGGCGGAAGGAGACGTACGCATGTGTTGTGTGTGTGTGTGTGTGTGTGTAGGGCGGGCGTTCACAGGTTACATTCAATGAGGGTGCAAAGTGTGTACCCCGTAACTGAGCTCCATAAAGCAACAAGCATTCGCGTTCAGACGGAGCAAGGCGTCCGGGCGTACTTGGCTCAAATGAGACGATCTCTTTTGTCGGTTGGAGGGGGGTCGGGAGGCCAGAAAGCCTTGCCTTAAAGAGGGGAGGGGGTGCTGTTAGTTGGGTCCCCTGTTTGGCGCCTCCAAATGGGCCAAGAGGCGATCTTTGTCTTTAAAACATCGGGGGCGGGGGCTCCCCTGCTCTTCTGCCCCCCTCCCTCGCCAAACAGACCTCCCTCCCCCGCTCGCCCCCGTTCCTTTGCTCTTAAATGTGAAATGTCATTAGCCCGCTAAATCGAAGAACGCAGCGTGAAGCTGCCCACGGCATTGATCTGGGCTTGCAGCGGACTGCATCTTCATTAAACTCCAGGGGGCGCGGAGGATAGAAAGGCGCGCGCGGGGGGGGAAGTCTCCCCCCCCCCCCCAGCACAGTCTAGCCCCTGGGCTGCAAGCTGGTGGTCGGGAGGGATGGGAGCCTGGAAGGGAGAGACGCGTATTAGTCTTGTTGTAAAGGAGCGCAGGAAGGCTCTTCTCTAGTAGGGTTGGCGCGTTTACACGACTCGGGGTTGATTCGAATCCCTTGGTCCTGGGCAGCCGGCCAGTCAGGTCGCTTTAGACGACGTGGGTGGCACCTACACCATTCATTTAAAGGAGCCTGGCTTCCCCTAAAAGAACCCTGGGAACTGTAGTTCACCTCAAAGAGGGCTACAGTTCCCAGAACAAACTACAGTTCCCAGGATTCTTGGGGGGGGGGAGGCATGTGGTTTAAATGTATAGTCTCTGATGTGTTTGCACACACTCAGTGGGACGTGGGGCTTCTGCCCCTAAGTCCTGGTTGCACAGTTAGAACTGGAAATTGGAGAAAAGAAAAGATGAGCGCCGCAACCCCAGAGTCTTTGGCGACTGGACCTAATGGTCAGAGGTCCCTTTACCTTTACCTACTGGACGCGGGTGGCACTGTGGGTTAAACCACAGAGCCTAGGGCTTGCCGATCAGAAGGTCGGAGGTTCGAATGCCCATGACGGGGTGAGCTTCCGTTGTTCAGTCCCTGCTCCTGCCAACCTACGAGTTCGAAAGCACGTCAAAGTGCAAGTAGATAAATAGGTACCGTTCTGGTGGGAAGGTAAACGGTGTTCCCATGCGCTGCTCTGGTTCACCAGAAGCAGCTTAGTCATGCTGGCCACATGACCCGGAAGCTGTACGCCGGCTCCCTCGGCCAGTAAAGCGAGATGAGCACTGCAACCCCAGAGTCATCTGCGACTGGACATAATGGTCAGGGGTCCCTTTACCTTTACCTTTATTGCCCCAGAAGACTGTGTCATCCAAAGATTGAATCTACCAAACCCCTTAACCTGGATTTCGTAGCTCCCCCTTAACATTCCTGAGAGCTATCTTCCCCTCCTCACTGTCAGA
This sequence comes from Darevskia nairensis, assembly GCA_034642065.1. Classification (NCBI taxonomy): domain Eukaryota; kingdom Metazoa; phylum Chordata; class Lepidosauria; order Squamata; family Lacertidae; genus Darevskia; species Darevskia nairensis. The sequence goes on from JAWWNI010000010.1 coordinate 711,217, forward strand.
ATGGTTCATGGTTAGCCAGTAAAAACATGTGGACCCCCATTTATCTCAGTTTCCCCCCCCCACCCCTTTCAATGTCTGCTTGTTTGTTTAAAACAAGAAATCTTAAAGGAGCAGCATGACGAGGGTGCTGGGCTGCAAAAGGGAAAACAGCAACGGGGAAATCTATTACCAGTCATCAAAATAAATATTCAAGGCTGTGATGTTTTCTGCATGGAATAATTAAGCCCTTTCCCAAGATTATAGGTGGGGCTGGTGTGTGTGAATTCTCAAAGGTGTAATAAGGTAAGCAGACCAGGCAGAGTAAGTTAACACTTCTGCAATATTCTTATGCAGGCAGCATAATATTGATCGCATATCCCAATCTTTTCTCCAAGGAGCTCAAGGTGGAGTAGATGGTTTTCCTTCTCCTCATTTAATCCCACAACAACCGGATGAGGTAGGTTAGGCTGAGAGGCAGTGACTGACCCAAGGTTACCAGTGAGCTTCATGGTGGTGGTGGGAATTTGAACCCTGGTCTCCCGGGTCCTAGTCCGACATGCTAACCACTACACCACACTGTTCTCTCTTAGGGAAACACAGGCCCCATCCACACCTCGGCTTAATGTGGATGGTGAACCCCTTTTGCCTCCTTTAATTTCCCAGTGTGGTGTAGTGGTTAAGAGCGGTAGACTCGTAATCTGGTGAACCGGGTTTGATTCCCCGCTCCTCCACATGCAGCTGCTGGGTGACCTTGGGCTAATCACACTTCTTTGAAGTCTCTCAGCCCCACTCACCTCAAAGAGTGTTTGTTGTGGGGAGGAAGGGAAAGGAGAATGTGAGCTGCTTTGAGACTCCTTCGGGTAGTGATAAAGTGGAATATCAAATCCAAACTCTTCTTCTTTGACCAGCCGGCGTTCTCCTCCAACAACTGCTGCCCCACACTTTTTCCTTGCTTAAATCTAGAGATTCCCTACATTTTGAAAATCCGCATGGGAGAGCTGCATGGATTGCTTTGGAAATCTCAGGAGTTAGGCAGTGTGGAACAGCAGTAACTGGCAAACGCTGCATAGGATCATGGAACTGTAGATCTGGAAGGGACCCTGGGGGTCATCTAGCCCAACCTTCTGCAAGGCAGGAGTCTTGCCCTCATCTGTCCCTGGGTGGGCTCAAACCACTAACCTTCAGGTGAGCAGCCAGACACAGTGAACCATTGCACCACAGGCATGGATGAGGGGGAATTAAAAGAGGCCAGTGTGGTGTAGTGGTTAAGAGCGGTGGACTCGTAATCTGGGGAACCGGGTTCGCGTCTCCGCTCCTCCACATGCAGCTGCTGGTGACCTAGGTTAGTCACACTTCTTTGAAGTCTCTCAGCCCCACTCACCTCACAGAGTGTTTGTTGTGGGGCAGGAAGGGAAAGGAGAATGTGAGCCGCTTTGAGACTCCTTCGGGTAGTGATAAAACGGGATATCAAATCCAAACTCCTCCTCCTCCTCCTCCTCCTCTTCTTCTTCTTCTTCTTCTTCTTCTACTTCTTCTTCACAATCCTCATTAAACTGAGGTGTGGAAGGCCCTTAGTGAAACATAGTGGAATGCTCATATTTTGGAGTTTCAAATCACCTGGTCTTGCTTTTGAAATGAAGCGGATGCTTCCAGATCCTGGAACTCCCTCCCTGGAGAAGCCAGACTGGCTCCCTCCTTGTCCTTCCACCGGCAGGTGAAGACTTTCTTGTTCCAACAGGCATTTGGAATGGACTGCTTTTAATGAAAAGGCTGTTGGCATGCTGTTTCTATGGTAATTCTATATATGTGCAGTGGTTCCGGAAGTCCGTTCGACTTCCAAAATGTTCGAAAACCAAAGTGTGGCTTCTGATTGGCTGCAGGCAGGGCCATAGCTACTGTAGGGGGTGCTGAGGTGGGCCCCCGCCAGGGGTGCAGGCGAGAGGGGGGGCGCAAAATCGGCTTTAAAATATATCCATAAATTAAAATATTGATTATTGCCTGATAAGAAAAGGTTTTAAATAGAGGGTGATTTTAATGGGTGGAGGAGGAGGGGTTGGAGGAGAGGTGGAAAGAAGAACTAATTTGTCCATGGGTAGGGGGTGCAATCTGGACGGTTCTGCCAGGGGCGCAAGATCACTTAGCTCCTGCAGCCAATTGGAAGCCACGGAAGCCCTGTCAGATGTTCGGCTTCCAAAAATAGTTTGGAAACCAGAGCAGTCACTTCCGGGTTTGCGACGTTCGGGAGCCAACACATTCGGGAACTAAGCTGTTTAAATTCTATCAATGTTTAATATAAAAAAATGACACCCCCCCCCCCCCGTTTTTAGTGGTTCTTATTTTTATCAGCAAACTTGCTTGAGTCCTGTTGGGGGGGAGGCAGGGTTATATATACACCGTATTTTTCGCTCTATAAGGCGCACCTGACCATAGGATGCACCTAGTTTTTAGAGGGGAAAGCCCCAATTTTTGAGGATCAGCTCAAATTTCTGCAGCTTCTTTTGCAAAGGAGAAAAGCCCCATTTTTTGAGGATCAGCTCAAAGTTGTTGAGCTTGCTTTGCAAAGGGGAAAACCCCTGTTTTATGGGGTTCAACTCATAGTTCTGCGGCTTCAGGAAGCCATTTCTACAGTTTCCAGACAGATAATCTAATCAGCCAGTCACATGTCGCTGGGGAAACAGCCTCCCTCTGCAAGGGGGTGGGGCTGGAATCTCTCTCCCTTATCTCTCCCCCCCGATCGTTTGCTGAGCAGCTGCTCAGGGGGCTTCCTTTCAACACCCCCTTCTCTCTCTCTCTCTTTTAAAAAAGCACGATCTGCTTTTGCCCCTGGGCAGTTCAGCTCCAGGGACCACACATTCGCTCCATAAGACGCACAGTCATTTCCCCTTACTTTTTAGGAGGAAAAAAGTGCGTCTTATGGAGAGAAAAATACAGTAAATACAGTTTTCCTATTACTACAACTACTATTATTATTAAGAATTCCCCACCAATTTATTTTATTTTAAAAGACGTTCTGGTTTTGATCAAAGCAGCGTTTTGCCATTGGTGGGTGTCTCCAAGCCTCTTCTGCATGTCAGCGCAGCCCCCATTTTGCAATCCCTGGCATGAAGCGGTCCATGTTTGACCACGTCCGAGGACAGCCTTTGAGCCGCAGTCGCTTTACAATGCGGGGGGTTAGCCTTTGCCAATATTTCACATGTTCCCTGCCACTGTGTAGCAATATCCATCAAAAGCGATCGGAGAGATGTCTTGAGAATAGAACCCCATCAATTTTGTATTGACGTTCTTCCGTCCACCAGTAAAAAATAAATAGGTAGATTTGGGATTTGCACACCAGACTTTGAAAGGTGATTTTGAAATCTGGTGAATTTTAATTGACCCCACAAGCTGAGTGACTAAATTTGAGGGGAACAAGGGGGGAGGCTCAGTTTTGAACTTCTGCAAAATTTCAATTCAGCTTGACCACCAAAGGACCTCTAAGAGTTGCTATCAGGAACAGATTCTTGATTATAGGGTGCTATTTTCATGCCTCTGGCTTCCATTTCTACTTGATATTTTAATGGTGTAATCCTGTGCATGGGTTTACTCTGGAGTAAGTATGGCTGTGTTCAGTGGGGTTTACTCAGTAGAAAGTGTGCATAGGATTGTGCCCTGAAATGGAAAGGGCTCTGAGGACACCATATTAATTCTTGCTTCAGGTTTCCCTCTCCCCCAAATTTTTTAAAAGGCCAACTGCATTTAGTCCTCAGTAATCTAGTTAGTCCAGGTTCTTGTTGCCAAGTTCCGCATATTCCTATTTATATATAACTCATCCATTTTCAAAAAAAAAAACACGCCGAAGCACAATAAATGCAAAATATAACTTGGTTTTAGCAAGCCACTGGGGAAGGGGTGGTTTGCTAATGCTCCTCTTTCCTATTCAATATATTTATTAAATGTATACAGCCACTCATCAGTAAATATTCCCTGGGCAGCTGACAAATGAAACAGTGTTTTAAAATACAATAATTTAAATAAAACACAAACATGCAGGCACTAAAAGTCAGGAGGGAAAGTTTGCTGCAAGAGGCAGTTTTAGACGAAGCAGAAAACAGCCCAGATTTGAAACACATTTCCAGCTGCTCAGTGTGTTGGATGCTGATGGCCTTAATTTAGCAATAGAGTTCACCCTTTGTATGCAGAGAATCCCAACGTTGATCCTTTCCATCTCCAGTCTGTTTCTTTATTGTTAAAGGGGCTGAGTATATAACAGCTGCGAAGGTCCTGGGAGCACCTTTAATAAAGTGTAGGAGGGGATGTTGTTTCCATCACCTGCTTTAAAAAGCCCAGAAAACCCCATGTCCAGACCTGCCTCTGACTCATAACCGACAACATGGGACCCGTGTTCACATTGCCCCCTTTGGATTTATACTGAATAATGCCAGCAGTTCTCATTACTAATCCCAAAATGGCAATTCACCTTAGCATTACTAGCAAATGAAAAGCAGTGGTTTTTAAACACTTGATCTTAGCCGAAAGGCTGAGAAGCGATTGAAAAGCAGCGATTTTGCATTCTGGAAAGCCATAGAAAGAGACTGGAAAGTGAACAGGGTGCCCCTATTCTATAGAGCAGGCATGTCCAACAGGGAGATCGTGATCTACCGGTAGATCACTGGACGTCTGCGGTAGATCACTGGCTACCCCCAAAGAAGCTGAACAACTGTGGCTCCCCTTAAAAAAGCTCAACATTTTACCTCCTCCCTGAAAAACCTCAACAACTTTGACCCGAATCCCCCCAAAATGGACCTTCCTCCTTCCTAAAACAAGCTCAGCAACTTTGACCTGAACCCCCCAAAAAGGGTCACTGCCAGTTTTTAACTGTGAGTAGATCGCAGTCTCTTGGGAGCTGGCCACCCCTGCTATAGAGCATGGGTAGGCAAACTAAGGCCCAGGGGCTGGATCTGGCCCAATCGCCTTCTCAATCCAGCCCACGAACAGTCTGGGAATCAGCGTGTTTTTACATGAGTAGAATGTGTCCTTTTATTTAAAATGAAGGCAGCCCTATATCGGGAAGTTGTTAATGTTTTATATTTTAAAGGTAAAGGGACCCCTGACCACTAGGTCCAGTTGCGGACGACTCTGGGGTTGCGGTGCTCATCTCGCTTTACTGGCCAAAGGAGCCAACGTACAGCTTCTGGGTCATGTGGCCAGCATGACTAAGCCGCTTCTGGCAAACCAGAGCAGAGCACAGAAACGCCGTTTACCTTCCCGCTGGAGTGGTACCTATTTATCTACTTGCACTTTGACGTGCTTTCGAACTGCTAAGTGGGCAGGAGCTGGGACCGAGCAATGGGAGCTCACCCCATCACGGGGATTCGAACCACCAACCTTCTGATCGGCAAGCCCTAGGCTCTGTGGTTTAACCCACAGCGCCACCCGCGTCCCGTTTGATATTTTACTATGTTTTATATATGCTGTAAGCTGCCCAGAGTGGCTGGGGAAACCCAGCCAGATGGGCAGGGTATAATAATAATAATAATAATAATAATAATAATAATAATAATAATAGGTGCTGAGAGTTGTTAGGGGACCCCTATTCCCTTCACAGAGCTACAATTCCTAGAGTTCCCAGTGAAGAGGGATTGATTGTTAAACTACTCTGGGAATTGTAGTTCTGGGATGGGCCTTGGGCCTCTCCTAACAATTCTCTCAGCACTCTTAACAAACTACGGCTCCCAGGCTTCTTTGGGGGAAGCCGTGACGGTTTGAAGTGGTACCACAGTGCTTTATATGTATGGTGTGATCGTGGCCAAAGTCTCTCTTTGAATTGAACTGAACTGAACCTCTCCCTTTGCAACTCGGAGGCACGACTGAATTAAGGGTTGGATTTATTTTTCTCTTCTTAATTCCCTCCCCCCTTTACTTTATGCCTTTGAGACTCTTCCAGATTAGACTGTGGATTTGGCTGGTTTCAAGGAGATGGGGGAGGGAGAACTGCAGAGGAAAAACCTTGAAATGCAAGGCAGGGAGCCCTGGAGAGGATGGAGATCAGGCCTCAGATAAGGGTTTGTTCTCCCATGTCTGGTTAGAGAAATCCTGTTTGATCATTAGGAGGAACAAGATCTAAGGCCTCCCCTGAAGGAAAGATTAACTCGGAAAGGTCAGGTTTAGGGAGTTGTTCTCTGTGTGAACACACGGGAGGAGGGGAGTTGTTTGTACAAATTATTTATTTTGGACTCTGGAAAGGAGCTTTGACGTGAATCACGCTGGTAAGACAACGGAGGCTGTAATCCTAGCCATACTTTTTGCAGGCTACATCCCACCGAACATGGGAGGACTTGCTTTGGAGTAAACATACATAGGATCAGGCTATAATCCTATGCACACCAGTGGTGCAGCGGTAAATTTCAAAGTGCCAGGAGCACATCAGGACAGTTTCAGGACAGAAAAAAGGAAGGCCTCTAGTTAAACTATGGAAGTCGCTCCGTCAGGAGGCAGTGGTGGCTATAAAAGAGAACGGGGGTGGGGGGAGAGAGAGAGACCATGCAGGATGAGGCTCTCAATGGCCACTAACCAGGATGGCTCTGCTTTGCCTCCACTGCTGGAAACAGCAATGCTTCCTGTCAGATACTCTTATCGGTTGTTCAACAGTAAGACCAAGCCATCTTGTCTTTAAGTCTCTTTATTTTGTGCAAAGCTACTTACAGTGCAGAGTTCAGTTTATCATGTCTGCTCAGTCACTAGCAGAATCCGGAAGTGCCCCCCTTCTGTTTTGGCACCAACACCAAAGCCTCGGCATCCTGAATTGCTGCCTTCTCCTCCTACGTGAGATATGCGCCGGAACTGACGCCTCCCCCTCCGAGCGAGTCTGCTGGGTGGTGCCAGGTCTCTCAGCAACTTCCTGGACACCTGGCACTCCCTGGCTCCCAGCCACTAACTGCTCCTCCCCCGAAGAGGGGCTGCCAGATTCACTCGAAGATGAATCTGTTGTTAACACAGGCTGCGGGTCCCTGTATGCACTCAGAGCTGGACTGGCAAGGGTGGGCAGATCCCTGACACTTCTGAATCCTAGTTACTGGAAACCACAGGGGTGGGAGAAAGCAGACCCGCCAAGTGTCCCTCTCTTCCAGGGAGAGTCCCAGATTTACAGAAGGCGTCCTGGTTTCTGATTTGATCCCGGAATGTCCCACAACAACTACAACAACTATTTCCATTGGAGAAATGTTGGAGGGTGTGGGAGAGTGCCCTTGAGCTCAGAGCCTGCTTGTGGGCTTCCTTTAAGTATCTGGTTGGCCACTGTGAGAACAGGGCACTGATCCAACAGGCTTTTCTTATGTTCTTATCACTTTGGCCCCCATAGCTATGCCCCCAAAGGAAGTCCAAAAATGCAACATTGTCTCAACCCAATACATATCCATCCATCCATCCATCCATCCATCCATCCATCCATCCATCCATCCATCCATCCATCCATCCCATCCATCATTTCTCCCCTTTCCCTCCAACAGTAGCAGTACATAGCATAATACCCAACACACACACACACACACACACACACACACACAAACAATCATTGAAAATATCACTCTTCACAAACCTGGTACTCTTAAAATGTTCTGGATTACAACTTGCACATGATGCCATCGGAAATGTAGGGAGGGCAGCAGGTTGGTGAAGATGTTTGTAAAATAAAGTCAACTTGCAAATGGGCTTTGAACTGTAACGTAAGATTTGCAGCCAGCTGAAATGCAGCCTTTAGCTTTTAATTAGAAATGCAAGAAAATCTTCCAAGGAAGTGTTACCAATTAGTGCCTAGTACAAAAAAAAAAAAAAAAAAAAAAGGAAAAGGAAAAAAAATACCCTCGTCCTATTTTCTTCCTTCTCTGGCTTGTTGCTGGCATCCATCTGTCTTGTGAGACAATGGAGTGTGCCTCTGGGGCAGAAGTCACCTCCCCGGGGTGTAAGCCTGGGCAGTGTGTAGGGCAGGCGTCAGCCGGTCCACCTTCCTTCAGACCATGTGGTGGGCCAGACTATATTTTGAAAAAAAATATGAACGAATTCCTATGCCCCACAAATAACCCAGAGATGCATTTTAAATAAAAGGACACATTCTACTCATGTAAAAACACGCTGATTCCTGGACCGTCCGCGGGCCGGATTGAGAAGGCAATTGGGCCGCATCCGGCCCACGGGCCTTAGGTTGCCTACCCCAGGTGTAGGGAGGTCCTGGGCTTCCCGGGTGACAAAAAGCCCCTCTTGGCCTCACTGATGGAATGATGTAAGTTTAGCCAAGCAGATTCCCTCAACTTTTTCAGTGGCTCTGACCCTTCTGCTTTTTAACAGTAGCCTGATGCCTTAAAAACGGTGGGCAGGTTCAGGGCCGGATTTAGGCTGGATGAGGCCCTAAGCTACTGAAGGTGACGGGGCCCTTTATATGTCCAGCTGTCCTTTGTCAACAACAAATGGTCACTGTTTTTTGTGTTGAATATATGCTATATGGTAATTTATGGGCCTAATAGGTATCTCAAGCCATTTGCACATAACAGATAGGAGCCTACACAACACAAAACACTGTTGCTGTATGTAGGTTTTATTTTATTTGTTTTTTACCTTATATTTTGGAAATGTACACCCAGTTTTTCTTTTCCTTTGAATTTTTTGGGGGTTCCCAAGAGAGTGGAGCCCTAAGCTATAGCTTGTTTAGCTTATACGTAAATCCGGCACTGGGCAGGTTTCCCAAATCAAAGAAAGAATATACCAGGTGAGGTTACAGGGAACCAGACAGAGGGCCTTCTCGGTAGTGGTGCCCACCCTGTGGAACACTCTTCCATCACATGTCAAGGAAATAAGCAGCTATCCTATTTTTAAGAGACAGCTGAAGGCAGCCCTGTTTAGGGAAGTTTTTAATATCTAATGCTGTATTGTTTTAACATTCAATTGGAAGCCACCCAGAGTGGCTGGGGAAACTCAGCCAGATGGGCGGGGTACAAATAATAAATTATTATTATTATTATTATTATTATTATTATTATTATTATTATACCAGAGAAAGCATTATCTAATAATATTGGCATGTCAGTGTTGTAATATTCACACATTCCCTGTGTGCAGTCATGGGTTTATTGTTTTTCACATGACTGGGTATATGTTTTCATTCTACAGAGTGGGAAGTGACGGCAGACAGGATGTCTTGTCTTGCTATGTTCCCTAAAGTAGGACTATTGTCCTTTGTTCTATCTCTTTGCTGCTTGATGCTAGAGAGAGAGGGAGTCACAATGTAGAGCTCCGTGTGTAGATATGTAATAAAGACGATTTAGCCAAGATTTAGCCAAGATGCTGAGCTGCTGTGGTCTGTTACGCTACTGATCACACTCTGCAGATCCCTAAGTGTGCTGGATGTCTTCTGACACCAGTCACTGTGATGTTTGGGCTGAAGAAGCTGAGAAGCTCCCAAACGATGGCATGTGTCTCTGCTGAGCCTTTACTCATGAGTAGAGACCGTTCCATAACAGTCAGGAGGAGAACCAGTTGGCAACCTGTTATGAAATCATGTGCTGCATTCCTACAGAGCAGTCTCTGTGGTTCAAAGCAGGATATACCATGAGCTACGGTAAGCATTTTGGCTCTCTGGGCAGAGGGTTGTTTTCTTCTTCTTGGGGATTGAGATGTCTCCTGGACATGAATACCTCCCAGCAAACGCACCTGGATTGCCTTTGAATGACAGAGGAAATGGAGGTGTGCTTAAAAGTGTCAGAGAGAGAGAGAGAGAGAGAGAGAAGGAAGGGAGCCAGAAGGAACTTAATTTGTAAAAGACCAGACTTCAGTCTACCCAGGCTTCATTCAGTTTGTGATGGATCACACTTCAGCAAAGTGCCCAGTTGGAGGCAGATGTCAGTGTGAATGGGAGATGGGTGACTCATCATCAGCACCATGGAAGCAGCAGCTGTAAGCAGTTTGGGCAGATGAGATCATTTAGCCCAGGAAGTTTAAGCAAAAGAGAGAGGGGAAGGGACAGAGTAAAATCTGTTGGAGCAACCATGGAAAGCTCCATGGACCCCTAAAAGCTCCAGATGGATTTCCTGAAAAGATAGCAATACATTTTTTTTTATAAAGGAGATCCATGATCTCAAGGATGTGCTGTTTCCCCAAGTAATCTTTGCAGGAGTTGGTTTAAACAAGGAGAGGAAATTTTCCTGTAGTTGGCAGGAAAATGGATTCAAGGACTTAAATATGAACAGAAGATTCCGACTAACCATTAGGAAGGAGTTACAGGTAGGTAGCTGTGTTGGTCTGCCGTAGTCAAAACAAAATAAAAAATAAAAAAAATCCTTCCAGTAGCACCTTAGAGACCAACTAAGTTTGTTCTCGGTATGAGCTTTCGTGTGCATGGACACTTCTTCAGATACCACAAGTGTCCATGCACACGAAAGCTCATACCAAGAACAAACTTAGTTGGTCTCTAAGGTGCTACTGGAAGGAATTTTTTTTTTTTTCATTAGGAAGGACCTTCTGATGGCAAGAGCTGTTTGACAGTGGAACAGACTCCCTCTGTAGGTGGTGGACTCTGCTTCCTTGGAGGTTTCTAAAGAGAGGTTGGATGGCATCTCTCAGGGACCATCTAGCTGTGAATCCTGCATTGTAAGGGATTGGACTAGATGATCTGTGTTTAGGGACGCGGGTGGCGCTGTGGTCTAAACCACTGAGCCTCTTGGGCTCGCTGATCAGAAGGTCAGTGGTTTGAATCCCCACGACGGGGTGAGCTCCCGTTGCTCTGTCCGTCGTAGCTTCTGCCAACCTAGCAGTTCGAAAGCATGCCAGTGCAAGTAGATCAATAAGTACCACTGCGACGGGAAGGTAAATGGCATTTCCATGCACTCTGGCTTCCGTCACGGTGTCTGTTGCATCAGAAGCGGTTTAGTCCTGCTGGCCACAAGACCCAGAAAGCTGTCTGTGGACAAACGCCGGCTCCCTAGGCCTGAAAGCGAGATGAGTGCCGTAACCTCATAGAAGAAGAAGAAGAAGAAGAAGAAGAAGAAGAAGAAGAAGAAGAAGAAGAAGAAGAGTTTGGATTTGATATCCCGCTTTATCACTACCCGGAGTCTCAAAGCGGCTCACATTCTCCTTTCCCTTCCTCCCCCACAACAAACACTGTGAGGTGAATGGGGCTGAGAGACTTCAGAGAAGTGGGACTAGCCCAAGGTCACCCAGCAGCTGCATGTGGAGGAGCGGAGACGCGAACCCGGTTCACCAGATTACAAGTCCACCGCTCTTAACCACTACACCATACTGGTTAAGTCTTTGAGTGGACTTAACAGTCCAGCGGTCCTTTACCTATCTATCTATCTATCTATCTATCTATCTATCTATCTATCTATCTATCTATCTATCTATCTATCTATCTATCTATCTATCATCTATCATCTATCTATCTATCTGGGTGGAGCCAGGCAATTCTCTCCTTTCTGGTGGCTTGGATGGAAGAATTGCAGCTCGTTGGTGGTCTGGTAGCAGAGGCCAGTCGGAGGATGAGCAACAAATTCAGTTTGGGTCATATTTTAATGTGAACTTGCCTAATTTGCACTTCCTGGAAACTGTATACAAACTGAAATGCAGGTGTCCTTAGGAATTCAACACCTCTCCTCCCCGCCCGCCCCCCCAAAAAAAGATGTGCAAAAGGAAAGCATACACAGGAGGAATTAATGTATCATATTGTACATACTGGCAAAAAATGCATACACAAATGCATTGTATTAGGGAAAGGTGCTTGCCAAAGGATGTACCTATTAGGAGAAAAAATGCTGATGGGTTTTCATGTGGGGTTTGAAAACAAACACAGTTGCAAACTGATGCAGAAACATAGGAAACTGCATTTAAGATGGGGAAAGAGAGAAATTCAGAGAAAGTGCAATTTGTCCATCTGAGGCTAGACTTTCCTTTGCAATCCTAGGGTGGTTGTAGTAGGGCTCTTTCCGGTGCGAGGGTAGGAAGCAAGCAGCCTGCTGGCTGGAGTCAAGATGACCTACCTGTGCTCAGAGGCTCTTCCTGGGAGGAAGAAGGGAGGCAGTGCATGCTTCCAGTTGCTGTTGTTCCTCTGGCTGATGTCCTTCCTCCCCTACTTGTGCAGTAAACTAGGAAATGATGAGTTTTACTCAGCGTAGACCTATTGAAATTAATGGGCCTACCTTAGTCTTGTTAATTAATTTCAGTGGGGTTTTTTGTGGCTTCCTTTTTGCTCCTTTTGCTCCTTTCTTTTAAACTACCTTCTCCAGTGTGGTGTAGTGGTTAAAAGCGGTAATCTGGTGAACCGAGTTCGATTCCCCGCTCCTCCACATGCAGCTGCTGGGTGACCTTGGGCTAGTCACACTTCTTTGAAGTCTCTCAGCCCCACTCACCTCACAGAGTGTTTGTTGTGGGGGAGGAAGGGAAAGGAGAATGTTAGCCGCTTTGAGACTCCTCCGGGTAGTGATGGCCTGGGATTCAGACTCAGATGCTGAACCTGAGGGATCCCAGCCTGCACAGGATTCCCCGCCTCCAGAACCAGCAGAGCCAGGGCTGGGGCCTGAGTCTGAAGGGGACTCACCTGTGCTAGATCCTCAGGTGCAGGCATCAGCTGAGTTTTATCTGGCTTCTGATGGGATGGAGGACTCATTGCCTGCAGGTGCTCCACTGCCCGCCCGGTGAGGGGAAGCTGAGGTTGCCTCTGGTTCCGGTAACCCTCCAGCCTCTCCTGAGTTGCAGAGGCTCAGGGCAGAGAGGCGAAGGGAACTGAGTTCCCGCAGGAGGAGTGCTCGTCTCCAAGCCAGGAGAAGCGAGTCACCAGAGGATCGGGGCCGCCCTATGCCTCGGGGCAAATAAAAGCCGGCCAGCCCCAGCCCCAAGTTGTGGAAGCAACATTGTTGGTTGCCAGTTCCTGCCAGTGTTCCTGCTTGAAACCTGTCCTGCTTTCCTGCCTGAGCTCCTGACCCGCCCTGGTTCCCTGCTTGCCTACCTGTTCCTGACTTTGCCCGACTCCCTGCCCTGCACCCAGCTTCAGTGACTATGGACTGCCTTTACATTGTACCTCTGACCACGGACCGGACTTCAACCTTGCCTTTTGGGTAACCCACGGGACCAGCACACTTTTAGCTGGCTGAAAAGGAGCAGGGAAGAAGAACACAGATAGGGCTGCCAGACCCCCAGGGCTGACCCGTAGTCTTCAGCTCTGCCTGCCCACCCCACTCCAGGAGGCAGAGGGGGGGGGGCTTGAATCTCTAGGTGGGCGAGAGTGCCTTTATTTATTTATTTTAATTAAGAAGACAATGTGTGCAGCTTGCAAGCTTCAGCCCAGAGGGAGCTGGCTGCAAATTATCACATAGACTCTCAGGGCCGGGTGGGTGCGCTGGTTTGCCCTTCTCTGCTGCCTCCTCCCTTCTCCCAATTAACTTCCGTCTCCAGTGTTCTGTGGTGGGAGGGAGCGCAGAGGAAGAATCACCAGGGCTTGCCCCCATGACATCACCAGGGACTGCCCCTAGGTTTCAGGTTTGGGCCCTGAAATCTCAGGGTCTGGGATACTCCTGACCGGACAACCCTAAACACAAAACAATGTTTTATTTGATCAAGGCTACAGTGATCTGCAAATAGCAAGCCAGTTGGCAAAGGTACCAGTGCAAAGACAGCTGAAGAGCCAGCAGCTTCTGGTCACACCCAACCACACGCAATGGGGAAGAGGGCACCGGGGCTCATTAGCATCTGACCTGGTTGAAGGGCCTTAATTCCTGACCCCAAGCACTAATCCCATGGGCTTTGAGAGTGAACCCATATCTGTTTCCTAAGGCCTAATTCCTACATGCCACAACCCACGTGGGTCAATTGCCTCGTGGCAAGGCTTGGTATCATCTTGGTGGATTTCCAACTATGTGAGTGCAGGTGCTTAAACAGATGTGAGCACTGAGAGCAGGGGCGTAGCAAGGGGGCGGGGGGCGGGCCGCCCCGGGCAGCGCCCTGGTAGGGGTGACACTCGGAGTGGGCCCCCCCCCCCGCGCCTCCAAAGCCGCCCTGGGCTTTTTCAAAGACTATTTTCAGCGCTGCCGGGGCGGAGCCGCAGGGGCGGCCAGCGAGGAGGGGTGTCACGCTTCTCGCTGATGTGACACCCCCCCTCGCTGGCTGCCCCTGTGGCTCCGCCCCGGCAGCGCCAAAAATAGCCTTTCCCCCGCTTTCAGCGGCTTTTTTCGCCACTGGGCTCCCTGGGCGGAGCTGCGGCATGGAGGAGAGGGGCGGGCCAGCCAGGAGGGGGTGACACCCCTCCTGGCTGGCCCGCCCCTCTCTTCCATGCCGCGGCTCCGCCCAGTGGCAAAAAAAGCCGCTGAAAGGGGGGGGAGGAAAACAAAGCAGGCGCTTGAAAGCGCCTGCTTTGTCTTCCTTCCCCCCCCCAGCGGCTTTTTTCACCGCGGCATGGGGGCAAGGGGGGAGGCGTCGCTCCGTGTGCATGCGCGTTGTGACGTCATGCGCACGGAGCAACGCTGCGCCCCCAGGGGTGTCGCTTGGCTTGCCGCCCCCGGCAGCCAAGCGGCACGCTATGCCCCTGACTGAGAGCTGTCTTTGGACTGAGTCAAACCCTTAGGCATCTAGCTCAGGACCAGGGCGAGAACTCGTGGTCCTCCAAATGTTGTTGGAATACAGTTCCCATGATCCCTGACTGTGGTTGATGGGCATTGGAGTCAAATGACAACCAGATGTTCCCCATCCCTGATGTAGCGCCTTATTGTCTACCCTAGTGCCCTTCAACCTTGGCTCCCCAGATGTTGTTGGACTACAATTCCCATCGTCCCTGGCCGTTGGACTAGGCTGGCTGGAGATGATGGGAGTTGTAGTCCAACATCTGGGGACCCGAGGTTGAAGAAGACTGGTGTAAACCTGAGACGGGAACCTGTGGCCCTTCAAAAGTTGCTTGAATGTCCGCTCCCATCTGCCCCAGTCAACACAGTCAGTAGTCAGAGATGATGGGAGTTGTAGTCCATCAACACCTGTTGCACTCTTGTGTCCACCTTGTGGACTTCCTATAGACATCTGGTTGGCCACTGATAATAGACTGATTATCTCTTTGGGTCTTCGGTCTAATCAAGCAAGGGAGTAGGGGATTTTTCTTTCTATCTCTGCATGAGATAACCCATGAATTCAATTGCACATTGTTTGATATTGATGTTTGTTCAAATCAGAGTGGCACCATTAATTTAATTCTGCTGCAGTTTTTTATATAACAACAAAAAAAAAAAATCCGGTGTGCCTTTTATTTTTATTGCTTGGCGTGCTTTGTGGTGATTTCAGTTTTGATTTTTCTTGCGGCTTAGTCAAACTCGTAATGCACAGCTGTGATGTTCAAAAAAACCATGGGCTGCTGCTCCTTTGATATTATCTCAGTTATGTATTATGAATGTTTTTAATGCTAGCAGGCTGTGCTGTGCGAAGCAAATCCAATAATAATTAGAAGGGGGAAAAGAGCCCAATCCATCATGGTGAAGCTTAAGAGACAATTGCTTCCTCTGTGGTTGCATTTAGAAGGTGGATGTTCCTCAGCAATCCCCAACAGCCCCCCCACATCACAGCAAGGTTAGATTGGGAGGGAACAGGTGTGTGAAACCGGGCTGGCCCATGATGCTTTGCTGCATGTGGTGGAGGGCCGAAAAGCTGACCAATCAGGAGATTCAATCTTTTCAACCCTGGGGAAGGGACACAGCCCCCTCCATCACACCTAAAGGCTGATTGTTACGGTTATTAGTATTATTATTTTTTAATCACAAATTGATGCAAAAATGTGGCAAACTGGGAAAATGAAAGAATAACATAAGCGGTGCTAAAATAACACTCGCCAGTCCCAGGTACTTTGCGGCTTGACTGCAGCTGCCAAACGTCCTGGCCCAGCCCTGGTTGACTACTTTGTATAATTGTCTGGTGCCTTGCTTGTTAAGACATTCCCTGCATTGGAGATCTGGATGTGGCTGGGAATGTGTGTGGACGTCTTGTGAAACACCTTCACCTGTGTGTTTGAACTGAGGCTGTAGGGCAGTGGTGACTAACCTTGACACCCCAGATGTTTTGGAACTACAACTCCCATCATCCCTAGCTAACAGGACCAGTTAGCGGCTATCTACCTTTAACAGGACCAGTGGTCAGGGATGATGGGAGTTGTAGTCCCAAAACATCTGGAGTGTCAAGGTTAGCCATCACTGCTGTAGGGTGTCCCTTTCAGAAATCCCCGTCCCTTTCAGAAACTCTGTAAATAATACAGAGAAACCGAGATAAACTTAAACCCACCTGAGGAGCATTTTTCTTCTGGGGGGATGTGTGGGTTTTGGAAGGTTGTTTTATCCCTCCTTTTTGTTATCACGCTCTCTCTCTTCTCTCTGGGGAAAAAAAGGGGGGTCGAGAGAGCAGTCTGGCATCTTGACCTACATGGCTGTGCACCCCCTGTGTTATCTTGTGTTTGGCCTCAGATTGATCACTGTTCTTGCTTTCCTCCTCCTGTTTAGCTGCTGGCTTCCTCTCCAACTTGCAGTGATGAGAGAGAGAGAGAGAGAGAGAGAGAGAGAGAGAGAGAGAGAGAGACCATTCATTCAAAGAATGAATATTCCTCCCCCCCCCCGCCTCTTTCTTTTAGAAGTTAGTGGTGGTGTGTCAGCAAGAACCTTTGAAAACCACGTATGTTCAGGAAACCCACAGCGCAACCTGCTTAGGAGGCCCCTATTTTTATCTGATAAATTTTGGAGGGTACAGAGTTATGCCACCCCCGGCCCAAGGAGATAAGTAACTATACAACCTTTAGAGGACACATGAAGGCTGCCCTGTACAGGGAAGCTTTTAAATGTTTAATGTTTTATTATGTTTTTATATATGTTGGAAGCTGGGGCAACCCAGTCATATGGGCAGGGTATAAATAATAAAATTATTATTATTATTATTATTATTATTATTATTATTATTATTACTATTGGAAAAGGATGTCCCTATCTTCATCAGAGAAGAGGGTATGTTTACGCAAGGCAGCCCTGTTTAGGGAAGTTTTTAACCTGTGATATTTTGATGTATTTTAATATCTGATGGAGGCCGCCCAGAGTGGCTGGAGAGACCCAGCCAGATGGGTGGGGTACAAATAAATTATTATTATTATTATTATTATTATTATTATTATTATTTGTAAAGCATTTGATGGCCAGATTTGGCCCAGAGTCTGTAGCTGCCCGTCTTCATCCCAAATCCAGAAGCATTTAAATACATTTTCTTTGATTGCGGTCAATTTCCTGGCTGTCTCTAAGGAGGAAGGGCGGTTGTTGCAATGAGTACAGAAAGTAAGCTGTGTGGGGATGACGACATTGGGGATAAGCTACCAGCTTCTTGCCTTAGAGTAATGCCAGCTCTGTCTAGAGGCCTCCAACCACTTTGCATTAATTAATTAGCTGATTAATTAAAAAAAGTCTTGGCGACACCTCTGTTGGGGAGAGAGAGGTTGTTATCCTCGCTCTACCAGTGGGGGAAGGCAGACAGATGGAGGCTGCGAGCCTGTAGTTTCTTACCCATGACGAATCCCACTGAGCTTAAGAAGGAAGCCTTCCAGAAACACAGCCACGGAATGTCTGCTTTTTGGGGTGCCCTGGAATCTCTTCCTCCAGCCGTATTAACATATTCTTATTATCATGCATATACAAAAGAAATCATGTGGCTTCTTTTGTCAATCCCTTCAGCAGCATAGAAACAGACCCGTTGCCTTTAAAGCCACCATCTCAAGACAATCTGCATGTAAGATATTTAAAAACACCAAATGCACAACCAATGTGCATTTAAGATGACGCTAAAACTCTTAACAAATGGACACTTCTGGTAAAGATCCATTCATTCAGCTGGGAAAGGCTCTCAGATAAAAGCTGCCTTCAGCTGTTTTCAGAAAGTGCTGAAAGGCGGAGCTTGTCATGTCTTGTCGAGAATACTATTCTGCAGAATAGGGGCCACCACTCAAAAAGCCCTGCTCTGATTTAACTGCAGGGAGGGCTTCTGAGGTCCTTGGAACTTGCAGAAGAGACTCTCCTGCACATTGCAGACACCTACGGGGTGCATAAGGGACAAGGCATTCTCTCTAGTAAGGTAAGGTAAAGGACCCCTGGATGGTTAAGTCCAGTCAAAGGTGACTATGGGGTTGTGGCGCTCATCTCGCATTTCAGGCCAAGGGAGCCAGCGTTTGTCCACAGACAGCTTTCCAGGTCATGTGACCAACATGACTAAAGCACTTCTGGCGCAACGGGACACCATGACGGAAACCAGAGTGCACGGAAACGCCGTTTACCTTCCTGCCACAGTGGTACCTATTTATCTACTTGCACTGGCATGCTTTCGAATTCTAGGTTGGCAGGAGCTGGGACAGAGCAACAGCAGCTGCTCCTGAGCCATGTGTTTAGTCATTTAGTCGTGTCCAACTCTTCGTGACCCCATGGACCAGAGCACGCCAGGCACTCCTGTCTTCCACTGCCTCTCGCAGTTTGCTCAGACTCATGTTGGTAGCTTCAAGAACACTGTCCAAACATCTTGTCCTCTGTCGTCCCCTTCTCCTTGTGCCCTTAATCTTTCCCAACACCAGGGTCTTTTCCAGGGAGTCTTCTCTTCTCATGAGGTGGCCAAAGTATTGGAGCCTCAGCTTCAGGATCTGTCCTTCCAGTGAGCACTCAGGGCTGATTTCCTTCAGAATGGATAGGTTTGATCTTCTTGCAGTCCATGGGACTCTCAAGAGTCTCCTCCAGCACCATAATTCAAAAGCATCGATTCTTCGGTGATCAGCCTTCTTGATGGTCCAGCTCTCAGGTCTGGCCCTGTCTAGGCCTTGCTTAAAATGCTGTCTCCACTGAAATCTCTCCCATCCCAAACTGAAAAGCTTCCCCCCTCTACTTATCTTTACCCATAGAACCACAATCTTACTTTTTTTGGGGGGGGGAAGGGAGAAGACTCTCTCCCCCAAGGAAAAGATGGGGACCTGTAGCCCTCCAGATGATGTGGGACTTCAACTCCCAGTAGCCTGCTTGGCCAATGTCCAAACAAAATAAAAAAATTCCTTCCAGTAGCACCTTAGAGACCAACTAAGTTTGTTCTTGGTATGAGCTTTCGTGTGCATGCACACTTCTTCAGATACACGAAAGCTCATACCAAGAACAAACTTAGTTGGTCTCTAAGGTGCTAACAGCGGGTGGCGCTGTTGGATGCTGGTGGCGCTGTGGGTTAAACCACAGAGCCCAGGGCTTGCCGATCAGAAGGTCAGCGGTTCGAATCCCCGCAACGGGATGAGCTCCCGTTGTTCGGTCCCAGCTCCTGCCAACCTAGCAGTTTGAAAGCACGTCAAAGTGCAAGTAGATCAATAGGTACCGCTCCGGCGGGAAGGTAAACGGCATTTCCGTGCGCTGCTCTGGTTCGCCAGAAGTGACTTAGTCATGCTGGCCACATGACCCGGAGGCTGTACGCCGGCTCCCTCGGCCAGTAAAGCGAGATGAGCGCTGCAACCCCAGAGTCGTCCGTGACTGGACCAAATGGTCAGGGGTCCCTTTACCTTTTTAAGGTGCTACTGGAATGGATTTTTTTATTTTATTTCGACTACGGCACGGCAGACCAACACGGCTACCTACCTGCTTGGCCAATGGTTAGGGATGAAGTGAGCTGTAGTCCAACAATATCCCAGAGCCTTGAGGTGATCCCGTCTTGAATATCCTGGTTTTGATGAGCTGGAGAGCCAAACCAAACGGTATTTCTCGATGCTAATAAGAACTCAGCTTTTCGGGAAGCTATACAAGACACAAATGTCACTCCCCGCTACTGGAATCCATCAAACAGTGTGACAGCCGCCTTAATCATTAATCATGCAGTAGCATCGAAATGGAGTCATCACAACGGAAGAGTGACACGGGATAAATATCTCATCATCATCTCAGTTGTTGTTGCGATGCCTGATGATGCACTAGTTGGAGGAGATATTGAGTGAATGACTGTAATCCGGTGAACCGCATTTTGCTCAAAGGAGGGCTTCCGGTGACTGCAGTATCTGGGTAGACTTGCAAAGGGGAAGGTGGTCTTCGTTCAGATTTTACGGAGGTTGAGGGAACGTGATGTGCTGCTGGGCGGTTTCCGTAGCCTCTGCACATTCATCATCTGTTTTTCTTGTGCCATGAGCGAGACTCTGAAGCCAGGGTTTTCTCATCCAAGTCCAACACGCTACTGTTGCGCAGGATTAGCACTGAATTGGAAGAAAGAAAAGCCGTAAACAATTTTATCAGCCGGGCCTTTGAAATGACGACCATTTTATTTTATTTTATTTTAAAATAAAAAAATCTGGAGAGTTTATAGGCCGCCCTTCAGACAAGAGTCTCTCAGCCATACAAGTAAGGAAGTAAGTAGATGGCCGTTTTTCACGACAAAGCCTACGAAAGCTAAACTCTAAGCATCAAGAAGAACACCTCTATCATTTAGCCTCTAAGGCCCCCTGTTGTCTTGAGAGTGTATGTTTTCCTCGCAACTTTTAATAACTGTGCTTCAAACAGATTGAGACTCCCCCCCCCCCCCCGCCCCACATTTTAAATATAATTCAGCTCTGCAAACCTAGCTCTCTGCTCGGAGCTATTCTGTAAATTGGGAAAGACTGTGGCACGGGATGATTTATTGATGTTTTCTTTCATTTCTCATTGGTATAAATGCTCCCCGGACTTCATGAAGGCTAAATTTCCACACGTCCTGAAAACATTAAACACACACACACCAAGCAGAATGAAATTGAGAACCAAGGCAGGTGGCTCAGACATCTCTGTTTCTCTGCTCCAGGAAAATGCAAGGGAAAATATCTAGGCATAGAAAGGAAACAGCTCTTTACACAGAGCACAAGACCATCATCACTGTCCTCATTTTGTTTTCAGTTCAATCTTTAGAGCTTACCCCAGGTTCGTATTTGCCAGTTAGCTAATAGTAATTTTAGATAATCGGCCTCGGGTGTTTTAGATATTAGTTCTGTTTGCTTTATTGGAATTCAAGTTT
Organism: Darevskia nairensis; assembly: GCA_034642065.1. Lineage (NCBI taxonomy): Eukaryota > Metazoa > Chordata > Lepidosauria > Squamata > Lacertidae > Darevskia > Darevskia nairensis. Next base: position 732,202 of record JAWWNI010000010.1, read on the forward strand.
TTATTATGCCATGCTATGTCTGCAGCTCAGTTCGACTTACGTATTCTGTTGTTCGTATTCAGTATTGTTTGTTCTTGTTCACGTTCTGTTGGGTTTATGCTATGGCTAAACGTTAATGCAGGGACCCAGGTGGCGCTGTGGGTTAAACCACAGAGCCTAGGGCTTGCTGATCAGAAGGTCGGCGGTTTGAGTGAGCTCCCGTTGCTCGGTCCCAGCTCCTGCCCACCTAGCAGTTCGAAAGTACATAAAAAGTGCAAGTAGATAAATAGGTACCACTCCGGTGGGAAGGTAAACGGCGTTTCCGTGCGCTGCTCTGGTTCGCCAGAAGTGGCTTAGTCATGCTGGCACAATTACCCCATTCAGGACCAGGGAGTCCTTCACACCCACCCACCCCCTACCCCCCAGAGACAGTACTTCTGTCTTGTCAGGATTCCATTCCATTCCCAACACACCAAGATTAAACTCCTTTGCACTCAGCCTCTGCCCCGGATAGGACAGGATCTCAAGGGTTGAGAATCATGGAAATACAAAATTGACACCCTTCTCCCACCCTGAATTTTGCTCACATTAGCCACTTCCAACCTTCCGGCCCCCACCACATTATTCCAAACTCGTTTTGACTCCCTTCGCTTCCGAAAAGAGATTAATGACATCCTGCACCATTTCCCCCGTTCCTTTAATAATGGAAACAGCATCAGAATAATAAACTGTGTGCGTACCCTCCAGTTGTTTTGGGTACCTCACCCTCTGGTACATTATAAATCTAATTTGCTAGGGGGAAGCAGTACAATACACTTTTTCCATTTTAATTAGTTCGGGATGAATTAGAGCTAAATGCGATGCGTTTGCGGCCTCGGCAATGGAGTCTTTCACACACACACCCTCGCTTTTCAACTTGCTCATACGCCACTTAAATGTAAAGGATGGTTTTTCATACTGAAGTATCATTCATACTGTAGCTAGCATGTATTGCTTGCAATAGGTATGTGTCGTCCATAGAATAACAATAATAATAAATTTTTATTTATACCCCGCCCTTCCCGGTCCAAAAACTGGGCTCAGGGCAACTAACAACAAATACAAAACAATGATTAAAAACAACTTAAAAAACAGCTAAAAACAGCATAAAAAACAAATATCAGTGGGATCACCAGGGCTAACTGGCCAAGTTAGTCTTGCTAGGCCAGTAGGGAGACCAGGGAAGAATTTTAATGTGGGGACCCAGAAGGGTTTCTTCAGAAAAAAGGGAAGGGGGAAAAGGAATAGGGGATCAGGCTAGATTGAAGGCCAGGCGGAATAACTCTGTCTTACAGGCCCTGCGGAAGGAGGTCAGGTCCCACAGGGCCCTAGTCTCATGGGACAGAGCATTCCACCAGGTCGGAGCCAACACTGAGAAGGCCCTGGCCCTGGTGGAGGATAGCCAGGCTTATTTGGGGCCCGGGGCCCTTAAGCTATTGTTATTCGTGGACCTTAAGGTCCTCTGTGGGGCATACCAGGAGAGGCGGTCCCGTAAGTACAAGGTCCTAAGCTCTGTCAGCACCAGGGAACCTTGCTTGTTTCTCACGGCATGTGTTACAAATGGGGAAGCTGATCCCATTGGTGTGTTTGCATGGTGTGGTAGCTAATGCAAAGATAGGGAGCCTGTGGCCCTCCAGATGTAGTTAGACACCAACTCCCATCAGCCCCAGCCAGCATGTGCAGTCGTCAGGTGTGAAGGGAGCTGATAAAGAATCATAGAATCAAAGCGATGGAAGGGACCCTGAGGATCATCTAGTCCAACCCCCCGCAATGCAGGAATATTCAGCTGTCCCATACGGGGATCGAACCTGCAACCTTGACATTATCAGCACCACGCTCTAACCAGCTGAGCTATCCACTTGTGTTGGAGCCAGCAGTATTTGGAGGAAGTTCAGGTTCACTATCCCTGGGCTAGGCTTAGGGGATGGGGGACAGATTAGGTTTCGGTTGCATTTCAATGAGAAACAACCAGATCCACACTACTCAAACCGAGGCATGAACCAAAAAGTGGCTAGTTTTCCAAATTTGCTCTTCCTCAAAATTTGCAATGCAGTTCTCTAATCATGCAATGTGTGGCAAAATGCATATATCAGGGGAAATTGTAAAATTATGTACTGCAGGCAAAAATGAATTCATTGGGAGACATTTGCACCAAGATGCTGAGTAATTTTCATGAGGTTTTAAAAGAAAACCACAACTTGCTGGTGAAATGTGGAGAGCTGAATTTAAGATTGGGAAAATGAGAAAATGAGAGAAAGAGAAACTGATTGATTTGTCCATACCTACAGTATCTGGAGTCCAGGGTCTAGGACCAAATGAGAGAAGATGCTCAGTGATCTACGTTCAGATCTCCAACTTAAAAATAAAAAATAAAAGCAACTTCAGATTGAAGAACACTGAATCAAATCAGAGAGGGCATCAAACTTTTTCACCTCCCCTGTATACTTTCCCTCACTCTAAAGTGTGAACCCTTTGAAGTTGCTATTTCCTTCAGCATGATGACGCCCACTCTTCAAAGAGTCCACTCCCTGGGTGAACCACAGTTTTGGCCGTGCCCTCTGATGAACAATATCTCATGCAGAGATGCAGTGAGTTAGAGGGACTGAGGGTTAAGCCCCTCCCTGAGAGGGTGTGCTGGTCCAAGGGCAATCCAAGAGGCAAGGTCTGGGTCCGGTCTGAAGTCTAAGGAGTCTACAATGGGTCCATCCGATGAAGCTGAGGCAGAGTGCAGGGCAGGAAACTTGGGGAGGTCAGGAACACAGGCAGGAACCGGCAACCAACAATGTTGCTCCCGCAACTTGGGGCTGGGGCTGGCCGGCTTTTATCTGCCCCGAGGCATAGGGCGGCCCCGATCCTCTGGTGACTCGCCTCTCCTGGCTTGGAGGCGAGCACTCCTCCTGCGGGAACTCAGTTCCCTTCACCTCTCTGCCCTTCGCCTCTGCAGCTCAGGAGAGGCTGGAGGGTTACCGGACCCAGAGGCAACCTCAGCTTCCCCTGACAGGGCTGGGAGTGGAGCACCTGCAGGCAATGGGTCCTCCATCCCATCAGGAGCCAGAGCAGACTCAGCAGATGCCTGCACCTGAGGATCCAGCACAGGTGAGGACCCTTCCGACTCAGGCCCTAGCCCCGGGCTCTGCTGGTTCTGGAGGCAGGGAATCCTGTGCAGGCTGGGATCCCTCAGGTTCAGCATCTGAGTCTGAATCCCAGGCCATCACAGAGGGGAATAAGGAGGTCTCCTAACCACTCTCAGCACCTTAACAAACTACAGCTCCCAGAATTCTTGGGGGGGGGGAGGAAGCTGTGACTGCTCAAAGGGGCATCATAGTGCTTTAAAAATGGACGGCGTGCAGGTGGCCAGGCTCTGAGAACATACAGCTTACTCGGACACCGTCATCACTAAATTGGCTCAAAAGGAAATTTGCAGAGAGGAGATCTGGACGTGCCCATTGAGCTTCAGACAGACCCAGTGAATTCAGGTTACCTTTTCCTTTTTCCTTCTTTCTTTTTTGCATTCATCAAGAGTCATTATGGGATTTGGACAGGCCAATTGGAACGAAGAACAGTTGGGGAGCACAACATCAAAGGACCTCCAGAGAGTAGATTTTGGCCTCCCATCTTAATATGGATGTTGCCCTTTTCAGTCTCACAATGGCTGCTTCCCAGTTGTCTGGCCTGGGCATCCGTCCAGAATTGGCTCTCAACAGCAAAAGCTGCTTATCCCATCATTGTAGCACCTGCCTTTTGCCTTTTGAAGTTGTATTTCTCCCTGCCCCCCCCCCCACCGCCACTCTTCCATGCATCAGTTACCCCCTCTGTTGGAGAGCTTGCTGGCTGACCCACGAGAGGCATAGCTGCGAGGAAGTGGGGAGGTAGATACATTTGGAAGGAACAAAGCGGCCGTGACAGAACAGATGGATTGAAATATCCATAACCCCGCCTTTCGATCCCCAAAAAGTGACCCTCTTTTTTTGGCCATATAATTTTTTTATTAAATTTATAACAATAATCCATCACATAATCTTTACAACTCATAACATTTTGGCTTTTTAAGACTGTGACTTCCATCAAACCCTCCTTATGATATCCTAACATTCATCACTAATATCTATACTTCACAAATCAATCATTGCTTAAACTTATCACACATAAACTTATCACTAAAATTTCATATTACAATGACATTCTTTAATCTACAAAGCTTCTTGCAGTCCTACTAAAAAAAAAAAGTGACCCTCTAGACCAGGCATAGGCATCCTTGGCTCTCCAGATGTTTTGGGACTACAATTCCCATCATCCCTGACCACTGGCCCTGTTAGCTAGGGATCATGGGAGTTGTAGTTCCAAAACATCTGGAGAGCCAAGGTTGCCTATGCCTGCTCTAGACACCAACAATAACCAGTATAAAACCACATTTCACATTTGCACACCCCTGAAAGAACAGTAGCAGTGGCAATTAAATTGAGAAAAGCATGACGGGGCACAGATTATTTATATAAAAGTATTTTTTTATCCTATGTCATAAAAAATATACATCAAAGCTGTTTATAGCAACAAAAACATATTTTTGTTTTGTTGTAGTTTTTGCAGTATGCACTGTAGGAGCACAGTCAAATGGCTAAGCTCCCCACAGAAAACAGCTGTTTAGCAGAGTTATTTGTACTAGGCCAACAACAACATCCACCACTACACATGCACACAAACACAGACTATTTGCAGTGTTCAAAGTAGCCTTCTCTCTCTGAGCCCAGAGAGGGTTCTTTGCTTCAAAGTCCTTGCTGTGCTAAAGTCCACACCCAAGTCCTTAGCTCAGTTGCCTGCAAAGTCCTGCAACTGATAAGAGTTCCCTGAGATCTGAAGTCTGGCAATTTCCCAACTGCTCCCTCAAACGATCTCTTCAAAATGTCTTCACTCAAATCCACAGTCCCACCAGATAGCCTTCCAACAGTTCCTGAAATATACTAGGCAGTATGCTGTGACCTGAGCCCACTTATCCACAAAATTACTTGCCAAATCTGCCCGATGAAACAGATAAGAGAGGCACAAGATTGCTGCAGGTACATTGCGGGGAGTGCACCATCTCCTCTGACTCATGGAGAATTAACTCATTAACTGCATTCCTTAACAACACAATAAAATCATTAAAACGTTTTTTAAAGACATCAGTCAGCCCTTGTGGAAGAATGTCATAGTATCAAAAAAATGTAGAATTGTAGAGTTGGAAGGGACCCTGAGAATCATCTAGTTCAACACCCTCCAATGTGTGTGTGTGTGTGTGTGTGTGTTGGCTTGCATAGGCCTGGGTGTCAGGGACTAGACTGAGGAGGAATGGTGGGGGCCGCCCCCAGTCTCCTGAACCTTCCCAAGAACAGAAGGACATTATAGATTTAGAACAGTGGTTTGCAGAAGGGCATAGTTCAGAGGCTGCAGAGGGGAGAAGGTGGGAAATATTGGGAGAGGAACAGCAGGAAGAAGCAGCACCAGGGGAGAGACAGCTGACAGACTCAGTGTCCTTGGAAAGCATTCCTGACCCCCCTCTCCCAGGACCAGGCGAGCATTGAGGGTAGGAGAACAGAAAGCTCAGAGGCATAAAGCTCAGATTAGCTGACACAGGGGTGACGTAGAATAGGAGAGACGGAGGGGGTAGGACTTTACTTGGAGCAATGCCATTATCTCAGGGGGACTGCATTCCTTTGTGTCTCTCTGTGAATTATGGAAAAAAATTACTTGGTAAGAACTCTTCTGGTTTAACTGCTCCTTGGCCACCACCGTGGGAGGGATAGGAGTCCCTGGAGCCTGACACTGGGGGGAGGGGGAGTAGAAAAGTTTTCAGGTGGCATTTAAAAGTTGGCATGGAAGGTGCCTGTTGAATCTCTATTGGTGGAGTATTCCATTCCTAGTTAGTCCTTTGGTCCTTGCTACTGGCTGGACCGGTGGGTGGCACTGTAGGTTAAACCACAGAGCCTAGGACTTGCCAATCAGAAGGTCAGCGGTTCGAATCCCCTCCCGTTGCTCAGTCCCAGCTCCTTCCAACCTAGCAGTTTGAAAGCATGTCAAAGTGCAAGTAGATAAATAGGTACCGCTCTGGCGAGAAGGTAAACGGCGTTTTCGTGCGCTGTTCTGGTCCCCCAGGAGAAGCGGCTTAGTCATGCTGGCCACATGACCTGGAAGCTGTACGCCGGCTCCCTCAGCCAGTAAAGCGAGATGAGCGCCGCAACCCCAGAGTTGGGTACGACTGGACCTAACGGTCAGGGGTCCCTTTACCTTTACCTTACTGGCTGGACACACAATAATAGTCTGCAGTCACAGCCATACAGGCCAGACCTTCATCATTTTAATAGAAGTAACTCCAAGTTGTGTTCTGTGGGCATGGATACATTTGTGGCAGCCAAGGCAAATCTTCCCCTCCCCTAGTCCAAGCTACTGTATATGTGTGAAAAGGGAGTGGTGCTCCCATAGTCTGCTCTGTGTTCCGGTCACCAAAATTGGACAACATTCACACCACACAAGTGTCATGATAATCCTTTGAACAGTCATGGCTTCCCCCAGAGAATTCTGAGAGCTGTTGTTTGTTAAAGGGTGCTGAGGGTTGCCAGGAGACCTCTTTCCCCCCTCAAAGAGCCACAACTTCCCTTTGAAGAGAGATGGACTGTCAAGGCACTCTGGAAATTTTGGTAATTCTGGGAGGGGGATGTGGGGGCCTCCAAACAGCTGTCAGCACCCTTAACAAACTAGAGCTCCCAGAATTCTCTGGGGGGAAACCATGGTTGTTTAAAGTGATATCATGGTGCTTTAAATGCATGGTGTGAACAAGGCTTTGGTGTGACTGGTGAGGCCTCTGACAGGACCTTTTCAGTGGTAGCTCTGAGGGAGCTTAGACCGGCTGCTTCTCTGCTTGTCCTTTAGGTTAGCAGTTGAGGTATTTTTGTTCCGCCAAGCTTCTAACATCCCTTTAATTTTATCTGGTAATGGTTTGGTTCTGCCTTTTTATTTCAGCTTTGAATGCTCTTAACTGTTTTGATAGTTTCCGTACAAAGGTGGTATAAAACATGGATTATAAATAAAAATAAATGACCCAGAATTGTCTCCCATGCATGGTGTGACTTACTCTGTGCTGGAGTGTGACTTGTTATAATGAGGAAATGATGTTATGCATTTGCTTTGTTTCAGGCATGAAAATGACCCACTTGCACGCCTTAAGTTGTTGTTTTAGTGTAAGCAAAGTCTCTAGGATCAGATCAAGTACTAAATCCAGCCTATGGGGAATTATCTCATCTCTGTGCTCTATGTGGGGCTGTCCCTGAGCCTGTTCTGGAAGCTGTGGTTGGTGCAAAATGTGGTAGCTCGACTGCTCATTGGGATGTAATATCACCACCATATTACACCGCTGCTGAAATAATTGCATGGGCTGCCAACCAACTACCAGATTAGGTCTGTGGTGTTACCATTGGTGTTCAGAGCCATGTATGACTTGGGTCCATGGGCGTAGCCAGGGGGGGGCAGACGGGGGCAATTGCCCCCCCCTAGAAGGCAGCTGCCCCCCATAGCTGCCACCACCACCACCCCGTCTGTCTCCTGGGTCTGGCTGCTACCGTTGCTGAGTGCTGCTTGTTTGCTGAGACTGAGCGAAGAGGGAGTTTGCTGGGTAAAAACGCCTGGAGAGGAGACGTTGAGATCTCCTTGATTCCCCCCCCCCCCAAGTTTCCTTATCAGTCTCCATTTGAGACTGCTTGATAAGAAGCAGGCTACTCTGTGAACTATTAACGCCTAATCCCAGTTGATCACCACGAGGTTTTGGTCCCTAAAACTGCCTCCTGCCCCTCCCCCTCGTCCCACCTTTCATTGTATGATCTCTGGAAGGGAAGAACGAGCTTTGTCTGCTGCTGTTTTGATCCACAGCGATCTTTTTGTGAGTGACTTTACCCCTTTGTCTTTTGCCTTTAACCCCCCCCCCAGCCTTTTTTTAACCCCCAAAAAACGTGTTTGCTTGGGTGATTTTTCAAATCTTTCGTGTGCTGAAGAAGTGTGCATGCACATGAAAGCTCATACCAAGAACAAACTTATTTGGTCTCTAGGGTGCTACTGGAAGGATTTTTATTTATTTATTTATTTTGTTTTGACTATGGCAGACCAACACGGCTATCTACCTGTAACTTGCTTGCAAGTAATTAAAGCAAATTATAAGCTATTTAGCCATAAAGTGTTAGTGTTCTGATATGCTGCTGCATGGAAGAGGTGTGAGTTGCCATGTCTCCTTGCTTTCAGATTCTTATAAAGCGGTTGAGAAGTAAAGGAATATTAAAGAGATGCCAACTTATGTGACCAACACCTGTGCAGACTGCACCTGTGAAACTTATATTATTGTTCCTAGTAATTTCACTGCTTGAGTTCTGAAATTGTCAAAACCTCATAGGAAAAGCCTGTATGGATAAAGATTGGTTTAATTATCCTAACAGGAGTTATAATTTTTTTACTGTTTGATATTTTGTTTTGAGGTGGAGTGTGCTGCTGCTTGTGAGACCAAAAATATTTTTTTGGGTGGGTGGGGGCCTGCTTTAAATAAGAGTTACCTTAAAAGGCTAACAAATTTAGTATGGTGTAAGCCAGTGGTGTCCAAACTTTTCAAAGAGGGCCAGATTTGATGAAGCGAAGGGCCGTGAGGGCTGACCAAAGTTGTTAACCATTTTTTTTAGGGTTGAAGTTGTTGAGGTTTTTTTTAAGGATTTTACCCCAGGAAATAACTGCCACAGGGGCTGGATTAAACCAACTGGTGGGCCGAATTAGGCCCCCGAAATGGATTTTGGACATGCCTGGCTGAAATATCAATTCAATGGAGCTGAATAAATAAATAGCTGCTGTGGTGTTTTTTTGTTTTGTTTTTTATTTTGGTAAACCACTTTGCAGGTTTTTAAAAATAATTTTATTAAATAAATAAACAGTACAGTGGTACCTCTTGTTACGTACTTAATCCGTTCCGGAGGTCCGTTCTTAACCTAAGGTACCACTTTAGCTAATGGGGCCTCCCCCTGCCGCTGTGCCGCCAGAGCAGAATTTCTGTTCTTATCCTGAAGCAAAGTTCTTAACCTGAAGCGTTATTTCTGGGTTAGCGGAGTATGTAACCTGATGCGTATGTAACCCGAGGTACCACTGTAAATATAAAGAAAATAACACAAGCCAAAACAGTCCATCCTGTAGATTTAAGTATCTGTCCATAGTCACCTACTTGTTATCAGAGTCCCAGAATCCACATTCGTTTGTAAGAAAATATGAAATAATGTAAAACCTTTTTTGCAGGCAAAAAACAACAACACACAATGTTGGGGGGGGGGATGACAAGAAATTTCCGCACCGGGTACCACCTGACCTTCCTACGCCTCTGTGCCGAGCGGAGCGCGGCGCCCGGGGGAGCTTTGGAGTGAAAGGCGCCGCCGCGCATAAAGTTGCCCTTGCGCCCGCCCAGGCTTGCCCGGGGAAAAGGCTTCCCAGGGATCGGGAGAGATGCGCCCCTATTTTGGGGGGTGAGGCTGCACCACTGTTGTTTTTTTTAGGGGGTCCGTTTCCTTCGCCTTTGGAAACACCTGCACCGACTCCTCGGGGATTGAAACGAAAGTTTTGAACAAGTTTTCTTCAAACCCAATAAAAATGATATTAGCATAAGACATGTAACTAGAATAAAAATTAAAATTAAAAATTAAAAAAATCAAGCAAATAATTGTAATAACTAATGTAATAAAGCACTGCTATAATTATATATAATTTTCTTAAAAATTTGGTTTCATTCGCCTTTTCCATGCTGAAATGTCACAACCTGAACGACCATGGCTTGCCCCCCCCTAGTTTTGATCCTGGCTACGCCCCTGGGTCCAAGATATCTAAAAGATCACCTTGTCCCTTGTATACTGAATCAATCACTGCATTTCGCAGGAGAGGGCATCCTGCAGGTACCATTCTATCAGGGGGTCCATTGTTGTGACGTAGTGTGTGTGGGGGGGTTGTTGTTGTTTAGTCATTTAGTCGTGTCCGACTCTTCGTGACCCCATGGACCAGAGCACGCCAGGCCCTCCTGTCTTCCACTGCCTCCCGCAGTTTGGTCAGACTCATGTTGGTAGCTTCGAGAACACTGTCCAACCATCTCATCCTCTGTCGTCCCCTTCTCCTTGTGCCCTCCATCTTTCCCAACATCAGGGTCTTTTCCAGGGAGTCTTCTCTTCTCATGAGGTGGCCAAAGTACTGGAGCCTCAACTTCAGGATCTGTCCTTCTAATGAGCACTCAGGGCTGATTTCTTTAAGAATGGATAGGTTTGATCTTCTCGCAGTCCATGGGACTCTCAAGAGTCTCCTCCAGCACCATAATTCAAAAGCATCAATTCTTTGGCAACCAGCCTTCTTTATGGTCCAGCTCTCACTTCCATACATCACTACTGGGAAAACCATAGCTTTCAACACCTGGTGCTGCCTCAATACAGCTGTGCACTTCCATTGCTGGGCTCCGTGGAAAACGGCTTCCATGAAGTGACCTCTCCAGACAACAGAATGACAGAATGACTCTTGCTTTCTTATCTCTGTGGTAGCAATCTCCTGGGTGATGCAGGTGTTCTTAGGCAGTTGAAAGTGCATAGTCCCAGGCACTGGCAACCCATGCTATGCCACTAAGGTAAAGGTAAAGGGACCCCTGACCATTAGGTCCAGTCATGTCCGACTCTGGGGTTGCGGCGCTCATCTCGCTTTATTGGCCGAGAGCCGGCGTACAGCTTCCAGGTCATGTGGCCAGCATGACTAAGCCGCTTCTGACGAACCAGAGCAGTGCACGGAAACGCCGTTTACCTTCCCGCTGGAGCGGTTCCTATTTGCACTTTGACGTGCTTTCGAACTGCTAGGTGGGCAGGAGCAGGGACCGAGCAACGAGAGCTCACCCTGTCGCAGGGATTCGAACCGCCGACCTTCTGATCAGCAAACCCTAGGCTCTGTGGTTTAACCCACAGCGCCACCTGGGTCCCCTTATGCCACTAGTTTATGCCATTGCCTGTGAAGTCAGAACTGGACCTTTAGCGTGGTGACATTTCCCCTTTGGAAGTCTCTTGCATTGCATATCAGGCAGGTTGGCCGTATCCAGTATCATTTCTGGACGAGACTCTTTCTCAAATCAGAGCCCACATCTCCTCTGTTGTGCTTTGCATTCCTTTGGAGTGTCGTAAATAATTTTGAGGGACTTAAAGATTACAACAGCTTATGAATTCAAAATGGTAAAGGCATACTTTAAAAAATGACGCCGTCTGCCGTGGATTCAGAAAGGATATTGGCAATCCAGTTAAGTGGGGTGCAATTTGCATTACAGTTTAACACTCTAGGGATAATTCTAATGTAAATGGGAAGTGAATTTGACGTTGGCAGTTATTATATCTATATTTTCTGGCCGTTTTTTTATACAGACATTTATAAAACAGACCTTGCAAAGCTTCTTTTTCTTTATACTTAAAGGATAGAGAAATACTTGGTTGAAATTCAGGAGTTATTTTTCTCATTTCTGCTGTGGAGAGAGTCACTCTGATATCTTTCAAAGGCCATTCTGTAATCTTCAGTAGTCAAAAAGTATTTAGTTAAGGTTGAAGATACATTAAAAAAAAAAATCAAATTCTGTTCGTTCTTACTGAAGTTTAGGTTTCAAGACACCAAGCAGTTCTGAGCTTATCTCAACCTGAACTCTGTTTCACCGAAATGCCTGTGAAGGCTTCTGCCTATATCCTTACACTGGAGTAAAAATTCATGAATTTTTTTTCCAGATCAATAGCAGCTGAAGACTAGTTTTGTTCCCGCTCAATGCATTTTGTTAAAAGCATTTTCGGCTGCAAATGCCAAGATATGGCTCTGAACCGAATGCTATAAAATCAGAAACCTGCGTAACAAATCCAAATGTGGATTTCACACTTGGGAAGCGCCACATGTGGAGAGGCAGGAAAGTGATACGTCCTCCATTCCCATTCTGTGCAGAATGCCTTGGGTTTCCTGGAGAATGTATTCAAGGTGGATGTTTAATTTGATTTCTCTTGGATAAATTCCACCAACGAAAGAGCTACCTGAGTCAATATGGATGGGGAAAGAAATTCAGTTCAGCTGGCTAATTTGCAGTTTCTGAATAAGTGTGCAAATGAAACCACAGCTCTCCTTTGAAATTTGCACTTCTCTGAATTTTATGGTCCAATTAAGAACGTAAGTGGAGCCTGATGGATCAATGTAGAAATATATTTTAAATTTTTTTTAAAAAAAGTCCAGTAGCACCTTAGAGACCAACTAAGTTTGTTCTTGGTATGAGCTTACGTGTGCATGCACACTTTTTCAGATACACTGAGACAGAAGTCACCAGGCCCTTATATATAGTGAGAGGGTGGGAGGGGTATTACTCAGAAGGGTGGTGGGATTGGGTGATTGGCTGATAGGTGAGGTGAATCTGTTGACGATTGTTAACGACTGCAATTGGTCTTGCAGGAAAAAGCAAGGGGCGAGATGGCCAAAAATAGCTTTGTCATGTATAATGAGATAAGAATCCAATGTCTCTATTCAGACCAGGTCTCTCCATGGTTTTAAGTTTGGTAATCAGTTGCAATTCAACAACTTCTCTTTCCTGTCTATTTCTGAAATTCTTTTGTAATTTGACAGCTACTTTGAGATCTTGTATAGAATGTCCTGGGAGATTGAAGTGTTCTCCTACTGGTTTCTCTGTCTTGTGATTCCTGATGTCAGATTGATGTCCATTTAGATAAATAGGTACCGCTCCGGCGGGAAGGTAAATGGCGCTTCCATGCGCTGCTCTGGTTCGCCAAAAGTGGCTTAGTCATGCTGGTCACATGACCCAGAAGCTGTACGCCGGGTCCCTCAGCCAATAATGCGAGATGAGCGCCACAACCCCAGAGTTGTTCGCGACTGGACCTAATGGTCAGGGGTCCCTTTACCTTTAACAACTCTCAGCACCCTTATAAACTTCAGCTCCCAGAATTCTTTGGGGGCGAAGCCATGATTGTTCAAAATGGTATCATAGTGCTTTCAATGGATGCTGTGGATGTAGCCTAATGCCAACAAGCTACCCACTACACCATACTGCCGGAAGCTGTACGCTGGCTCCCTCGGCTAGTAAAGTGAGATGAGTGCCGCAACCCCAGAGTCGTCTGCGACTGGACTTAACAGTCAGGGGTCTCTTTATCCTTTGGCCTGTTTGTCTAATATAGAGAGCTGAAGGGCACTCTTGGCACTGTTGGTGTGTGTATGTATGTATGTATGTATGTATGTATGTATGTATAATAAGTAGAAGAGTTTGGATTTGATATCCCGCTTTATCACTACCCAAAGGAGTCTCAAAGCGACTCACACTCTCCTTTCCCTTTCTCCCCCACAACAAACACTCTGTGAGGTGAGTGGGGATGAGAGACTTCAGAGAAGGGTGACTAGCCCAAGGTCACCCAGCAGCTGCATGTGGAGGAGAGGAGATGCGAACCCGATTCCCCAGATTACGAGTCTACCGCTTCTTAACCACTACACCACACTGGCTCTTTGTTTTGTGTTTTGTTTTGTGTTTGTAAGTATTGTATTTATCAATAAAAGTTAAAAAAATAAAGAAATGAAAAAAGAAGGGAGGGAGGCAGGAAGGCAGACAGGTAGACTGATGGAGGAGGAGAGGAGGCTGAGCAGAGCAGACCTGATCCTGATGGCTGTGGAGGAAGTTCCTGGCAGAGCATGCAAGCAAACTATTTGAGTTTCTGCTCCATGGTCTCTCCTGACTTCAGTGAAGGGCGCAAGGGATGGGGGCCCCAATCCAGCTCATTGCAAAGGATGCCATGGAGCCTAGTTACACTTATGACCAGATGCCATTGGGAAACCTGCAAACAAGACACAATCATGCGACAGCTCTCTGTGTATGTTTCCCAGGAACTGGTACCCAGAGGTCAGATTCTTGGCTAGAATTAATGTGAACCTCAAACCGCCCCCTTGCATTGTTATAATACTCTGCTGCACAAGGCACTGCTAATGATTAACCCGTAAGACAATACTTGGGCATTGCTTAGTCAAACAATCAAGCTGTGTTGTCTGATGACTATCGATACTGACTGAAGTGATATTTAATCCCAGCAGAGCTACACGATGCACATCCACGGAGGCATCACTTGACCACATTAGATGATGAATAAAAGGATTAACTATCCCATTGGTTAAATTGTCTGAGAGTGGTGTTGGCATTTCAGCAAGTGATCCGAAGCAAAACGCCTCTACTGAACGATCGCTAAAGCCACTTTTGAAATGTGACCCGCGGGGTCAGGGACAATGGATTTTGTAGCGTGTCCAGTTGTCACATAATTGAAGATATTGGCACATGCTTTGTTTGCTTTTGGAAGTTAAAGAAGTGAAAGGGGGAAAAGTGAACTTGTCGCTGGAACAAACGTTGGATCAAAATGAAGTAGAAGAACACACACAGTGGAGTGAAATGGACTCCCCTGACTCAGAGACCCTCCTCCTCCTCTCTTTTTAATTCTGCTTCCCAGCCTAAATTCTCTCCAAAGTAGAACCTTAGATAGTCAACAATATACATAGAATACAAAATCATAGCATTGTACAACTGAAAGGGATCACAAGGGTAATCTAGTCCAACCCCCTGCAATGCAGGAATCTCAACTATTGGATCCATGACAGACGGCCATCCAACCTCTTGCTTAAAAACTTCCAAGGAAGGAGAACCCACCGCGTTCAAAGGGAATCAAACAGCTCTGTCAAAAAGTTCTTCCTGATGTTTAGTTGGAATCTTCTTTCTTGTAACTTGAATCCATTGGTTCGTGTCCTACCTTCCAGAGCTGGAAAAAACAAGCTTGCTCTTTCTTCCATGTGACAATCCTTGAGATATTTGGAGATGGCTATCCCATGTCTTCTGAGTCTCCTCTTTTCCAGGCTAAACCTACCCAGCTCCCTCAGCTGTTCCTCAGGAAGCTTGGTTTCCAGACCCTTGATCATCTTGGTTGCTCTCCTCTGCACACATTCCAGTTTGTCAATCTCCATCTTAAATTGTGGCATCCAGAACTGGGCACAGTGCTCCAGATTTGGTCTGACCAAGGCAGAATAGGTAAAGGGACCCCTTACCATTAGGTCCAGTTGCAGACGACTCTGGGGTTGCGGCGCTCATCTCGCTTTATTGGCCGAGGGAGCCGGTGTACAGCTTCCGGGTCATGTGGCCAGCAGGACTAAGCCGCTTCTGGCAAACCAGAGCAGCGCATGGAAATGCCACTTACCTTCCCGCTGCAGTGGTACCTATTTATCTACTTGCACTTTGATGTGCTTTCGAACTGCAAGGTTGGCAGGAGCAGGGACCGAGCAATGGGAGCTCACCCCGTCGCAGGGATTCGAACCGCAACCTTCTGATCAGCAAGCCCTAGGCTCTGTGGTTTAACCCACAGCACCACCCATTAAGGCAGAATAGAGTGGTACTATTACTTCCCTTGATCTGAACAGTAGACTTCTGTTGATGCAGCCTAGAATAGCATTAGCTTTCTATGCTGCTGCATCACACTGTTGACTCATTTTCAGCTTGTGGTCCACTAAGACCCCAAGATCCTTTCAACATAAAATATTTCCAAAGCAATGTACCAGGCATACCGAACCTGCTGCCTCCCAGGTGTTCCTGGATTCCAACTTCCATCAGTTCCATTCAGCACTCCATGTGGTGTCTAGGCTAGGACACGTTCTTGGATGAGACACTCGTCAGTTTCCACGAGTGCTGCAATATGGCAGAAGAAAGGCACGAGCCATCCTACCCCCAATAAGATGCCTATTTCTGGCCAGCCACGGGCCCCACATCTTATATCTATGCTTCTAGTGAAGGAGCTCTGTATAGTGCAGGGACAGTCTATTCACTTTCTAGCCTATTTTTATAGCTTTCTAGACTTCTCCTAGGGACTCAGGTGGCGCTGTGGGTTAAACCACAGAGCCTAGGGCTTGCCGATCAGAAGGTCGGTGGTTCGAATCCCCGTGACGGGGTGAGCTCCCGTTGCTCGGTCCCAGCTCCTGCCCACCTAGCAGTTCAAAAGCACGTCCAAGTGCAAGTAGATAAATAGGTACCGCTCTGGCGGGAAGGTAAACAGCGTTTCCGTGCACCGCTCTGGTTCGCCAGAAGTGGCTTTGTCATGCTGGCCACATGACCTGGAATCTGTACGCCGGCTCTCGGCCAATAAAGCGAGATGATCGCCGCAACCCCAGAGTCAGACACGACTGGACCTAATGGTCAGGGGTCCCTTTACCTTTAGACTTCTCCTGGCATGCAAAATCATTGGTTTTCAATAGCTTCTCAGCCTTTCAGCTAAGATTAAGTGTAAAAATCACTGCTTTTCAGTTGGTGTTAAAACTAAGGTATACTGCTCTGCGAACTGCCATTTTAGGATTAACGATGTGAATTAAGTATAAATAAAAAATGAGAAAACAATAGTGGTTGTGAGTTGGTTTGGAGTACCGTTTGAATCTGCTTTTGAATTATGGTGCTGGAGGAGACTCTTGAGAGTCCCATGGACTGCAAGAAGATCAAACCTATCCATTCTTAAAGAAATCAGCCCTGAGTGCTCACTGGAAGGACAGATCCTGAAGTTGAGGCTCCAGTACTTTGGCCACCTCATGAGAAGA
Source organism: Darevskia nairensis (assembly GCA_034642065.1). Classification (NCBI taxonomy): domain Eukaryota; kingdom Metazoa; phylum Chordata; class Lepidosauria; order Squamata; family Lacertidae; genus Darevskia; species Darevskia nairensis. Next base: position 748,864 of record JAWWNI010000010.1, read on the forward strand.
GAAGACTCCCTAGAAAAGACCCTGATGTTGGGAAAGATGGAGGGCACAAGGAGAAGGGGACGACAGAGGACGAGATGGTTGGACAGTGTTCTCGAAGCTACTAGCATGAGTTTGGCCAAACTGCGAGAGGCAGTGGAGGATAGGTGTGCCTGGCGTGTCTTGGTCCATGGGGTCACGAAGAGTCGGACACGACTGAACGACTGAACAACAACAACCGTTTGAATCTGGTACTCGGAGATTTGCCTCTGAACATTAGGGAAATTAGAGTCGTCTTCTGCACAGCCACAGAGAAGAGCTTTTCTGCACTCGTTGAGGGGCTGAAGTCTGGGACAAATGCTCCATTCATTCAATGGGTGGGCCATCTGGCTCTGAAAAGGCCTTTCATCGATTGTGTTGGGTGGGGGAGAAGAAGGCTAGGAAAGCGCAAGGAGGAATTTAGGGTGTGAAGCAAAATAAAGCTTTTCTCTCCCAGACAAAAGGTGTTAATTAAGACTGTGTGATCCCAGAGGGCAATAGTGTTCCTTATTCTAGACTAGAATAAAGTAGAGATGCTTCTGAAATGGTCCAGAATTACATTCCCACCCCCTCTAAACGGAGCTGATGCATTAGCAAGTCTTGACAGTTTTATTTTATGTATGTGTTTATTTATTCAATTCGCAAAATGTATACACCACTTGATTCTTTAAAAAATCCTCAAAGTAGTTTGCAAAAAAGATAAAAACAATAACATCCACAATACAAGGAATTAACAAGAATTTAAAACATTCAACAAATTAAAAACAACAACAAACTAATTGCAGATTAAAGCATGCATCAACATTCTAAATACATGGGTAGCCTTATCTGAACAAAAATGTTTTAGCAGGGGCTGAGAAGAGTACAGTGAAGGCACCTGTCTGAGATCAATAGGCAGGGAGTTCCAAAGTGTAGGCGCTGTTACACTAAAATATCAATTTACAAATATAGAATGGGTATTATGCAGTATCTGCAACAGTGCCAATTCTGTATATAGGGTGAATATGAGCTTAAAAGCATTAAAAAAAACCCAACAGCTTCTGAATACATATTCTAGATTTTGTTCCCAGTGCTGTTGACATAGTTTTGCTGCAGGTTTTAGTTCCTGCAGTTCCCCTCTTTATGTCTCCTCTTCCCCCACCATATCTAAATGTGCTGATGAAAACATTGCAGAAAAGAAATCATGATGTGTCCATCCATACTTACAATTATATCCAGATTCTTTTGTGTGGGTGACTTTATCCCCTCACAATGGGAACACATAGGGACATCTGTAAAGCATCCCCCCCCCAACAGAATTTTCATGGAACCATACATATGAGCACATCAAAGTTACTTTCTGTTTGTTGGGTTGTTTTTTGTTTGCAAGTGTTTGATCAAGGCACATCAGTAATGCGAAGGTGACACCTGCAAATGAACTGGTGTCACTGAACTCCAAAGCAAAATCCTTGTGCTCTGGTTCCAAAACTAATTGTGGAAATTCCTCATGTTATACCAGAATTCTGAAGAAGCAGGATGCGAGGCAGAGCAAATCGGGGAAACAATCAGCCTAGCGGCTAGCCATTGCACCATGAATTTGCCTAGGCCTCTTTTGAAACCACCTAAATTGGTGGCTGTCAGGTTCTGTTATCGGTTGCTCAATAGTAACACCAAGCCGTCTTGTCTTTAAGTCTCTTTATTTCAGTGCAAAGCTATTTACAGTGCAGAGTTCAGTTTATCATGTCTGTTCAGTGCCTCCCTTCTGTTTTGGCACCAACACAAAAGCCTTGGCATTCTGAATTGCCACCTTCTCCTCCTACGTGAGATAGGTGCCGGAACTGACGCCTCCCCCTCCGAGTCTGCTAGGTGGTGCCAGGTCTCTCAGCAACTCCCTGGACACCTGGCACGCCCTGGCTCCCAGCCACTAACTGCTCCTCCCCCGAAAAGGGGCTGCTAGATTCACTCGAAGATGAATCTGTCGTTAACAGAGGCTGCAGCTCCCTGTAAGCACTCAGAGCTGGACTGGCAGGGGTGGGCAGATCCCTGACAGTGGCCATCATTGCCTCCTGCGGGAGCAAGTTTCATAGTTTAACTATGTGCTTTGGGGCAGTGTGGGGGATAATAAAATGGAACTGGACCTTGGAGACCATCTGGTCCAATGTGGTGCCCTCTGGATATTATTGAGTGACAACTCACAGCAGCCAGCTTGGCTGACAGTCATGGGTGGCATTGTAGTCCAACATCTGGAGGGAACCATATTGTCTACCCCTGATCTCCTGTTCTGCAGTATAGGATGCTACATACACAGCATCCCTCCTAGCATTCAACTTCTGCTTCAAGGCCTCCAGTGAGGGAGAGCCCATCTCCTCCTGAGGCAGCCTATTCCACCATCAGAGCACTTGCACCACCAGGAAGTTTCTCCTGTGGCTGAGCCGAAGTCTTCTCCCCTGAAGTTTTCACTATACTCCTGTCTGGACCAACATAGAACAAGGCAACCCATCTTCTCTGTGGTAGTCCTTCATATATTTGAGGGCAGCCCATCATATCTCCCCTTGATCTTTTTTTCTGCAGGCTCAACATCTCCAGCCCTTTCAATACTAATACTAATACTAATACCCCAGAAACTCCGGGAGGCTTCCAACAAAATATTAAAATACAGTAGTCTGTTAAACATTAAAAGCTTCTCTAAACAGGGCTGCCTTCAGGTGTCTTCTAAAAGTCTGGTGGTAGTTTTTCTCTTTGACATCTGATGGGAGGGCGTTCTACAGGGCGGGTGCCACTACCGAGAAGGCCCTCTGCCTGGTTCCCTGTAACTTGGCTTCTCGCAGCGAGGGAACCACCAGAAGGCCCTCGGCGCTGGACCTCAGTGTCCGGGCAGAACGATGGGGGTGGAGATGCTCCTTCAGATATACTGGGCCGAGGCCGTTTAGGGCTTTAAAGGTCAGCACCAACACTTTGAATTGTGCTCGGAAACATACTGGGAGCCAATGTAGGTCTTTCAGGACTGGTGTTATGTGGTCTCGGTGGCCGCTCCCAGTCACCAGTCTAGCTGCCGCATTCTGGATTAGTTGTAGTTTCTGGGTCACCTTCAAAGGCATCCCCATGTAGAGCGCATTGCAGTAGTCCAAGCGAGAGATAACCAGAGCATCCACCACTGTGGCGAGACAGTCTGCGGGCAGGTAGGGTCTCAGCCTGTGTACCAGATGGAGCTGGTAGACAGCCTGGACACAGAATTAACCTGCGCCTCCATGGACAGCTGTGAGTCCAAAATGACTCCTGGGCTGCGCACCTTGTCCTTCAGGGGTACAGTTACCCCATTCAGGACTAGGGAGTCCTCCACACCTGCCCGCCTCTCGTCCCCTCGACCATTCCTCCTGAGGGTTTGGTTGAAGGTTGGCTTCCTACAGGCTTGGAGCCATCACAATGTGGGGCTGCATTCTTAACAAATGCATAACCCCCCACGCCACCCCATCCATTACCTGCTTTGCAGTTGCTTCCAGGGCAACACGGAATAAATTCATTTGAAAGTGTGGGTTATGTTTCTGCAAATAGAGCTGTCCAAATATGTCAAGTGCTGATGTTTCCTCTATCCTCAAACTAATGAAGTATTGATGGGTAAGGTGGCTTCTTGCTAATGGAACTGTGAGAATCTCACTTATGCGTACCCTGAACTCATTTGTGTGTTTCCTTGCTGCAAGAATTTCCTCCTCTTCTGAGTATCTTCTGTTTCAAGGTTTTGCTAGCATTACTTCATATTCCTAGGAGTCCTTCTTGAACGATTTTCTGTGCATTCCCAACATCTCTGATTAGTCTAACTAGAAAGCCTGCTACACTCCTAATTGTTGTTATATAAAAGGAATGTGCATGGCAATTGGGACATTCAATGGGAATCTGATACCTGGACTCAAGCCCAAGATGTTTAATCAAGAACTCCAGTTTCTGAGATGCTGGCCACCTGCTGATGCCAATAGCTGTTTGAGTAACAATTCATTTCAACTAGTGTTATAAGAGCGGGAGAAGTTTGTGGGCATCCAATGAAACGGAACATCGGAAGATTCAGGACAGATAAAAGAAAGTCCTCCTTCATGCAGCGCAGAGTTAAACTGTGGAACTCCCTCCCACAAGATGGCCACCAGTATTAAAAGAGGATTGGACAAATTCCTGGAGGAGAGGGCTATTGATGGCTACTGACCACTGAACTTGTCCAGCATAACGGGACTAGACACCTCTTGGTATTCATCTGCTGTAACAGTGGCGTCAAGGTCCTGGTGGATGCAAGCAATTTGAGAAGTCACATTGAACTATCATTGGTTCTGTCCCCTCCTCTGGACCGAAAGGCCCCACACTATGCAGAAAAGCTCTGCAGAACAACACAATGAAGATACAATGGAGGCAGCAAAGTATGCCTCCATTCATGGCCACTAGGTAGGCTCGATAATGAGTCCTCAGGGCCAGTGTTTGATTGCATTCAATGAATTTTCCTCCACTTGTGTGTTAGAATCTTCTCCTCACTTGTTTCCTTGCTACACACACATAGAATCATAGAGTTGGAAGAGACCACAAGGGCCATCCAGTCCAACCCCCTGCCAAGCAGGGAACACCATCAAAGCATTCTTGACAGATGGCTGTCAAGCCTCTGCTTAAAGACCTCCAAAGAAGGAGACTCCACCACACTCCTTGGCAGCACATTCCACTGTCAAATAGCTCTTACTGTCAGGAAGTTCTTCCTAATGTTTAGGTGGAATCTTCTTTCTTGTCGTTTGAATCCATTGCTCCGTGTCCACTTCTCTGGAGCAGCAGAAAACAACCTTTCTCCCTCCTCTATATGACATCCTTTTATATATTTGAACATGGCTATCCTATCACCCCTGAACCTTCTCTTCTCCAGGCTAAACATACCCAGCTCCCTAAGCCGTTCCTCATAAGGCATTGTTTCCAAGCCTTTGACCATTAGGTTATCTATATAGATAGATAACAAACAATAATTCTAAACTCAGAAGGATCCCCCTCATTGTTTTCAGACTAGGCACACCTGTGCTATAATTAGCATCATCTCCTATGAAACAGAAGATGGCATTTGTCAGCTGTAGTTCTTAAAAGCATTTGTATTAGAAATGATTATTTCATTATTATTATTATTATTATTATTATTATTATTATTATTATTATTATTATTTGGGGGGGGGGAGGAAATCTGCCACCCAATTTAATCGAATAAAGCCATCTTCTTTTAGCCTAACTGATCATAAACATCACAGCCCTGGAAATATCCTGGGAAATCAAAGATTCATCACATATTTGAGCATCCAAAGACTATTCAACAACAGGATTCAATTCATTTTGGCTTTGATCATCAGCCACTCCTGGCGTAACCCCATTTCAAGGGCCTGGATATCTTTTCAGAGTTATCAGAAATCAGGAGCGTTTGTCCTACATTGTGGCAGCACGCTGTCGACGCTGTTATTTACCTGGGAGATTGTCATCATGTCTATGGATTTTTTTTATTTTTATTTTTAGAAAGGCGTTTCATATTGTATCTCGCGAAAATCTTCCTTCAGAGCGGGGGGAAGAAATCAATTTAAGATTGGCTCGGGCGAGGAGCACGTCGGCACGGTTTGAAAGCCGAGCTAAATGTCGGTAAGCAGAAGGCTAATGCATGATGGCAGGAACCCAAATGGTGGACAAAAGGAGGAGGAAGATAAACGGAGGGGGCAAGAAGCAGGTAGAAGCACTTGGCTCTGCCACCAACTCTTTGTGTAACCTATGGCAGGTCTCCTTGCTTGCTTGGCAGGCTGCCTGTGTGTGCCAGCCATCCCTACAGCTCTCCGTGGTGCTTTATTAATTTGTGAAGGGATTTCCATTAAGGCCACAATCCAAAGGTGTCCTATTGAACTGAGAAGGAATGACACTGTGATGGCCTGTGATTCGGGCTCAGACTCGGAACCAGAGGGGTCTCAGTCTGCACAGGATCGTCTGCCCCAGACGTTGTCTGAACCGAGTCTGGGGCCTGATCCTGAAGAGCCCCAGTCTGCACAGGTCCCCCTGCAACAAGCACCAGCTGAGCCGAGTCAGGGGCCTGAGCCTGTCCTGGCTCCAGATGCAGAGAATACCTTGTTGCCGTCAGCCGGACCATCACTGACAGCTGCTCCAATACCAGCTGGGTCAGGAGAGGCTGAGGCGGCCCTGGGTCTAGTAACCCACCGGCATCTCCCGAGGTGCAGAGACTCAGGTCTGAGAGAAGGAGAGACCTGAGTACTCGCAGGAGGAGTGCTCACCTTCGGGCGAGACAGGGGGGTGAGTTGTCGGGGGATCGGGACCGGCCATTACCTCGTCAGAGATAAAAGGCTGCCGGACCCCACCCCAGGTTGCAGGAGCAACATTGCTGTTTGCCTGATCCTGCCTGTGTTCCTGTACCTGACCTTGCCTGGTTCCCTGCTCCATTCCCTGCCTGGACTGACTCCTCGCCGTCTCCTCGAACCCTGGACCGGACTGGACCTCGCTTCCCAGATACCCTTGGGCCAGCACAGACACAAGAAAACAGCAGTACCGTTACCCAGGAGAACATCGAGGTAGATTGCACTTGAAACTTCAGTTTGGCTGTTATGGCCTCACGCTGAGAGAGAAGGAACCCAAAACATTCTGGTTTCCCTGTAAGGCTACATCACCGTTTGTGGGGGACATGCTCACACTAAAATCGCCACCACTCGATGCTACGGAAACAAAGTGAGATGATAAAGGAAATTGTGCAATGGAGAAGATTCCTGCCATAGCAGGGAGAGACATTAGGCACATCACACGCACAGCCCCCCATCTAATCTTCAAGATGTTTATTTCATTTCCTGCCTGGTTCTTCAAGATTGGATTCTTGTTGTTTTTTAATTCCCTCTTGGTTAGAACAATATTTTTTCATTATGAATATCTGCAATTCTGTCAAACGGCAGTATTTGCCGGCCGCTGTTCCGTGGCAGCCAAGCGGGCTCAGACACATGACCCGCAATGTTGTATTGATCAAATGGAAGCGACGCACACCCCCAGGCTTTGGGGGTTATTAGCAAATGCTGATAGGAAGTCACCCCAATCTGGAAAATCAGAGGCAAGATTCCAATGAGGTTCTCTCCCCAGAGAGACCACATAACACCAGTCTTGAAAGACCTACATTGGCTCCCAGTATGTTTCCAAGCACAATTCAAAGTGTTGGCACTGACCTTTAAAACCCTAAACTGCCTCGGCCCAGTATCCCTGAAGGAGCGTCTCCATCCCCATCATTCAGCCTGGACACTGAATGGGGTAACTGTGCCCCTGAAGGACCAGGTGCACAGCCTGGGAGTCGTTTTGGACTCACAGCTGTCCATGGAGGCGCAGGTTAATTCTGTATCCAGGGCAGCTGCCTACCAGACCCTACCTGCCCGCGGACTGTCTCGCCAGAGTGGTGCATGCTCTAGTTATCTCTCGCTTGGACTACTGCAATGTGCTCTACGTGGGGCTACCTTTGAAGGTGACCCGGAAACTGCAATTAATCCGGAATGCAATAGCTAGACTGGTGACTGGGAGCGGCCACCAAGACCACCATAACACCAGTCCTGAAAGACCTACATTGGCTCCCAGTATGTTTCCGAGCACAATTCAAAGTGTTGGTGCTGACCTTTAAAGCCCTAAACGGCCTCGGCCCAGTATATCTGAAGGAGCATCTCCACCCCCATCGTTCTGCCCGGACACTGAGGTCCAGCGCCGAGGGCCTTCTGGCAGTTCCCTCACTGCGAGAAGCGAAGTTACAGGGAAGCAGGCAGAGGGCCTTCTAGGTAGTGGCACCCACCCTGTGGAACACCCTCCCACCAGATGTCAAGGAAATAAACAACTATCTGACTTTTAGAAGACAACTGAAGGCAGCCCTGTTTAGGGAAGCTTTCAATGTTTGATGGATTATTGTATTTTAATATTTTGCTGGAAGCCGCCCAGAGTGGCTGCAGAAACCCGGCCAGATGGGTGGGGTATAAATAATTATAATAATAATAATAATAATAATTTCATTTATTTTCTACAGTTATATGCCACTTTTCAGCACTCTAACCACTAGACCAGTGTTTCCCAACCAGTGTGCCTCCAGATGTTTTGGGACTACAACTCCCATCATCCCTCACTAGCAATACCAGTGGTCAGGGATGATGGGAATTGTAGTCCCAAAACATCTGGAGGCACACTGGTTGGGAAACACTGCACTAGACCATACTGGCTTTAGCACCAAGATCTGGCAATGCCGGGCGGCTACTCTGAGCCCATCAGTTTTGAGGGATGCGCTATGGCGGGGGAGCCAGAAGGGTGGCCTCTAGATGTTGGCAGGTTGCAGAATGAATGTAGGCTTTCTTGACATTAAGCTGGGATGGGGCTGGTCTACTAAATTCTTTAGCTGTGATTCCTGCATTGCAGGGGGTTGGACTAGATTTGCTTCTGGGTCCCTTCCAACACAATTCTACGGTTCTATGATCCTGTTCTCTTTACCCACCCACCCGCAACACCCCCCGTCTTCAGCCATGGCTGATGCGGAACATATATTTTCAATTCTGTGTGGCTGGTCTTACGAGATAGGAACAAGAGAATGAGCTGGGAGGCATCAATTGCAGGGAAATTCATGTGCCTCTCCCAATGTAATGCTTTTAATATTTTGCATTTCTAATAAAAAGCAGGATGTAATCAGAAGGTAATGATACCGATATTTGAAAATCGGTCGCTAGCGGGCTCAGCTCCTTTCGTCTTTTTTTTTTTTTAAAAAAAAGAATACCTCTGTAAAGCTATACTTTGCATTTTATTACAGTATCCTTTCCCCGCCCTCATTATGTGTTCTTAAAATCCTAACTTCCAGGGCTTAAGGGCTCAGCCATTTCAAATCGCGTCAAGCTGAAATTTAGCATATAATTTCTTCCCCCGGCATTTGTTTTAATCTCCCACATTTTATGCTGGATAGTCAAGAGCAGCAAACCTCTGTGCATTTTTTCCTGGGCTCACTACTCTGCCTCAACGAGCCTGTTCAGCGGAGGAGATGATGATTACTTGGCGGTGATGGCGATGAAGAAGAGAGCTGCCCAAAACTTCTGTAGGGCACCAGGTTGACAAAGGCTGGTCTAGCTGGTGTTGGCAGAAAGCAGGGCACAGTGGCCTTGGGAATCTGCAAAGTTAAACTGGGTGCCATGCCTGCTGCTTTTAAGAGCATTTTGTATCCTCTCAGCTCAGCTTTCATATTTGCAAATAAAGCAAATATTGAGGACATCATAGTCCTCCAGCTCTTCCAAAGAAACCTAAGCCCTTCGGAGTTGCACAAAAAAATCCCTTGCTGTTTGGGTTCCTAAGGGATATAGGAGAACATTGTAAAAACTATTTTAAACCTTTCTTAACTCAGCTAAGAAAGAGCCAGTTTGGTGAAGTGGTTAAGAGCGGTAGACTCATAATCTGGTGAACCGGGTTTGCAGTTGGTTTGTTAAGGTGGTGCCTGAGCTGGCCAGCGAAGTGCTCTCATCAGCATCTCAAAAGAATGAACTGTGCTGTCATAGAGGCAACCTCACCTGGCTGAATGCCCATGTCATCCTAGGATGGAGAACCATAGGCAAGGGGCAGTTGTGTGTGAAAGAGAGTTTGGGTGGATGCTGGAACCTGGAGAGAAAGAGAGATGTCTTGCTTTGTGTGGGACTTGGTGGTCCCCTGGAAATCTAATGAGACAAGATCTATTTGGGTGTTAATGCTATGAGCTCCTCCATCCTATACTGAGGTTGTAGATAGTGCTATTGAGAGCCAGTGTGGTGTAGTGGTTAAGAGAGGTAGACTCGTAATCTGGGGGACCAGGTTCGCGTCTCTGCTCCTCCACATGCAACTGCTGGGTGACCTTGGGCTAGTCCCACTTCTCTGAAGTCTCTCAGCCCCACTCACCTCACAGCGTGTTTGTTGTGGGGGAGGAAGGGAAAGGAGAATATTAGCCGCTTTGAGACTCCTTCAGGTAGTGATAAAGCGGGATATCAAATCCAAGCTCTTTCTCCTCCTCCTCTTCTTCTTCTTCTTCTTCTTCTTCTTCTAGTATTCTACTTTATGTCTGTGGTCAGACTTGATGTTGGGCTAGGACTGGGAACTTTCCGCAATCTGGAAGCTCACCACAAGATGTGGAGCATCTTCCTGGCAGTGAAGTGTCTGCAAACTCTGGAATCTCTCCCTGCCTCTGCCCCTGCCCCTAGCCTGGTTGCTGGGTCCTTCGAGACGGGAAGGGCTATAATGGACTTCCTGTTGAGATGGGCCTTTGTATGTGCAACTGCCTTCCTGACTCTGGTGTGCTTCTGTGTCCTCTTTGGACTTGCACAACTCCTGACTTCTGATAGGGATGGAAAAACCTCCCAGTTTTGGTTTTGTGCCATTTATGAAAAGGTTTCAGCTAGCCAGCCATGCCCTTTGCCAGGGCATTCCATTCCACCCCTTGCCATCAACCCATCACCATCACAAATATTAATAATAATAATAATAATAATAATAATAATAATAATAAGTAAAGGTACCCCTGACCATTAGGTCCAGTCGCGGACAACTCTGGGGTTGCGGCGCTCATCTCGCTTTATTGGCTGAGGGAGGTCTTTATACAGCTTCCAGGTCATGTGGCCAGCAGGACTAAGCCGCTTCTGGCGAACCAGAGCAGCGCGTGGAAACGCCGTTTACCTTCCCGCCTATTTATCTACTTGCACTTTGACGTGCTTTCGAACTGCTAGGTGGGCAGGAGCTGGAACTGAGCAACAGGAGCTCACCCCATCACAAGGATTCAAATCGCCGACCTTCTGATCGGCAAGCCCTAGGCTCTGTGGTTTAGACCATAGTGCCACCCATGCCAGGTCCAATAATAATAATAATAATAATAATAATAATAATAATAATAATTAATAATGTATTATTTATACCCCGCCCATCTGGCTGAGTTTCCCCAGTCACTCTGGGCGGCTCTCAATCGAATATTAAAAACACAATACAGGATTAAACATTAAAAACTTCCCTAAACAGGGCTGCCTTCAGATGTCTTTTAAAAGTAGGATAGTTGCTTATTTCCTTGACAGCAGACGCCACTACTGAGAAGGTTCTCTGCCTGGTTTCATGCCCACATTGAGCTGTTGAGTGGCTCTCTTGCCCCAACCTTAGGCTTTCTTCCCCATGTTTGTGGTATTTTTTGTATTTTCTTGTTTGTTGTATATTCTTCCCCTCCCCCAATATCCCCGTACCTTCTTCTCATGTGTTGATGGTGCCATTTTAGCATCTGTTGAATGCGTTTGCTATTAGTATATAAGATGGCAAGCTGTTAGTTCCTGTCTTTGATCCTGTATTGCTCAGTAAGTTTTGGGGTGGTGGGGTATTAAATCTTCATTTTCCGGTTGCTGTGTTGGGCATGATCCAGTCAAAAGGAAGCCCTTATTCTATGCCCCACTGATTTCAACAGGTGGTTTGAGCATATCCCAAGCTTTCCCCCGTGGATTGCAACAGCACTTGAAAATCCGGAATGGACTTTTTGTGTGAAAGTACTGAAAAAGAAGTCTCTGGATGTGCTCAGAGGTGCTCTTTTCTAACTGTATGTCTTTCGCACTCAGCTCCGGTTGGTAGATATTGGGATTGCAATAAGTACGTCCAGCAAGCTGGAAATTTGTTCATCTCTGCATTATAGGATACAAGCTGTACTTACCGGTAGCAACTTTTTACTTTAATTTCATCCCCCAAAAGGAAGTTTGGTATTCCTTAGTAGATACAAAGCGAAGAGGAGGAAGGTGCTGCCTTCTAATTTGATATCCTTGATGTTTTTATTCTGTTGGTTGTTGGTGAGCTACTTATAACGAGGTGGCTTTTAAACTTTTAAGTTTTAAATTGTTTTTTAATTTGTATTTTTAACTGGTTGTTTTGTGGTTGTGTGGTTTTATGATTGTTAGCTGCCCTGAGCCCGGTTTCGGCTGGGAAGGGCAGGGTACAAATAAAAGTTGTTATTATTATTATTATTATATGTGCGATTTAGAAAGAGGGGAGGAAAAATATGTCCTCCCCACTCCACAAATGTTGAACATCTAGAAGCGCGGAGTAAAGTGGAGTGGGATCTTTTGGCTATTTACTTACGGAAATTCCTTGATGGATGGAGGCAGACTTGCAAAGGTCACTGAGCTGCAGACCAGAAATGACATCCCACAGTATGTTAAACCAATGATAATAAGGCAAACCACAAACAGCAGAAGAAGATGAAGCCTCTCTTCGGGAAGTTGGCAGTTTTTGAGTCTGAGAAGAGAGCTCTTTAACTGGGGGTATTTTTGAGCAGCTGGAAGATGCCCCTTTTTCTTTTCTTTTTTCTTTTTAAATTTTTTTTATTAAGGATTTTCTTGATTTACAAAGGTATATGCATTGTCTCTTTCTTGTTCTTTCCATGTAACATTTTTATACAGCAGTTTCGTTTGTTGAGACAATAGGGAGAGAAGGGGAAGAGGTGTGGGTAGGATGGGGAGATGGGTAGGATGGGGTGGCGGTATTTCTATTCTACTTAACATATGCAGGGTTAGGTGTCAGCGTCTTTTGTGCAGGTTCTCTGTTGTTTGCTTGTACCGGCAGCATACAAATCAATTTGGCTAACCTGACCAAAAACACTCACCCACCCCACTCACAAAGGAAACCAAAGATCACCACAGCCTACCACAAATGAACAATCACACCCTACGCCAACCCTGACCCCTTTTTCTTTTTTAAAAGGCGTAAGGTTCGACGAGAGAAATAGCAGCGGCCTGTGGTCTCTAGGTGAGGCAATATATGTTCTCACAGAATCATCAAAATCTGATCCCCTGGCAGGCCTAGAAGATAACTCCAAGGAGACTTTATTTATATGCCCTGCAGGGTCTTCAATCAGCACTGGGATAGCTCTTGATACAAAAGCATCATTCCCCTGTGATTGTTGTGATCTCGTGGGAGACGGTCCACGTAACTGTACTGGGGAAGGTTGTCGCAGGGGCAGGGCCAGTGCATCCATTTAGGCGAACTAGGCAGCTGCCTAGAGTCGGTCATGACTGAACCTAATGGTCAGGGGTCCCTTTACCTTAAGCTTGGTGCCATGACACCTATGGCATTGTGAAGGGCCATCTCTAGGTATTTTGCTGCCTGCAGACTTCACCTCTCTCTCTCTGTTACGAACATTAGGGGCACAAGAAGAGCCTGCTGGATCAGGCCAATGGCCCATCTAGTCCAGCATCCTGTTCTAGAGCCAGCATGGTGTAGTGGTTAAGAGTAGTAGACTCGTAATCTGGGGAACCGGGTTCGCTTCCCCGCTCCTCCACATGCAGCTGCTGGGTGACTTTGGGCTAGACACACTTCTCTGAAGTCTCCCAGCCCCACTCACCTCATAGAGTGTTTGTTGTGGGGGAGGAAGGGAAAGGAGATTGTTAGCCGCTTTGAGACTCCTTCGGGGAGTGATAAAGCGGGATATCAAATCCAAACTCTTCTTTTCACAGTGGCCAACCAGATGCCTGAATTGGATGCCCACAAATTTCTCCCTTTCTCCTAACACTAGAACTCATGGATATCAAATGATGCTGAATATGGGGGAAATTCATGATAGAGAACAAGATGCACTTTTTCACACTGTGGAATAACTATGGAGATCACACCTCCAGGAGGCATTGATGGTCACCAACCTGGATGCCTCTAAAAGAGGATTAAGCAAATTCATGGAGGAGAGGGCTATCCTGGCTAGGGTCTGCCTCCACAGTCGGAGACAGCAATGCTTCTGAATACGGGTTGCAGGAAACCACAGGACGGGGGATTGCTTTTGTGCTCGGATCCTGCTTGCAGGTTTCCCACAGACATCTGGTTGGCTACTGGGAGAACAGGATGCTGGTCTTGATGGGCCACTGGTCTGATCCAGCAGCCACGTCTTATAGTCTTAGGACTCACCCATCACAATCATTGTACTTTCAATGGGGATGTTGCCTGAACACTTGTACCGTTACATCTCAAAGAACATCAAAAGGATTTCCCTGCACAGAACAATAACTTCCTGGGGGAAGGACTTACTAGCTGCAAACAATTCCAAAGCGTTTGAAGGGGAGCGGAGGCACCAGGTTCATGATGAGTAATACAATCTTCTGAGTCATGTTACTTGTGGGGAGAGGGAGACCGATCTCAGTTAAGTTGTTTATTCATTCTCTACTTGGGTAATAAGTTAAGACAATGAGGAGGCCTGGAGAGATCCGTCGGCAGTGGAATGGATCCCACGGGAACCAGATACAATATTGCTTTTGGATGGGGAGTCGATCCTCCACCTGGATGTGGAGTCTGCAATTAAGCAGCGAATCAGTAAGCAGAAGTTTCTCTCCTTCTCTTTATCTGTCTTTAAATGAAACTTATTAACTGATGGTGTAATGGGGGGGGGGGGAGCACCGTAAGGCAATCATAGTACCTTTTCCTCCGAACCAGCTCAGTTGTACAGTTTCCCCTGCTATCCACCATTTTATTTCCTCCATTTATTTCTGAGGCCAAACATTTGAGAATGCAACAGCTTCTTGCTTTTACCAAACCAAGTTGCAAACAGTGTCAGTATACAGAGGGGCAGTGAGCTCAGCCGGAAAGGGAGAAGTGTATACATGCTCCATACACATATATAGAGCAGTCTTTCCCCACCCTGGGGCCCTCCAGATCCTTTTGCACTCCAGCTCCCATCATCACCAGCCAGCATGCCCAATGGTCAGGGGTGATGGGTGTTGGAGTTCGACAACAGCTGGAATGCTCTGGGTTGGGATACGGTGAGACAGAGGGTTCAAAGTGCAGGGGGATCTTGCAGCGGGGATGAGACTTTTCTCAATCCAAGGGCCGCATTCCATTCTGACTAACTATCTGGGGGCCAGATGCTAGTGGTAGGCTGGGCAATGAATGCGAAAATTTACCTCTGGACAGCAGGCTAGTTTCTACACATGCTATTGCTCACACTTCCCTCTCTGTCCTGGGAAGCAAGGGGCAGCATCAGAGTTCAAGGATATATTCCAGGCAGGCAAAAACACTCGAGGGAGGTCTGAACCAGGGCTAGAAGGAGGTGTAACTTAGAGAGGCCGTGAGCATATAGATAGAGTTGGGGGGGGCACATCCAGCCCCTGTGGGTCTGAGACACCTGAGCCCTGCCTTAGACCAACCTTGCAAGGTATTAGTTCTACTTTGCAGGTGGGACAGGTAGTGCTTCCCAGTTAGGGCTGCGAGTTCGGGTTTTAGATTGGCCAGCTTGAAATAAAATCAGAGAATCATAGAATTGGGAGGAACCCTGAGGGTCATCTAGCTCAACCCCTTGTAAAGCAGGAATTTCAACACGTGGTTCCCCATCCAATTTGAAATCAGACCGGACCCTGGTGGTTCATGGCAGAGGTGAGGTCTTTGGTGCTTCAAGGCCCGGCCTCTCCATCCACAGCCCCTCTCAAAAGCTTCTGCCGCGACTGCTGATACAGCCAGCCTGAGCTCATTGATAGCTGAAGATGAAGATAAAGGATGTGGAGCAGAAGGAGCGCTCAGGAAGGCGTCGCAGGAAAAATGCAAACTAATCAGTGGAGGCAGCCACCGTAATAAGGCACTAAACATGGAAAATTACGGTAGATTTGTTTCCTCTGCTTCTCATTGTAGGCATTAGGCACAAAGTCGTCAATAGACTATTCAGTGCAGCGAATGCAATGCTGTGGGCTGTCAGCTGCACCGCCGTCAAGGAAGGGGCCAGAATTTGGAATGCGAGCGAGGGAGACGGTGGCAAATTGTCCTCCGAGAATCTGCGAGAGAGGAGATGACCTCAGCAGGTGCCGAAGCGCAGCGCATTGAAATGAGTGCCGCACTGAATGTGCTCGCTGTTTGGTTCTCCGTGCAGAAGTTGTTGTTTCAAAGACTACACAAGAGTTAAAACAAAAGAAAAATCCCCTTCCTTTTTGCTCTTTTGTAGCCTGTTTTGTGTTTGCTTGTTTTTACCCATAGGCTTGCTGGTAAAGGTAAAAGTAAAGGGACCCCTGAACATTAGGTCCATTCGCAGACAACTCTGGGGTTGCGGCGCTCATCTCGCTTTACTGGCCGAGGGAGCTGGCATACAGCTTCTGGGTCATGTGGCCAGCATGACTAAGCCACTTCTGGCGAACCAGAGTCGTGCACGGAAACGCCGTTTACCTTCCCGCTGGAGCAGTACCTATTTATCTACTTGCACTTTGACGTGCTTTCGAACTGCTAGGTGGGCAGGAGCAGGGACCGAGCAACGGGAGCTCACCCCATCACGGGGATTCGAACCTCCGACCTTCTGATCGGCAAGCCCTAGGCTCTGTGGTTTAACCCACAGTGCCACCCACGTCCCATAGGCTGGCTGGTACTTTTCTGCAATTCCCCCACCCACTTGTATTTATGAGAGCCCAGCCAGTCAGGGATGGTGTCGCCAACCCACCTTACCAACTGGATTTAGATAAGAGGGGTGGGCACAGAATCCAGTTCTTCTCCTGCTAAAGCTCTTGGAAGGTGGAAGTTGCCCTAGGAAATCAGGCTGGCAATAACTGGTCAATGAAAATTTTATGCATTCGGAGAAATCAGCACCAGCTTGCAAAATATTTGACTCAACCCTTCTCTGCTCCAGCAGTGCAACCAGGTTTTATATGCCCTGTCATAGCTCTGCCCTTGCCCCTCGTGCAAGTGGTTCAGACTCCTCAGAGCCTCAGTTTCCTTGTTGGTCAAATACAACTGTCTCCCAGCCCAGCAAACAGTCACCAGCTGCCTTAAAGCTGAGGCTGATTGGCTTTCCTCATTTGATTCTTCTTCTTCTACACTGTAGCAGCTCACATCCATCCCTGGATAGACACCTCTTGGATATACAGCTGGAAGGTGGTGGTCCCTGCATGAGAAACAGGGTAGAAAGGGTCTCTCAGATTGGGCTAAAGATTTTGGTTATAATACCAGGGGTCTCCAAACTATGGCCCGGGGGCCGGATATGGCCCGAGGGGCTCATTTATCTGGCCCCTGGCAACCCCCGCCGCCCGCTGCCGCCATCTGCTCTTACCAGCGTGGCGTGGCATGGCTGCCCACTTCCAGGTCGGAGGAGCACCGTAAATAGCTTGTGCGCATGCGCAAGCATTATTTCCAGTGCACATCCGGGTAGGAGGAGGACCGTGCACATGCGTACAAGCTATTTCCGGTGCTCCTCCAACCAGGAAGTGCGCCAGAAATAGCGTGTGTGTACGCGTATGGGCGTGCGCTCCCCCGCCCTCCGGCCTGAGGCGCGGGAAGTTTGCTGACCCCTGTAATATACAGTTAGAAGAGTGGGAAAGGTTATGAAATGAAAGTATTAACTTTACTGCATGCAGTACGCTTAAAGAAAATGTTATGAAAATGATGTATAGATGGGATTTAACACAGTTAAAGTGGCTAAAATGTTTAGAACTAAAGATGAATGTTGGGAATGTAAAGATACTATATGTGGTGGACATATAAAGAGGTAAAAGCTTTCTGGGAGATGATATATAATGAGTTAAAGAAAATGTTTAAAAACACCTTTGTCAAAAAAACAAAACCCAGAAGCTTTCCTGTTGGGTATAGTGGGTAAAGAGATACCGAGACAAGATAAAAAAATTGTTCTTATATGCAACAACTGTTGTTGAAAAATTTCAATAAAAATTAACCAAACACATCCTTGGATATATGCCTCTTCATGTTCTCTTCATTGTTGCTTCTTGCAGCCACATAAGCGCTGCTGCTAGTTTTAGATCACCCACCCATCTTAAAGGAGATCACTCACTTGGTTTTTTTAAATTGCAGGGTCTCCGTACTGCTTTACCCCTTCAGCCTGAGTTGGCTCTTGTCACATGTCCTGTATACCCGTATTTTTTGCTCCATAACGCGCACCGGACCATAACGCGCACCTCATTTTTAGAGGAGGAAAACCAGAAAAATATTTTTTTTCTGGTTTTCCTCCTCTAAAATGCTGGGAGGGAGGGAAGAGAGAGAGAAGGAAGAGAGAGAGAGGAAGAGAGAGGGAAAGAAGGAGGAAGAGAGGGAGGGAAGACAGAGATAGAAGGAAGGAAGGAAGGAAGGAAGGAAGGAAGGAAGGAAGGAAGGAAGGAGAGGGGGGGAAGCATCTCCCTCCCTCCTTGTGCTCTCCAGGGGCGGGGAAGGAACGGACAGCCCAAAAGCGCTGCTTTTGGGCTGTCCGTTCCTCTCCCGCCCCGCCGGGAGCCATGGCTCCGGTGGCAGAGGCATCCCTCTTCTTAGACTGCAGTGGCAGCCGAGGGATCCCGCCGCCGGCCAGTGCCTTCGCTCCATAATGCGCACAGACTTTCCCCCTTCCTTTTTAGGAGGAAAAAAGTGCGCGTTATGGAGCGAAAAATACGGCATGTCCATTCTAACTTTGCGACCTTTTCCACTACATCTGTAAATCAACCCCATCTCCAGATCTGGGCCATTTTGGTTCCTCTTCAGTGCATGTATATGTGTGTGGGATTTTCCCCCCCCCTCTGGTTAAAACTCCTTTTCTCTGTTCTTTGGCACAGGACTTCCAGGCGTGACCGGTGTCTAAGTCCTTTGGTGGCACCAGAATGTCAGAACATCTCTGCAAGTCAACAACACGTTCCACAACGCTGCTTGCTCTGCGGGGAAGGATGAAGCTCCAGGTACACATTCTTAATTCCCTTCAAATGCAAGCAAGGAGTACTTGCAGAGGAAAGAGTATGGCAACATTTTGTCAAAGGTTCAGCTTATTGAGGCACAAACTGACGTATGGCCAGTGGTGTAGTGAAGGGGGGGGGGAGCAGAGCACCAGGCCTTTCTCTGAGCAGGAGCAATGGCGCCGTCTCCAAGAGCACCAAGACAACGGAGGGATTCTCCTTCCTCTGACAAATGAATGAGGTGATAACAAGGCTTTCAAGTTTACTTGTGACGGATTAGTGTATAAATCGGAGACCGGGGAATATAATCCAGCAGAGGTTGGACGTTTCTTTCTTTTCCACGGGGTTCCTTGTCCACACTAAAGCAACATTTCTTTGGGAGGTGTTATTTTTTTTCCATTTCTAGTTAAAAGTGAAAGGTTGCATTTCAGCTCCTTTGTTATTGAACCCGTGCTGTCAGAAGGGACTTCAATGGAGCTTGCACCCAGGTGCCCCAGGCATAGGATGCAGCCTTGCTGATCCTAAGAAACTGGGCATTATGATGTATATTGCTGACTTTGCACTCTGTCTATCTACCAGGGTGCATGAGCTTCAAGTTTCGCCTTCTGTCTGCATCTTTCTTAGTCAGGTTTCTTGTTGAGCCATTTTGGGGGGTCGCTCCCATTAGAGCACTCGACCTGAATACCCTATATGGAAGCAAATGGTGGGCACCATCAAGAATGGACTTTGCTCTAACCTTGCATAGCCCCACCCAGTTTTCTTTAGAGCTCCATACTAGAATCCTTTCCTTGGTCCTGCTAAGAGTGCTGGCCAGCAGACAGGAGGAGCAATTCATCTAGGAGGAAGACTTCTCATTTCTGCAAAGCCACCAGGATGGGGGGTCACACTGTCACTGTGCACGTAGAATACATGGTGCCCACACGCACTCAAGATCACTGTTGGTGACAGACATCCACCCTTATACTTTGCGTGGGGTAGGGAGAGACAGAGGAGCGTTGACTTCGCTGCTCTTTTAAACGCAGTATCCAACTGGTGTGCTCAGCGATGATGAATCAAGCCAGCTACTATATGTATATGGCACCATCTTGGGTTCTGTCTCTTGGTCACATTAGCGTGTGACAGAAGGTTGGCTACCTGTTTTTATATACATGAAGAAAGAAATAGGTATGCCTTGGATCTGATTTCCAAGCCAGCTACTATTTGTATATAGCACCATCCTTGGTTCTTTCTCTTGGTCACACAGGAGTGTGATGGAACGTTGAGATCCTGTTTTTCTGTACGCAGAGACATAGAGACATATGTCCCATCTCTGATTTCCAGAACCAGGCCAGCTACTGTATGTATACTGCACCATCTTGGGTTCTTTCTCTTGGTCACACAGGAGTGTGACGGAATGTTGGGAACCAGTTTCTACACATGGAAAGAGAGAAAGAGAGAGAGAGGTGTGCCTCGTCTCTGATTTCCAGACACAAATTATTATTATTATTATTATTATTATTATTATTAATTTATTATTTATACCCTGCCCATTTGGCTGGGTTTCCCCAACCACTCTGGGCGGCTTCCAACAAAATATTAAAATATTAAATATAGTTTGACAAGCAGGACTGTAACTTCCTAAATCTTCCTAAACCTTCAAGCTGTAGTTTTATAATAAACTTCCAAATTGCCCAATGCAGCAAATTACTGTACTGTTGCATGTTATTCCCCAACTTCAGTTTACTTAAGAATGAAGGGTCTGTGAAAGAGCTACCTTCTCGCTGGGGAGTACTTTGGGGGTAGATTATACTTATAAATTGGATTAATGTTCCTATCTCCTGTATGATCATAATTTTTCCTTGCTGGTTTTGCTAATTGCCTGAGATATTTGTCTTTCAACAAGTCTTTTCATGCCCATTTCCTCCTCGCTATAATCTCGTGGCATACCAATAAAGCCCGGGGTTGTGATGTTTCCTTGGCAACGGCCCGTGATGTCACCAACAGGGGATTACCGCTTCCCCTGAGGATCAAGGCCCAGGTAACGGGGCTGGGAGGCCCCAGTGCTGGTTGTCACTCCGTGTTCTTTTAATAAAACAGCAGCAGCAGCAGCAGCAGCAGCAGCATAGAAGGATCTTGGCGATTCCTTTAAAAAGGATGTGAAAAGAAAATTAAGTTTAAACTTTGCATATGTTTCTACATGTCTTTGCTTTGCCCCCGAAAAGGTGGATTTGAAAAATACGCCAGTAGGGTGTTCCTTGTGACAGGAAGCAAATTTGTTATTCTGCTTTGGTCAAAGTTGCTATCCCAGGGCAGGTTCACATCAAAGTGAATCCAACGCACATTTTAAATAATAATAATAATAATAATAATAATAATAATAATAATAATAATAATAACAATATTTATTTATTTATACATACATACATACATACATACATACATACATACATACCCCACCCATCTGGCTTCCAGCAGAATATTAAAATACAACAATCTATTAAACATTAAAAGCCTCCCTAAACAGGGCTGCCTTCAGATGTCTTCTAAAGGTCTGGTAGTTGTTTTTCTCTTTGACATCGGGTGGGAGGGCGTTCCACAGGGCGGGTGCCACTACCGAGAAGGCCCTCTGCCTGGTTCCCTGTAACCTCCCTTCTTGCAGTGAGGGAACCGCCAGAAGGCCCTCGGCGCTGGATCTCAGTGTCCGGGCTGAACGATGGGGGTGGAGACGCTCCTTCAGGTATACAGGACCGAGGCCGGTTAGGGCTTTAAAGGTCAGCACCAACACTTTGAATTGTGCTCAGACACATGGCTCCACCCACTACTGGGGTATGATTCATGAAGAACTAAAAAAAAATGTTAAAAACATCTTTTCGAAAGAAACCAGAGGCATATTTATTAGGCTTATTGGGAAAAGACATACCACAGAAAAAGAAAGGAATTTTCTTATATGCTAGAGCAGCCGCCAGGATAGTATATGGCAGCAAATGGAAGGGCGAAGTAATACCCACAAAAGAAGACGGGCTATGCAAACTAAGTCAATTTATAGAAATGGCAAGGCTAACTGCATACATAAAAAGACAGACAAACCAAAAACTCAGGGTAGAATGGCAATGTTTCGAAGAATACATGGACAGACACTGTTCAAGAACGAATAGGTTGATAGTGTCCTTCAGCTCTCTATATTGGACAAACAGGCCAAACCCTACGCCAAAGGATAAATGGACACAAATCTGACATCAGGAATCACAAGACAGAAAAACCAGTAGGAGAACACTTCAATCTCCCAGGACATTCTATACAAGATCTTAAAGTAGCTGTCTTATTGCAAAGGAATTTCAGAAATAGACTGGAAAGAGAAGTTGCTGAATTGCAACTCATTACCAAGCTTAAAACCATGGAGAGACCTGGTCTGAACAAAGACATTGGATTCTTATCTCATTATACATGACAAAGCTATTTTTAGCCATCTCACCCCTTGCTTTTTCCTGCAAGACCAATTGCAGTCGTTAACAGTCGTCAACAGGTTTACCTCTCCTATCAGCCAATCTCCCATTCCCACCACCCTTCTGAGTAATACCCCTCCCCACCCTCTCACTATATATAAGCGTCTGGTGACTTCTGTCTCAGTGTATCTGAAGAAGTGTGCATGCACACGAAAGCTCATACCAAGAACAAACTTAGTTGGTCTCTAAGGTGCTACTGGAAGGAATTTTTTTATTTTGTTTTGACTACGGCAGACCAACACAACTACCTACCTGTAACTAGGTTGATATGCTTAGATTAAAGGAGTAAAGTAGAAAATATTAATTAGGAATGTCATAATGAGATCAAAATTTAAAAATTGCAATGATAGTATCGAATCTATAAGATAAGGAAGTGGAGATGTTGTGGAGGGGAGGGTCAAAGGGTGTGGGGGTGGGAAGATATGGGGGTGGGAAGGATTTATGTGTATGTAAATAGTAGCCTTATTTTTGTATGTCTTTGCACTGGCAGGGTGCATTTCTTTTTTCTGTATTACTAAAATTTAATAAAAAATTAAAAATGAAATAAAAATAAAATACATGGCTCCACCCAAAGAGCCCTGGGAACCATAGTTTAAGGATGCTGGGAATTGTAGCTTTGTGAGGAGGAATCAGCAGTTTCTGGGGATTTTGAGGGGACGTTGTGTGTCCTGGATGTGCTTTAGATGTCTGACGTGAGTCTGCTTTCAAATTCTCCTCTGAAAATTCTGGACTTGGCTGGGGCTGATGAGAATTGCACATCTGAAGGGGGCACAGGTTAACTTGCCGTTTGCCACTGAACACTCAGTGAATATTTTCTATCTAGCATTTGACATCTGATGATGAGCGAAATCACGGTTGCATATTTGATCACTGACACACAGCGGCATTTTGCATCGTTTACTCCTTGGCATATAATAATATTGGACAGGGTCTGATAGTTGCCCATCTGTCTATGGCAAATATTTAAGAGGTTTCCATTTTCAGGTCAAAACTGTTGATTTCAGAGTGGTAGAAATTTCTCTTAAAAATAACTAGATGCTACAAATAACTCCCCCTTTCTTCAACGCTGTTCAGCACTATTGCCTTCCTGGCTATTGCTCATTTATTTACATTCCCTCCCCCCCCCCCCCCCCGATTGAATTGTTATTTCATCGTGTTCTTTTTGATATTGTATCTCTATCCCAGTAGTTGCACTGAGATCCACTAATGGAAGAAAAGCAGGGAAAACAACGTTAAAATAAATGCAACCAACGTTTCTCCTTTTCTTCCTCATCCTGAATTAGTCGCGTGGGCTCTTCCACCCAGTCAGAGATCACACAGTGAACAGGATGATGTCACAATGCTACGCCTGACATCACTGTATCTCAAGACCCCAGTAGGCAAAATGGTGAAGAATCAGATTTGGCTCCTTGATGTCCCAAAGAGCAATGGTGAGGAAGGTGGAGTGATGGCAATTTGAAGGAGCAAATGAGCATTTCCCCCAAATAACTTTGAAAACCCTTAAAATGGAAGGAATTCATGGAAGGACAGTGCTGTATTTGAAAAACATGAAATTTCGTACTCATCACAATAACCAAAAGATGCCAACATGTCTAAGGATTAGAATTTCACATTTCCAAGTAAAGTTTCAGCTCCCTCTATTTGAATTTGAGATTTGTACATATAAAACTTCAGTGGTTTGCAGCCCATTCTTGCATAGGATTGCACTGGAAACCTATTCTACCATATCACTCTGTTGCGTGAATAGATCCCAGCCTGGCTTAACAGCCAAACGTATGCATTTTATGATTGCAATTTTTAAAAATTGACTATGTCATATTGCGCACAAGTTACTCTGCTTCTGCAAGGTGTTACGCAAGGCACCAAAGCTCATTTCCTCACCAGCGGAAATGTCTATGCCTTTAAATATCTCACCAGATGTCATCTATAAACAACTATCCTCAGTCATAAGGTCTAGAACAGGCATCCCCAACCCTGGCCCTCCAGCTGTTTTGGGACTACAACTCCCATCATCCCTAGCTAACAGGACCAGTAGTCAGGGATGATGGGAGCTGTAGTCCCAAAACATCTGGAGGGCCAAGGTTGGGGATGCCTGGTCTAGAAACTTGATTTTATTTTTGCAAATGAAATGTGAGATTCTCATCTGAACTGTGCACGTGATGTGCTGTACATCTTGCAACATAGATATGCCCCTGCTTTTACTCCCTTCCTTACCTTTTTATGGAATGCGTCTACAAAATATGTCCAAATCTTTTGAAACTCTAGATTCAAGGTGATACTTTCTTCTCTTGCCTGTTGCCTTAGACAAGATAGTTGGTTTGCTTTTTTTAAAAAACGGATCCTCAACCAATCTATCTATCCCCAGTCAGCATGAAAATAACATTAGAACACTACTTCATTTCACACTTCAAAACAAATCAGGAGCGAAAGGATACAATCTAGTGACCAAGTAACACAAATTAAGTGAGACATCCAAAATGACAGAATCCCGGACGTACAAGGTGGGAGCCGGCACAGTGGATATTTATGTAATTCCTTTAGCCGCCAATGCAGAGAGGTTGGCAAGTTGCGGGTATCAATCTGTTTTATTTTATATTCTAGAGGTGGAAGTAAAAATGATATTGCAAACGCTGTGTGCTCTCCGAAGAACAACAGACAGGGAGGGGAGGATATTGTCAGGAAACGCAGCATATTTTCTCACTCCTTTTGCTCCTGTTGTCTAAGGCGACTTCAACGGAGAGAAATCCTCAAAAGATCCAGTGGCAGGCTTGGGGGGGGGGGTGAAATGGAGCTGAAGCAACGAGACCCCCCCTCCCCCCCAGAAAAAAACCATTAGGGCATTTTTGACAAGTGGCTTCAATATTTCATGCGCTGCGCAAAGCCAGTGGCTGGCAGTTCTTCAGGCTTCTGCGGGCGCCGGTGCCCTTTTGTTGACAAGAAAGAGAAGCTCTCTTGTGTATACACAGGACAGAAATTAAGCAAATGATATTTGAGCTCCACGCCACCAGCAAACAGTCTCGGTGGGCGCCGAGAGCTGAAAGGGAATCCTCTTTCAGCAAAAATCCTGCAGCAGCAAAGACAGCCGAGCGTTTTCCATGCCCTGCTGGAAATTGACTCAGCGTCAATGATGCTGTTTTGAACTAGGAGGGTGTGAGGTGCTGCGGCCACATTTGGGATACCGTGTACAGCTCTGGCTTCCTCTCCTCGAAAAGGATAACGTAGGGTTGGAAGAGGTTCAGAACAGAGGGCAACCAATGCCGGATTTATGTATAAGCCAAACAAGCTATAGCTTAGGGCCCCACTCTCTTGGGGGGGGGGAACCTGAATGTACTTTGATAAAATACATATTTTGTTACGTGCAAATGGCTTTAAATACCTATTCATAGCTGTCAACCATCCCTTTTTTTGCAGGAAACTCCCTTATTCCAATGCCGTTTCCCCGCTGCTATCCCAGTTTGTTGATATCCCTTAAATTTCCCAGATTTCAAAGTAAGCAGCTCCTCTCCCTCCCTGCTGGCCAGGGAGGCTCCTCAGCTGTATTGCTCAGCTGCCAATAAGGAGTCTGAGACTGACTGGGGGCGGAGCTTGCATGCCTCATGCCCAACCAGACAGACAGCCTGCCTGCCGTCTACGTGCTCACTCTTTCGCTCACCCGTTTGCGCGCAGCCTCTGGAGCGCAGGGTGGCGAGGCTACTTGGTGCCATTGCACCGCCCTCGCAGCATCCCTTATTTTCAAATCCGAAAGTTGACTGCTATGTACCTATTAGGTACATAAATGACCATATAGCACATGGGTAGGCAAACTAAGGCCCGGGGGCCGGATCCGGCCCAATCGCCTTCTAAATCCGGCCCACAGACAGTCCGGGAATCAGTGTGTTTTTACATGAGTAGAATGTGTCCTCTTATTTAAAATGCATCTCTGGGTTATTTGTGGGGCATAGGAATTCATTCATTTCTATTTCCCCCCCAAAATGTAGTCCGGCCCCCCACAAGGTCTGAGGGACAGTGGACCGACCCCCTGCTGAAAAAGTTTGCTGAGCCCTGACCTGGAAGCTGTACGCTGGCTCCCTCGGCCAATAATGCGAGATGAGCGCCGCAACCCCAGAGTCGGCCATGACTGGACCTAATGGTCAGGGGTCCCTTTACCTTTACATATATTCAACACAAAAAACAGCAACCATTTGTTGTTGACAAAGGACAGCTGGACACAGAAAGGGCCCCGTTATCTTCAGTAGCTTAGGGCCTCATCCAACCTAAATCTGGCTCTGAGGGCAACCAAAGTGGGCAGAGTGAGTCCTGTGGAGGGAACTGAGTCCTGAGGAAGGGAAAGGAGAATGTTAGCCGCTTTGAGACTCCTTAGGGTAGTGATAAAGCGGGATATCAAATCCAAACTCCTCCTCTTAGTATGTTTGTTGTTTGAATGGTTACTAGCCTATCTCTATTCCAGCTATTATTCCAGTAAATTTGGTGGTTTGTGGTGTTGTTGTTTTGTTTTGTTGTACTGTTATTACTGTCACCACTTTGTGTACATAATTTGCAGTGATGGTCTCCAACCTAGATGGCTTTAAAAGAGGATTGGACCAAATTGTGAAGCATAAGGCTACCCATGGCCACTAGCCATGATGAAGGCTGTGTTCTGCCTCCATGGTCCAAGGCAATAATTGCATCTCAACGCCAGTTGCTGGAAACCACAGGCAAGGAGAGGGCTCTTGTGCCCAGGTCCTGCTTGGGGACTTGGCATTATGGCAACTGTTCAGCCACTGTGAGAACAGGATGCTGCTCTAGATGGGTCATTGGCCTGATCCAGCAGGTTCTTCTCATGTACTTAAGTGCGCACGCTATGCGCAATTATCTGTGAGACTTGGAGAATGCCAATTTTTGTCTTCTGACGTGTTTCTAAACTGAAAGCAGATCTTATGCCACCAGAAGGTAGGGCTTTATTCTCTGAGGGAGCATTCCCTCCAACTGCTAGGTAAAGCTACCCAGAATGGCTTCTGCTGGCTTTTTAAAAAACTTACCTAGTGCACCACCAAAAATAAAGTCTTTTATCTCTGTTTATATTAGCTAGATAGAGCAATGGTCTGACTGCATAAGGCAGATTTCTATGTTCTTGCTGTCTAAGTGCAGAACAGCCTGGTCAAGTTATTCAATATCAAAGGCCAGTGTGAGGATTTATTGTAACAAGTCAACGTGTAACGAGTCTTCCCCACTAAAATTTATTAATGGGTGCTTAGATGGTGGGCAAAGGGACATGGGAGCTCTAGGTTGAATAGAAAAACAATCTATCATCAAAGAAAGGCCAATCTGTTTTGTACCAAGGGTAAGGCTAGACTAGATTGTTAAGCCATATAAGTGATGAATGAGAGATGTAAAACTCCATGGCTAAAGCAGAAAAGTTCAATGGGTAAATAGCAGTGTAGAGTGGATCAGCAATAAATGTTGAGCTCTTACGAAGCAGTATGCAGGTCGATGGCTGTTCAATCTGAGCTCCTGGTTCAGCAAGATGCTCTTTGACCTGGTTTTGAGGTCTGCCATGGGTCACAGTTGGACCATGCCATTCACGGAAGGAGGTCTTACTCAGGGGGCCCATATTTATAGATGGTCTCAATCAGCACAACCGTCACTGTTGCGGTGCTTCCATTCTAGAGTTGGTTCTCTGGAGAAGATCACCAAACTGTTCCACTTTACATCTTGTAGGAGGTGACTTAAAGCTTTCCATTGTGTGTTTGTTTGTTTGTTTGTTTGTGTGTGTGTGTGTGTGTGTGTGTGGAGATATCTCTGAATTCGTTTGGTGGGGGGAAATCCGTGAATTAAACATAACATTCTGATAGACACAAAAGAAAGAGGAGACTTTGCCCTGCCCGACCTGCAATTATATTAGGAGGCAGTCTGTTTGTGTTGGTTAAAGGAATGGGTTGTATTGGAAAATGCACACATTTTTTATTTGGAAGGTCATAATATAAAATTTGGCTGGAATGCATATCTTTGGTATGGGAAAGCTAAAATCTACAAAAGTTTAAGAACCACATTATTAGGAGAAATTTGTATAGAGTCTGGGAGAAATACAAAAAAATTGTTGGAAAGAAAAGCACCTCTATTGTAATCCCCCATTGAAGCAATTACAATAAAGAGAATTAATATGGATAGAAAATGGGTGATTTATATAGACTTGTTGAATTTTACAAGGAGTGAACCCAGCCTAAAACCAATGGAAGATTTAAGAAGCCAAGTCACAGATTGGTTACATTACCACCAGCTCCTTCCCAAAAAGACCGGAGGCATTTTTGTTAGGAATAGTGCAGTCAGAAGTTTCCAGGTGTCAGAGAACCTTATTTATGTACGCAATAATGACAGCTCGTGTTCTGTTAGCCCCAAAATGGAAAGTGAGAGAGGTTCCGAGTAAGGAGGACTGGCAACTTAAGCTGATCGAATATGCGGAACTATCAAGTTTAATGAATAGACTAAGAGAGCAAGAAGAATATCTATTGCTGATTATATGGAAAATAACTGTACACATTTGAAAACGTTGGCAGCATTAAGATAAATTCAACAGTTTAATTAATCATTGAATGATGCAAAATTGGAGAACTGACAAAAATTGACATAGTAAAAATGCAGGAATGATAGCTAAACAGAATGAACCAGGGAAGTCATAGAATATATGGTATTATGTAAATGCTTATTTTGAGATGTTAGACAAATACTTAATAAAAATCATTTAAATAAAATAATAATGATAAAGCTTTCCATTGTGCCTTCATGGAGACCCAGTCCTCTGCTCCTTCTCAGAATGATGCCCCATTGATGTCGTTGGGACTTACTTTGTACAAAACATACAATAAGACTAGGTTGTTAGCCGTGTGGTTGTTCGATTCACATAGAAATGTGATTATGTTTTGCTGGTTCTGAGCATTTTGAAAATTGCCTTCTACGGATGCCTTACGCAGAATTGTTCTGCAACCATATCATGTCATTCACTTCCTTGTACGCCATTTAAGGAAAGGCGACACAAGACTTGCTTCAGTTCCGCAGCTAAGCTCTTCAGCTAAGTATAAGGGGATTCCAGCTAAGAGGAGACATAGAAACACACCGCATTTTTCTGTGTATAAGACGCCCCCTATTTTTGGGGACTCCAAATTAAGAAAACACCCCTCAGCACTACCTGTGTATAAGACGACCCCCAATTTTAAACCCTTTTTTTGGGTAAAAAAACAACCCCTAGTCTTATACACTGAAAAATACGGTATATGTTCCCTGGTCATCAGATGCTCCTATTTATGATTGCTGCAGCATCCAGCATCCCTGTATCCCTGGATGCTACTGTGAGCAGGGACTCACAGGCAACATCACAGCAGAGATGGGCCCAGAGCTCCATCATTGCTTAAGCATCTGGAGATACGGTTTTCCTGAAGCCCTTGGATTTTGCTGTAAGCATGCATAATCCCATAGAGAGATGCTGGAGAACTTGGACTTGTATATGCTGTGATAAATTGCCTGTCAAAGCTTACTACAATGTCATCAGGCATTTGGTTTATGCCAATGCAGCTGGGTTTTTGCGGTGGCCAAGGTGCCCACAAGCCATTTCCAGTTCTGACCCTTGTATTGCTCCTTGCCATGCCCCAGTTCTGCCCGTCTTCCCAGCTGTGTGATGGTGTTTTCTTTTTGACGGTATTGCCTCCGGCATCCAAGAGTGAGATGCTGGCAACAGTCAGTTGCCACATCAGCACACATTGGCCAACGTAAGAGAGCAGCTGAAGGCTAAAGGTAGTGCTTTTTTGCTGCTGCAGCTACTGTTGTTCCTCCTCCAGAGCATCATTTTACAAGGTCAGGACCCCACAAGGTCATTTCAAGGGTACAGGAACTCCTTTTGTCAACTGTGCAGTTAGGATGTGTGCGGCTGACTCCTCATTAGACTGCCTGTCTGAGAGTATCCAGAGGACTCCATCAGTAGGGATTCCTGGTGTGAGATCAGCAACTTTCCTTTTCTCTCCTTGCACCACAGATCATTAACTCCATGGCGCCTGCCACATTTCATTTCTGGTGAGCTGGGCATGTCTCTTCTTGCTGCTGCAGTCTTCTGCACAAGTCAAGATGACTGAGAACTCAGATATCATTTTCTCTGTGAGGTCAAAGCTGGATCTGGCACCTGAGAGCTGTGAAATTATTATTATTATTATTATTACTAGTTGAATTCAGCCCGTTGATAACGGGCTCTAGCGGGGGCAAGCAGGACCCGAGGCACGGAGGCGGCCAGCGGCGGCGGCCAGGGCGAGGAGGTTGCGGGGCGGCGTCCTCGTTCTCCTCGCCGCCGCTGCCTCCAGGCCGGGTCGGCCATCCTCCTCCTCCTCCTCGGGGCTCCTCCGTTGAGGTGGCAGCGGCGGCGGCGGCGGCCCGGCAATGGTGGCGGCGCAGTTTCGCCTGGCCGGAAGTGTCTCTGCGTCGTCCCGCCCCCCTCTCCGCCCCCTCCAATCCCTGCGTCCCCGTGTGACATGCGCAGAACGCACTTCCGTGACACACGGAAAAGCAGGGACATAGCAAGATTATTATATAGGATTATTATTAATTATTATTATTATTATTATATCCCACCCAGGACGCGGGTGGTGCTGTGGGTTAAACCACAGAGCCCTAGGGCTTGCCGATCAGAAGGTTGGCAGTTTGAATCCCCGCAACGGGGTGAGCTCCTGTTGCTCGGTCCCTGATCCTGCCAACCTAGCAGTTCGAAAGCACAAAGTGCAAGTAGATAAATAGGTACCGCTCCGGTGGTAAGGTAAACGACGTTTCCGTGCGCTGCTCTGGTTCACCAGAAGAGGTTTAGTCATGCTGGCCACATGACCCGGAAGCTGTACGCCGGCTCCCTCAGCCAATAAAGTGAGATGAGGGCCGCAACCCCAGAGTTGGACAGGACTGGACCTAACGGTCAGGGGTCCCTTTACCTTCAAGTTGGTTTCTATCCCTGCCTCCAGGTTAAAGGCAGCTGCAAACATATGTGTTTTCTGGAATCAGATAATACGGAAATGGGCACTAAGGAGGTGCTAAATTCTGTTAGTTTTCCGGAAATGGCTTTTACATTGCGTGAAAACTCAAATATGAGGTGGTAATGAACAGTTCAGAGAAACTTGTTGGGAAAGTGGAATAAACTGCCGGGAATGAGAAAAGTTGTTTTCTGCTGCTCCTGAGAAGAGGACACGGAGCAATGGATTCAAACTACAAGAAAGAAGATTCCACCTAAACATTAGGAAGAACTTCCTGACAGTAAGAGCTCCTTCGACAGTGAAAT
Source organism: Darevskia nairensis (assembly GCA_034642065.1). Taxonomy (NCBI): domain Eukaryota; kingdom Metazoa; phylum Chordata; class Lepidosauria; order Squamata; family Lacertidae; genus Darevskia; species Darevskia nairensis. The sequence continues at coordinate 780,258 of JAWWNI010000010.1, forward strand.
TTGCTGCCAAGGAGTGTGATGGAGTCTCCTCCTTTGGAGGTCTTTAAGCAGAGGCTTGACAGCCACCTGTCAGGAATGCTTTGATGGTGTTTCCTGCTTGTCAGGGGGTTGGACTGGATGGCCCTTGTGGTCTCTTCCAACTCTAGGATTCTAGGATTCTATGATTCTATGAATGCTGCTGATGAGGAACCAGAGGTGCTTCCATTTCCTGTGCAATCATGGGCACCAGACTTTCTTTATGGACTTTAAAAATTGAAGCTGGAGTCTTCGGGATCCTAAGAGGAGGTGGACTGGCTGCATAAACATGGCCAGCAGGCCAGCTTAGGAAAACCAGCAGCACAAAAAGGCGTGTGGAGAGATGAAGGGACTGTGGCGATTAAACCGGATCTGCTGAAATCCTTCCAAAGTCGGCTTAAGAAGTAAGACCCAACAATGTCACCCTGAGGGTCATTCTCTGCAGGACATCTCAGGCCCTCTGGCCAGATTTTCGCCTCCTGTGCATCCCATGAAGGTTAAAGGGGTCTGTGACATCCCTGCTCTCGTCTGGCTGTGTCAGGCCCTCCTGGCTTTCATGTCAGGGAGTTGCCAGGCGCCAGGGGATCATGCCCCTCTGCTTGGCTTTGTGTTGAGATTATCCTCGGGAACTTGCCGGCAATGAGGAAACTGTGAATTTTATTTTTAAACTGAGCATCGTAACTGCTGGAGTTGAAATCTCACCCTAGTGAGCAGGTGGGCGGATCTGCAGCACTGCCAGTGACAACAGAATATTGTATGAAAAACAATGAAGATAAATGTTGGGGTGGGAGAAAGAAAGGAAGGAAGGAAGGAAGAAGGAAAGAACATGCAGAGATGCAAACCTACCCAGCTTAAGTGCAGCCCATAAGTCACATTCTTATTATTACAATTGATTTATTAATCGCCTTGTAAACCACCAGTTAAACAGTTAGAAACACAAAACCAGCAAATACATTTAAAGCAAGACTAAAATCCTAGCAAGCGGACACTCATGGTAGAGACCCAGGTGGGAAAACCTATTGGAACAAAAATGTCTCCAACTGTTTCCGAAAAATGCAGATAGGGGGCGTCAGTTGCATCTCGACAGGGATGCTGTTCTTCAGGACAGGGGCCACCACACCAAAGGCCTTGCTCTGAGGTACTTTAGAGTATGCTGAGATCTTTGGAACTTGCGGGAGAGACTCTTTTACAAACTGGGCGTTTAAGGTAACCTGGTCCTGAGCTGTGTAGGGACTTAAATGTTAGCGCCAACGCCACAAAGACCAACACCAGTAGCAAACCAGCAGTCAGTGCGAATCCTTCAAACAAGGTGTGCTAAGCAGGTGGCACATAACAATTTCCAGGGTTCCCTGTGAAGAGGAATTGATCATCAGACCACTTATGGGACAGCAACCATTCTGTCAGGCTGCATCAGAGGCGAGAATAGATTCAGGGCCACTCTATGGGTGCAGCCAAGAAATAAGCAACCTTTGAACCTCCTCTCCTCCACCTTTTCCATTCCAACTGGCCACTAGAACAACTTACCACTAAGAACTTGGGTTTTCTTATTTCCTCCTCCCTCCAAATCCATTTTCCTTTTATGTTGTGGTGTATTTTTCCATTGTAAGCCTTGAAGGCAGAGGCCTTTAAAAAAAGTGATTTGTAAGCTGCTATGGAAGACTTGTTTTTGCCTATTCATGTAAAAACACGCTGATTCCTGGACCATCCTCGAGCCGGATTTAGAAGGCGATTGGGCCGGATCCGGCCCCCGGGGCCTTAGTTTGCCTACCTATGATCTATGCCAGGGGTGACCAACTCCCAAGAGACTGCGATCTACTCACAGAGTTAAAAACTGGCAGTGATCTACCCCCTTTTTTGGGGTTCAGGTAAAAGTTGTGGAGCTTTTTATAAGAAGGAGGAAGGCCCATTTTGGGGGGGTTCGGGTCAAAGTTGTTGAGTTTTTTCAGGGAGAAGGTAAAATGTTGAGCTTTTTTTAGGGGAGCTACAGTTGTTCAGCTTCTTTGGGGGGAGCCAATGATCTACCAGTGATCTACTGCAGACATTCAGTGATCTACCGGTAGATCACGATCTACCTGTTGGACATGCCTGATCTATGCAATAGGTTACAGCTGTCTCCTGCAAGGCTGAACCTTGCAAACTGCATGCACAGTCTTCTTAATTTTTTTATTCTTATTTTTAAGTTGAAAAGATGTTCTTGCCTGGAGAGCCAAGCCTTCCCTCTGCTGTTTGGAGGGGGCCAGGCAAACCTTCAGGCGAGCCCTGGAGATCTGGCCATTCGAGCCTGCACTAGCTCGCTCTCTTGTTTGTGAAGGCTCACTTCGTGGGTGAAATGCACAGCCAAACACAGCAGCGAAGTGATCCTCCGTCTGATCTGGCCGCCTCTCCGCAGAGCTTCCCTGCTTCCCTCTGGGAATGGCTGCAGCAGGAGAGATGCTGGCAGATCATTAGAGCCAAGAGCATCTGACTTCACAGAGGCCCTATAAGCCCCAATCAAAGCAGGGAAACTTTCCTTTTAATCACTGGCAAGCACTTGGGCTCATAGCGTCGCCGCATCTGTGGAGTGTCACCAGCAAGCCAGTGGTCTGCACAGGTGTCTGTGGCCTCCCATTGAGGCATGCTCCTTTGCCGCAGGATAAGACGCAGCGGCAGCACGTCTGAAGAGCCGCGTAAACAAGACGTCTCCTTGACCTGACTTTTTAACTTCTTGATTTCATAGCAGCCGTGGTCTTTCATTTGGCAGGAGCTGAGGCCCAATGGCAGGCAGATTTCATAGAATCCTAGAGTTGGAAGAGACCACAAGGGCCATCCAGTCCAACCCCCTGCCAAGCAGGAAACACCATCCAAGCATTCCTGACAGGTGGCTGTCAAGCCTCTGCTTAAAGACCTCCAAAGAAGGAGACTCCACCACACTCCTTGGCAGCAAATTCCACTGTCGAACAGCTCTTACTGTCAGGAAGTTCTTTCTAATGTTTAGGTGGAATCTTCTTTCTTGTAGTTTGAATCCATTGCTCCGTGTCCGCTTCTCTGGAGCAGCAGAAAACAACCTTTCTCCTTCCTCTATATGACATCCTTTTATATATTTGAACATGGCTATCATATCACCCCTTAACCTTCTCTTCTCCAGGCTAAACATACCCAGCTCCCTAAGCCGTTCCTCCAGGCCTTTGACCATTTTGGTTGCCCTCCTCTGGACACGTTCCAGCTTGTCCAGATTTGTCAAGCAGGAGGCTCTCAGCCAGAGCGAGGACATCCAAGGAAGCTGAATGTTGTAAGGAAGGAAGTAAAAGGAAGTATTTCGTCACGTCACATTGTTAAACTATGGAACTCACTCCTGCAGGAGACAAGGGGGGCTGCCAAGCTGGAGGCTTGGACACATTCCTGGAGGAGAGGGCTACTGAAGGCTACTTGCCACGTTGGCTGTGCTCTGTCTCCATGCTCAGAGGCAGTAAATGCTTCTGAATACCAGTTGCTGGAAACAGGGCCATCTTTAGCAGATGCGGCACCGTGGTGCAAATATCCGCCCAGCGCCCCCAAATTACGATGGATGGGGGGGCGAAGCTGTGCGCTGCCAGCCATGGGGGGAAGGAGCAACTCTCCCCCATGCCGCTGCGGGGATCATTCTCCTCCTGCAGAGGCTTGGGAAGGAAGCTGCCCGCCCGCCAGCCATATGGATGACAGGGCACAGCTGGCGGGCATGCAGGGAAAGGGTAAGCCGCGAAGCTCCTCCACTCGCTGGGGCGCCCCTGAGAGGCCGGCGCCCTGGCGCAACGCACCACTAAGCCCTATGGGAAAGACGGCTCTGGCTTGACACCGCAGGAGGAGGGGAGAGGGCTCTTGTGCTCGGGTCCTGCTTGCAGGTTTTCCCCAGGCATCTGGTTGGCCACTGTGAGGGCAGCAGGGTGGACCAGATAGATTGAATGGAACCGGGCAGATCGTTCCTAGAATTAGGGTTACTGGAAGATTTGAATGCTGGAAACTGCTCTGTGGCTCCGCATTGGTTGACCCTTGAGCCTCTTCTCTTCCTCTCTTCAGCTGGCTGCATGCCTTCAGCATCTAATCTCGTGGTTCCCAAACTCCTGCCCCCCTCGCCCACAAGGGTCTTGGCAAACCACTTAATGTTTTTCTCTGCCTGTTGTAGCCGTCATGATGTGCTGGGCTAGATGCTGTATCCTTTTTACTTCTACTTTATTGCTTCTTTTGTGGATTTCATTTTAAAAAGGTAAAGAGACCCCTGACCATCAGGTCCAGTCGTGTCCGACTCTGGGGTTGCGTGCTCATCTCGCTTTATAGGCCGAGGGAGCCGGCGTTTGTCCGAAGACAGCCTCCGGGTCATGTGGCCAGCATGACAAAGCTGCTTCTGGTGAACCAGAGCAGCGCACGGAAACGCCGTTTACCTTCCCGCTGGAGCGGTCCCTATTTATCTACTTGCACTTTAACGTGCTTTCGAACTGCTAGGTGGGCAGGAGCTGGGACCGAACAACGGGCGCTCACCCCGTCGCAGGGATTAGAACCGCTGACCTTCTGATCAGCAAGCCTGTGGTTTAACCCACAGCGCCACCTGGTCCGTGGATTTCATTTTAATGTATTCCAATTTGAATTCCACAGAACACAATATAAAATGATACAATACAATAGAATACAAGAAGCGATTAAGGCCACATTCACATTCCAAGCGGCATGATACCCCTTTAAACAGCCATTTACAGGATTCTGGGAACTGCAGGTTGTAAAGGGTGCTAGGACCCCTCTTCCTCTCCCGTAGCTACAATTCCCAGAGTGGTTTGGCAATCAAATCTCTCTTCCCAGGAAACTCTGGGAATTGCAACTACGGGGAGAGAATAGTGCTCTTCTAACAACTCTCTCTCCCAGAAGCCGTGACTCTTTCATAGTGCTTTAAATGTATGGCATGAATAAATCAAAATCAATGTCAATATTTAATATGATTAATGTGCTGCCATCCGGCTTCAACCACAAATCCACAGATACACCATGAACCACCTGAATGAATTTCACAGACCACTGGCGGTCTGCAGACTGCAGTTTAGGAACTCCTTGCCCTGATCGATTTCTTAAAAGAACCTCACCCTCTGATATGTAACCCATTGGGCATCCAAAGGATGTGCCCAGTCACTGGTCTATGGCTTTCTTCTTTGATCTCGCAGTCCAGAGGTGATGAGTGATCCTCTCCCACACTTGTTGACCCAGAAACAAGTCCCATCCTGCCCAACGACACTTACTCCTTAATAAGTGTGTGCATGTGTCTAAGATTTCAGCAATGCTCAGATCACAGAAGAGGCACAACTAGGAGTCCCTTAAGAGAATTCACAACTCTCTCCAATTTTAGCCAACTCATGGCCCTTCAGTAGCCTTCTAAAAAAAACAGAGAAGGGGTCAGAACTAAAGGAAGGAGAGAAAATCATTCAGTGTGTGAGCCTTTTGATGTGAAACCACCTGCGTCACACTTCCCAAACCAACCCACAAAATGAAACACAGCTATCCTTCAAACCACGCGTTCCTCCGAAGTTTGTGACGCAAAATCTCAGACCAAAGAAATGCACACACAGAAGTGTGTTTCTGGAGAAAGTGTGTTGCAAACATGGGTATATTAGCGAAAGTGAAATGCAAAGGAAAGAATGATATTATGGGAAGCAGCTTGGGAAGCGATGTACATACATCAGACAAAATTGCACGCATGAGTGCGTGCATCGGGGGAACAGTGCATGAAAATGCATATGGATTTTTGTGAGGACTTTAAAAAACAAAAAGATTGAAGACTGATGTGGAAATGGGGTGAGCTGAACTTGTGATTGGAAAATAAGACACTGAGACAAACTGAAATGGAAAGATTCTCCTATTCAGCACGGGTGGGGGGGGCTCCCTCTGACACCCACCCTTTAGACTGAACCCTGGATTTCAGCCAAACTCTTTTGCCAGTTAACGTTCTTGTACAATATACAGTTCCTGGCCATCACTGGTCCTATATCACCTTCTCTCTCTCTCTCTCTCTCTCTCTCTCTCTCTCTCTCTCTCTCTCCCTCTCTCTCCCTCCCTCCCTCCCTCCCTCCCTCTCTCCCTCCCTCCTCCCCAGTTCTAACAATGCCTGTTGTGGCAAAATATGAGGGGAGGGGGTTGGGGAGGGGTGTCTTTGTCTTACAAATGCATTGCTGGGGGTTGGACTAGATGACTCTTTGGGTCCCCTCCAACTCTCTGATTCTATTGTTCTAAGAGGCTCGTTTGGCTGCTTCTTAGCAAGCTGGAGAGTGAGTGCGACTGAAGATGAGCGCGATGGAAAGGGAGGGGGGGAAACCCAGAGTTCATGCAACAGGCCAGGGTTGTCCGAATCAACCCCTTTCAATTTGGAGCTGCCATTTTGCTTGGCGATAGCATGGCATTATATCCTTTGACTGGAACAGGTGTTGCTCCAGCAGGGAACCGGTATTTTATCACCGTTGCTTGATGTGGGTTATTTTATTTCATTTTAGTATTTTTTGAGTCTAGTAGTAATAGCTTCTATGACAGCGTTATGGGCTTTAATGTCAGGATGTATCTAGGCATGAAACGATTCCATGTCATAAGCCTCTGGCGAGGTTTAGTGCTGCTAAATGGAAGATCTAAAGGGATGATCATCCTTTATGCTTGCTTCTCCATTGTCATTGCTGGTCCAAGTTGATTGCAGGCAGACTTACAAATATTTTCCCACCGCACCCCTCTTTTTTGGTACTTCATTTCACCAAACCAACCTGGTGCCCCCCCCCCAGATGTTTTGGGCCACAGCTTCTATAACCCCTGAGCGTTGACCGTGCTTCTTGGGGCTGATGGGAACTATAGTTCAGCAACACCTGGAGGCCACCAGGTTGGAAATGGCTGGTGCCAAATATGATCTCAAAGGGACTCCTCAGAGGAACTCCTCAGAGAGATTCTGTAATAATAGTCAAGTGGAGCAGCTTCTTTAGAAAACCCATTAGCCTCTTGGGTTTCAACCTGTTTCATTGGTATCACCCTTAAGAGGCAGTATGGTGTAGTGGGTAGCTTGTTGGCATTAGGCTACATCCACAGCATCCATTGAAAGCACTATGATACCATTTTGAACAGTCATGGCTTCCCCCCCAAATAATTCTGGGAGCTGAAGTTTCTAAGGGTGCTGAGAGTTGTTAAAGGTAAAGGTAAAGGGACCCCTGACCATTAGGTCCAGTCACGGACGACTCTGGGGTTGCGGCGCTCATCTCGCATTATTGGCCGAGGGAGCCAGCATACAGCTTCCGGGTCATGTGGCCAGCATGACTAAGCCACTTCTGGCGAACCAGAGCAGCGCACGGAAACGCCGTTTACCTTCCCGCCGGAGCGGTACCTATTGATCTACTTGCACTTTGATGTGCTTTCGAACTGCTAGGTTGGCAGGAGCTGGGACTGAGCAACAAGAGCTCACCCTGTCGCGGGGATTTGAACTGCCAACCTTCTGATTAGCAAGCCCTAGGCTCTGTGGTTTAGACCGCAGCGCCACCTGCGTCCCATTACCTGTCCACAAAAGAAAGGACCTTTTCTGCAATAACCCCCTAATGCTGGAATTCACGGGGATTCGAACCGCCGACCTTGTGATCAGCAAACCCTAGGCTCAGTGGTTTAACCCACAGCGCCACCAGAGAAGCCTATTTCCCTCTCAGAGCTACACTTCCAAGAGTTCCCTTGGGAGAGAGATTGAGAGTTAAACTACTCTGGGAATTGTTCTGGGGAAGCCACGATAGTTAAACAGGCACCCAACCATTAAAAGGGAAGCAGTGAAAATAAGCTTCCGCTCCCCGACAGCACTGGGCGTTCCAGAGCTGCTCATTTCCACTGGCAAGGAGGAGAGACAGAAGGATTTCTTCTTGTGTTTCTAAAAGGCTGCGGCATTGCTGAGGTACTTAAAACACCCAGGTTTATCACACAAATTTTCCTCTGGGCAAGTTAAGGTGGTGGGTAGCTGGGATCCACACCAGCCCTGCGCTTACCAGAGCACCCGAGCACTGAACTTCCCAGAGCGCCCGGCTACTCTGTAAGTAAAGTTTAAAAAGGAAGAAAAAGAGGGAAGGGGCAGTGGATTCAGGACCTCGTGTGGTGTAGTGGTTAAGAGCGGTAGACTCGTAATCTGGTGAACCGGGTTCGCGTCTCCGCTCCTCCCCATGCAGCTGCTGGGTGACCTTGGGCTAGTGACACTTCTCTGAAGTCTCTCAGCCCCACTCACCTCGCAGAGTGTTTGTTGTGGGGGAGGAGGGGAAAGGAGAATGTGAGCCGCTTTGAGACTCCTTCGGGTAGTGATAAAGCGGGATATCAAATCCAAACTCTTCTTCTCTTCTTCTTCTTCTTCTTCTTCTTCTTCTTCTTCTTCTCCTCCTTTCCCTTCCTCCCCCACAACAAACACTCTGTGAGGTGAGTGGGGCTGAGAGACTTCAGAGAAGTGTGACTAGCCCAAGGTCACCCAGCAGCTGCATGTGGAGGAGAGGAGACGCGAACCCGGTTCACCAGATTACAAGTCTACCACTCTTAACCACTACACCACACTGGAGAATGTTAGCCGCTTTGAGACTCCTTCGGGTAGTGATAAAGCAGGATATCAAATCCAAACTCTTCTTCTTCTTCTAACTGGGATTGGGACCCCACGGGCCACCCTCTAATAACCCTCCCATTAAAAGCAATGGCACATTTTGGGTGGGACGTCAAACATTAATGAAGCAAATACTTTCCTTTTCCATCCATAGTACTGCCTTGCCAAGGCAGAAAATGTGCTCGACTCAAGCGGGCACCCAGCTGCTTATGTTTTCCAGAAGGATATGTCTTGCTGGTGGGGCTGGATCCCTGCTTGGTGTAACCGCAGCCGTGCTGAGATTGGACGGAGCCTTGGCGTCCCGCTTGCAGAGGTGCCCTCTTCCAACCCCTCGCCAATCCAATTCTCACTCTGTCTGATTGCAGTAATAACAACTTGCACAAATTTCCTGCCTCAACATGAAACCTCCTCCAGCTCCGCGATGCAAATAATATAATAGTGTGATGAGCAGGATGACGGAGGGAATAATAAGAATAATAATCGCCGTGATGTCTTTATTCAGGGAATGAATGAATGAATCAAGCAAAAATAAATGATATTCACAGACGGGGAAGGGGGGGTTTCGCGCGGTCCTGCTATATGTGTGGGAGAAAAGCGAGCGATGGAAACAGAGGAAGTGAATCTACAGCCTTGCCTGGGAAGAAGCATTCGGAGCCGAGCTGCTTGTTAGACAACTTGGATCGTTTGCCAGTTTGTGGAGGGAGGATGCAAGGATTGAAATCTAATTTAGGACACGCTTGGTCGCTGTAGGAGGTTCAAACCCAAAACTGGGCAGGCGAGGGGCTCTCCTGAAATTCTGCATTGCCATCTTGGTTCCTGGATGGAATTAGGGGCAGCTGGGCAGCTTTGTTGGACCTATGCCAACTGAGAACATGCCGAAGAGTCCTTTGTTACCATCAACAAACCAAAGGCGAGGTGAGGGATGGAAAGGGGACGTCGAGGAAAAGATGCCTATAGCTGTGTTGGGTCCAACAGCCACTACCGTCACTGAGAGGCTTCTTTCCATGTGGTGCCTTATTAAGAGCTGGGTGTAAGGCATTGGGGCTTAAACTGCTTCCCATCTCCAGTTGCTGGCATCTCCCTCCCTGGTCTTTTGTTTTCCTTTCTGCTCTGCTCCTCTGTTTGCCCTGGGTGCCTTCCTCCTTACTATGGGGTAGCTGCAGCTTGTAGCTGTTGCTCTTTCCACCCTTTGCTGCCAAAAGGCTGCCCACATGCAGTCATTCTAGTGGAGACCCTTTTAAAAACCAAATGCCTTTTGCGGGCAGTCAGATCTGCCTTATAACTTGCTTACCTCGTCATGGTGGATTTGGTCCAGGCTGGGTGCGTTTTAGCCCAAAGAAGCTAAGATTAAGGAGAGACGGAGCTGCCACCTTCAGATCTCTAAGGGGGCTGGCATGCAAAAGATGGGGCAGACACAATCTCCATTTCTCTGGAGGGAAGGACTTAAAACTAGCCGGGTGGAAATCACAGGGAAGCAAATTTCAGCTGAACGTTTGGAGAAACTTCCTAATGGCAACAGCTGTCTGACAGTGGAGTTGGGGGCCTTGGGAGGTAGCCAGCTCTCATTTGCTGGAGGTGTTTATGCAAATACTGAGATTGGGTGGATGTGGTTCAAGGACGGGAATCTGGTGTTTTCCTGTTCATCCCTCGGGTCTTTCCCCAGGCCACACCACACCATCACGCCACACCCCTCATTAGCCTTCCTTGAGAGCTTCTACTGTCTGGACTGTGTCCTTGAACAGTGATGGTAAAGGTAAAGGGACCCCTGACCATTAGGTCCAGTCGTGACCAACTCTGGGGTTGTAGTGCTCATCTCGCTTTACTGGCCAAGGGAGCCGGCGTACAGCTTCCGGGTCATGTGGCCAGCATGACTAAGCCGCTTCTGGTGAACCAGAGCAGCGCACGGAAATGCCGTTTACCTTCCCGCCGGAGCGGTACCTATTTATCTACTTGTACTTTGACATGCTTTCGAACTGCTAAGTTGGCAGGAGCAGGGACCGAGCAGCGGGAGCTCACCCCATCACAGGGATTCAAACCGCCGACCTTCTGATCAGCTAGCCCTAGGCTCTGTGGTTTAACCCACAGCGCCACCCGCGTCCCTAATTCTCCCTTAAAAGCACAGAATTGCAGAGTTGGAAGGGACCCAAATGGTCATCTAGTCCAAGCCCCTGCAATACCTGTGTGGAGGTGGAAGTATGTGGAATCCTCTTGCCTTCATAGCCTTCCAAACAGTAAGAGCCACGTCCTTTGGCAGGGCGACTTCTGTTCCTGGCCCCACTCACGTCCGGCAAGCGGCCCCTGGAAAGCTCCCCACGAGAGAATGTGGCCTCCTCCCCTGCTGTAGCTACATTCCCGCATTGGACCTCCGATCAAGGGGTTGGACTAGAGGACCTCCAAGTTCCCTTCCAGCGCTATGCATCTGCGTGGAGCTCCTGGCACACAGCCTCGCCTCGGCCGCTCTTGGTTGCTAAAAGCGGCGTTTATTCCTCCAACAAGTGGCTGCATTTTTACAGCTCTTACAAGTATGCTAAATGCACCGCTTCCTTGCACATCCAGGAGGGAATTTAAGTCATCTGAGGTAGTGTGTCTTTTGTCAAAAAAGAAAAAAGGAAAGGGAAATGTGTGTTTTCAAGGCCTCTGCCTCTGCCAGCTTCAGAGTCTTGGCCTCTTTGTAACCAGCAGGGTATTCCCGTGAAACTTAAGTGAGAGAGAAACTGCCAGAGGTTTTGTTTTCTCAGTTGGGAGGAGACTCTGCTATCAAATGGGGTTTGGGCTGCCCCATGGGGTGGGCCAAGCCCAGCAGCAGGATGACTCTGACTTCTGAGGAGATGGCAGATCCAAATGGTCAGGGGAGATTGTACAACAGCAGACCTTGTGTGCTCCCATGAGCATGAAGATTTAGTAGTAGTAGTAGTAGTAGTAGTAGTAGTAGTCAGTGGTATAGGAAGCCTCTTGGCTGCCCGGGGCGGCATTGCCATGCGGAGGCACCCCCCGGGCGGCGGGGCATCCTGACGCATGCGTCGTGATGTCACGACGCACGTCAGGATGGACTGCGCATGCCCGGAAATCCCGGAATTTCCGGGCATGCTCAGTCCATCTGGGCCGGCGCTGCTGCTCCCGTGGCGACCGAGCGAGCTCCGGCTCATGGGGCTGCCCTGTTTGTCCGTAAAGCAGCACGGGCAGGGTGCCGGGCAGTGGGCCTCGGCTTGGGGAGTGGCGGGAGGGGCCGCCGAGTGTCACCCCCCTCCCCTGGAACCCGGGGCGCCCCACCCCCTACGTGCCGCCCTTCCTATGCTACTGGAAGTAGTAGTAGTATACCTCATGCACAGCACTAAGGATGCTCAAAGAATTTGATCTTCACAAATCCAGATACAAACTGTTCTGAGCTTCTCCCCCCAGAAAAATATGTGGGTTAGGAGGACCAGGTTGTCCACTGATTGCAACCTTCCCCAAATGTTCAGACCCAGTTGCTAGCTCAAAACCCACAACCCAATGCATGTGGAAACGTGTGTTTCAAGAGAAAGGCATTTAGAAATATATATTTTGAGATAACAAAAATACCTCCCCCCTTCCCAAACGCTTGTATGAATGTGAATTTTCAAGGATCGTATACTCGAAATAGATGGTCTGTGCACCACACATGTGTCTTGCACTTGCGCAACCTGCCAAAGCAGGAAGGCACATATTGGATGAAGACCCTCCGGGGGTTGTTATCCCAAGGTAGCAATCCCTTTCCACATGAATGAGGACATCTGGGGTATTTCTGTTGGCCGGTTCGCAAGTCACCATGCATCTCCATGAAATGTTGCGTTCCACTTGTTTCTTATTTTACAAGAAGTCATGGGATCATAGAACTGCAGATGTCTAGGGATGTGAAAGGGAGGTAAGCCAAGAGTCTCTGATCTTGCCTGGGGCCGTCACCTCTCTATCGATTCACCCCCTCCTCTGATTCGCTTCCTGGCTGTGCGATCCAGATGTTGTCGGACTTCAGTGCCCCGGCCAGCTTGGCCAATGTGAGCAAATCACCTCGTTTTAACTCTCCAGAGTGCAGACAGGCTCGGAGAGGACCTAATTGCTCTTCCTCACCATTGCTTGTCCACTCTGGCGAGGACAGGAGCATATGGAGAGCTAAAGCCCCTGACCTCACTTCCAGATCAGGATGTCTGGGCAGTTTCCCGTGCTTGATGGTTTCACATCCTATTGCCAATGAGCTCCTCTTCTCCTTCATAGACCCCTGCTATTGGCTGCCAGTTCGTTGCCGGGTTTAATTTAAGGTGCTTATGCTAGTGTTTGAAGCCCTAAGACCCCCTTCCTTCCTTACAGATCCTCTTGGTTGTTAAGAGAGGGCCTTCTTGGTACTTCCACTTCTTTCAGAAATTCAAGGGTAGTGGTGAACCAAGAGAGGGCCTTCTCTGCAGCAGCCCCTCAGTTGTGGAATTCCCTCCCCACAGAGGTGTGTCTGGCACCCTCGCTATACAGCTTTTGAGAGCCAGTGTGGTGTAATGGTTAAGAGCGGTAGACTTGTAATCTGGTGAACCGGGTTCGCGTCTCCTCTCCTCCACATGCAGCTGCTGGGTGACCTTGGGCTAGTCACACTTCTCTGAAGTCTCTCAGCTCCACTCACCTCACAGTGTTTGTTGTGGGGGAGGAAGGGAAAGGAGATGTTAGCTGCTTTGAGACTCCTTCAGGTAGTGATAAAGCGGGGTATCAAATCCAAACTCTTCTTCTTCTTCTTTTGGCAAATGCAGAAGATTGTCAGGGACTGGCTGGATGATGAGGAGTGGTGGGAGGCACCAGTAGGGGAAACCCCAGGGGGGTGGCTCAGAGCCTGGGGATTGGTGGTAGGACACTGAGGAGAGGCCAGAGGGAGAAGAGTGGGGTGTTGAACGGGCAACAGGGTTGAGTGAGCAGGGAGAGCCTGTGGCAGGGAGCAGTTCAGACTCAGAGGCTGAAGCAGAGGAGGCGAAAGGCTGAGGAAGAATCCAGGGAGTCCCCCTCTTCTACTGCGACAAGCTCCCCTTCCCCCTTGATTCCAAGGATGTGCAGGGAGATGCGTAGGGCAGAACAAAGATCAGAGATGCCCAGGTGCAGTCTGAGACTGCTTGGGAAACATCTGGCAGAGGAGGAGCCTTAGGGGTGTATGTTGTCGCTTTGAATAAAAGTTTACGTCTTCTTCATGCTGACCTGCATCTGAACCCAGCCCTGACAAAGGTGTGCCTCTTTACCCTGTCTTTTGACACCTGAGAGGTGTATTTTCAGGACTCACTTTATTCCTGCGACTGCAATTTGTTCCAACTGCTTTTAAGTCTGAATTTTAAATTGCTGTAATGCTCTTTCTTCAGTGGGTATCTGAAGAGGTGTGCATGCACACGAAAGCTTATACCCAGAACAAACTTAGTTGGTCTCTAAGGTGCTACGGTACTGGACAATTTTTTAATTTATTTCGACTGCGTCAGACCAACACGGCTACCTACCTGAATCTGTAATGCTCTTGGTCATCCGCTGGGGGAGGGTGAGTAAAATATATTGTTTGGTGACAGCAGCACCTGTGTTTGGGGAAGGCAGATTGAGAAACAGCTGTAATGAGAGGCTAGAATGGTGAGCTACTGAGAGCCTCATCCATGAGAGAGCCACTGGGGAATAGCGGTTAGGGCAGGCATAGGCAACCTTGGCTCTCCAGATGTTTGGGGACTACAATTCCCATCATCCCTGACCACTGGCCCTGTTAGCTAGGGATCATGGGAGTTGCAGTTCCAAAACATCTGGAGAGCCAAGGTTGCCTATGCCTGGGTTAGGGTGTCAGACTAGGACCTGGGAGAGCAGGATTCAAATCCTGACTCAGCCATGAATCTCACTGGTGACCTTGGAAGACAGTCACTGCATCTCAGTCCAGCCTACCTCGCAGGTTTGTTGTATCCCCCCTTGAGCTCCTTTGAGGTAAATGTGGGATATAAATGCAATTATTGTAACAACAACAACAACCCAGGAAATGGGGCAGTAATAACAATAACAATTACAATAACAATAATAACAATAATAATTTATTATTTATACCCCGCCCATCTGGCTGGGTTTCCCCAGCCACTCTGGGCGGCTTTCAACAGAACATTAAAATACAACAATCTATTAAACATTAAAAGCCTCCCTAAACAGGGCTGCCTTCAGATGTCTTCTAAAGGTCTGGTAGTTGTTGTTCTCTTTGACATCTGAAGGGAGGGCGTTCCACAGGGCGGGTGCCACCACCGAGAAGGCCCTCTGCCTGGTTCCCTGTAACTTGGCTTCTCGTAGTGAGGGAACCGCCAGAAGGCCCTCGGCACTGGACCTCAGTGTCCGGGCTGAACGATGGGGGTGGAGACGCTCCTTCAGGTATACTGGACCAAAGCCATTTAGGGCTTTAAAGGTCAGCACCAACACTTTGAATTGTGCTCGGAAACGTACTGGGAGCCAGTGTAGGTCTTTCAAGACCGGTGTTATGTGGTCTCCACGGCCGCTCCCAGTCACCAGTCTAGCTGCCGCATTCTGGATTAATTGCAGTTTCCGGGTCACCTTCAAAGGTAGCCCCACGTAGAGCACATTGCAGTAATCCAAGCGAGAGATAACTAGAGTATGCACCACTCTGGCGAGACAGTCTGCGGGCAGGTAGGGTCTCAGCCTGCATACCTGATGGAGCTGGTAGACTGCTGCCCTGGATACAGAATTAACCTGCGCCTCTATGGACAGCTGTGAGTCCAGAATGACTCCCAGGCTGCGCACTTGGTCCTTCAGGGGCACAACTACGCCATTCAGAACCAGGGAGTCCTCCACACCTGCCCGCCTCCTGTCCCCCAAAAACAGTACTTCTGTCTTGTCAGGATTCAACCTCAATCTGTTAGCCGCCATCCATCCTCCAGTAAGAGCACCCTACTGCCCAGGCCCTGTCCTGCTATCAGGCATTGCTCACACTTTGGTGGAAAGGCCTGGGTTCAATCTGCCTTGTATTTAAAGCTATGCAGATCTCCACATGGATGAAATATGCAGAAGGGCAGCTCCAGGAAATTGGATCTGACTCGCAGCCATGCTGGAGAGTGGCGCACGGCAAATTGATTCTGAACCCCACTTTGCCATCACCTTGCAGCGAAGGCTGCAGTGAGGCCGCCGTGGGGAAAGTCTCCGTGATGGAAATGAGGTCCCTAATTAAAGGGCGGCTCATATCCCAGCGCAGGAGCAGGAGGGTGGCTGCTGTTCCGCTGCTGCTAGGCGGCTGTTTGCAGCAGGAATCTTTTTCTAAAGAGGGGCCTGTTTGGGCTGGTGGGCACTCTGCACTTCAGGCAAATTGCAAAGCACCTCCCCTCGTTCCTGTAGCTTAAGGTCAAGGTCAAGGGGCCCCTGAGAGTTAAGTCCAGTCGCAAACGACTCTGGGGTTGCAGCACTCATCTCGCTTTACAGGCCGAGGGAGCCGGCGTTTGCCCGCTCTGCAGACAGTTTTTCTGGGTCTTAGCTAGCCTTTAAAATATAGGCAGGTTTCCCTTATTATTATTTGCAAAAAAATAAAAACAATAATGGTAGAAAAACTGGACAATGAGCGTTTCCTTTCCAAAAAGGAGTTGCTCAAAGTGGCCCACAAGGTATTAATAAAAATATAACCTATCGCTAAAACAGTTGGGGGGGGGAGTCGTTATATTAATGCTGCCTCAAGAAAACTCAGAAAAGGTTCTGAAGATGACAGGCAGACAGAGCTAACAATGAATACATTACATCTAGCAGGAACGCTATCAAAGCCTTGAGTAATAAGCAGACAGGGACAGGACACAAATGGCGAAGAAAATAGCCTAACCTCTTGGGTCATGGCATCACACAGATGGGGTGCTGCCACAGGAAAACCCTCTGACATGCTGCCGCCACCATTCCGCGGGGATCAGTGGCATAAGAACATAAAAAGAGATCTGGTGGGTCAGGCCAAAGGCTCGTCTAGTCTAGCATCATGTTTTCACAGTGATCAACCAGATGCCCAAACGCTGAGATTTCTTTTTTTAAAAAATAATTTTTATTGGGTTTTCACACAGATTATACTACATAAAAAAACAGACATAACACACTACATACAACACAAAAAATACACTCTCACACACACACTACTTTATATTTCCCATCTAAGTTCTTTAACATTTTGGTTGGACTTCCTCCTGTCTTCCCCTCTGCGTTCCAATGTATAATTTTAACTTCTTTAGCAATTTCCTCACATCACAAACGGGCCCCAGTGGTCATTAAGCATGACTGAGCCCTGGAGATGGAGGTTAATTGGGAGAGGGGAGAAGGGAGCAGAGTCTGTATTAGAATTTGCAGCTGGCTCCTGCAGTTGCACCCAGGTTCTGCTTGCAAGGTTCCCCTGGAATAGGGTTGCCAGACCTCCAAGGTTGATCTGAAGTCTCCAGGTTTGCCTATCTCCCTCCAGGTGGCAGGTGGAGGGCTTAACTCTCCAGGTGGGTGAGAGTAAGAAGACCGTGCATGCAGCTTGCAAGCTTCAGCTAGCCAGGAGCTTATTGCAAATTCTAGCATAGACACTTTGTTGCGGGGGGGGGCTGCCCTTCTCCATTCCCCTCCCAATTAACCTCCATCTCCAAGGTCTGCCCTCATGATATCACATGGGGCCGCCTCCCAGGTCTCAGGTTTGGACCCTGAAATATCAGGGCCTGGTATGTTCCTGACCTAGCAAGCCTACTTGCTTGTTGTGAGGTGGCTTGTCTGTTACAGTTCTCGTGTGTCAAATTCAAGCCTGCTGCTTTGTCTCCCCAAGCATTGTCAGAAATGCTCAGAAGCTGGAGAGGACCCAAGTTTCCAGGCTGTATGTCGATTCTTAAACCTTGGCTCTGGATTCTGTTGCCTTTGGATTGCCGGTGCATTCATGTGGGCTATTATGTCTGGGTACTTTCTCTGCAGCTCCAAAAGCCATCGCTGATGGTTATTCCAGTGAGTAGCTTCAGAAGCAGGGCACGCAAGGCTTGAGCTGGCATTTATTTCCACTCCCCAAGGCAGCAGGGGGGGGGGGAGCAACTAGGCTTGTAAACTGTTTATTTTTGAGGTCTGCTGCAGGAGTGTTCATGCTCTGCTGTGGATCCGAGCAGGCAGTTCGTAACAGATTTTAGGGAGTGGGGAGGACAGGCACAACATGTGTGCACCTTTGAGGTCTCTCTCTTTGATAGCAGCCGGTCGAAGGAGAGCCTTAGACGAGGCACTCCTCTGGGACTTCCCTTTTGCTTTATTTTTTTTTGCTAGTCTCTGATTTAAGATTTTCTGGTTTCAGAAAGTCAGAGGGATACGCTTGCTAAACACCTGATGTTTTGCTAAGGGAGAGGCCATAGCTCAGTGGTGGAGCATAAGGTCTGCATAAATAACATCCCAGGCTCAATCACAGACTTCTCCATTTGGAAAACTAAAGCAGACCTTAAAAAGGTAAAGGTAAAGGGACCCCTGACCATTAGGTCCATTACTTGGCCTGATATCCCACAGAGTGGCTCTCAGTCAGTGTAAACAATACTGGGGTAGAGGAACATATATTTTGTTGGCCTAGCATAGGGAAGATGTCTGTGTTCATATGATGTTTTTGCTAGGGGGAAAAAATACATGATTTGGGTTACACATGCTGTTCTCTGGAAAGCCATAGAACACAAGCATGTCAGGTTTTCTCCTTCACATGCTGGTTTTCTAAAGAAATTGAGATTTTATTGCATGAAGGAGCATCCTTACCAAGTAGGGAGGGAACCTGTGGCCCTCCTGTTCTTATTGGACTACAACTCCCATCATCCCTGACCATTGGGCATGCGGGCTGGGGCTGAAGGAAGCTGGAGTCAACCCCAGTTTAAACATATGATTCCCTCCAGTGTGGTACTGCCCAGGAAAGGTCATATGCCATCAGTTGCCTGCATGTGTAGATCAGCTCTGTCTGAGACAAAATTGAGGATTTTAATTTCAGACTTCCCCAGCTATCCCTGAAGCTGAGAAAGGCAATCTTTCTTTAAAAAACACAAAAAACCTATCCTTTTCTCACCCCCACATTTTCCCTACTTCAAATTCAATTATGCTCATTTTCAGATCATCACGGAGCCTTCATTGCCGATTCTTAACTGAACACCAAAGAAATTAGCAACAATGAGAGCTTCCCTAGCAAAAATAGTTCTAATAATCTGGGCAATTACTTAATTAGCTGCATTTATTTAGAAGCACAATTCGGCAGGGAGAGGCATTTCCACAGATTGGCTTGGGAAGAGAATTAATATTCTGCATTCTGTGCCATTTTCTGCAACCTCGCTCTGCGGTCCTTTTGCTCTGCAGCAGGAAAATGGACTGTTCTGATGTGCAGACCCTTTTCTCACTGCCCCACTTCTTACATGGGGAAGGAAACACAGGAGGAGGAGGAAGAGGAGATCTCAAAGAGAGTTACCCCTAAACTGAGCCTGGATAGCTCAGTTGGTTAGAGCATGGTGCTGATAACGCCAAGGTTGCAGGTTTGATCCCCATATGGGGACAGCTGTATATTCCTGCATTGCAGGATGTTGACTAGATGTTCCTCAGACTCCCTTCCAACTACATGATTCTATGATCCCCAAGGCATGTTTTGACAATTGCAGGATAGGGCAAAAGTGTTCTTGTTTCAGGAGCAGTAAAACAGAATAACACAAGAAGAACTCTGCTGGATCAGGCCAATGGCCCATCTAGTCCAGCATCCTGTTCTCACAGTGGCCAATCATGTGCCTGGGAAATGCACAAGAAGGACCCAAGCCCAAGAGGACTCTCCCCTCTGGCAGTTTCCAGCAACTGGTACTCAGAAGCATTGCTACCTCCAACCATGGACGCAAAGCCAAGCCATCGTGGCTAGTAGCAGTCAATAGCCCTCTCCTCCATGAAATTGTCCAGTCCTCTTTTCAAGCCATCCAAGTTGGTGTCCATTGTTACCTCCTGTGAGAGGGAGTTCCATAGTTGAACTATGTGTTGTATGAAGAAGTGCTTTCATTTACACAACTATCTAAGTCAGCAGTGAGGAACATGAGGCCCTGCACATGCTATTGACTTCAGCTCTTATCAGCACCAGCCACCACAGCCAACAGGGATGATGGTTGTTGTAGTTCCATACCGTAGGAACTGCAGGGCCTCCGTCTCATAGTCACTCTCTGTGTACATTTTCAGGTCTCCTCTCCCTTAGCTCTTTGGCCTCCTTTCCCTCAACTCCTTTCTCAGTGGCCTCAGTCCAGGAGGTTTTAAGGTGAGCTCCATCTTGCATGTGCTCCTCTGAACGTTCAGCATTCCAAAAGAGTTTCTGCTCCCATGCAGCTGCTGGTGGAGATCACAATGGGGATCAGGGTCTTGTGTGAATTCTCCCTGTGGAACTTTTCCCCTAGAGAGCCCACTTGGTGAGCTCACTGGGAAGCAATGTTTAGAAAGGCTTCTAGTAAGTTAGATGGCTACATTGTACACAGAACCCATAAAGAACAGCTTGCTTGCCTTGCTCAGATTGAACTTCATTTTCCACCTCCTTGTTTTCTTATTCAAGTCTTGCTCAAGGTTTGTGACATGCAGGAGAGTGTGGAGAAATAAGCCCCCTGTTTGGCTCCAGAATTCATAGGAGCAAGCTGTCAGCTACCTAGGAGCTGTCCTTGGTCCTGACGTTTGAGCCTCTCTTCCTGCTTGCAGATCTTACTTTGATCCTTGTTCTAAGAACATAGGATACACCCTACTGGATTAGACCATAAGACCATCTAGTGGTGTTCCTGCATCCTGCAGGCATCCTGTTCTTCCAGCCAGATGACAGAAACTCTACAAGCAGGACATGAAAACATCTCCCTGCTCACTGGATGGGCTATTCTTGTGGACATCAATTGCCCTCTGTTTCCCGGTCACCTGTTTGGTGAATTCAACCTGTCCCCCCATGACTTCTGATTCACCAGGATCAGACAAATATATATGATCAGTGTGAAATTATATAATTCTATAGCAGGCAGTAGTAATGCTGACAAGATCAGTGCTCTTGTCTTTCCCTGCATTGTCCATTCAGTTACTGAAGGATTGGCTCTGATTCCACATTGACTCCTGGCTGATAGAAACTTGCGGATTCCTGTGGAGATAGCTGCGTAATTTGCTAGCACTGAGTAAGGTATCCAACACTGCAGAATTGGCAGCGATGGTGGAGGAAGGGGAGAGAACCAGCCCAAAGGTCACCTCTACATCTCTTTCTGCATTCTTGGAGAAGTCACTCTCTGCCCTTGGTTTTATGCTTCGCCATTCACCCCCGCGATGTCCTACAAAGCCCACTCCATCAAGCATGTCTCAGGCTGAACTTTGCCATTCTCCCTATTGTCACAAGGCTGACAAGGAGCCAGCTTCAACATGGTGCTTCAGCAGACTTTTAAAAGCAGGACAAAGAGAATCTTGGTCCTGATAGCATTTATTCCATCCACCCTCCCACAGATGGTAGTGCTGATTTGCTACTATTCCGGTTGGGACTCTGCTGTTCTCCTTGTTGTGACCACACTTGTCCACGTGTTGGTAATCTCATGGCTGGATTACTGCAATGTGCTCTGTGTGGGGCCTCCCTTGGAGCTGGCCTGGAGGCTGCAGTTGGTGCAGATCACAACGGCTTTGTTGCTTGTGGGGGCAAGCTACCACCAGCATACAATACCTTGCTTGTGGGATTCGCACGGTCTTCTAATTTGCTAACAGCCCAAGTTCAAGGTGTTGGTACTAACATATATGGCCCAATATAGGTCAGGAGCAGGTCACTTAAGAGATCCCCTCATCCCTTATACACTCAATAGATAGCTGCGGTCTATGGGAGAGTTTCTTCTCCAACTTTCAAAGATCGCAGGAACTCAGAGCAGGGCTTTTTGTGTGGCTGCCCCTATTCTAAGGAATAGCATCGCTCTCAAGAGGCAACCAGCACCCTATATCTGTCCTTTCTGGCAACAGTTCAAGACATTTTTGCTCCTACAGGCTTTCCCAACTGCATGAGAGGGTCTTTGCTGTGTGTGTCTACTTTGCTAGGATTTTAGTCTTGTTTTAAATGCATGTGTGCTTGTTTGTGTGTTTTCAGCTGCTTTTAATCACTTAATGTGTAAATTGCCTTGAGGCAGTGGTTTAAAAGGTGATTAATAAATCAACTGTCATAATAATAAAACAATAGCATCAAATTCTGTCCTACTAGGCTTCCCCAACTCAGTGCCCTCCAATTGTTTTGGACTACAGTTCCCATTCTCCCTGACCATGGGCCACGCTGGTAGAGGCTGATGGGAGCCAGAGTCCAGCAACACCTGAATGGCTGCATGTCCCTCAATCCTGGTCTTTGCTACTTTGTTTGGTTCGGGGAACTGCAGAACAGTGACACCAGGTTGGCAGAGGGCTTCAGTTCAGCTACTGGCTTACATCCTCTCACCAAGCCATCTGGAGCTCTTTATTGTGTTGCCCAACCTAGTGGAGTCAGGGTGAGAAGGATCCTAGGTTCAGTGAAAGTACTCCAGCGCTGACTAATTCTCTAATCATCTGAAATTGACATCTCATCCACTGAAGGTTCGGAAGCTTTGCTGGCAGCTTCCTGGGGTTGTCCCCTCACACTCAAATGTTCAACAATGGTAATTACTGTTTTGGCAAAAGATAGGAGCTACATTGCTTTCCTTTGAATGCTCCAGACACACGTGGACAACTTCAGCCTTTCCTCTTATAGGTTTGGAAGTCAGACCTGCAATCCTGTATCTGTGAAGGTATAAGGTATAAGAGGCAACCTCGAGAACCAGTCAAAACAGTTGGTTTGTTAAGGTGGTGGCCTGAGCTGGCCAGCGAAGTGCTCTCATCAGCATCTCAAAAGAATGAACTGTGCTGTCATAGAGGTAACTTCACCTGGCTGAATGCCCATGTCATCCTAGGATGGGGATTGGGGAACCATAGACAAGGGGCAGTTGTGTGTGAAAGAGAGTATGGGTGTATGCTGGAAGCTGGAGAGAAAGAGAGATGTCTTGCTTTGTGTGGGACTTGGTGGTCCCCTGGAAATCTAATGAGACAAGATCTATTTGGGTGTTTATGCTATGAGCTCCTCCATCCTATACTGAGGTTGTAGACAGTGCTATTGAGAGCCAGTGTGGTGTAGTGGTTAAGAGTGGTAGACTCGTAATCTGGTGAACCGGGTTCGCGTTTCCTCTCCTCCACATGCAGCTGCTGGGTGACCTTGGGCTAGTCACACTTCTTTGAAGTCTCTCAGCCCCACTTACCTCACAGAGTATTTGTTGTGGGGGAGGAAGGGAAAGGAGAATGTGAGCCGCTTTGAGACTCCTTCGGGTAGTGATAAAGCGGGATATCAAATCCAAGCTCCTCCTCCTCTTCTTCTTCTTCTTCTTCTTCTTCTTCTTCTTCTTCTTCTGGGAAAAGAGGTGCCAGAACTCACCATGAACACCTCCATTGTTCTCTTATAATGGCAATGTTGCCCACCTGAGAGGTGCTGGAGGATGTCAGATTGGATATGCTCTCCTTCCAAACTCACATTACCTTTAGGGGGCGGTATCCTTTCCTGCCTCTCTCCACCTACACCTCTGGTTGGCATCCAATCTCTCAGCCTGAAGCACAAATACCTGAGCAGGATCTGTGAGAGTGTGTGTGTGTGTGTGTGTGTGTGTGTGTACATGTGTGTGTGTGTGTCCCAACAAGTAGCCTCTGTGCTCGAGAAACATATTATCTGCCTGACCTGGTTCCAGCCAGGTGTGAAAAGATTCACTGGTGCTGGCGCAGTTCCACTTCTTTAAAAACCCAGGTGGAGAGGCGAGCAGGCTCACTGGCCATTCACTTAACTCAAGCCCATCGAGGACCAAGAAGGGGGGGGGGGGAAATCAGAGAAAGAAATAGGTATCACTGGAGAGGGAAAGGGAGAACTGAACAGGAATCCTGTTAAGAGGGTAAAAAGCTCCGTGGATTAAAATGCATTTGCAGGGCATTCTGTGCCGCTGAGAAGGAAAGGTTGTATCCTGCACTGATCCACCTGCCTGAAGGCCTGAACATGTCCAGCAGGGAGTGGAAAACTCAGGACCAAGGGCTGAATGTGGCCACCAGACCTAGTCTATCATCACTCTCCCAAGCCACACCCCCTCCCCAGACCACGCCCTCTTGCTTTTGGGCTGAAACCCCAGAGAGCCAATGCAGACAATACTGAGCTAGATGGACCACTGGTCTGACTCTGTGTAAGAAAGCTTCCTGTGTTCCTATGACTGGGATCTCTCAGTCAGTAGAGCATGAGACTTAATCTCAGGGTTGTGGGTTCAACAGGGGTGTAGCAAAGGGGGTGTGATGGGGGATGCCTGTTGTAGACTCTATATTTATTTTTGAAAACTGAATAGAACTGTAATGGATAAATGGATGAGAGGCCCGGGACCAGAAACTTTGCCCATCTTGTCCAAATCTTGAAAGTTGTATGAATGGATTTGTAAGCCAGTATAAAGAACAAAATTTATTTTGGTACTTTTCAAAGTTCTGTAATGTACTCCATTGAGTTCCCTTATTGCCAAACCTTACGTCTGCCATGTTGCTATGCTGACATCTGTTGTAATAGCTGTTTATATTTGCGAGTCCCCATCCTCCAACTGTTGGGCGGAGGTACAGCAAAGATTTCTTAATGAATGGCCTATCTGATTAGAATTGTGAATGTAGGCTGGTGGGATACAAACTGGTAACATCTGAAATAAAAATAATAATTTTGTAGCAAGCATCATTTTAGTTGCAGCCAGTTGGTCCATAACAGAACGTTTCCTTTTTTCCAGCATCGTATGTCCATATTTATTGTTTTCCATACTTTGTCTGATATAATTGTTTAAATTTTGGGTAACCTGAATGCCTAAGTCATCTTAAGCTTTTTCTAGCTTTTGGGATTTGTAATATTTTGGAGGAAGTTTCCTGAAGTTGCAGGAAGAGCATGAAAAAAAATTACTTCTGATTTTTGAAAACCTACCTTAAGTCCAGAAACATTAAAGAAGGTATTCAATTCTATACTATACTCAATAACCTTCCAGCATTAACCGGTTCTCATGTACATAAAACAATACAATCAGCATAAAGTCCTAGAATACACTCCCTTCCATTGGTAGTTACACCCTTTCCTGTCAGGAGTTTGGCATAATCTCATTGCCAGGGATTCTATAATCAGAGCAAATAATAAATGTGATAATGGGAAACCTTGTTTTGTCTCACTGTTAAGTTGACATTTTTGTGAATCTATTATTTATCCTAATTGTAGTAGGTGTGATATAATAAATAGCTTCCAAAATTCTGACAAATTTAGGACCAATTCCTTTTTTTAAAAAAAAATCCCACTCTGATTAAATACTTTGGTTCCACACAGTAGAATGCATTAAAAATATATCTAATGATAAAGACACCAGTGGTGAGCTAATGTTTAATAATTTCCTAATGGAGTCTGTGATTTTATACCCTGGGACAAACCCAGCTTAACCCAGCTGAATATATTTCCTGATAAAAGCTTTCATTCCATTAACCATCACTGTTGTGAAAATTTTGTAATCTAAGTTGAGTAGAGAAATTGGGAGATATGATTCTGCTAATGAGGGGTCTTTATAGGGTTTGGGAATTAATACAATTCTCGATGGTTTCGAGGTTGGCAGCAATGAGTCTCCAGCTAAGATATCATTGTACAGTTTAATCACATATGGGACAATTAAGTCTTTAAACATTGTATAAAATAGGAAAAACACTTTTCACCTACAAATTATAATTGGATCAGAAATTTTTAAAAGGCTGTAACCTCATCAAAGATAATACATGTAGAGCATGAGCATTTGTGTGAAATGTGTGTTATTTCTCTTTTGGAAATTTGGTAAGTGGAATGAGGCTCCTCCTCCACCACCCAAAATACACCATGCCCTTTTCATGCCCCCATCTAATATATATATATATATATATATATATATATATATATATATACACACACACACACACATACACACACACACACACACACACACACACACACACACATATATATCCTCAAGTGCCATGTCCTACATGGGTCTTAGACCAAGGGATGCAATTTCAACCATGCCTACTTTCCACCACCCTCAGTCTGGAGTCCTGGCCTGCTCCGGTCCTGAAGAGGACCCTGCAGGGATCCATGTAGCACCATGGAGAGCTCCTAGTGAGACACTTTTTCAATCAGAGCTGACATAAATTGGGGTCTTTTGAGCCTCTGCTTCCAGCTCATATCTCCTAAGCTCCCTTTGATGGAATGCTAGAGGAACTCTTAAAGTACTCTGGTCCGAAAACAGAGCTGCTTCTTCTTTGCTCAAGGAACACCCACCTCTCTTTTTTGCAGCCAACACAAATAAAACCACCCTAAAAGGTGACAAACTTATCTAATATTAGAATATTCAGCTGTCCTATCTCAGTTTTCTAAAATTATCTAAAGAATAGGGTTGCCCCCCTTTAAAACCTATTAACTTTTGTCAACTTTCAAATCATCTAAGCTTGATTTTTAGGGGAGAAGGCACCAGACTGCATAGTCTTCTGTACTGATGCCATATTGTCAACTCATTACCTTTTTTAAAACAGCAACAACAACACCCTGCTTGCAAAATCTTCCCATAATGCTTTATGCAATAGAGTTCTTATCAATTCCTTTTCAGAATTTGATATCTCAGAATGAGGTTCTAATATCCAGGGTTTCTGACAGGGGCTGTGTCCGGTCCTACCTGGGAAATGAGATGCAGTTTTGTTCCCAAGCAATGGTTTCCTACCACTTTCCAGTACGCTTCATTCTATTTTCCCCTCCCTCTGGTTTTCCATTTGAGCCCTCTGTTTATATATATATATATGAGTGATTGTTTATTCCAGTTTTGCAACAGAGCAGCATTTCTGACATTGCCAAGGCGACCTCCAGCCCACCACAAGCTAGCAAGAGGAATGTTCTGCGAACGAGCTAGACACCCAAAGTGGAAGGGGCTGCAACGTTTTTAAAAATAACCAGGAGTGTCCCCGCCTTGAGAACCAGAAAGAGCAGGGAAACAGCAAGGCTGTTGCTTTCATTGGACCAAGCCTAGAATTAGCTTGAAAGCTTGCCCTTGCAACCTTGAGAGTATTGTTTGGTCCAGTGAAAGGCCTCGCTTCTTTCCGCTTTAGAAGTCTTAAATAGCAGCTACCAAATAACCATATATGTAAGTCAGTTGTTAAGTTATGCCGCTTTGTCACACCACTGTGTGACCAAGAAATAGAATCTACGGCAGAGTTACAAAAGTTTGTGCCATAATCATACATCTGTTAGTCTTCAGGTTTTACAAACCTCTTTCTTGTTTTGGGAGATAAGAGTTGTAAAGGATGTAAGGAGTCATTTACTCCAGACTAAGGGGAGGTACAAAAGGGACGCGGGTGGCGCTGTGGGTTAAACCACAGAGCCTAGGGCTTGCCAATCAGAAGGTCTGCGGTTCGAATCCCCGCGAGGGGGTGAGCTCCCGTTGCTTGGTCCCTGCTCCTGCCAACCTAGCAGTTCAAAAGCACGAAGTGAAAGTAGATAAATAGGTACAGCTCTGGCGGGAAGGTAAATGGCATTTCCGTGCACTGCTCTTGTTCGCCAGAAGCGGCTTAGTCATGCTGGCCACATGACCCGGAAGCTGTACGCTGGCTCCCTCGGCCAGTAAAGTGAGATGAGCGCCGCAACCCCAGAGTCGTCTGTGACTGGACCTAACGGTCAGGGGTCCCTTTACCTTTACGGGGAGGTACATGTCTAGCTCTCCACTCTCGACAGCAGCAAACATCTCTTTTAATTTCTTGGATCTAAACAAGTGCCTGGCATTAATTTCAGTTGCTGGTATGGTGGAGTGGGGTGGGGTGGGGTGTCTAAAGTGTTGCACCTGGAGTTCTGGCAGAAAATGTGTCCCATAATGCACCACCACACCTACAGTTTTCTAATTTGGGTCCCCCAGTTTCCGTTGCCCCCAGTTTTTTGAGTAGCAAATGCAGGAGCTCTGGGGAAATTAGGAAACAGGTGTTTGGCCTTTCCAGCATCAGTTCCTTTTCTTACAGTTACACACACACACATACACAGGTCCTTCTCACCTAACCTAAATGGATGTATTTAAAGGAAATATGCAAATAGTGCCATTCCCTGGTATTTGTTTAGCTGGGAGAAGCTTTTGAAATGCAAATGTCAGCATGGGGCATTTTTATTGGCTTCCAACCCCAACCCCTCCTGGTCTGTGTACAAGGACAGGCATTTTCTTAACTCCAGCTATTTGCAACTTAATGAGTTTCTTCTGCTTGTCCCAGTACAAAGGGTTCCTCCCTTCCATCTCCTGTTAATGCACTTAGTATTTTGGAAGCTCTGCATAAACAGAGTTCCGTGCATTTGTATTTCTCTTTCCATTTGAATGATTAAACAAATGTGGGACCCCCAACAAAATATTGCAATGCGTAGTTGTCAGGGACTGGCCAGAGCCAGGGGAGGTGGCGGAAGGGACAGAGGCATCAGGGGGTTACCCATGGGCGCCAGAGGAGATATTGCGAGCATGGGAGCAGGAAGAGGCAGCGCCTAAGCTGTCGCCAGAGACAGGGAAGGAGGTGTGGAGAAGTGAGAGTGAAGAGGTGTCGCCTCCTGTGCTGACGCAAGAACAGCGAGTGGAGGGGGTGCCCAGGGGAAGGGAGGAGAACATGGAGACGGAGGGAGAGCAAGGGGTCGAGGATGTTGCGGGAGCCTCGGCAACAACCTCGAGGGATGATGAAAGCGAAAGCGATGCAGGGACCAGGAGGGTCAAGAAACGGAAAAGGAGGAGTGAAAGGAGGCGTTGGGGTTTCAAGAGGCTTTTATGTTGGGGGGGAAAGCGGAAGCCTTTACTTGGAGAATCTGATTCATCGGAGGAGGAGGAGGTGTAAAGCTGATCGGTGAAATAAACTTGTATATGAACTTGATGGACTGTTGAGTCGCTTACTCTCGAGGAGGACACATATCTCCCCTCACAGTAGTGCTCTCATTCAAGCTGCCAGCCAGCCATGCCCTCTTCCAAGGCACTCCATTCCAGTCCAGTTTTCTTTTCTTTTTTAAAAAATAATTTTTATTAGTTTTCCATAACAATAATCCAATTTACGCCTCATTGTATCAATACAAAATGATCATATCAATTCCAATATCAATCAATCAAATACCCAGTTACATAATTTAGGTGACCCCCCCTGTGTGCCAGAATTGAAGGCTTGATAATTTACTTTAATTCTCCTTCCAAACTCTTATTTAATCCAATTACATTCCAATCATAATAATAATCCCTTATACAACAGCTGCAATATTTTTAACTTCTATTCATGTTAACACATTTTAAAAATTATAAGTCTGCCAGTGAAGATCAGTATTCTTATTTTTCCTGTGTGTGGTATTGCCATATCAACAACCTCAGATATGCTGATGACACAACCTTGATGGCAGAAAGTGAGGAGGAATTAAAGAACCTTTTAATGAGGGTGAAAGTGGAGAACGCAAAATATGGTCTGAAGCTCAACATCAAAAAAAAACTAAGATCATGGCCACTGGTCCCAACACCTCCCGGCAAATAGATGGGGAAGAAATGGAGGCAGTAAGAGATTTTACTTTCTTGGGTTCCATGATCACTGCAGATGGTGACAGCAGTCACGAAATTAGAAGACGCCTGCTTCTTGGGAGAAAAGCAATGACAAACCTAGACAGCATCTTAAAAAGCAGAGACATCACCTCGCCGACAAAGGTCCGTATAGTTAAAGCTATGGTTTTCCCAGTAGTGATGTATGGAAGTGTGAGCTGGACCATCAAGAAGGCTGATTGCTGAAGAATTGATGCTTTTGAATTATGGTGCTGGAGGAGACTCTTGAGAGTCCCATGGACTGCAAGAAGATCAAGCCTATCCATTCTGAAGGAAATTAGCCCTGAGTGCTCACTGGAAGGGCAGATCCTGAAGCTGAGGCTCCAATACTTTGGCCATCTCATGAGAAGAGAAGACTCCCTGGAAAAGACCCTGATGTTGGGAAAGATGGAGGGCACAAGGAGAAGGGGATGACAGAGGACGAGATGGTGGGACAGTGTTCTCGATGCTACCAACATGACTCTGACCAAACTGCGGGAGGCAGTGGAAGACAGGAGTGCCTGGCGTGCTCTGGTCCATGGGGTCACGAAGAGTCGGACATGACTAAACAACTAAACAACAACAACATGAGAGCATCCCCAGAAAAGATGTCCCAAGCCTGAGTTTTGGGTCACGGCGACACCTGGTTTGATAACTTCTGAATGGGCCAGACCCATCCTCTGTTTCTCCAGTTCTGCCGCCACCTGGGCCAGCCTTTTCCCCAACCTGGCGCCTTCCAGGTGCTTTGAACTACAACTCCCAACAGCCCCAGCCAGCGAATCACATGGTCCAAAATACCCAGAGGGCCCTCTCATTGAGAAAGACTGGCCTGGGATGAAAGCCATACGTAATCTCTCTGGCTTTGGGTATTTGTTTTCTTCCCTTGGCCTAGTTGCCGCCTGTTTGTTTGATTGGAACTTTGCATCTGTGATCCAAGACTTCCTGTAAAATGGAACTTGGTCAGAGAATGAGAAATTTCACCTCCACTACCAGCGCTAATCTGTTCCTGCAGTCAAAACCCCTTAGGAAAACAACGAGTGTTAAATCTCCAACTCACGGCTCCTCTTTGGCAAGCGCTGAAGCCGAATTTGCATTCCTCCTACTTATATGTAAATTCCCTTGGAAATGGCAGGTTCAGGGCTATTAACATATTTTCCATTCCGGCCATTCTTATTTTAATTAGCTTAAAGTAATTAGTTCTAATTCATCATCCGGTTTCCCCCTTTACATATTTTGGGTTATTTACATCCATTACTAAGTAACAATTTTATGTAATTATGTGCCACTCGTTGCCCTTTATTTACATAACTTCCCTCACTTAGGCATGGAAAGTGGGGGGTTCCCCCCCTCTTCCGTTTTTTGTGAATTTCAACATATCCTCCAAATTCTTGCTTCTGTGCTCTTGGGAATTCACCGATGCCATCGGATTTCTGTGTTAGATGTTCATCTAGGGCTGATGAAATCTTCTTCTCTGGTGATCCCTTGTAGCTGAGTAAGATTGTCTTCCATAAACATGGTTTTAACAATGAGTCCATAAATGACTGTGGAGGCCAGTTCTGGATCCACACGTCCTTCCACAGTGGGGACATAGGTTTCCAAGCAGCAGATAATCGCAGTGTGGATTTGCCAAGCGTGCCTTCCTCTTAGCACTTTTCTCCCTTGCGTCCTGAGTTCGAGTGTCTTCAAAGCCCATGACACCTTTGGGAAAGGCTGTTCTCCAACTGGAGCGCTCGCAGGCAAGAAAGTGATCCTTCATGCAGTGAAAACTATGGAACTGGCTCCCACAGAAGGCAGTGGTGGACACCAACTTGGATGTCTACAAAAGAGGCTCGGACAAATTTGTGAAGGAGGCTTTCGAGGGCTACTAGCCATGATGGCTATGCTCTGCCTTCACAGTTGGAGACAGCAATGCTGCTGAATACCAGTTTCTGGAATCCAGTCGAGGGTAGAGGGCTCTTGTGCTCAGGTCCTGCTTGCTAGTTTCCCATTGGGGCATCTGGTTGGCTACTGTGAGAACAGGATGCTGGACTAGATGGGGCATTGGCCGGATCCAGCTGCAGGCTCTTCTTATGTTGCTACCCTTTCTCCTCTGAGGAGCAACCAGACTATATCCCTCTCTTTCCACAATGCTGAGTTGGCACCATTAAGTCTGCTATAATAAATGTTCACATCTTCCTTCGCATTGTCATTTTGGGACAGGAGGCAGGGCACAGGAAGAAATTATAAGGCTCTTGAACAACCTCCGTCACCTTGGCACCACACCTCTACAGCTCATGCCTATTTGATAGATTCAAGGTTAATGGGAAATGGCTATAGAGCAGATGTTTCATTGAAAATTATTCCAGGTTCCATCTCCACCAACAGCTAAGACTGCAGAACTGTCAGCACTCACTCAACTGTCGGGTCTTAAGCTCCCCCACTTGCTTTTTCCGTTGAAGAATGCTGGAAGAACTCAGTTTTCACTAATTTTGTTGTGATCTGCCCTGAGCTGCCCTTCACAAATGAGTGGATCAGAAGGCAGCTATCCATTGGATTTTGCACTTCTTCGAAGCATTTCTCAGCTCAAAAAAGCATGTCCAAACGCATTTAGAAACACAGGTTGTGCGAGAAAAGCAAATTTTAAATTATGAATTTCTGTGCAGATTTAGCAAACGAGGAAGGGAGAAGGACAGAGTGGATTTATGGGTGACCACATGCAAAAGTGACTTGGACCAGAAAACAGGGTGACCCCCCCCCACCCCCTGCTTCGTCTGTGTGGTCTCCTTTTAAGCTTGCATGTCTCGTTGGGAGACCTCTGTGCTTTCGATTCCAATCATACTTTTGGTAACACACCAACTATTTTCTGCCAATTGGTCTGTGCTTCTAGCGCTGAACCAAATTACATGTTTGAGGCTCGATTGCAACACGATGGCATCTTCAGCACCGCTTATGAGTCAGTGGCATCGAGGTTCGTAATCTGGAACGAATATAATAGGAGCTATATTAAGTTTTATAGACTGAGAATTTTTTTTGTCAAATTATAGCCACAGTCCAAGAGAGATATTACTTGCATATCTTATGGTCACTCTTGATACTTCCTGTTCCATCCTGAAACCAATTTGTTTCTCTGGTCCATCCCACTTTTTTGCTTGATGGCTTTTTCTGGGTCGAAACCCATCAGTTTCACCCGATGTTCTGCTGGATTGCTAGATCTCAAGGGCAGCCTCAACTCAAAAAGCCCAGAGATTCATCTGTACAAAGTTATATATTTCTTATTGTAGAGGAGAATTCTCATTAACACTACTGGAATTGGAGAGGGGTAATTTTCCTCCTCGCATTTGTACAATCCTCTTTTAAAACTCCTGCCCATAACACCTATCTGCTGCTAGCTCCTTCTTCTTCCCCTCTCGCTCTCTCCTTTTGAATCTCAGCCCGGACTGCTACTAATTCCAGGAAGTCCTCCCATAAGAATGTACATGACTCTGTGGAACTCACAGACACAGTACGTGGTGGTGGGGGAGGGTACCACTAATCTACAGGGATTTAACCAGGGGATGGTCAATGCCATTAAATGGTAGAGGAGGAGGTGTATCAATGGCTGCTAGTCACAATGGCTATACAAAGACTCCATGTTCAGTAGTACTCTACCCTTAGGCTCATGTGGCAGCTGCTGGGAGAGACTCCATCAGGCAAGGCCTTCTTCCACTTGCCTTGCCCCACCCCCCAGTCTCTGCTTCTCAGTTTATATTGTATTATTTTATGCACTGTGGCTTGCCGTTGTTTTATTAATCGTAGTTTCGGAATTATATTGTAATTGTTGAGTGGGTTTCTGTTTAATTTTTATATGCTGATATTATTATTCTATACTATTCCAATGATTGTTGAAAGTTACTTTATTTGATGTAGATTGCTTATTTTAAAGCTATGTTTTATTATCACATTTTTGTATTGCATTAGATTGTTATAAGGTGTATATTCTTTGTTTCTTCAGCTTGTAAACCGCCTTGGGTATTGTAAAATAGAAAGGCGGTATACAAATTAAAAGTGATGATGGTGATGTAAGGCTGGGAAGTGGTGGCAAGCTCATGGCACAGAGCTGTGTTTGCAATGCCTAGCTTACCACCAGAAAGTTATTTCTAATTTTAAGCAGGAATCTCCATTCCTGCACTTTGAATCCATTCATTAGGGTCCTACCCTCTGGAGCAGTAGAAAAGGAGTTTGCTCCATCTTCCATGGGACAAACCTTCAGGTACTTGAAGGTGGCTCCCCATATCACCTCTCAGTCTCCTCTTCTCCAAGCTAAATAGATCCAAATCTCTCAACCGTTCATCATAAGGCTTGGTTTCCAGGCCCTTGATAATCTTGGTTGCCCTCCTCTGCACACCTTTACAGTTTAAGAAGGATATGGACAAGCTGAACTGGACATAGGACTCCAGGTGGGGTCTGACCTAGGCAGACTAGAACTAAACTTCTGTTGATGCTGCCTAGAATTGCACCTGTCTTTTTTGCTGCTGCATCACGCTGTGGACTCAAGTTAAGCTAGCGGTCTACTAAGACGCCTAGTATGCTGGTCCCATGGGTTACCCGAAAGGTGAGGTCAAAGTCCGGTCCATGGTCAGAGGTGCAACAAAAGGCAGTCTGTAATAATTGAAGCTGGGTGCAGGGCAGGGAGGCAGGCAAAGTCAGGAACAGGTAGGCAAGCAGGGAACCAGGGCAGGTCAGGAGCTCGGGCAGGAAAGCAGGACAGGTATCAAGCAGGAACACTGGCAGGAACTGGTCACCAATGATGTTGCTCCTGCAACTTGGGGCTGGGGCTAGCCGGCTTTTATCTTCCCCGAGGCATAGGGCGGCCCCGATCCTCTGGTGACTCGCCTCTCCTGGCTTGGAGGCGAGCACTCCTCCTGCGGGAACTCAGTTCCCTTCGCCTCTCTGCCCTGAGCCTCTGCAGCTCAGGAGAGGCTGGAGGGTTACCGGACCCAGAGGCAACCTCAGCTTTCCCTGACAGGGCTGGGAGTGGAGCACCTGCAGGCAATGGGTCCTCCACCCCATCAGGAGCCAGAGCAGACTCAGCAGATGCCTGCACCTGAGGATCCAGCACAGGTGAGGACCCTTCAGACTCAGGCCCCAGCCCTGGCTCTGCTGATTCTGGAGGCGGGGAATCCTGTGCAGACTGGGATCCCTCAGGTTCAGTGTCTGAGTCTGAATCCCAGACCTAGATCCTTTTCACATGGACCACCAGCAAGCTGGGTTTCCCCCAGCCAATATTTGTGCATCTGATTCTTCCTGCCTATGTGTAGAACTTGGCATTTGAACCTATTGTTAAACCATTGGTCCATTTACTTTAGTATTGTCTATGCTGTCTGGCTGTGGCAATCAGTAGTTTCAGACTGACGTCTCTCTCTGGCCTACATGGAGATGCTGGAGATTGAACCCAGGATCTTCTGTATGCAGCCCAAAGATCTAACCACTGATCTATGTCCCTTCCCTAAAGCAGCAGAGGCTCTGGACCTCTGGCCGGCTTGGGGCTCAATGAAGGAAAAGGACAAAGAATAACTGGTTATTCTTAGGCCTTTTGCATAAATTTGAGCCTCATGGGGTGCCATGGGGAGCTGTTGCCTTCCAGCTCCTGTGTTAGATGAACAAATTCACTAAAGAGGCAGAGAGGTTTTTGTGAACAACGTGGCATTATTATTATTTCTCCCTTTCCTTTTTCTTTGCATAGTTTTTACACAATAGTTAGTCAGCCCTCTGGGGGGAAGAAAAGAAAAAGAGAAACCTTCTCCTTATCTCAGGATTCTTCAAGTGATTTTACCAGCAGGAGGCTTCGGCGGCAGGCTGTGATGTGCTCTTTTGTGATCCATACATGGGTGCCGGGAACTATGCAAGGAAGATTTCTCTTTGGGAAACTATTTATAAATTGCAACCTATCTCCCTCTTCTACCACCCTTCAAGCTGATCTGCTAATCACACATTGCAGCATTTAACCAGCTTCCATATGCCAAAGGAACTTCATAGAGCAGCCTTCACCAACCTGGTGCCCACCAGATGTTTGTGCCAGATGGGTGTTGTCACCCAAAAACATCTGGATGGGGGACAAGGTGGCAGAGGTTGTTCAAGAGCCTTATAATTTCTTCCTGTGCCCTGCCTCCTGCCCCAAAATGACAATGCGAAGGAAGGCGTGAACATTTATTATAGCAGAATTAATGGCACCAACTCAGCATTGTGGAAAGAGTGAGATATAGTCTGATTGCTCCTCAAAGGTGAAAGGGTAGCAACATAAGAAGAGCCTGCTGGATCCGGCCAATGGCCCATCTAGTCCAGCATCCTGTTCTCACAGTAGCCAACCAGATGCCCCAATGGGAAACCAGCAAGCAGGACCTGAGCACAAGAGCCCTCTACCCTCGACTGGATTCCAGAAACTGGTATTCAGCAGCATTGCTGTCTCCAACTGTGGAGGCAGAGCATAGCCATCATGGCTAGTAGCCCTCGAAAGCCGCCTCCACAAATTTGTCCGAGCCTCTTTTGCAGACATCCAAGTTGGTGTCCACCACTGCCTTCTGTGGGAGCCAGTTCCATAGTTTTCACTGCATGAAGGATCACTTTCTTGAATCTTCCAGCATTCAGCCAGTACATTTCAAGCACAATTCAAAGTGTTGGTGCTGACCTTTAAAGCCCTAAACGGCCTCGGTCCAGTAGACCTAAAGGAGCGTCTCCATCCCGATCGCTCAGCCCGGACACTGAGGTCCAGCGCCGAGGGCCTTCTGGTGGTTCCCTCACTACGAGAAGTGAATTTACAGGGAACCAGGCAGAGGGCCTTTTCGGTGGTGGCACCTGCCCTGTGGAATGCCCTCCCATCAGATGTCAAAGAAATAAACAACTATCTCATTGTTGTAGCATGGGGTTAATGATTTCAGCAAGTGATTTCAGCTCTCTGACATAGCAGGCAGGAGACAGCTTCCTCATGTAGCAATTCTTTATTCAAGCAAAACAAGACTGAGGGAACTGAGGGTAGGGAAGTTACATTTATAGGGACAGAGGACTGACTAGGAAAAGATACATTTTGGAGGGAACAATCTCAAGCAATCACACAGCTGCTTTTTGGTGGGAACCAATAAGACTGAGGATCCAAATGCAGAAACTTGAATGCACCAATAGTAACTGTTCCTTCTAGGACAGGAAGGCAGTTACTTTACCCTAATGTGATTACAGACAATAGTAATACAGATATGATAACACTTTGAATCAATACACGACATTCATGTTTAGAAGACATGTGAAGGCAGCCCTGTTTAGGGAAGTTTTTAATGACTGATGTCTTAATGTATTTTTAATCTTTTGTTGGAATCCGCCCAGAGTGGCTGGGGAAACCCAGCCAGATGGGCCGGGTATAAATAAGAAATTATTATTATTATTATTATTATTATTATTATTATTATTATTGGCCTTGTTGGATGTTTCTCTACCCACTTTCTCCAAGCCACGCATAATTTTGTTCTAACTCCATGAACGGGTATCCCTTTTGCTTTCCATATGAACCGAACTGATTGTTTCCATGAAATATCTTACTCTCTAGATCTCCTGCTTCAGAATGGTTTTGTTTACAGAGTTTGATTTGCTGCTTTCACGGTTGTCTTGTTGGATTGTAATTACATTTTTTAATCTATTTTTATTTGTACGTCACTCAGAGAGCTGTTGCGGTTGGGCAGCTGATAAATGGATGAATGGATGAGTGAATAAAACACCTTATGTGGTATAGGAGTCCTCAATCTGAGCACTGCTTTCTCTTGTATGAATCAATCTCCATGAATGTTGAAATCAGCACCGGAGAACCTTCTCTGCACCCCACTGTGGGGTGTTTTTTGGGGGGGCAGTTTATGGCTTGGACAAATTTGTGGAGGCCTAGCATGTAGAACTCTGTGATGGTGCCTAGCATGTAGAACTCTCCTCCCGGAGAAATCTGCCAATAGCTCTTCTGCTTTATAGAAGGACAGCTGAGAACATAGAAAGAATCAGGTATTTGGTCCATCTAGCTCAAGCTATGGTTTTCCCAGTAGAGATGTATGGAAGTGAGAGCTGGACCATAGAGAAGGCTGATCGCAGAAGAATGGATGTTTTTGAATTATGGTGCTGGAGGAGACTCTTGAGAGTCCCATGGACTGCAAGAAGATCAAACCTATCCATTCTGAAGGAAATTAGCCCTGAGTGCTCACTGGAAGGACAGATCCTGAAGCTGAGGCTCCAATACTTTGGCAACCTCATGAGAAGAGAAGACTCCCTGGAAAAGACCCTGATGTTGGGGAAGATGGAGGGCACAAGGAGAAGGGGATGACAGAGGATGAGATGGTTGGATAGTGTTCTTGAAGCTACCAACATGAGTCTGACCAAACTGCGGGAGGCAGTGGAAGACAGGAGGACCTGGCGTGCTCTGGTCCATGGGGTCACGAAGAGTCGGACACGACTAAATGACTAAACAAAGCTCAGCAATGTCTACACTGACTGGCAGTGGCACTTTGGGTTAGAGGCATAGGTCTCTTCCCTAAAGATGTCAGGAATTGAACCCAGGACCTCTGCCCTGGCCTTCTAACTTCGGGCAGTTGATGTTTTAAATGAGTACTGTTCTCTGTGGATGGGAAAATGCTATAAATAAGTCAAAAATTAAATTGTTATAACAAAAAAAACCACTATGGAAATTCGCTTACAAATGATTTTTGCTCTCTGGCGCCATCTGGTTGCATGTTTATAACGCATTCAAAACAATGTTTCTTGACTTATGTAGCTGAGTCCTGTGTTTTCTTACCCTGATTTTTTTTCACTGTAGTGGTATGAGTTTTAGGGAGGGGGAGAAGAGTCTGGATAATATCCTGGGCCCCTTCCTGGCCTACTTAGAATCTAGCAGAAGAGGCTGCTGTACAAGCCATAACAGTTCCTTTGTTAAGGGAATGGGTTTGGCTGGCCAGTGAAGTGTTGCCATTTACCATGTCCAAAGAGGCTGCTCTGTTGCCATAGAGACAAATGCGTGAACCTTTTCCCACCTCACCTATCAACCTAGGATGGAGAACAATAGGCCAAGGGGGTCTGTTCATGAGAGAATGGGGTATGTGAGTTTTGGTTGATATTGGGAACTGGGGAGACACAGAAAAACATTTGCTTTGTGCTGGACCCTAAGCTTTGACTTGGAGCTTGCCTGGAAACCTTATGGGAACAAGATCTGCTGTTGTGAGCCCCTCCACCCTATGCTCAGGTTGTGCATGTGTGTAAATAAAAGCATAAATCCTAAAGACGCCGCAGTCTCCATTTCCGAACTTTGGAAAAGCACAAGTAACTCTGGAGTCTCTCACCACTCGGAGATTCGGGTCCATGCAACAGTGTATTTATTATTTACTGTAATGTTTTATAGCTTTTTGATCCATTGTCTTAATTAGGGCAGCTGGTGGAGGCTAAAAGTGGAAGGATGCTGCTACTTGTTTTGTCCTGGCTCAGGGTTTCCCTGGAAGCATATTTCTGGCCAGACCAAAGCGCAGTGCTGAGCTACGTGGACCTTTGATCTGACCCCACAGGGCTTGTCTGTGGTTCTGACCATTGATGCTTTGCCCTGGTGATACTGATAATCACCCCCCAAAATGTGGCCAATGTAAATTTGCTCTAAATAAATAAATAAAAAAATTCCTTCCAGTAGCACCTTAGAGACCAACTAAGTTTGTTCTTGGTATGAGCTTTCGTGTGCATGCACATGAAAGCTCATACCAAGAACAAACTTAGTTGGTCTCTAAGGTGCTACTGGAAGGATTTTTTTTATTTTTTATTTTGTTTTGACTACGGCAGGCCAACACGGCTACCTACCTGTAACTGGTACATTTGCTCTGTCCTTATTTTATTTTGAAGAGCATCCTCATCAAAGTATTGGACTCGGCAAACCTGAGCTCGTCTTCCCCACCTCCCTCTTGCCCTTTTAGCCTTGACCCCTCCCCATACCACCCCCCCCCAAGTGTTCCTCTCCTCCACCGGAGATTCGGGCAGAGCTGTTTGCTTAATGCACACAGCAGCTCTTTGAGAAGGAAAAGAGAATGGACAGTGGAACAGCACAGATGTGTCACTGTGCAGCGATTTCCGTTTCGCCTTGGAGTCCGGTACCAGCAAACCTCGACTCTGAATGTGAGATCAGAAGGGAAGGAAGAAGGACCCCGTTTGTTCCTTCTCGCATTGTGACAAAATGCTGGAATGTGATGGAGATTAGCATTGGGAAGGAGCCAGTTCCAAGAAGGCTGGGCTGGGCTTCATCCCTTTCCCTCCCTCCCTCCCTCTTCTGCTCCATAGCTAATAGTCAGGCTTTTTCTCTTTTGCCCACAAACCTTGCAGCATGAGGGTAGGGATGGGCACAACAACCAAAGCCCACCCCGTTTTATTTTGGCTGGCACTCAATCAAAAAACTGTGTCCCATTTTTTTAAAAAAATATGCATGAAAAGTTTGCATTTAAACTGTATGCATTATTGAATGCCATTCCCCCAAACTTGCATTTTTCAAAACATTGAAATGCACATTTTAGGCACATTGCAAAATCTGGACAAGCATATCATTTGATTGGGAGTCATGTTCTATTTTTAAACAAACAAACAACTTTTATTGGGTTTTGTAAGAGTTTGGATATCCCGCTTTATCACTACCCGAAGGAGTCTCAAAGCGGCTCACATTCTCCTTTCCCTTCCTCCCCCACAACAAACACTCTGTGAGGTGAGTGGGGCTGAGAGACTTCAAAGAAGGTCACCCAGCAGCTGCATGTGGAGGAGCGGGGAAGCGAACCCAGTTCACCAGATCACGAGTCTGCCTCTCTTAACCACTACACCACACTGGCTCTCCAACAATTCAATAACCTTGAATTGAACAATTCAATAACCTTTATTAGGCATAACAGACCAGACGATTTCAGAGCAAACATTGTACAACAGGTTTGCACATACAAAACAATCCTTAGTGACCAAAATAAGGTTTGTATTAATTAAATCTTTAACACTAAAATTCACTACTACTGGTAATCCATAAAAAATAACTTCAAACTTCTCATAGCAAACCTAAGTTAAAACATCAATTGGTATAAATGATATAACAATGTATCAATTCCGCATTACTATTTAATTAAGATCACCTAATCCTCTTTGTGATGGCTTAACCTTTCTGCATGGACTGAGCTTAAAAATTCGACGACTATTGAGGTGATTTTATCATTACTATCCGATAATTGTATTTGAATAGTTGGAAACGCAGAGGTTGGCCTGTCCATTTGTAAAGCATTTAATACCTGACTTCTAGCATTAGTGCCAAAATTACAAGAGAAGAAGATATGGTCCAATGTATGAAGTTCTTTCTTACTTACAGAAACGCTCAGATTTTGGAAGAGGTATTAATTACCTTCCTCTAACCATCATGGAGGGAAACATATTAAATCTAGCTAACATAAACAATCTACAGGATTTTTATTGGGTTTTATGAAAGATGCTTTGAGTTGCCATGGGGAGGAAGCAACAAATAAATGTAATAAATAATAAATATGGGAGGAGAGGAAGAGGGCTTCCGGTAGTGATCTTTATTATAGAAAACTAGCTGACCGGGCCACGCCTTGCTGTGGCTGATTTGGTGAAATGCAAAAGTAAGATACAGTATGAAAGAGAAAGCATGTGTTGTGCTGTGCTGTTTAACATCCACTGGAGGGCGCTATTGTTTTTGCACAAAATCACATTTTTACCTGGGAAAGGTGTGGTATTTGTGCAATGTAAGTACCTATGATCACTCCCATATGGGCATGGAATGTTGTGTCCAAATTTGAATGGAATCGATCAAGGGGTTACGGAGAAAGGCGATTGTTAACAAACATCCAACTTGAACGATTTTATATATATAGAAGGGTGCTGCCAGGACCTCCCTGGTTTTGCTTGGGCAATGGATGAAGGTCTGGGGGAGAGGAAGCAGCATTTGTTGAGAGGTTTTTTTCCTAAGTAAACTCCCATTTAATTGACTGCTTCTGTATGTCAGAAAGTCCACCAGCCATTTATCTCTCATCCACGTAGAATAGTCTCTCACTTTGGCTTTGACGGACAGCGAAGAACAGGAACGGCTGTAGATTCGGCTCCTTTTTGCCTGACATAATGAAGGCCCAATTAAGAATGAACTAACTGTGCCCCCCATTGGGACCCAGGTGGTGCTGTGGGTTAAACCACAGAACCTAGGGCTTGCTGATCGGAAGGTCAGCAGTTCGAATCCCCGCGACGGAGTGAGCTCCCGTTGCTCGGTCCCAGCTCCTGCCCACCTAGCAGTTTGAAAGCACGTCAAAGTGCAAGTAGATAAATAGGTACCACTCCGGCGGGAAGGTAAACACCATTTCCGTGCGCTGCTCTGCTTCGCCAGAAGCGGCTTAGTCATGCTGGTCACATTACCCAGAAGCTGTTCGCCGGCTCTCGGCCAATAAAGCGACATGAGCGCCGCAACCCCAGAGTCGGACACGACTGGACCTAATGGTCAGGGGTCCCTTTACCTTTAACTGTGCCCCCCTCCCTTCTTTTTCTTTTTCACTTCCCCTCCTTCGTTTTTGCTAAGGCCTTTCCACGCGTTGCCTTTGGCACCTGCTCTCTGGGGCTTCGGGGCTTCCCGTTGGACAGGCAAATGGGCAGGGCTGTTGCTGATGGTGGCACGGACACCACACCCTAGCCTCGCTCCTCCTCTTTGACGCGGGCAGCTAGAAGATGTGGGGCTTCCCTTGCGCTTGACCCAGAAGCTGCGTGTCATAGAAATGTAGAGTTGGAAGGGGCCCCCATCTAGTGCCAATCCCCTGCAATGCAGGAATCTCAACTAAGGCATCCCTGGCAGATGCTAACTCAACGCACCCCCCCCCCCCTTTCACAAAACATCACCTGCCCTTCTAGGGTCAGATAAGGCTGGAAGTGGCATGCAATGTTTGCACAGCGTAGGAGGTTTGCACGAGAGTCACAAAATGCAGGCACACAAAAACCCAGCCAAATGCTTTCTATCTAAAAGGTTAAGTGCAATTACCGGTAATATTAGGACAGTTGGGACAAAAATCAAAATCTATATCTAATATCTAATATTCAATCAAATGCCACAGTTTTTAAATCATTCCCGCAGCAAACGATGCTCAAGCTGGCTTAGAACATAATTTGCTAAGTTACAAAATGCAGCAAAATTTAGATCATCAATACATTAATGCGAAGACTGTATCCTCTCATATAACCTGCCTGGGATCTGAGATCTTCAAAGGAGGTTCTTCTCTCAATCCTGCCAGAATGGCTCCCTTCTTGCTGCTCCTCTGCCATCAGGTGAAGACTGTTTTGGGAACTGACTGGTTCCCTTTTCTCTTTTGTAAAGGAAATGGCTTTTAAATAGCGCTGTGCTGTTTTCATTATCTGAATTTTACTAGATGCCTTCTAAGTCTATTAGAGTTTAATTGCTTTTAAAAACAATTGTCTGCTATACTTTTTTTTAGCTTTTTGTGTTTTATCTGCGCCATTTTAATTGGTGTAAGCTGCCTTGAGTCCCGGTCTGGGGATAGGGTGGGATGTCAATAAATATAACAACAACAACAACAACAACAACAACAACAACAACAACAACAACAACAATTTGTGAGAACAGAGACTGAAGTATGTGCAAGCAGCCTGGGCTGGCTGTAAAGCACAAGCCTGGCGTCTGAAAACATGCACACAATCCAGAAATCTCAACATTTAATTCCTCCCCCCACTCCCCAAAAAGGCTTAATCTGAAGCTGTCCAGCTGTGGTTTATAAGTACCAATCTATTGCTTTGCAAGTTTGTAATTCCAATGCCCTTAAAGCGTAATGATAGCTAATCTATCTGCAGGGGGCCGGAGAGCCGCTCAGCTTTGCTGAGACATTAAGGAAGATACTGTAAGCTGGCGACAGAAGAAACAGAAGGCTTTATTATAGAAATGTGCTCCCAGGAGTCCAGCGCGTTCCTCTGTTCTCTGGGTGGTGCAGGGCTTTGGCTATTATTCTAACTGTCGTTCACCAAGACACTTATTTGCAGTGCTTATTTCCAGAGCATTGAATAAATGCCTCTCCTTTTCAAGAGGGAGAACGGCGACAAGGGGTTTTTAATTTTTAGCAATTCTCAGCCCACACGGCCGTGCCTCTGTCGGTTAAAAGAAAAAAGCACCAGTCTTTCTGGACCAAGTAGATTGATGTTACAGGAAACATGGGGGTGGGGAGGAGAAAGGGAGAAATTCCACAGCCAGGGAGGTGGGGAAAGGCTGACTTCTCCCGTGATAGATTAACAACCTATATCGCGGTGCAACTGGAAAAGATTCGCAGCTCAGTGTAGGGTTACCAGGTCAGGAGCACCCAAGACCTTGAGATCTCAGGGCGCAATCCTCAGCCCTAGGGGCAGCCCTTGATGATGTCATAGAGTGGCCCCGAGTGATGACACAGGGCAGGCCCTGGAGACGGGGGTTAATTAGGAGAGGAGAGCAGAGGAGGGCAGCCCCCAGCACAAGTATCTATGCTATGATTTGCAGCCAGCAACTGCTGAACTGAAGCTTGCAAGCTGCATTCACAGTCTTAATATATGTATTGTTACTATTATTAATAAT
The DNA here is from genome assembly GCA_034642065.1 of Darevskia nairensis. Classification (NCBI taxonomy): domain Eukaryota; kingdom Metazoa; phylum Chordata; class Lepidosauria; order Squamata; family Lacertidae; genus Darevskia; species Darevskia nairensis. The sequence goes on from JAWWNI010000010.1 coordinate 824,038, forward strand.
AGTATTAAAGGCACTCTCTCCCACCTGGAGGTTCAAGCCCCCCATCTGGCAGCTGGAGGGGAACAGGCAAACCTGGAGACTTCAGGTCACACTTGGAGGTCTGGCGACACCATATCAATACTATTTTTATTTATTTATTGACTATATTATTATTATTATTATTATTATTATTATTATTATTATTATTATTATTTATTTCATCTATGTTCCATCTCCAACCCAATGGCCAGGGAGGCATTCAGACTTCTCTCCCTCTCCATTTTACCCTAATAACAACCCTGTGAAGTAGGTCAGACTGAGAGATGTTGACTGGTCCAAATCCACTCAGTGGGAATTCAAACCCTGGCCTCCCAGGTCCTGGTGTTTATTCCTGCTTTATAAGTAGGGTTGCCACCTTTGTTCTGGCAAAATACAGGACAGGGCAGGACAAAGGCAGTTGGGGAGTGATATTTTTTCATATTTGTTGTTGAAGTGACTTCGAAGCAACCCATTACAATCTATTGCAGCCTAACAGGATGGGCCCTCTGGGATTTGTCACACAAGTGCACACACACATACACACAAATTTGTAAATCTGTCCATGCTTGGCTTCCCAGAACTTAAATGCATGACCTTTCACACACCCTTCCCAACACTTGCATTTGGAGAGGATCCCTAACTTGGCAGAGAGAGACAGAGACAGAGAGAAAGCAGGATGACCTGAAATACAGGACATAGCATTTTACACTGAAAAACATGACAATTCTGTATTATACAGGACAGGTGGCAACCCTATTTACAAGCTGGGAAATGGGACCTGAATTATCTAAGGCGGACATTTGAATTTATTGCTAAGCAGAGTGTAGTGACTGTAGCAATGTGGAGACTTTTCATGCCAGAGGATACTTAGGACCATCTACCTTGCTGCCTTTGAAAAATCAGTCTATCTGTTACGGAGAGGTCATGCCTGCAGTTCCATAGCCTTGGATCACAGTCTTATGCAGAGATTGATAACTTGTGACCCTCCAGATCCTTCTCATCATCCCTGATGACCATGCAGGGACTGATGGGAACTGAAGTCCAGTGACCTCTGGAGGTCCACAGGTTCCTCATCCTTGGTCTAGTTCCTACTGAGATGAACCACCTGTGGTGGGGCTGTAGCATGTCAGGCTGCAGGCCGAAGCTTATGTAGTTTGAATGCTGCAAGAATAAAATGGGGAGAGGGAGAACCATGAACACCACCTTGAGTTCCTTGGGGGCAAGGCATGATAGAAATGCTGTTGGCATCCGTCTGTCTCAAGAGACAATGGAGGAGTCTCGTGACTTCTCCCCCAGAAGAACCTGGGCTGTTCAGACGACAACACCCCCTTCTCGGCCTCACTGGTGTGGGCCAAAGGAAAGCAGAGCAATACATTTTGCACCAGCTGGGCTGCAGGAGTTGCTGGAAGGAGGTGTACCTAGGTGTCATCCAACCGCCTTAGGGACTCCACTCCGGATTTGTGTAGGGTTGACTCTTTTCTCTTTTTTTGAAATAATTTTTTATTTGGTTTTCCAAAATATAAACATACAACAAAACCATTTCCAAAACCAATTATTGAGATTACTCTGAATCTCCTGACTCCCTCCCCCATCCCTTCCATGGGTCCTATTGATTCTATTTCAACTGCATATCAGTACTTCTCCAATTTTTCATCTTCCTAGATTATCTATACATTCTGTAACATTCCAAGTGTGTTTAAAATCCTGCTAATGTTTGGACCTGTTTACAATGATTTTGTATATACATTATAAACATTTCCCATTCTTCTTCTGGTCGGGGTTACCTCTTCCTTCCATCTCTGGGCTAGTAGTATCCGAGCGGCCATTGTAGCAATGTAGGGTTGACTAATAATAATAATAATAATAATAATAATAATAATAATATACTATTTATACCCCGCCCATCTGGCTGGGCTTCCCCAGCCACTCTGGGTGGCTTCCAACAAAATATTAAAATACAATAATCCATCAAACATTAAAAGCTTCCCTAAACAGGACTGCCTTCAGATGTCTTCTAAAAGTCTGGTAGTTGTTCTCTTTGACATCTGGTAGGAGGGCGTTCCACAGGGCGGGTGCCACTACCGAGAAGGCCCTCTGCCTGGTTCCCTGTAACTTGGCTTCTCGCAGTGAGGGAACCACCAGAAGGCCCTCGGAGCTGGACCTCAGTGTCCAGGTAGATTGATGGGGGTGGAGACGCTTCTTTAGTCTTTTCCTCTCTTGAAGATACTCCAAAAAGCAGCAGAGATTTAGGATCAGAGTTGTCCTTCTCCTAGATGGGCTCCCTCCCCAGGTTGATGAGCCCCATTGCTGACAGCTTCTAAGAACCACAAATGAGAGCTGAGTGCAGGGTCTGGACCAAAAATGGACAAACTGCCCCAGAAGAGTCCCCCCAATAGAGTTACTACCTCTCCCCTAACACCATAAAGGTAAAGGTAAAGGGACCCCTGACCATTAGGTCCAGTCGTGTCCGACTCTGGGGTTGCGGCGCTCATCTCGCTTTATTGGCCGAGAGCCAGCGTACAGCTTCCGGATCATGTGGCCAGCATGACAAAGCTGCTTCTGGCGAACCAGAGCAGCACACGGAAACTCCGTTTACCTTCCCGCCAGAGCGGTTCCTATTTATCTACTTGCACTTTGACGTGCTTTCGAACTGCTAGGTTGGCAGAAGCTGGGACTGAGCAACGGGAGCTCACCCCGTCGCAGGGATTCGAACCGCCGACCTTCTGATCAGCAAGCCCTAGGCTCAGTGGTTTAACCCACAGCGCCACCTGGGTCCCTCCCCTAACACCATACACAGAGCATATTGGAAGGTGGTGGATTCTTCTTCATTTGAGGTTTTTAAGCAGAGGTTGGATGACCAACTGTCATGGATGCATTGCAGAGAGTTGGCCTAGATGACTCTCAGAATCCGTTTGATCTCCACAGTCCTATGACAGCAGGCCTGAGTCAATCTAGACTTCCACAGAATGTTGAAGAGGGAACATGACAGTGTTAGGAACTGGAGATATAAGTCCTGACAGTCCGCTATCAGTATGTGTTTTTAAATGGTGTTTCATATAAGCTGTCAGGATGGAAGAGATAAAAATTGCCGATGCTTTTCTAGTAACAACAGCAGCAGCAACCCAAAAAGGAAAGAAGAAAGTCAGATCGGAATGTGTCAGGGAACTGGTTCAATCCAAAACGGCGCTTTGGTTTTCAAATTATTCATTCAGCGCTGATTGCCCGGCTCGGCGCTATTGTTCAGACGGCAGTGTGATACCTTTTAGCAAAGTGTGGTTAAGTTCAGGGAAAGTGAATGTAAAAATTACTTTGTGCTCATCAGATGTGCTCCCTTTGTGCTCCGGGGATTATACGTCTCTTTAGTTTAGTGACAGGAAGAAGTTTGGCAGCTTTTAACATCTGTTATTACCGCACGGGCTCCTGCGGTGATGGATGAATGTGCTGCGATCTATCCTGGCTGCCTCCTCTGCAGCGGAATTGCGTTCCAGCAGCAAAATCTTTATCGGGCGCATCTCTCAACTGCCGTTCGAGACTTATGAGGCTGAGGCGGGGCTGAGAGAGAAGCCATGTGAATGCCAAAAGTCTCTGTCGTGCACCGGATGAATTTCAGCCGAGGGCTGGCAAGCCATCGATAAAGATCACCGCATTAAAGCACCCCTTCCCCCAAAATACTTTTGCTTCTATCCACACTGTTTTTGAACTACCTTTTCTGATTAATCCGGGCAGTGCTTTTAAAAATATTTAGGGGTACTCTCATTTTGACTCAAGAAAATCACCATTTTATAGTTCAAATTGGGGGGAAATAAATGCAGTAAATGGACAAATGGGCAAAGATTCACAAAATGTTTAGGGGTATGCATACCCCTGCATCCCCTCAGCAAAAAAGCACTGAAACTGGCTAACATGCAAAAACTCCACCTGGTGCTTGGATTATTGTGGGAGAAAGAATTGTAGAGTCAGAGGGGAGCCAAGGGGTGGTCTTGTCCAACCCGCTGCAATGCAGGCATCACAGAATGGGGGGAGACTTTAAGAAATCCACAATCCCCAACCCCTGACTACACACTCATGCAGGTTTAGGAAAATCACGCTTCCTGTGTAGATACCTGTTCTAAGAACAGGTTCGATGCCAATGGACTGGCCCAGGAAATCACAAAAGAATCATAGAATTGTATGAATCATAGAATTCTAGAGTGGGGAGGGGGTCACAAGGCTAATCTATTATTATTTTTTTCAAAAAAAATTATTGGTTTTCCACAATTTTTAACAAAAAACAACAATCACAAATACATAAACAAAAGAAAAAATACAGAAATAGAACAAAACACTCAAATATCAGCTATACCTATATTTCTCATTCCTCTATACTTTTACCTAAAATTTGACTTCTTCTGAGCCTCCCTTTCTAAAGTTCCAGGCTTTGCTTCTTTGGCAGTTGTCCAATCTCTTACTTTTATTAACCTCACTCCTGTTTTAATCCTAATTTTCTCTTCAAATTCACATTGTATTTATTATTAAACTTATTGATCATAATCCCTAATTTCTGATTACTAATTAATTACACTGTTCCTAATTACTAAACATCTATTTCTAATCTGAGCCTCTTTTACACTTCCAAAACATTCCTAAATTTTAAATATTACAATATTTCTTTAAATAACTTCTGAATTTCTTCCAATCTTTCTCCACTGTCTCCTCCTTCTGGTCGCGGATTTGTCCAGTCAGTTCGGCCAGCTCCATGAAGTCCATCATCTTCATTTGCCAATCTTCTATCATGGGTATCTCAGTATTCTTCCAGTTCTTGGCTAATAAGATTATCGCTGCTGTTGTGACATACAAGAAAAATCTAACATCTTTTTTGGGTACTTCATCTCCTACAATTCCAAGCAGAAAGGCCTCTGGTTTCTTAACAAATGTGTTCTTCAACACTTTCTTTAGAATAGAATAGAATAGAATAGAATAGAATAGAATAGAATAGAATAGAATAGAATAGAATAGAATAGAATATATTTTATTGTCATTGTCCCCTTCGGGGACAATGAAATTACTTGGCTGCTCCATCCACCCAGATAGGGCACTCCACGCAAAGACAAAACAACTACAAAAACACTGATTAAAACCATACACACTGATTAAAACCATACAATGATAAAACATAACAGGTAAGATTAGATGACTTCAAAGTCATCTAATCTTTAATTCGTTATAAACCCGTTCCCAGAAGCCTTTCACCTTGGGGCACGCCCACCACATATGATAGAATGTACCTTCCAACATTTATTCTCATTTGTATGGTACATCTTTGCTAGCTTCACGGGCGTTAAATACCATCTAAACACCATTTTCATCATATTTTGGTCACAAGGCTCATCTAGTCCAAGCCCCTGCAAGGCAGGAATCTTTCGCCCCATGTGGGGCTCGAACCCATGACCCATATGCTGATATATGCAGTCAGGTGCACACTTGAGAAGGGATTGCTACAATTGAAAGGCTGTTCTGTTTTGCAACACAGGTGTACCATTTGGTGTACCATTGAAAGAGAGCAGGTGCCCAGCTCACCTGGTCACAGGCTTCCCCAATCTGGTGAGCTGGATGGTATTTCTGTCCGTTGAACAGCCCTTCAAACACAGGACTGCCCTCTGTCAAACAGGACACAATGCCACATTTAGGGTCAGAAAAGTAAACCGGGGCAAAGACTCCTCTGCTCCCTGGCAATGAAAGGTTTCTGACCCACCTCCAACATTTCAGAGTTTAAAACGGGGGATGAGGAGCATCCCCCCCTGTCATCACCCCTAGGACCACTGCCTGGAGGTTCTCCTCCACCTTATGGATGCTGCTATTTCAGGGGAGAAGAAACTAGTCAGGATCTGGCCTTGCAGGCCTCATTTGATAGGTGTGCGAGCTGCTTGCTATGCAGAAGTGTGTTTCTTCCCCCACCTAAAATATCCATTAGAATTACGGTATCCACTTTCCCTCCTCTCCTTGCCCATCAGTCTTTTATTGCTTCTCTTTCCTTCTCTATAGTTTCTTCTGTCATTTTGTCTTCTACCTGCTTTTTAAAAAAATCCCAGGACCCCTCCATTTTTTTCTCTCCCTGCCCATTAGCCCCATTAAGCTCTAATCTGTTGGTTACGTGCAATTAATTGCCAATTTAAGGGATTTTATATGTCTAATAGAGGTGCCAGTGAAGCTTTCCAAATTTGGGCTCATTTTTACAGGCTCTGGGGGCTTGCAAAGCTTGCCTTGAGAATTCTTTCCCAGCTCAAGTTAAAATCTGAGCCGTAGAAGAACTCTGGACTTCCCACTCCTCCAGCCCTCCCCTGTACCCCAAACACCAGGGGCGTACTTTGGTAATCACCCTATATCCGGTGCTACAAACACTCTCCCTCCAAGACCCACAATCCCCCAGGTGTAGTTCTCTTGGGAGGACAATAATATTTAGGAGTTGGCTTCAGCACCATTTCCCCCCAGGACTTCCCATGGGTGGTCCAGCCCAATCAGGAATCACATCACCATGCAGCATAGCCAATCAGAAGTCTCTGGAGGCAAACGAGAGGAATGGACAGTGAGGACAAGCAAGGGCAAGGGAAAATAAAAAGCAAACAAAGATCTAGAAAAAGCCATCAGATAAGGGAGGCGCTTATTGGAACTGCTTGAGATGTTTACCAGAAAGCCCACACCTCAACAACACCTGTGAGTACTTTCAATTCGATCCTAATTACCATCTTGCAATTGAGCCAGCAGTCAGGTGTCTGAATTATCTCACTGTCACCTGGCTGCACCTTTTGTTTTCCCGAAGGAATTGTTGCCTTGTGTGTGTTCTTCTCTTTCTAGCACAGATGTCAGACCTCATCCTGAGCATCTCTCACTTTCCCATGAAACCTTGAAGAACCCATCTATCTGATTGATTATGCTGTAGCCATTCTCCCTCCAGATACCTCGCGAACTGCCCGAGAGATGTTCTCAAGCCGACATTCTCTTTGTTAATATTTGCTCGCCGACTCATTAACGTCTCTCCAGCCCCCGACCTGCCTCCTTTGATGTGCTGACCCCCATCCTTTTGGTCTCTCCATCTTCTCTGGCATTCACCTTGGGGGCTGCATATTACTCTCTTTGTGGAACCATCCGGCACTAGATTATAATGGCCTTTTCTAATCTTGTTGTCCTTAATAGGATTTTTGCCCAATACATCTGAAATGTGTAGATATGGATTTTGAAGATAATAAAATTGCCTAATGTGCAGGAGGGTTAAGGCCACGCCAAGATTGAGGTATCTGAGTGCAAAATTCATGCAGAGTACGCCAGATGTGAAAAGCCATCTGCATACCAAAATGGCTATATCTTCCTTTTGAAATGCATTTGAGGAGGGGGCTGGGTCCCCCCTCCCAGTTTGTCATTGCAGAACAAAGGAAATGCTAATGATATCTACATGTAGACTCCAGGGCTGGACATTTTCTGCATAAGATCACACATTTTTCGTAAGAGTCCTCACAAAATTTCATTAGCGTTTCAGTGTGCATTCTAACTTGTGTGCAATGTATACATGTATACCTAATATACACATGTATACCCAATTGTTGTTGGTTTATGTTTGTCTAGAGAAGTGTTTCCCAAACTTGGTCCTCCAGCTGTTTTTGGACTACAGTTCCCATTACCCTTGACCACTGGTTCTGCTAGCTAGGGATTATGGGAGTTGTAGTCCAAAAACAGCTGGCGAACCAAGTTTGGGGAACACTGGTCTAGAAAGACAATGGGGTGTTTCTACTAGGGTGAAGTCAAACCACTGTGTTAGCAGCACCAGAGTAACTTTCCTGGGGCGCAAGACTGGGCAGTGTGTCTGGAGGTCCTGGGCTGCCCAGATGACAAGACCCCACTCTTGGCCTCACTGATGGGGTCCAAAGAAAAGCAGAGCAAGACGTTTGGCACCAGCTGGGCTGCAGGAGTTGCCGGAAGGAGGCGTACAAGGTGCCATCCAACCTCCTTGGGGACTCTGCACCAGATTTGTGTAGGGTTTACTCCAGACTTATGACTATTAGTTGAATTATATGGAGGACACCGGACTTGTGATACTTGCTATGTACCTCCACATATGAACCTTTAAGTATTTAGACTTTTATAGCGGATAATATTCATGTGTTGTGTTTTCCGTTAGCTCATATCATATTATACACAGATTTTGGTCTTGTATATGCATGTGCTTTCATCATTTATGTCTTGAGTTATCGGAATTAATTTCTGCCATCCTGTTACGTTTGTTGTTTGGTGGTATAGATATATGTAACCCAGGTTTATCGTGTGTTGGATAGGGTTTACTCCAGGGGTCAGCAACCTTTTTCAGCCGTGAGCCGGTCCATCGTCCCTCAGACCATGTGGTGGGCCGGACTATATTTTGAATAAGAAATATGAATGAATTCCTATGCCCAACAAATAACCCAGAGATGCATTTTAAATTGAAGCTGACCCAGAAACTCCAGCGGGTGCAGAATGCCGCGGCGAGGCTCCTTACGGGGTCTTTGCCGTGGGACCACATTCATCCAGTGCTTTACCAGCTGCACTGGCTCCCGGTGGAGTACAGGGTCAGGTTTAAGGTGCTGGTTTTCACCTTTAAAGCCCTATGCAGCCTAGGACCCTCGTACCTACGGGACCGCCTCTCCTGGTATGCCCCACAGAAGACCTTAAGGTCCACAAATAACAACATTTTGGAGGCCCTGAGCCACAAGGTTGTTAGACTGGTTTCAACTAGGGCCAGGGCCTTTTCAGTACTGGCCCCAACTTGGTGGAACGCTCTGTCACAAGAGACCAGGGCCCTGCGGGATTTGGCATCTTTCCGCAGGGCCTGCAAGATGGAGCTGTTCCGCCTGGCCTTTGGGTTGGTTTCAGTTTAACCCTGATGTTTCATTCTTTTATGGTTTGATTGGTGGGCTACTTAAAAATGAGGCTGCATTTTAAACTTTAAATCGTATTTTAACCTGCATTTTAATTTATTGTTTTGTATGTTTTGTTGTGATTTTGTTGGTGTTAGCCCAGTCTTGGCTGGGAAGGGTGGGGTATAAATAAACATTTATTATTATTATTATTATTATTATTATTATTAAATAAAAGCACACATTCCACTCGTGTAAAAACACCAGGCAGTCCCCACAAGTAACCCAGAGATGCATTTTAAATAAAAGGACACATTCTACTCATATAAAAACATGCTGATTCCTGGACCGTCCACGGGCCAGATTGAAAAGGCGATTGGACCGTATCCGGCCCCCGGGCCTTAGGTTGCCTACCCATAGCCTTTTCTTCTCCCGAAGATACCACACAAGGCAGCGGAGGTTTAGGATCAGAGTTTTCCTTCTCTTAGATGGGCTACCTTCCCAAGTTTATGAGCCCCATCTGCCCCTCCCTTCCCTCTACAGCACATACATAAATCACCTTCTTGACCGTTGGACCCACTCTTGGTCTCGTCCACTAATTCCGACACATCCTGTCTTCATAGGGGGGGGGGGAAATGCCTAACTCAATGAGGGCTTGAGACTCATCGGCTGTTTATGACTATTAATAAACTATAAAACCATAACATACAGAACAAATCACCAACAGTGAATCTTGGGTGATGTGCAGAAACTGCCTTCTTTACCATTGGACCCACTATTAGTCTCATCTGCTTAATCCGCTAGATCCTGTCTTCACATGTAGGGGGGAGTCTCTAACTCACCAAGGGTTCGAGACCCATCAGCTACCCCCACCTGGTTCAGCTGACCAGTCGAAACCATTCATGTGTTCTTCCTGAGAAGGCTTTGATGTTGCTGGCAATGGAGTATACTCTTGACCATTGACCTTCGAATCGACTGTCTGTTTGAAATGCCAGGTCTGCTATTTTTCCCTCCCTCCCTTGACCAGATGTTAACCTTCTCTTTTTGGCCGCTGTTCCTTTTTTGCAGTTCAAAGGCCACCTTTGGTGACCCGGTCCTTCCAAGACCTTCAAAAACCCCGAGTCCATTGTGCCTGGCAGCAACACACAGATGGTGAGAAGGCAAAATCCATGACTTCCGCTGGGGAACATCCATTTGGCGGCTGCTTTCGGATGTCAGCGGTCGGCATTGAGGCTCCGGCACCGAGGTAAGAGGTGACCTTTTCCGTCAAGTCTATGGGGAGAGGCATGAGACGCAAAGCACAGTCAGAGGCTGGGGGGAATTGGGGAGGGAGAGAAGCTTTTTCTGATAAAACACACGTTAAAAGGAACCCGCACACAGCGCTGGGAGGTCTGCTTGTTTCGTCTTCCCAGACGGGGAATACAAATGGCCTTTGACAATGGTTCAGAATGGAAACGGCAGTTTGCATCTCAACATACGTCTAGAGATATAGACAGCAGTCGAGGCATGATCTGGGTTTTTTGTTGTTGTTGTTGGTACTGGGAAATCTGTGTTGCGACTGTTCCTCTGGCGATCTAAATGGCAAAAATGCGTACAACATGTTCCTTAAACGAACCCAAGGGCAAGATGGCAGTTCTGTCACACAAGGCAAGTCATTCCTAGCTTTTGCCAGCGTCAGGTGGTCAACCTGTGTGGGTGAAATAGCCCTGAAATAAAACCCAAACCCATCACCTATTGTTGGACTCCAGTTCCCATCAGCCGCTGCCATCCTTGGCTTAGTCAATGTCCTTTAGACTTACCGTACTTTTCCGTGTATAACATACCCCCATGTATAAGACGCCCCCTATTTTGGGGGATTAAAAATTAAGAAAAGTGGGGGGGGGGAGAGATTGTCCAGAGCTGTTGAGCTTCTTTTTTGCGGAGGATTGCACAGAGTTGTTGAGCTTTTTGTAAGGGGGGGGAACGCCTCCTAACATCTGTCCCCTCACTGGCAGAAGCAGCCTATTCCTCGCCCAGTTGCCGCAGCAACACCCAATCAACACCACCCTTACCGCAGACACCAATAACACGCTGCCAACCATCTCCGGCATCAACCAATCCCACATCACCCCAGGCACTACCCATTGTATAAGACGACCCACGATTTTAAACATTATTTTCCAGTAAAAAAAATCTAGTCTTACACAGTGGTACCTCGGGTTACGAAATCAATTTGTTCCGGAGGTCCGTTCTTAACCCGAAACCGTTCTTAACCTGAGGCGCATTTTCGCTAATGGGGGCTGCTGCTGGCGCGCAATTTCCATTCTCATCCTGGGGCAAAGTTCGCAACCCGAGGTACTACTTCCGGGTTAGCTGAGTTTGTAACCCGGAGTGTTTGTAACCCGAAGCGTTTGTAACCCCTGTACCACTGTACACGGAAAAGTAAGGTAAAGGGACCCCTGACCATTAGGTCCAGTCGCGTCCAACTCTGGGGTTGCGGCGCTCATCTCACTTTATTGGCTGAGGGAGCCGGCGTACAGCTTCCGGGTCATATGGCCAGCATGACAAAGCTGCTTCTGGCGAACCAGAGCAGCGCACGGAAAGGCCGTTTACCTTCCCGCCAGAGCGGTTCCTATTTATCTACTTGCACTTTGACGTGCTTTCGAACTGCTAGGTGGGCAGGAGCTGGGACCGAGCAACGGGAGCTCACCCCGTCGCGGGGATTCGAACCGCCAACCTTCTGATCAGCAAGCCCTAGGCTCTGTGGTTTAACCCACAGTACTGGATAGGAAATGTGGTAGTTCATGGGTACCTTTGCTGTGAAATCTCATTCACGACTCTTCCGTTGGAAACAGCTTGCTCCTCTTTTCTGGGCCATGCAATATTGCCCGTGACAATTCTGCGCCCTAAGACTGGCGTTCACCCTGAGCGCAGTTCCCTGCTAAAGCGACGTGTTGTGTCTTAAGGCCTAGGGACGACTCCTTTGCTCGTGACCATTGTGCGGGGTTTCATCCTTCCGCTGTCGGAAAGGAAAAGAAGAATTTGGCGGGGCAGAGAGTGAAAGAGATAGAACTTTTGAATGGATGTACAGAGCCAAGTGCGTCTCTTTCTGGCAGTCTGCAATTTTTTCGTACCATTGTTATTCAAAATATGCTTTTCATAAGGACAAAGAGGGCCATTTTAGTGGAAACAAAATCCTCTAGGCAGTGGCACCACTGGATAAAGCGATTATTTCCATTACTCCTCAGGAATGCAAGGATGGTACTTTTTTATAAAAAAAGAAAAGAAAAAAGGAGGAAGTAGTTTTCGCTTTGCTTGAGCATTTTGGGTTTTAGAAGGATAACGGCTAAATTGCAATGAAGCTTTGTTCAGGGCTCTGTCTTTTTTGGGGAAAATACTAGGTTCAAAGACCACAACCATGTTCCCGAAGCAATTGTTCGTCATCTCCGTTGCCTCTGTCCTTAAAAAAAAAAGGGGACAGAAAGCAATTTTGTATTAACTTTTTAATGAGAACATTTAAAAACAGCCATCTCATACAAGCAATCAAGATGGTGTGCAGTAAAAACATTAAACTTCCAGCTTTCTGGCTGGGGTTCCATTTAGAACTCATATAACCCCTGTTTCCAAACAGCTGCACTGGTTCCCTGCTCATTTCCTGGCCCAATTCAAGGTGCTCACATTGGTGTTTAAAGCCCTGGTGACTCAGGCCCCAAATATCTGAAGTACCGTCTTATTCCCTGCAGACCCTCTTGGGTGCTGAGATGGCCAGAGGGGCCCTCTCAGTGGTTCCTCTTCCGTCAGAGGCTCAGGGTGGGCAGCCTGAGAGAGGGCATTATCTGTGGTGGCCCCTAAGTGTGAAGCTCCCTCCTGCGTCGGGCATCTTCTGGAGGAAGCTGAAGATGCACCTCTTTAACCTGGCTTTCGACACAGAAGGTGTATATTTTAAAGATCCAGCTAACATTTATGATTTTAATTTGCTTTCAACTGTTTTTAATATATATATATTTAATGCAACCTGCCCTGGCTGAAGGGCAGGTAATAATAATAATAATAATAATAATAATAATAATTATTATTATTATTATAGTTGTTGTTGTTGCTGCTGCTGCTGCTGTTCCTGGCATCCATCTCTCTTGAGAGACAATGGAGTGTTCCTCCAGGGGTGAAGTCAAACTACTGTCAGGAAAACGTCCTACTCACAAGTAGGACCCTGGCAGAGACACATGCCCGACTGCCATGTTCCCTCCCTCCTGGGCGATCGTTCGGGAGCTTCTCAAGCTTTCTTCAGCCCGAACATCACAGCGACTGATGCCAGAAGACATCAGCACACTTTAGGGATCCGCAGAGTTTGCCCAACTTGCGTGACAGACCTCAGCAACACAGCATGTTGGCTAATCTACTTTATTTACATATAAACACACACGGAGCTCTTGAACATGGCTCCCTCTCTCTCTAGCATCAGACAGCAAAAAGGGAGAGAACAAAAGACAACAGTCCCACTTCAGGGAACACAGTAAGACAAACATCCTGTATTTGCCACTTCCCACTGTGGAACCAAAACACATACCCAGTCATGTGATGGACAACAAACCCATGACTGCACATGGGGAATGAATCTCCAACAACTACTGGGTAAGCAGCTCCATAGTGACCTCCCTGGGAAACAAGCCTGGGAAGTGTGCATGGAGGTCCTGAGCTGCCCAGACAACAACCCCCCTCTCAGCCTCACTGATTTGGTCCAAAGGAAAACAGAGCAAAACATTTGGTACCAGCTGGGCTGCAGGAGTTGCCGGAAAGAGCCATCCAAGGTGCCATCCAACCATCTTAGGAATTCCACTCTGGATTCGTGTAGGGTTTACTCCTTAGCCCTTTCTTTCTCCAAAAGATTTCCTGCAAAGCAGAGGATGGTTAGGATCAGAGTTTTCCTTCTCCCTGATGGGCTCCCTTCCCTCTACAGCACATGCAGAAATTGCCTTCTTGAACATTCAACCAACTCTTGGTCTCATCCACTAATTCCGCCGTGGGGATTCAGGGCACAGTCCGACAATGGCTGCGCTCCTTTATCTCAGGTCGGGGACAGAGAGTGGCACTAGGGAAGGAGTTGTCGCCGCGGCACTCCTTGGTGTGTGGAGTCCCGCAGGGCGCAATCCTTTCCCCGATGCTTTTTAACATCTTTATGCGCCCTCTTGCTTGCTTGAATAGAGGGGTGGCTGTGTTTAATGTGTAGAAACCACTGACTTCTGCATGTTTGGAACACATACCAAGGCAAGAGTCACATCTGTTGCTGTGCCAATTTTGCCTCTGGCCCCTTCCACCACCAGCACGCTGCTCCCATAAGTTTGCTCTTGGAAGGATGCAATTCTTGGGCTGAGAAGGGTTTCTCCGCCTCTGATCTTAAGCCTGTTTTTTCCCTTCAGGACGGCTGTTTTCACTCTCGTGCAAATATATGAAAATCTGATGGCTTAATCAATTGATTAAAATTCATGCAATCAATTGGCTTCCTCAACTGGGTTTTGAGACAGAAGCTTTGTGGCCTATTATCAAGGGAGGGCAGTCAGCACACCTCGCAGGGCCCCAGGAGTCTCTCAGGGTCATAGGTTTGAGCCCCATGTTGGGTGAAAGATTCCTGCATTGCAGGGGGTTGGACTAGATGACTCTTGTGGTGCATCCAGCTATGATCCTAGTCCTCTGGATATAGTAGAGGAGGCCCTAAGCAGTCCTCACTTCCTTCGTAGCACCTTCAGACTGACAAGAGACGGCAGAGGAAGTCTGTCGTCTTCTCTAGATGAAGGCAGGACCTGACGGCGAATTGTAGGCTTCAGCGTCAAGACAAGCCAGTCCAGGAAGGAAAGGACAAAAGACAGTTTTGTTATCTGCGTTTATGTGTCTGCATCTCACCGACATTGAGATGAAAGATTCCCACAGGGCTCCTTCAATTGAGTGCTGCAAGAGTCTATCATTGAGTTACCAGTGGATGTAAAATAGATCTTGCGACAACCAGGAGATCCGAGCTGTGTCTCGGCATGACGGATGGTGCCGGGAGGGTGGGGGTGTGTGGAATGTGTTTTGACAATTATTAAGCAGAGCAGTTTTGGGATCTGTCTTTTTGGACAGGGATGTGCAAAGAGAAGAAATGGATTCATTTCACTCACAGCACAATTGTTAATTATGATGAATGGCGCCGGGCTCATCCGTTTCCTCCGCCATCCACAGCCTCCTCCTCCTCCTCTTTTCTGCCGGGATACAGTCAGTCCTTCTGGGCCAAGAAATCAAAAGTGGCTAGTTGCTCACAAAATCTCCCTTTGAGGGAAAGAACACCCCCCTCCCCCGTTTATTTGTTCAAAGTATTCAGTGGTACCTCAGTTTTCAAATGCCTCCATAGTCGTAGTTGAATGTTTCGGAATTCGAACACTGAAAACCTGGAAGTCAGTGCCTTGGTTTTCAAATGCACCTTGGAAGTCGAACAGGAAACACGGCTTCCATTTTGAGGCTTCCGCTTTCGGTTTTCGGTTTTCAAACATTTCAGAACTCGAACGGATTTCCGGAATGGATTACGTTCGAAAATGGATTTTCCACTGTATTTGCAGAGTGCCTTTGATGTTCATACTCTCCCTGGGCGGCTTCCAACGTATCGGGAGATATTGCAACCCCAGTCTCTGAGCAGTGAGAGACTCCAGGGTCCCTGCACTTTACACAGAGTTTGGTTTTTTGGCATGAAGGTCAATGGAGACGGTGTTGTCTTTAGGATATATGGTTTTATTTACACATATATACAACCTGAGCACAGGCAGCGGCGGAGCAAGTCAATCAGGCCTAGGGACGGTGCCACCTGCCTGCAGGGTGGGGCCAGTTGGGGCAGGGTGCTCTGTGGGGCCTCCGAGGAGTCTGCCTGCTTCCTCCCACTCAGCCGCCCTACAGCTGAGGGGGAGGCGGCGGGCGGACCGTTTGGGGCAGCGTGGAGCCTGCGGGTGCCCAAGCCACCACGTCACTCCCCTCAGTGGTGACACCCGGGGCGAAGCGCCCCCACCGCCCTCCCTTCCTCTGCCCCTGAGCACAGGATGGAGGGGCTCACGGCATGAACACCCCCAGAAGATTTTGCTTCCCCATTAAGTTTCCAGGGAGGCGCCGAATCACAGCTCTTGGGTCTAGCACAGAGCAAGACAAGCCTCTATCTGTCCAGCTTCTGGCATCAGCCAAAACTCACACCCAAAACCTTGGCTGTCGTTCTTCTCCCTTACAAGGTGATACTGCTTCTGATGAGGTGGGGGTGGGGGTTACTGCATTTGTCTCCTTGGAAATGGGGCAACCTCTTACTGATGTAAATGGCAGCACCCAACTGGTGAGCTAAACCTGGTTTGGCAGGTTTCCTCTTATAGACTCTCACCTCACAGCATCACAGGTTTGGAAGGGGCCCAGGGTTGGGTAGTGATTCAGACTCACCCCTCTCAAACTTATAACAATATGGTCCCTGGGGATGGTCTGAAGGAACAGGAGGCTTCCACCTTGCAGAAGCTAAGTAGGGCTGACCTGAAGTCTCGGTGTTTGCCTGGTGCCCCCCAGGGAGTAGGAGAAAGACTTGAATCTCCAGGTGGGTGAGAGAACACCTTTAAGATATATGTTAAGAAGACTATATGTGCAGCTTGCAAGCTTCAGCCCAGCAGTACCCAGGTTCAAATTATCGCATAGACTTTCTGGAGGGATGTGCCTTCCTCTGCTCCCTCTCCCAATTAACCTCCGTTCCTGAAAATTATTACATAGATCATCCAGTGGGGGAGCAGTCTACCCTCCTCCTGTCCTTCTTTGCCTCTTCCAGTTAACGTTCATCTTTGCAAATTATTGCAAACACTTTTTGGCCGGGGCTGCTCTCCTCGCCCTCTTTCCCTCTCCCAATTAACCCCATCTCTGCAAATTATTGAACAGATCTTCCAGGGCCCAACTCCTGTGATATCCCTGGGGTCCACCCCATGACATCACCAGGAGCTGTCCCTAGATCTCAGGTTTGGTCCCTGAAATCTCAAGATCTGGGAATTTCTTGACCCGGCAACATGCCTCCACATGCCTCAGCGAGAGTAACAGTCAGCCTAGCCGGTATATGGACTTCACTGATGCAGAGAGCTAGCTAACTATAGCTTGACTGTAAAGAGGCCTGCAAAGGATTTGGTGCCCAAGGTGTAGTTACTGTTATGCAGGCTCAGATAAGAATAATCAGAGCTGCCGGACATAAGCTGATGATTCCTCGTGAGCATCAGGAAGGAATTAATCCATGCCAGGTGCAGCATTTGCATATTTGGCAACATGTAACGAGAGGCGTAAAGCTGCGTCCCACATGGACCAACCAGGCCTTGCCGTTGTGCAACTTCCCTCCTAATTCCACAACCACGAAACCCAAAGTTCTGCTGATTGAATAAACTGTGCCCGTTGAGAAGATCCATGCCCTTGTTGATGACATTAATTTTGCAGGCTGCAAAGTGTGCAATTTAATTTGGAATGACGGGTGGTGGCAGAAGAAAAAGCCTTATAAGTTTTTGTTGGGCAGACAAAACACACCCTTGGTGAGTTGACATGTCACACCAGCAAACGGTTGTGAGCTGAAGATTAAATTGGTTGCATTTGACGCGAAATGGGAAACTCTCTCGTTTCCTGTCACCCTGCACATTCAGCCCAGCTGCATCAAAGGGTTCATTAAAAAACATGAAAGGAGCCAAATCTCTTCCTCCATTAGCCCTTTTTTGTGTCAGTTTGGTTGTATGTCAATTAAGGGTGGGTGAACGTGTCTCAGTCTGTTCCAACATTCCTTTGCACTTTCATCTGGTGTTTTTCATGCTGCTGCAATTGGTTTATTTTGCACAAATCTTTTTCCCTGTTTCATTGTCTGCAAATGCAGAAATATACGTCTTTTTTTAAAAAAAAATACATATCGCACACTGCACAACTCATGTGCAGTCTAAGCCATCGACAGATATTTATAAATCAGTTGTCTTTGCAGCATCTTCCCTTTCAAAACTGATGAATGCCCTGCTAGTCTTCAACAGTAAAAACAGCAAAGTTTTGTGGCACATTAAGGAGGTGGCTGATGGCCCATCACAAAGCTATGCATGGCTGCAATTCTAACAATGTCTGCCTTAGAAGTAAGTCTCATTTAATTTAGTGGGACTTGCTCTCATGAGAGTGTGGTTAGGACTTCGCTTTATTGGCTGAGGGAGCCGGCGTACAGCTTCCAGGTCATGTGGCCAGCATGACTAAGCCGCTTCTGGCGAACCAGAGCAGCGCACGGAAATGTCGTTTACCTTCCCGCCGGAGTGGTACCTATTTATCTACTTGCACTTTGACGTGCTTTCAAACTGGTAGGTTGGCAGGAGCTGGGACCGAGCAACGGGAGCTCACCCCATCTCAGGGATTCGAACCGCCGACCTTCTGATCGGCAAGCCCTAGGCTCTGTGGTTTAACCCACAGCGCCACCCGCATCCGTCACACAGGCACTAGGGAGGGGCAATTTAGCATCCGGACGATATCTTATTCTTTGTGTCCTGGACTGTATGAAATACTCCCACCACATGCCATTTCAACGCGTTATTTCATAAATGCACATTTCCCCTCAGAAAATGAGTGTATGCATGTTTCTGATGAAACGTAATGCTCTAATTTCCTTGTGAAACGAAGAGTACGAATTTCACTGTTTTTTGTTTTTGTTTTATTTACTGTCAGACGAGGCATAAGACTGCAGTCCTAACTCCATTTGCTTGGAAATAAGCCTTATTGAATTCAGGAGGATTTACTTCTGAGAAAACATGGTCAGAGTTGTAGCCTTAGTGCATAGAGCCTGCCTCTAGCAATGAATAACAAAGTCAACGAAAAGCCCTTCAGAAAAATGAAAAGCAGTGAGGCACCAGTTAAGAGAGCAGCAATTATTATCACTATTATCATCACCATTATTAGAATTCACCCTAAGGTCCCAGAGCTGGTTACAGCAATTTAAAAACACCATTAATATTAAGACACAATTATTAAAAACAGCATAAAACAACTCAAGATTACAAACATAGGGTGCGTCCTAAAAATACGCACCTCAAGTTTGCAGAGCTAGGGTGAAGAGGTTCGTCCTCAGCATCAATGAATATGCAAATATATACATTGCAAAGCAATTTGTGTACCCATTTCTGTAGAGCAGTGTGCATGTTAAGGAAGTGCCTTTTTGCAGCAGAGAACGAAGGTGAAAATCATTCAGAGCAAGAGTCCGTGCCGCCGTTTGAGGTCGAACGAGCAAACAGAAGGAAATCCACTTGATGGCCAATGAAGTAAATGCCAATGGAGGCTATGAGACATCATAGAATCATAGAATCCTAGAGTTGGAAGAGACCCCAAGGGCCATCCAGTCCAACCCCCTGCCAAGCAGGAAACACCATCAAAGCATTCCTGACAGGTGGCTGTCAAGCCTCTGCTTAAAGACCTCCAAAGAAGGAGACTCCGCCACACTCCTTGGCAGCAAACGCCACTGTCGAACAGCTCTTACTGTCAGGAAGTTCTTCCTAATGTTTAGGTGGAATCCTCTTTCTTGTAGTTTGAATCCATTGCTCCGTGTTCTCTTCTCAGGAGCAGCAGAAAACAACCTTTCTCCCTTCTCTATATGACATCCTTTTATATATAATAATAATAATAATTTATTATTTATACCCTGCCCATCTGGCCAGGTCTCTCCAGCCACTCTGGGCGGCTTCCAACAAACATTAAAATACATACACATGTCACAGATTAAAAACTTCCCTGAACAGGGCTGTCTTCAGGCATTTTCTAAATGTCAGATAGTTGTTAGTACCTTTGACTTCTGATGGGAGGGCATTCCACAGGGCGGGCGCCACTACCGAGAAGGCCCTCTGCCTGGTTCCCTGTAGCTTTGCTTCTCGCAGTAAGGGAACCACCAGAAGGCCCTCGGCGCTAGATCTCAGTGTCCGGGCTGAACGGTGGGGGTGGAGACGTTCCTTCAGGTATACAGGACCGAGGCCGTTTAGGGCTATATATTTGAACATTGCTATCCTATCACCCCTTAACCTTCCCTTCTCCAGGCTAAACATACCCTGCTTCTCCATGCCGGGGTGCCGCAAGCCAGCCAGCGGAGGGAAAAAACCACTGAAAGCGGGGGGGATGCTATTTTCGGTGCTGCCGGGGCGTAGCCGCAGGGGCGGCCAGCGAGGGGGGGTGACACCCCTCCTCGCTAACCGCCCCTGTGACTACGCCCCGGCAGCACCGAAAATAGCCTTAAAAAAGAAAAAGAGCACAGGGCAGCTGCGGGGGACGGGGCCCCCGCCCAAAGTGTCAACCTTACCAGGGCGCTGCCCGGGGCGCACCACCACATCCCACAAAGAGAGACCACTGGCCTGAGCCAGCAGGACTCTTTTGATGTGTAAAAGTGGTTCTCAGGCCAGTAATCTCTCCACCCCGTGGGAGAGCCTGTTGACCACTCATGAAGATAGAAAGCAGGTCTGACCCAGCAGGCTCTTCTGATCTTCTAACATCCACTGCCCACAAAGTTGTCAAAAAGCATTGGCCGTTCATTTGCCATATCAGAAACCATCGATTTGGAACCATGTTGGGCCTTGCCTTGTTACGCTTTCTTGCCTCGAGGCAGCTAAAATCTAGGCTTGCTGGCAGCGCTTGTGGCCAGGAACAGTATTAGCTGGGAAGGCTGCAGTTGGCATCGGAGCGGCATGGGCATCATCTCAGTGCCCCCCCTGCCAGCTCAGTGACAATGTGGAGCTGGTCGAGGCCACGCCAGGAACAGCAGCCATTTAACGGATAGGTACAGCAACTTTGCTCACAGAGCTTTGGACCTCTCCTGAATGTGCTCCAGGGAGATGCCAGGGGGGAAGTTTGGCAGGCCAGGAAGGTGAAACACTGGGAGAGCGTTGGTAAAAACCAAACCTATTTTTCAGTCGTTTTTCAGGGCCTCCGTTTTGACTGCTGAAGTAGTGAAATATTATCCATTCTTCTATTTATGTCTGCCTTCAACTTAAGAGTCTGATGGATCAGGTAATGGCCCACCTAGTTTAGCATCCTTCTCTCACACTGGCCAACCAGATGCCCGGGGAAAACCTGGCATTCTTCCAACATTCAGCTTAATTGTCCATGAGTTCTAGTCGCCTATAACCAAGGTGACTAACAGGAAAGGCAGTCCCCTTTTAGGAGACTGTTCTAAATTCTGGGTGCCACCACCAAAAAATCCCTGTCTGTTATGCCCACCCACCGTACATCTCAGAATGGAAGGACTTGGAAAAAGCCTTCAGAAGTAAACCTGTAACACACAGGCAGGTAGGTAAAGGTAAAGGACCCCCGCACAGTTAAGTCCAGTCAAAGGTGACTATGGGGTTGCGGCGCTCATCTCGCTTTCAGGCCGAGGGAGCCAGCGTTTTTCCATAGACAGCTTTCCAGGTCATGGGGCCAGCAGGACTAAACCACTTCTGGCGCAACAGAACACAGTGACGGAAGCCAGAGTGCATGGAAACGCCGTTTACATTCCCGCCGGAGCGGTACCTATTTATCTACTTTCACTGGTGTGCTTTCAAACTGCTAGGTTGGCAGAAGCTGGGACAGAGCAATGGGAGCTCATCCCGTTGCAGGGATTTGAACCGCCGACCTTCTAATCAGCAAGCCCAAGAGGCTCAGTGGTTTAGACCACAGCGCCACCCGCGTCCCTTACACAGCCAGGTACTGGGTGACTGGCAATGCTACCCTCCAAAAGAAGATCCTGGATGGGCGTCCCCTCTGCCCTAGTCTACAGGTATTGGTTGAGGAGATGCCATGTCAGTCGGTAGAGCATGAGACTTGTAATCTCAAGGTTGTGGGTTTGAGCCCCACATTGGGCAAACGATTCCTGCATCGCGGCAGGTTGGACTAAATGGCTCTAGTGGTCTCCCTTCCAACTCTACAATTCCGTGATTCTATAAGGATCCGGAAAAGGGGCACCTTAGACCAAGAGGTGAGTCAGCTTTGCATAATGCCAGCAGGGGAGGCATGAGGCCCGAGTTTTGAGTAGCAGCAGCAGTGAGTTGATGGCGGTTCTTCTTCTTCTTTCCCTCCTGACTGGGATGATTAACATCCAACACAATGGCCTTGGGTTTAATCCAGTCCCTTGTATCAGATGCTAAAATGAGATATTGTGCAAGCCAGCTGGGAGTCAGGCGCATTGTGTAAAATATAGCAGGAAGATTAAAAGGCACCTCGAGATGAAGGCAGGCGACAATATTTATTTATTTATTTATTTATGGCTTCACACACCGCCTGATAATCAAGTAGCAACGGGGACCCAAAGCCCCGCTCTGATGGGTCGTAAATTTGACAGCCACACCCATTGGTTTCCCGCCTTGCTGAAAGAGACAGTGGACGGAGGTGAGAAAAGATGGACTTTTTCTAAATAAATAAAAATCACTTTAAAAGGGGGGGGACACACACACCCTCTCTGCATGTGGAAAATTAGCATACTGCAGAGAAAGGTTTCATATAGGCCACTCTGAAGAATTAGCTGGTGCCTTTAATGTGGAAGAGTATCCAAACATATGCAGATTCCTATTAGCTCTGTCTATCACAGCCAAAGCAAAGCTTTACATATGTTGCTCATCTAAAACTCCCATCATCCCAGACAACATTGGTCCTGCTGGCTGGGGCTGAGTGGAATCGTAGAATTGCAGAGTTGGAAGGGACCCCAAGAGTCATCTAGCCCAACCCCCTGCCATGCAGGAATCTCAGCTAAAGCATCTTCACTCAGCACGTAGCGGGTGGCGCTGTGGTCTAAACCACTGAGCCTCTTGGGCTTGCCGATCAGGTCGGTGGTTCGAATCCCCATGACGGGGTGAGCTCCCATTGCTCGGTCCCAGCTCCTGCCAACCTAGCAGTTCGAAAGCACGCCCAAAACTGCAAGTAGGCAAATAGGTACCGCTCCAGTGGGAAGGTAAACGGCGTTTCCGTGCGCTGCTCTGGTTTCGCCAGAAGCAGCTTAGTCATGCTGACCACATGACCCGGAAAAACTGCCTGCGGACAAACGCCGGCTCCCTTGGCCTATAAAGCGAGATGAGCTCTGCAACCCCAGAGTCGTCTGCGTCTGGATTTAACTGTCAGGGGTCCTTTACCTTTCTTTCTTTCTTTCTTTCTTTCTTTCTTTCTTTCTTTCTTTCTTTCTTTCTTTCTTTCATTTGTAGAGCTGTCCAGTCCCAAGTAACATACTCACCAGACATTGAAAGCACCACAACACCACTTTGAACAGCCATGGATTCCCTCAAAGAATTCTGGGAGTTGAGTTTGTTAGACTTCTACTCCCCTCCCACAGCTACAATTCCCAGAATTCCTTGTGAAGAAGGCTTGGTAGTTAAACCACTCTGGGAACTGAAGCTCAAAGAGGAGAACAGAGAGGTCTCATAACATAACGACTCTCAGCATCCTCAATGAGCCATGGCTGCTCAAAGTGGTGTCATAGTGCTTTAAACGTATGGTGTGAATGTGGCCAAAGTTTGCTTCAAAGCCACAAAACCAGAAGAAGGGAGACCCAGAGGGCCTTGAAAGTTCTCATTGGTGGTTGATATTTGGATAGCAGGTACAGGTCACCTCCTGATAAGCCTTCCTCGTGACGCTGAAATAATTTGTATTTCTTACAACAAGAACGTTTCTAAATTTGCATTACATTATTTAAAGATGCTTGGCAGTGCTAAATGAATGCTAAACGTTTTGACACAGCAAATAAATAAATAAATAACAAATCCCCCAAACACTTTCCATTAAGCACATTTGTTCCTAAAAAGCTAACCATTTTGAGATTGCAATGATGATTGCCTGTTTGCATTTAATGATACTACCCCCCCATAAATGTACGCTACTCGAGAACGAGGTCAATAAACCTTGCTAAAGGCATTAGTTTCTTCGCTGTAATTCCTCTGTGTGTTTACACATATGAGGAAATAAGTAGGAGAGGAACATTCACTAGGGGCAGAGAGAAAGTGGGGGAAGCAAGAGTGTTAGACGCAGACACTTCTGGTTCCATCCGAATACCTCAGTAAGTGAGGAAGAGTTTGGACGCTGCTTGGAGATGCTGAAGATAGGAACTGGGACCGTCTGCATACAATGCAGATGATCCCCCTGTGGGGTGTAACACAAGCCGTCAAATACAACACTTCCTGTTTGCCCAGAATGGACACGCAAGGAGGTGTTACTCCAGCCAGGAGGACTTACTGTCACACCTGGTCTGGAGCTTCTTCCCCCTGCGTGTGACCAGGTAGGTGGGCGTGACCCTGGGAGACCCTGTAAAAGGGCCAGTCACGCTGTCATCTCCCTCTTCTTCCTCTTGATGCCATGCTCCCTCGATACTGATGTATTTTGCTGTCTGCTGGCTCTCAGCCACCAGGAGGTGGGCTCATTCCCATATGGGATGAACTCAAACCCTCTTCTGTAACTAGAAGCTAAAGCCTGCCTTTAGCTTAGAGTTACAGAATCCAACTGTGAACTGAAGGTGAGTAAACCTCTTGTTACTTTTAAAAGAAGCTTCGTGTGTCTTTATTCTTTTTTAGGAGGGATGAAAGGGGACTTACCAGGAACAGAACCCAATCTGAATAAAGCCAGATTGGATTGCTTAAGTAAAGAGATTCAAACGAATCTAGCAACTAACTTCCTGCTATATACTGGGGAATGTCACTCTGCTGCTGACTCACAAGCGTGAGTTAGGAAGGATACTATTAAATCAATATATCCTCTCCTAATATCTACAACATTCCCACACCACCACTGAGCAACTGCCCTTCTCCTAGGTCCAAGCTACACGTGACATTATCTGTGTCTGTGTGCTTCACCTGGCTGTGGAGTCAGAATGTGGAGTAAGGGCAAAGCCATCCACGGCCTTCTCCTCCATGAATCTGTCCTCTTTTCATAGAACCATAGAGTTGGAAGGGACCCTGAGGATCATCTAGTCCAACCCCCTGCAATGCAGCTGTCCCTTATGGGGATCAGACCTGCAACCTTGGCGTTATCAGCACCACACTCTAACCAACTGAGCTATCGACTCAAAGCCATCCAAGTTGGTGGCCCTCACTGTCTCCTGTGGCGGGGAGTTCCACCGTCTAACTGTGCACTGCGTGAAGGTCAGCTTTAGTCTGCCCCGAATCTTCCAGCATTCAGCTTCACTGACGGTGTCGTGAGAGAGGGAGACCAGCTTCTCTCTATCCACTTCCTGCGCTCGATGCATAATTTTACAACAGCCCAGCTTGCTCTGAGTCTCTGCTGTTTGCAAAGAGGGAAGAAGGCCCATCAGATCAGGCAGGCAGGCAACACTTCCGTGCCTCCCTGGGCCCCCGTTACTAAAGAGCAAGCCCTCGGCAGGGCATGCTCAGCGAGGAGAGCCAAACTCGGAGCGGCAGGTCGGAGGCGCACGCCTCATTAATCCTCCATTGTCAGTAATGGCTGCGGTGCTGCTGCCGTCAGGATGGCTTCTCTATCCCTCTTGTATCGGGGGGAACGAACACGGCGCAGGTCTTGGCTGGCTTGCTTGTAATGAGGGGAGAAGCAGAGATCTGTGGAGCAGGGAGGGGAGACAGTGTCGGGGTGACAGAGGGATGACATCCTGACACTTTCCCCCGCCAACTCTCCTGCGCTTCCTTCCCGAAAGCCGTGTGTCGCTGTGTCAGGTTCAATAGCGCCAGGGCCCGTCGCGGATGCAGCGGAGGTGGCACGCATCATTCGGACGGCGGCATCCTCTTGACGTCTCTGCACATCTCAGGAGCACCAGCCAAATGAGGAGTGAGGGATGCAAACCAGGCCCTCCTGGATGAAGGCTTGTCGCGGGCAACCGGCTCTGGTTGACGGCTGTGCCGTGTCTCTTTGCGGAGCCTTCGTTGCTTGTCTACAGTCGAGCAGAGGAAGGGAGCCGAGGATTTCTGGGTCGGAAGGAGGGCGGCTTGCTCCATTCATCCTAGCTTTCATTGCTTTGGTTGCTTTGGAACTCTCTTGGAAAGCACAGGCAAGGGAGGTGCAGTAACTGCACTCAGCCCCTCTGGAAACCTTCCTGAGGGTCACAATTCATAGAATCAGAATTGTCAAATTGTAGAGGGACGCGGGTGGCGCTGTGGGTTAAACCACAGAGCCTAGGGCTTGCCGATCAGAAGGTCGGCGGTTTGAATCCCTGCGACGGGGTGAGCTCCCGTTGCTCGGTCCCTGCTCCTGCCAACCTAGCAGTTCGAAAGCATTTCAAAGTGCAAGTAGATAAATAGGTACCACTCCAGCGGGAAGGTAAACGGCGTTTCCGTGCGCTGCTCTGGTTTCGCCAGAAGCGGCTTAGTCATGCTGGCCACATGACCTGGAAGCTGTACGCCGGCTCCCTCGGCCAATACTGCAAGATGAGCGCCGCAATCCCAAAGTCAGTCACGACTGGACCTAATGGTCAGGGGTCCCTTTACCTTAGAGTTGGAAGGGACCACGAGGGCCAACCCCCTGCAATGCAAGAATATTTGCCCAATGTGGGGCTCGTGCTCTATTGACTGAGCTGAAGGAGATTCCCAGTATGTTTCCGAGCACAATTCAGAGTGTTGGTGCTGACCTTTAAAGCCCTAAATGGCCTTGGTAGTGGTGCCCGCCCTTGGAACGCCCTCCTGACTTTTGGAAGACATCTGAAGACAGCTCTGTTTAGGAAAGCTTTTAATGTTTGATCACTTTATTATTATTATTATCAATTTTGTTGGGAGCCGCCCAGAGTAGCTGGGGAAACCCAGCCAGATGGACAGGATATAAATAAATGATGATGATGATGATGATGGAGGCCTCATGGTGGGCGGGCCAGAGGTGGAAGTGGGTGGGGCAATGAGTGGGACTCTTTCCTTCCAGGCTACGTTAGGAATATTGGAAGTTGCATACTGAGTCGGACCATTGGTCCTTCCTGCTCAGTATTGTCTGGTCTGACGGGCAGCAGCTCTCCAGGGTTTCAGACGGGGGTCTCTCCCAGCCTTACCTGGAGAGGCCAGGGATTGAACTTGGCATGTTCTGCATGCAAGGCAGATGCTCCTCTGCTGAGTGCAAGCCCTTCTCCTAAACAGGTATATAAAGCAAGAAGCTAGTCCTCATGATTCTGAATGAAGAGCTGTTTAATAGGAACCAAGGCAGCTGTCCTAGACTGAGCTCATAGAATCATAGAATTGTAGGGTTGGAGGGGACCACGAGGGTCATCTAATCCAACCCCCTGCAATGCAGGAATTATTTTGCCCAAAGTGGGGCTCGAACCCACAACCCTGAGATTAAGAGTCTCATGCTCTCCAGACTGAGCTATCAGAGGCAGCTCCTTCCCAGGGTAGTCTGAGCCCAGTTTCCAAGAGAAGCAATTCTGGGGTGGAGGGGTGTGTATAGGAGGAGGGAGGGAGGGAGGGAGGGAGGGAGAGGGGGGGCTGGGTCAACCATTAAGTGAAATAAGCCCATGCTTCGGGCATGGGGGGTCACCACAGAAATTTTCCATTGCTGGATTTTTAACAGTAATGATCACAAATTTCTCAGCTGAGCTTTCATTTTCTCATTCGAAGTATATTAAAAATCTCTACAGAACAACTATGGAACAAGGCAGGCTGGATGCCTTACCTCTACTAAGTATAGAGGCAGATGTGTCACGTAAGATTAGTTCTGAGAATCTAATCAAAGAGATTGCAATTCAAAAAAGTAGGAGAATTTTTTAAAAGCATAAATAAAAGTGGAAGTGTAAACAAATAAACATTATTTTCCATCTTACCGTAGGGCTTGTTTCATTTCGAAAAATATAATGTTATTTTACGGTTTATTATTGTTTATATTTTGAATTAAGAATATACGGGAGCACCAACATCTTTTAAGTACTTTGGGCCTCTAAAAGTCTTAATCCATCTCTGGAGGGAGAAAAGGGGTGACAGGAAGTGAGAGAGAAAGGAGGGATTGTGTGTGTGAGAGAGAGACTTGAGCACAATGGACCAGCTAACTTTGGTGGCCCACTCAGAACAAGGACACTTTTGCCCCTGCTATCTGCCAGAAACAATCCTCAGGTGCCCACGTCTTCTGCCAGCGACAAGTAATCTGCATTCAGCTTGATGGGTCACAAGCAGATTCTCATCTCTCTCACATCTCCAAGAAACAGAGCCCATTAAAGCCTTCCATGATACTGTCTCTTTTCCTCCAAAAGAGGAAGCCACTTTGCACATTTTTTTATCTCCTAATAGCCACTCTGCTCTGGCAATTAAAACTGATTTGTGCATGTGGCTGCGGCCGTGATGGCGGGGAGTTAATACTGCTTTTCACAGGGTCTCTCCCCCCCCCCCCCATTTTCCGTTTTTGCAGCAATGACTCAGATATGGACATCAATGGATTTGCTGTGCAGACACATATTTCCTGTGTGCGTTGCCGCTCAAGGCTTAACGACTTGGGCAGTGGAAGGTGGGCTGCCCAACAGCGCTGGGGGTGGGCTGAGACAATGAGCAGGAGATTTAAGCCTGCCTTTTCCCTGAAGGCGGAATTATGTGGCCACACTGTCTTAGCCGGACCCTCCTCCTCGCTTGGCATCAAGGGGCTTGTGGTTTTGCAAGCTTTGCGTCGCTTTGCTGTCTCTGCTGTGAGGTTCGGGCTGCCAGGCGGGCGGAATTTTACCGCTCAGCTGGAATTTCATCTTCCTGGCCCATTCCCAAACCTGGAGGTTGCGAAGCCAAGAAAAGGATTTATGGCGGCGTTTTCACTATTAGCGTGCAGCCGAGGCTCTTGCGAAGTGTAGGAGAGAACATCTTCAATCATAGAAGCTCGTGGCGCAATAAATTAATGTTTTGTTTGCTACAGGTCTTTCTGGAGAGGCACGGGGCTGGGAATCACACTCAGCAGCACTCCTGAGGTTTCCCACCAGGCATTGCACATAAGTTTTGAAGCATCGCTTCGTAATCCATAAGGGCTAGAAACTTGACCCTCTTCCTATGATAAAAGTGTCTATCTCAGGCAGCTGACTTGGAACATAGGGCACTGCAAGAAAGCTAGAGAAATCTGGGATCTGGTTGCAAGACAGATGCTCCACCACTGAGCTGTAGCCCTTCTGTGCCCTGTGCCACTCCCATCTGGCATTTAGCTGGGACTCCTACATTGCAGGGGGTTGGGCTAGATGACCCTTGGGGCCCTTTCCAACTCTACAGTTCTGTGATTCTATTCCACCCCCCACCCCTCCCAGGCTTACATGGCTAAGTCCCAAATTCTATATTCTGCTTGGCTTTAGGAAATGTGAGTGAGGGTTGGGGCGAGTCAATCCATCTGCGTCTAGAGCCTTTGGGTATCAAATGGTGCGACCAATATTTGTCAATTTACGGAGAGGCCATCAGCTGCTCTGCCACTGCATTGTCTGGGCTTTGGCTCCCCAAGATGGGATTGGCCGGAGCATAGTGGGCACAAATAGCCAGTTATCTGTGCCAACTGGATTTTTTTTTTTTTTTTTGCTGAGAGCTCTCCAAGGCAGCTGGATGCCCCGCTATGTTCTCAAACGGCACCAGTTATTCAAGTGTGCTGACAGGGAACTGTCTAAAGCGAGTCTGCTTTGCAAGATCAGTTTCTACCAGTAAAGTGTGAACAAAAGCCAGGGATGCACCTACATTTTCACTCTTGCCCCAGCAAACAGGTTGTCCCTTTCAGTTTAAGATGGCAAAAGTGGAACCAGTCTCCAGAAACTTGAGTTTTCTTCCAATTTGTTGCAAGAGAACGCAGGTCAAGTGTGGAATCTGCTCAGCTAGCTTGGCAAAGATTTCCTCCATAGGGCAAATAGCTGCTTTGTACAGCACTGTGGGGGAAAGGTTTCATCCCCTCCTCACCCAAAGCTGTGGCCCTGATCCGCACGGGGTGTGTGCCTGCTATCGGCTTTCCGAAACTCATGAAAAAGCCAGCCATAGGTTCTGCACCTACAGATATCCAAAGCGGATCTTAATGCAATATGGTTCATGCTGGGTGGGGAAAATATTGTCCCTTTCTGACTGGTTCTTGTAGCAGGAACTTCTCTTTCAAGCAGGAGAGTGATAATAATAATAATAATAATAATAATAATAATAATAATAATAATAATAATTTATTTATACCCCGCCCATCTGGCTGGGTTCCCCCAGCCACTCTGGGTGACTCCCAACAGAACACTAAAATACAGTAATGTATTAAACATTAAAAGCTTCCCTAAACAGGGCTGCCTTCAGATGTCTTCTAAAAGTCTGGTGGTTGTTTTTCTCTTTGACATCTGGTGGGAGGGCGTTCCACGGGGCAGGTGCCACTACCGAGAAGGCCCTCTGCCTGGTTCCCTGTAACCTTATTTCTCACAGTGAGGGAACCACCAGAAGGCCGTTGGTGCTGGACCTCAGTGTCCGGGCAGAACGATGGGGGTGGAGACGCTCCTTCAGGTATACTGGACCGAGGCTAAGGCTTCGCTAGGGCCAAATGCACAGAAAGAATAGACCAGTAATTACAAGGTGGTTTTGCTCATGTTTATCTCTGAGAAGTGGGTGTGCCTTTCTCTTTCATGCTCCTCTGTCCACCATAAAGACATAAGAAGAGTCTTCTGGATCAGGCCAATGGCTCATCTAGCCCACCATCCTGATCTCACAGTGGCCAACCTGCAGGAGACCAGCAAGCAGGATCTGAGCACAAGAGCAATCTCCTCTCTTGTGGTTTCCAGCAACTGGCGAATGCTGCCTCCGGCTGCGGAAGCAGAGCAGAGCCATCCTGGCTAGTAGCCATCCATAGCCCTCTCCTCCCTGAAGTTTTCCAACCTTCTTCTAAAGCCATCCAAGTTGGTGGCCATGACTGCTTCCTGCGGCAGCGAGTTCCATAGTTTATGCATTGCCTGAAGAATTCCGTCCTCTTGAATCTTCCAAACGTCAGCTTCATTGGGCGGCCAAGATTTCTAGAGTTATGACAGACGAAGAAGGGCTTTTCTCTCGCCACTTCTTCCGTGCCAAGCCTGATTTGGTAACTTGTCTGTTGTGGCGCCTCTTAGTCGCCTTTTCTCTGAACTATCAAGTCCCAGGCTCTGCAACCTTTCTTCATAGAGGAGTCGCTGCATCCAGAACTGGACGCTGGTCAAGAGCATCTGTACTCTTGACGCTCTCGGTGGACCTTTGTTCCTCTATCATCTGGACGCAGCGGGGAAATAATTGGATGAGAACAGCTTGTCATTATTTAGCATGAGACGGGCAGAAACAGAAGGTTGCATGCTGACCATTAGCCCAGTACACAGCCTATTTAACTTGGCAATGCAAAGAGATTTGCATTCTGGCTGAGGGGAAAGAGAGGGCTTGCCAAACAGCCAGATTTGGCCTGGGCAATGACCAGGATTGAATCATATTGCCTATTACGCGGTCCCAGATAGCCCACTGAGTTAAGTCCTGGCCTCTCATCTCCATCGTCTTAATTTGAAGCCCCAGAATCCCTGTTGTTGCCGTGGCTCACTGGCGAACATCCTTGGTTTGCAGGCAGAAGAGCCCCAGGTTGAGCCCCAGGTGACACAGCCAGGTTGGGCGCATGGAAGAGGTGCATGGAAGAGGGATTCTGATGAGCCGTGGGCCGAAAAATCTGCACAGGTGGACTGGGAGGCGGGTGGGAACCGTGCCTGTTTTAGCCAACCGCGATTTGCAAATGGATGGATTAAATATGACCTAATGTGCTAGTTAGCCAGTAGGCAAATAATTCATAATGAAAGAGATCGGAACATTTTTTTAAAATCATAACATCAATAAGACATGACTTTCTACTCAACTCTGGATTTAAAGCTACTCCAGCATACGATGGGTAGCAGCCGTACCTCTTCAAAAGGGGATTTGTGACATCTGTGCTTCCCGTTCACAGTTTATGGCAAGGCAGATTATTCGCTGCCATTCTGAACCAGCATTCTGCAAAGGCGCAGAGCAGGGAGTTGCGTTGAGGATGCGTTTATTTCCCCTGTTGCCCCAGCGTGTCAAAACACACCTTTGGGACGCACCTAATTCCTGCCTGCGTCTCAGCTTCATGCAAACTTAACAAGACAAAGCGATAATCATGCTGCCATCCCCCCTTTTTCCCTGTGCCAGAGATACATTTCTCATTGGAAACCCTTGAAATTTCCCACGCAGTTTCACCCAAGAAAGAAGGTTCTCCAAGACAAATCCATTGACAGGCTTCCTCGACTTGATCCTCTGTCGATGTTTTGGACTACAACCTGCATCAGTCCTGACCGTTGCCCCATGCTGGCTGGAACTGATAGGAGCTGATGTCCAACATCATCGGAAGGTCACTGAAGGGTCGGGGAAAATTGAGTCGGCAGGTGTGCATGAGGAAGGGGACAAGCGCTTTGGGTTTTCCAGCCGTGCTGACACCCAAAAATCTCTGGTTCACACCTGACGCCAAGCAAACGTGCATCTCCCTATAATAATAATAATTTTTATTTGTACCCCGCCCTCCCCGGAAAAGCCGGGCTCAGGGCAGCTCACACAATCAAATCACAATAAAACATAAACACAAAAACGATCAATTAAAATACAGATTACAAAATTTAAAATGGTTTAAAAGTGATTTAAAATGATTTAAAAATGATTTAAAAACCCACCTTAATGTAACTGCCCATGAATTTATAACAATAGGGAGGATCTAGTCTTACAATGTTATATTATAACACAAAGGTCAAACTGAGTCCAACTCAAAGGCTAGGTGGAACAGCTCCATCTTGCAGGCCCTGTGGAAAGATCCCGCAGGGCCCTAGTCTCTTGAGACAGTGCGTTCCACCAAATTGGGGCCAAAACAGAAAAGGCCCTGGCCCTGGCCCTGGCCAAAGTATTCACATATTTTGGGCCCAGAAGGCAAATTGTAAGCCAGAAGTTTCTCTCTTGCTGCTTTTCTGGAACAATGGAAGTGCCTCTGACCTTCCCAGAAATGCACTTGAGACTAAAAATAAACAGAACGGGGGGGGGGGGAGCGAAGTTAGCTAATTAGCAAACAATTCCTGCAGGGTTCTTAGACTGTTATCCCTTTCAAAGCATTCACAGAGACAGAGGAAGCGACGTCTCTAAACTACCCTCCTCAAGTCCAGCTGTGAATGCAGCCAGTGCAGGGTTGCAAAACAGTCCCTCAATAACACAACAGCTGTGATTATGCTGTTATGATGTG
Source organism: Darevskia nairensis (assembly GCA_034642065.1). Taxonomy (NCBI): domain Eukaryota; kingdom Metazoa; phylum Chordata; class Lepidosauria; order Squamata; family Lacertidae; genus Darevskia; species Darevskia nairensis. The sequence goes on from JAWWNI010000010.1 coordinate 857,019, forward strand.
CAGTATTTTCCTTGCCTGTTTAAATAACTAGGTATGTTTTCAAGAGAACTAATGGGAAGGCAGATATCAGCTTGCTTGGAGGCTTAGTAAGGGCAGCAGGCCAGGCAGAGGAGAAGGACCATCCTTGTCAAAGCTGCCGGGTGTTAGAGCAGGGGAACTTCTTTGTGCAGCTGCCCTGAGTGATGTGGAAGCCTCTTTAAATGGCAAGTTGGCGGCCATGACTGCCCTCTGTGGCAAGGAGTTCCGTAGTTCACACTAGGAATTTAAACTGCAACACTTCTTTGCAGTATTGTTTGCATTTCTGATTAAAAGCTCAAGGTTTCAGCCAGCCGAAGATCTTTGTTAAAGCTCAATGTGTTTTACCTAATGCAGTCAGAAGCAAGCACCTCTGGCGTCAAATAGAGCTTTATTCCCAGGTAGCTGCACATAGGATTGCTGCCATGCTGTTCCTAACAAGTCAGAGGACTCTCACAGACTTCAGAATTAGGGGACTTCAACATTTATTGAATCTGCCTGTGGACTATGGATGATCTGCAAGTGGCTTTGCAAAGGGAAGAGCTGTAAAACCACAAGGCTGGGATGCAAATAAAATGAAAATGCAGAGCGTGAACAAAAATTCCGAAATCAAAACACTACTGATCAATGCAATCTAGAAATTAACAGGAAATGCCTAAGAGACAAGTCTGTGGCAGGCACCTAAAGCACATTGCAGCCGATTGCGTGGGAGAGGAGAAGGGAAATCGGAATTTACCACTACGCCACTGATCATAAATTATGCAACTTGTAAAATAAAATGGGGAATAAATTATGCAAACAGGATAAATTATGCAAATGAACGTGATTTTTGGCTGGGGTCAGAAATCCTCTCTTTGTTTTTGTTGGCTCTCAAATAAAATTGCCGGGGTGCAGGATTTTAATTCGTTTAGCGTTTTCCGCGAGATAAGAGCCACGCTTCAACAAAGGAGTTTTTGTTGGCTTGTTTCCGTTCAGTCTTCCAGGTGGGAGAATCACAATCCGAGCGGAAGCGCTTCAAAAGAAAGTGCATCTCCCCCTCCAACGTATTTATGAAAATAACAGTTTTCTCTACCAAGAGTCTGTCAGTCAAACGCGCATCAGGAAAAAAGCATGGAAGTGTTAGGAGCACTGTGCATTTCGTATCGGTTTTCTGTGAGTCAGGTGCCCTGCTACCATTCATTAAGGAGGGAAGTATTGAAATTAATTAGAGAAAATTTGTGTGTGTGTGTGTTTGTGTGTGTGTGTGTGTGTGTGTATAGATATAGGTAGGTAGGTAGGTAGGTAGGTAGGTAGGTAGGTAGGTAGGTAGGTAGGTAGATATAGATAGATGATAGATAGATAGATAGAGATAGATAGATAGATATAGATAGATAGATAGATAGATAGATAGATAGATAGATAGATAGATAGATATAGATAGATGATAGATTAGATAGATGATAGATAGATAGATAGATGATAGATAGATAGATAGATGATAGATAGATAGATAGATAGATAGATAGATAGATAGATAGATAGAGATAGATGATAGATAGATAGAGATAGATAGATAGATATAGATAGAGAGAGAGAGAGAGAGAGAGATGATAGATAGATAGATAGATAGATAGATAGATAGATAGATAGATAGATAGATATAGATATTAGATAGATGATGATGATAGATAGATAGATAGATAGATGAAGATAGATAGATAGATAGATAGATAGATAGATAGATAGATAGATAGATAGACAGACAGACAGATATATGTGCGCTCACAAAGTCTTGCACATTTCCTGCAATTCAGCTGCTAACTCCTCTACTCTCTGCCAGGAACAGCAATCCTTTTGCTCCTGCCTCATAATATCTGGTGACCTGATTCTCCTCCCACGATCCTCAGCCGCATGACCCTAGGTTGCCCGAGAGAGTCAGAGTGAGCTCTTTTAGATTACGGCTTACAAGGAATAACACTTTAATCCTGCCACCTACCAGCAAACGCTCCCTTACACCTCACTAGGGAGAGCAACCCCGTTGCAGCCAATATCCCCAAAGCGCTCAACGCTGGGAATCCTAACAGATGGATCTTGCAAAGGTTCGTAAAAGCGCGCGGCTCGACCACCATCGCTGGCAGCGCCCAAGTAGGACTGGTGCAGGGCACTCTGTATCCATCTTCCCTTGTGGCTGGCCTGGAAGCTGCGGTTCGTGCAGCGGGCTAGGATTGGCAGACCTCCAGGGCTGACCTGAAGTCCCCGGGTTTGCCTGGCCTCCTCCAGGGGGGCAGAGGGAGAGTTTGACTCTCCAGGGGGGCGAGAGTGCCTCTAATAAAACAGATTTTATCGAAGAGACTGTGCATGCAGCCTGGCAGGAACTGCCTGCAGATTATAGCACGAACTCTCCAGGGATGTCCTCATTGAAAACCACCAGCCTAGGCTCTCCTCTTCGTACAATAGCCTTCTCGTGAGAGGGGCAGACTTGGGGCTTTCAGATTTCAGCAGCGTCCCTGTGCAGGGCCAAAATCCAGCACCCACCCCTCCTCTCGCCTTCCATTCTGCACATGCACTATGTCATAGTTGCAGCGCCACCCTTGGCTCAGCGTCTAGTGCAGGGGAACCGGTTGCACAGCCCTAAATCTGCCTCTGCTCAGGAGGTGGTTGGCCAGGGAGCACTGAAACCCTTCGGAAGCCAGTAGGCTATCCTGAATATTCCCTATCCAGGCTCCCTAAACAGGTGAGAAGGAATCGTCCCCTCACATCAGCTGCACCTGGGAGCTCCCGCTTTAGCAACCAGCAACGTGCTTTGTGGTTTTTTATTTCAATGACATGCTCTCAGCAGCCGCAGATAATGCTTAACCGCAGGGGTAGGCAACCTAAGGCCTGTGGGCCGGATGTGGCCCAATCACCTTCTCAATCCGGCCCACGGACGGTCTGGGAATCAGCGTGTTTTTACATGAGTAGAATGTGTGCTTTTATTTAAAATGCATCTCTGGGTTATTTGTGGGGCATAGGAATTCGTACATTCCCCCCACCCCACCCCAAAAAATATAGTCCGGCCCACCACATGGTCTGAGGGATGGTGGACTGGCCCTAAGCGTCCCTTCAATCTATAAGGTAGCGAAATATAAACAGGTATAAATCCAGACTACATTAGATGCACTTAGGTCAAAATGAAATCAGTGGGACTACAACCCTGATTCCAGATGCGTTGCTTACTTAGTCCGGATTCAACCCATCAAATAAAGTGATCTCCTACTATATTATTATAATTCAATCTGCACTTTATTTGATGGGCTGACTGCAGACTAAGCAGCGGCAGAAGGGCCCCCAAGCTGCCTACCATTAAAATTGCTTTAACTTGATGCTGAAACAAACAGTGGCAGGTTCTGAGCGGATCTCTCCTGCCCGTTCCTCCCCCCTCCCCTCCGGAAGATGGTTGTGGATCTTCTGGTGCAATTGCACCCCTTAGCTCAGGCAGTGACCCAGCAGCTGAGACCTGCATCCTAGCCACTTACAAACAAAACCCATTTAAATTCACATCCATTTAATTAAAGGGGGGTGGGGGAACCACCCTCTGCTCATCTTTAAGATTTAAATATAGTGTCGCTCTGCACTTGCTGTGCAAATTAGATCACTGGCAAAGTCTCCCCTGCTCTCTGTTCATAGATCCTAATGGGGTGTTTTCACTCTGCGAGAATTTGCATTTCCAAACCCTCTCATCTCATTCATCTCTTTCATATTTGGCACCTTTGAGAACCTCGGTTTGTTTTTGACTGTGGCTCATCCAGCGCAATTCCCCATTTGCATGCTGAAGCTGATGTGACCAGACTTGCAAAGCGGCTCGTGGATTAAGTGGGTTTGTTGCACTCGTAGTTCTGCTCCTCTTCCAAGGAGCCTGGCCTCACAACAGCCCTGCGAGGGAGGTCAGGCACCCGTCGTCGGGATGGATTGCCCCCCCCCATTCATCCCATACAACTCATGTTGGAGAGCTGGGGTTGAACGCCTGGCATTTTCTGCATCTGGGATGGCTCAGTCAGTAGAGCATGAGACTCTTAATCTTAGGGTCATGGGTTCAAGCCCCACCTTGAGCAAAAAGATCCCTGCATTGCTGGGGTTGGACTAGATGACCCATGTGGTCCCTTCCAACTTTAAAATTCTATGTGTGCCTTCCCTGGAACACCATTCAAGCACTAAGCATCTAAACCAGTGTTTAAGAAACAGCATTTCATTCTCATGGAAGAGAAGCTATCAATGGCTCCATATTCGGGGGCAGCAATGCTTCTGAATACCAGTTGCTGGAAACCACGGGAAGAGAAAGTTGCTCTTGTGCTCAGATCTTGTTTGGGGTTTCCCCCCAGGCCTCTGGTTGGCCACTGTGAGAGCAGGATGCTGGACTTGGTGAGCCATTGACCTGGGGTGACAGAATTCCTTAATTCAGTGCTATTGGGTCCCCATATGTTGCAGGGCTACAAAACCCATCATTCCTGACATTCGGCTCATCTGGCTGTGGATGATGGGCATTGTAGTCCAAGAACAACTGGGGACCCAAGGTTGAAGAACTGCCTTAAGTATTCCTGGCATATGAGTACTCTCGACTTGTCTTACACTACTGTGCAGGGATGAGGAAACTCCAGCTTGCAGGCTGAATGCGGCCCCCCAGATCTCTCCAACTGGCCCTCTCCAACTGTCTCCCCAGGCCACGCCTCTCCCCTCCTTCTGAACATGCCTCAGGGCTTAAATATGTCTGTGTGAACTGTGATCATGCTTCTTTCTGGCCTGGATGGAGGTTGAAGACTGTGCTGTGTGCATGTAGAAATCTCTTGACTTTTGTGAGACTGGAATTTAGCCCTCTACCTGGATAGAGAATGATGCTGATAACGCCAAGGTTGCAGGTTCGATCCCCCTATGGAACAGCTGCATATTCCTGCATTGCAGGGGGTTAGACTAGATGATCCTCAGGGTCCCTTCCAACTCTACAATTCTATGCTATCTATGTACACATAGCCTATGTACACAGGCTTGGGGTCCTATTCATTGCCCCACCCATTTTTGCCTCTGGCCCCACCCACCACAGGCAGGCAAGCAACAGGCAGGTTGTCCATGGGAGATTGCAGCCAGCCCTTGAGCTAATAAAAGTTCCCCAGGCACATCTTACAGCTTCCATCCAATGGAGAAGAGACTCCTTCTTGGGCCAGGAGACATTGTTGTTGTTTACAGGGACTGGACCACAGGAGCAAACTCTGGCAAAGTTGATAGCAAAACAGTGGGCAGATGTTTTTTGCCAAGGGAAATGAAGAGGGCAGGGAGAGAGGCTTGGCTGGCTGGCCTCTTCCCAAGGCTTAGAGACCTCAAGCCCCGCCGACTTGACCTTGGATCCATGGGTTGAGCAATGACCAATTGATATGTGGGCATGAGATGGAAAGCCTTTTTTGTGCAGCCTAACAGCCACACCCACCCACCCACTTTGGATGAGCGATTAGGTACTCCACAATAAAAGGGAAAGTGAAATGCTTTGCCAATACAACCCAAAATCTGGTCCCAGAGAATCTCAATCCTGCAACCTGTGCGAATTACGCAAGGTAGATCTGCTTGAATATTTCGTCTCATTTCAATTTATTTACAATCAAACCTTGAAAGTCGAATTTAGTCCGTTCTGGAAGTCCATTTGACTTCCAAAACGTTCAAAAACCAAATGATGGCTTCTGATCAGCTGCAGGAAGCTCCTGCAGCCAATCAGAAGCCGAGGAAGCCCCGGCGGACATTCGGGTTCCAAAAGAACGTTTGCAAACCAGAAAAATCACTTCCAGGTTTGCGGCGTTCAGGAGCCAAGGTAAAAGGTAAAGGTAAAGGGACACCTGACCATTAGGTCCAGTCGTGACCGACTCTGGGGTTGCGCACTCATCTTGCATTATTGGCCGAGGGAGCCGGCGTACAGCTTCCAGGTCATGTGGCCAGCATGACAAAGCCGCTTCTGGCGAACCAGAGCAGCGCACGGAACGCCGTTTACCTTCCCGCTGCAGCGGTACCTATTTATCTACTTGCACTTTGACGTGCTTTCGAACTGCTAGGTTGGCAGGAGCTGGGACCGAGCAACAGGAGCTCACCCCGTCGCGGGGATTCGAACTGCCAACCTTCTGATCGGCAAGCCCTAGGCTCTGTGGTTTAACCCACAGAGCCAAGGTACGAATGTATTTACCTCCCACCATTTCTCAAGGTAGCATAATAGTTCTCCTACTCCTCATGTTATCCTCACAACAACCCTGTGAGGTAGGCCAGGCCGAGAGACAGTGAATGGTTACCCAGTGAGCTCCATGGCTGAGTAGGGATTTGAATCCTGGTCTGCAAGTCCTGGTCTGATGCTCTGACCATTATACCTACTGGCTCTCAAACTTTCCAGGAGACATCCGTACTCTGATGAGCTCAGAAAACCCACGAGGGGAGTGAGCAGCAGAGGTGGGTGTCCTCGTTCCACCTCCTGTCGCCATTCTGGCCCAAGACTTGAAACCCCAAATTGGGCTGCCCCTAATTGCGGAGGCGCCAGGTGTTTGGGACGTGGCGAAACGCAGGTTATGTTTGTGTCACATTGACCATGGCAGATAGGTATACTGGAGAATTCCAACGGGAATGGGAGTGGACATTGTACGTGTTCGCTTCTTCGCCCCATGTCTGGAATGGAAATCGATCCAGGTGCTATGATCATTATTCACTGTTGCTTTCTGTCCGCAAACGACACGTAATTGATTATGGCTTTATTTCCCCATTCTGTTTCCTTTGCATCAAAATGAACGGCATGGAATAATGTACCGGCAAGCGTGTAATTAATTGCATAAGCGATTGCATAATATTCTGCCACAGTGGGCGGCGGGATGAAATTTTGCCAGAAGCTAAACTGCAGCAGAACGGAAGCAGCGCTGCATGCGGTGGACATGGTTTGGAATGGAAATGGAGGCCTTCCGATATCCCTTGTGGTGGAGGATTTGCTTTGCAGACAGAAGGGCCCTGGTCCAGTCCCCAGTGGCTTTTCTGTGTTAGGGCTGGGAGAGACCCCTGTCTGAAACCCTGGAGAGCTGCTGCCAGTCACTGTTGGCACTGCTGAGCTAGATGGGCCAACTTTCTATCTTCCTATTTCCGCCGAAAGAGAAAACCTATCCCTCCGTCAATTGCATGTCTCCTATGAAGCTGCAGGCATCGCTGTGCAGATAAGATTTTCCCCTGCCTTCCTTCTTTCTGGCCTCTTGAGTGATGCTCTCCAGCAGCTCCGCTTTCCTTCTCTCTTTTGCCCATCACCCGCCTACCGTGCATCTCGACAGCTGCATGTGCCCTTCATTTCCCAGCCTCTATTGCTGCCTTGTTCCCTTCTGATGTCATTCTCCTTCTCTCTCTGTGTGTGCATATGTGCCTCTCTCTCTCTCAGACACAAGCGTGCACCGTTTCAGCTCATTCCTCCACGGCAGGCTCCCCTTGCTCTGTAAAATTTATTCTGCGAATCCATCTTCTCCCCGCCAGTGAACTGCTCGGCTGTAAATCTGACAGTTAAAGTGGGTCAGTGCGTATGGAGGGAGGCGGCCCAGGGAATAGAGGCAGCAGCAAGACGGAGAACCCCGGCGATGATAGGCAGAAAGCTGCGCAAGGCAGGAGGAGGACGGAAAGGGAGCTGGAGAGAAGATGATCCTGAAGGGAAGAGGTCAGGGAGATTTCTAGCTTCTCCGTTACTCCCCTCCTTATTTTATTAGAAATTAGCTAAATACGATTAAGAAAATCCCAGGGTTCGTTGCCCTTTTTGTACAAAGAAACCAGACAGAGGCCACATCCACAGCAGACAGTAAAAGTGCTATGATACCGCATTAAACAGCCACAACTTGCCCCAAAGAATTCTGGGAAGTGTAGCTTGTTAAGGTTGTGCAGAGTTGTTCAGAGGCCTCTATTCCCCTCACAGAGCCACATTTCCCAGAATTCCCTGGGATGGAGGATTGATTGTTAAAAGGAGGGGTGCTGAAAAGTTGTAAAATGACATGGGAATTCAAAAGATTTAATTATGGTTGAATTAATATAATTTAGTTTTGCTTGGTGAATGAAGTGTGTGTAAAATGGCACAGAAATCATGGGAGATGGTTGCCAAGTTACTTGGGGCGATATTATTATTATATTATATTATATTATATTATATTATATTATATTATATTATATTATATTATATTATATTATATTATATTATAATTACCTGACATTTTCAGAAGGTAAAATTAAAATTATTTGGTTTTCCAAAAGCAGCTTACGTACAAACATAAACTTACCAAGATAAATGCTAACCAATCACAAAGAGGTTTGCGAAAATTAAGTTTCACCTGCTAAAACGACATACCCTAAATGACTTTTAAAAGACATCTGATGGCAGCCCTGTTTAGGGAAGCTTTTAATGTTTAAGAGACTGTTGTATTTTAATATTTTGTTGGAAGCCACCCAGAGTGGCTGGGGTATAAATAATATATTATTATTATTATTATTATTACCACCCTATTGCGCCAGCAAGCCTCTCTGCACCTGACCACAGGGTTGTTGTGGTGATAAATGTATCAATGTATCCCTTCTGAAGATCTTTGGTAGAATGGTCACCCCCATATCCCCCCCTGCTTCCCCAAATCACTCCAATACTCTCCCCTTTTAATTTTGCCACCTGAAAATGGATCACCAAAAGAGGGTGACCCTGGGCCAGTCACTACCTCTCAGCCCAACCTACCCTGCAGGGTTGTTGTGAGGAATGGGGAGAATTCTGCCTACCACCTTGAGCTCTGTGGGATGGAAAAGCAACAACTAAATAATACTTTTGCACCAGCCTTGAGCTTGCTTAGCATTTTACATTATTATTATTATTATTTTTTAAGTTCCAAGGTTAGCTGTTATCGCCGGCGGGGTGGGTGGGGAGTTTCAGAACTGCTATTTTGGACATCGGTTAGTCAGGGCTTAATACTTCCCAGTTGATAATGTCTGAGAGCACCTAAGGAGAGCGGAGAAGAAGGGATTGTTCCCTCAAAGCCTCCTTGCACCCCTGCAGGCCTCCATTCCCCACCGGCAACAACCTTCACATCTAGACCTTGAGCCACAGCTAGCCAACTTCCATCTCGCTGCACAAAGCAGAGGGCTGGGGGAGAGAAAGAGCCCATTTCCTATTGCCTGTCAACTATCAGCATGGGGCGATAACACACGCTCCGAAGGAAAGGCAGAATAAATTGTGCTCTCCCTGTGACAGTTACATCGGATTCTGGTCTGTAACAAGCAGCGAAGATAAGATATTAACTATCTGAGTGGAGAATATGGTTGGATCCGTTTCCTTCCAGCTCTTGGGGCTGTGAATCTCTTGCCTCTTGGCCTGGCGCTGAGGTTAAGGCATATAATTTCATCATTTCAGACTTTCGCGAGGGAAGGGGCAAGGAGGTCATTTGTCGTCCTCTCTGTGCATTAAGCGCCAGGAATCCCTCTCTGGATTTGCTTGATCTCCTTGCCTGCTCGAAATTCACCCAGTGAGGCACAACTCCCCCAAACCCCCTCCAAAGACTCCCAAACCCCCTCCAAAATAAATCACACAGGACATAAATAAATAAATCACAGGATTTCCGCCTCTTAGTTCACCCCAGATGCTCCCAGGAACTCTGGCATGGCCCTACCCCTGAGAGGGGATCGGACAGAGCAAATCGAGCCCCAGGATTCCTTTAACAGAATTCCTTAGCAGCAGCAACAAAAATGAGGGGCAGGCAGGGGCGTAGCAAGGGGGTGAGGGGGTGGGCCACCCCGGGCAGAGCCCTGGTGGGGGTGACACTTGGGGTGGGGGCCCTGCCCCCCGCAGCCACCCTGTGCTTTTTTTTTTTTTTTTAAGGCTATTTTCGGCGCTGCCGGGCTGGAGCCGCAGGGGCAGCCAGCGAGGAGGGGTGTCACGCTTGTCGCTGACGTTGCGGGGCTCATCTTGCATTACTGGCCAAGGGAGCTGGCGTACAGCTTCCAGGTCATGTGGCCAGCATGACAAAGCCGCTTCTGGCGAACCAGAGCAGTGCACGGAAACGCCGTTTACCTTCCCGCCGGAGCAGTACCTATTTATCTACTTGCACTTTGACGTGCTTTTGAACTGCTAGGTTGGTAGGAGCAGGGACCGAGCAACGGGAGCTCACCCCGTCGCAGGGATTCGAACCGCCGACCTTGTGATCAGCAAGCCCTAGGCTCTGTGGTTTAACCCACAGCACCACCTGGGTCCCTCTCTGGCTTGGCTACTTTGATCTAAAACACAGAACTCGCTGAAATTCTCTTGTAAATCTACAAAGCTGTACAGAAATATCCTCTAGTTCAGATTTCAGCTTGAAATATTGGGGGGAACGAAAAGAACAGGGAAGTAGGAGGGAGGTTGTTGGCAGCCTTCCAGCTAATCCCTGTTTACGGGATCCCAAAGGTCTAAGTTGTTTTTAAATGGCGGCTTCCAATAAGGGTTGTTTCCAAGCCGCTTTTATTTGGGGGGGGGGGAGTCCAAAACACGGCTGCTCCCAGTCAGACAGCTGCAAAGAGGTCTGCTCTGCCTCCTTGAATATGCACGAGGATTTTAATGGATGAAGCCGGGTGATTTAAAATTATGTCCCTGTGCAGCTGGGAGAATTGGAAAGGAGCATCTGAGGCCCTGACAAACTTCAGAATGTCCTCCAACCAGGGCTGACAACATTATTAAATCTCTGACATTTTCAAAAAGCAAAACCAGAAACTTTAGAACGAAAACTCTACCCATTAAGCTGCTCTCAAAGTGAAGTGGACTGAGAAGCCGTTTTGGCATAATTCGATCTTAAATATTTCATTTTTATATAGCAGCCACAAAGAATTATAATAGCGCTGTCAATTGGTGATTAATGGTCCTGCGGTTGATTAATCATCTGTTTAACTGATTAATTGATTAATCAATCAAATTCAAATAAATCGGCACGCCATCAAAGTATCAGCGTGGGGAAACGTGAGCAGGGGTGGATTTAGAGGAAGGCAACTCAGGAGAGACGGGGGGGCAGTACCAGGCTTGGGGAAATGCCAGGCTCAGAGGGCACCTACCTCCCAACATGGTGGAGCTGTTAGACTAAAACAGGGGTAGGCAACCTAAGGCCCATGGGCCACAAGCGGCCCACCGGGGGTCGTTTAACTGGCCTACAAGCCGCCCCCAAAGGTAAACCTTACCGACCCCTGGGCTAGAACCTGTGAGACCTGGGTTCAAATCCCTACCTCACTGGGCAATCTTGGACCAGGCATTCTCTCTCAACGTAACCTGCCACATAGGCTTGCCGTGAGAAAAAAATGGGGGAAATGTTTGCGCACACCTCAGTGCATTTGAACAAACCTCAAGGCTGGCAGGAGTAGAGGGGCAGGAATTAAAGGGTGGGGGCTCAAACAGCCCAATGAGGGCTGAGAATGCTCAGTGGCCACAGAATTCTGAACAACTGTTTGTGGATGAGTGGGAGAATGGAAAATTAAAGAGGAGGTGGAATGGAATGGAGTATCTTGAAAAAGGGCATAGCTGGCTGGCTGGCAGGAAAACTGACCAGAAGCACTCCCCACTGCAACATTTTGTAGTGGTTGCTTACGCTTTGGTTGGAATTTTTAAAGAAGCTTTGGGGAGAGAGAGGGGGGAGGGGGGGAGGGAGGTTGAGGTGGTACTATTTAGATGTCTGGGGAGGGTGATCAAAGCATAAGAGGCAGCCAGGGAGTTGGTTATGAGGCCAAGAGGACTTTGGGTCTACAGAGAAGTAGGAGGATTCATACTCACAAGTTCAGAAGCCAGCCTCGGCTAGGATCTTTGTCTCTCAGTCCTGGGTTCCCCGGGATTAAATCCATCCTACTCTGTAAATTCCTTGTAATCAAAGGATATTTTAGCTTACAATGGAACATTCACAGAATCCCCTGGTGCCCGGAGCCAATTCATTTGGAGCCGTTCCGAGCTTGTTCTCCTTATTAATACCCCTTGAGCAATTTTCTAAGGACCGGCCTCCATATCCTACATTAAAGAGAGTTCCTTCCTCTTTGATTTATGGATATTAAGCCATGCCAGGAGGCAAAAGGCATGGCACTCCTGCATAATACATTCGCTACAAAATTGATTTCCCTTTTTATTCCTCCTTTCACCGCAGTTCTGCCTCCTCTCTCCCTCATTCACACTTGGGCCCGATCCAAGGCACTTCCAAGTCTGTTGGTTTCAGCAAGCTTACGCCCACTTAATTCTCAGCGGGAGCCTGACCTTTCTTGTGCAGAAAGTGGATGGAGTCATGTTTTCCCCCCCTTCTCCCTCCCTCTCGTTTGTTTGTTTGTTTGTTTGTTGCATTGATATCCCACCATTTTCTCCAAGGAGTTCAAGGTTCTGTACATGGTTCTCTTCTTCCTCATTTAATCCGCATAGCAACCCTGTGAGGTAGGCTAGGCTGAGAGGCAATGGCAAGGTCACCCAGTGAGCTTCATGGCCAAGTGAGGATTTGAACCCTGGTCACTCCCAGGTCCTCATCCGACACTCCAGCCAATACACCACACTGGCTGTCAATCAATACTAGAACCAGGGGCCATTGACTGAAGCCGAATGATGGGAAATTCAAGACAGATGAAATGATAGGACTTCTTCACAGAGTGCTGAGTTAAACTGTGGAATCTGCTCCTAGAAGATGTAGTGATGGCCTCCAACTTTGATGGCTTTAGAAGGGGGTTTAGACACATGGATGACCAGGCCATCAGTCACTGCAAGCCATGATGGCTATGCACTACCTCTGCTGTGCAGTCTGCCTCTGAATACTGATTGCTGACGGTACAAGTAGTAGAGGATTGTATCATTCATGTGATGTTTGTCGGGCTTCCCAGAGGCATCAGGTTGGCCACTGGGAGAACAGGGGGCTGGACTAGATGGGCCATTGGCCTAATCTAGCTACAGGCTCTTCTTACGGTCTTCTTCAGTACTTCTTCACTCAGCACGCAGTTCACCGGATGCGGGTGGCGCTGTGGTCTAAACCACTGAGCCTCTTGGGCTTGCCGATCAGAAGGTCAGCGGTTCGAATCCCCACAACGGGGTGAGCTCCCGTTGCTCTGTCTCAGCTCCTGCCTACCTAGCAGTTCGAAAGCATGCCAGTGCAAGTAGAGAAATAGGTACCACTGCGGTGGGAAGATAAATGGCGTTTTGGTGTGCTCTGGTTTTCGTTGTGCCAGAAGCGGTTTAGTCCTGCTGGCCACATGACTGGAAAGCTCTCTGTGGACAAACGCTGGCTCCCTTGGACTGAAAGCGAGATGAGCGCCACAACCCCATGGTCACCTTTGACTGGACTTAACCATCTAGGAGTCCTTTACCTTTACATAGTTTACCTATGGAATCTGCTACCACAAGATGTTCTGCTTTGGTCAGACCACACATGGAGCCTTGTCTCCAGTTCTGGGCACCACAATTGAAGAAGGATGTTGACAAGCTGTAACATGTGCAGAGGAGGGCAACCAAGATGGCCAAGGCTCTGGAAACCAAGCCTTATGAGGGATGGTTGAAGGAGCTGGGTATGTTTAGCCTGAAGAACAAGAGACTGAGAGAAGATATGGTAGCCATCTTAAAATATCTGAAGGATGTCATGTGGAAGATGGCGCAAGCTTGTTTCCCCCAGCTCTCTAGGGCAGGACCCAAACCAATGGATTCAAGTTACAAGACAGAAGAGTCTTACAAGACATCACGAAGAACTTTCTGACAGTAAGAGCTGTTCGAAAGTGGAACGGACTCACATGAGAAGTTGGAGGGCCATCTGTCATGGAGGCTTTACTTGAGATTCCTGCATTGCAGGGGGTTGGACTAGATGGCCCTCAGGGTCTCTTCCAACTCTATGATTATATGTTTTGATGGCCACCAACTTGGATGGTTTTTTCAAAAGGTCTGGGCAAAGTCATGGAGGATAATGCTATCAGTGGCTATTAGCCATGACGCCGATGTTCTGCTTCCATGCTCTTTAATGCTTCTGAAGGCCATTTGCTGGGAAGTACAAGGTGGGAAGAGTTGCTTTTGTGCTCTGGTCCTGCTTTCAGGTTTCCTGAAAGAGGCACCTGGTTGGCCACTGTGAGAACAGGATGCGGGACTAAATGGGCCACTGGCCTGATCCAGAAGGCACGTCTTATGTTCTTTGGTTTAATGCAGTGGCACTCTTAAAGGTAAAGGTAAAGGGACCCCTGACCATTAGGTCCAGTCGCGGACGACTCTAGGGTTATGGCACTCATCTCGCTTTACTGGCTGAGGGAGCCGGCGTACAGCTTCTGGGTCATGTGGCCAGCATGACTAAGCCGCTTCTGGCGAACCAGAGCTGCGCACGGAAACACCGTTTACCTTCCCGCCAGAGCGGTACCTATTTATCTACTTGCACTTTGACATGCTTTCGAACTGCTAGGTGGGCAGGAGCAGGGACCGAGCAACGGGAGCTCACCCCGTCGCGGGGATTCGAACCGCCAACCTTCTGATCAGCAAGCCCTAGGCTCTGTGGTTTAACCCACAGCGCCACCCACGTCCCAATGGCACTCTTAGTCGGTTCTTATTTCCACCTTCTTTCTACATCAAGATCTATTTATAGGTTTCTTCTTCCCATTAGACAACCCACAGAGGATTAGACATATTAAGTGGAGATTCTTATCCTAGTCTGCATTGAATTTCAGCTTGTTTTTATATACATTTTTATAGTTGATGCTTTTATTGATGTGTTCAATGTGCTTCATTGTCAACGGCTTCAGGATGTTTCCTGGGACGTGATTCATAAATGAAAGAAACGAGACTACAGTCATACCTTGGAAGTCACACGGAATCCATTCCGGAAGTCTGTTTGATGTTTTGGGACTACAACTCCCATCATCCCTGACCACTGGTCCTGTTAGCTAGGGATGATGGGAGTTGTAGTCCCAAAACATCTGGAGTGCCAAGGTTAGCCACCACTGTCCTAGATTGTCCCTGAAAAACTGGAACACTTGGAGGGTGTGCTATCAGTGGCTCCTAGCCATGATAGCTATATTTTACCTGCATTGTTGGAGACGGCATGGTTCCGAATACCAGTTGCCGGGAATACCAAGTGGGGTGAGTGCTGTTGTGCTCATGTCCTGCTTGAAGGCTTCCCAGAAGAGGCATCTCTAAGAGATGGGCTGGATGGGGCTTTGGCCTGATCCAGAAGCCAGGGTCTTCTTACGTTCTCAGCACCTCATGTGACCAAGATGTATGTGGACTACGAGTCCCATCATCCACAGCCAGCTTAGCCAAATGGTCAAGGATGATGGGAGTTGTAGTCCACCCACATCTAGGGACCCCAGATTGAAGAACAGTGATTTGGAGCAAAACAGATGCCTAGGGGAATCCTACA
The DNA here is from genome assembly GCA_034642065.1 of Darevskia nairensis. NCBI lineage: Eukaryota > Metazoa > Chordata > Lepidosauria > Squamata > Lacertidae > Darevskia > Darevskia nairensis. The sequence goes on from JAWWNI010000010.1 coordinate 872,375, forward strand.
AGCAGATCACAAATGCCAAAGCCCTCTCCTATTGTTGATCCCCAATGGGATCAACAATAGCCATTATGCCTAGTAGCCGCTGACAGCCTCGTCTGCCATGGTCTGGTCCCTTTTCAAAGTCATCTAATGAGTGTCCGTCAACACTTCAAGTAGCAGAAAGTTCCAGAGGTTAAGCAATGTTGTGAAGCAAATGCTCCATTTTCTCCGTCTTGAATCCTCCTGCCATCAGCTTTGTTGAATGCCACCATTACCTGTGTTTGCACTGTGTGTTTTGAGTGTCAGCTGCGTCAATCAAATATACAAAAGCCAGTGGGTCAGTTCCATCTCTTTGTTCACAAGCAAATCCAAGGCAGGGCTATTAAGAAAGAGGCGAAGTCAGTTCCAATCTCACACACACACACCCTTTGACTTCTATGGGACGAAAGAGGCACGAGGGCAAATCTCTTCACGGTAGCCCCCTTCCTTTCTGTCAGAACTGAATGCCCTCAGAACTAGTGCCCTCAGAGCCACATGCCATAAGTTTCACTCAAGAGGGTGCATTCCCTACAGTAGCACCCATCGAGATCCATCAGGATTGCGTGTGGGGACCAGGTTCCTCGCAGTCACATCCTGTCAGGGTTGGTGTCAGTCAGATCTCCAGGAGGGTGAGGAGATTTTTCACAGCAGCGATCTGTCCCCGTCAGTCAGAATCCCAGGACCACACACCTGCTCTCCCGTAATGGCCATGTCAGTTTAAGTCACCAGTCAAATGTGCCAGAAATCACGCGGCTGCCTCAGTTTCTCTCGCTTCAGCTCCGTTTCATTGAGGGATGGGTTCCTCGGTGGTTGAGAAACTGATCCTCCTAGCCTGAGGGCAGAATAAAACCACATTAGCTCCACTGCTGCCCCAGGATCCCACCGGTTCGAGCTGTTTGGTTCAGCTTAAGCGATCAGCCTCATATCGCAGCCTCTTTGGGTTCCAGGGTGTCTGTGCCATTCCGTGACAGATTAGATTTCGCCTGCCTCGGGTGGGGGAGTCTTTGGCTCTCGGGGAGACTACCACTCATTTTCGCTGGTAATAAAGGAAATTAAAAGAGATGCCTTGGAGCCTATAATTTATCAGGTTCGTTGAGGGGAAAAACAGAGCTTGCCCTTTCCAAATTTACTTTGGCCGCTGTTGTTTTGACACTTGCATGGTGTGCGGAAAAATCAGTCGAGCCCAACAAGCCATGCGGAAGGCTCCAGAAAAGAAAGAAGCCTCTTTCGGGATTAGAGGCCTGATCTATGCTCTGTGCATGAGTGCAAGTGTGTGTAGTGTTGCCAGACCTCCAGGTCTGCCTGGCCCTCTCCAGGCGGCGGGTTTGAATCTCCAGGTGGGAGAGAGTGCCCTTAAAATATAGATATTAAGAAGATTGGGGATGCAGCTTGCAAACGTCAGCCTGCAGGAGCAAAGTATGGCATGTGGGATCTGCCCTCCCTTGATCCCCTCTCCCAATTGACCTCCATCTCCAGGGCTTGCCCTGTGATACCCTTTCCCAATTGACCTCCATCTCCAGGGCTTGCCCTGTGATACCCTTTCCCAATTGACCTCCATCTCCAGGGCTTGCCCTGTGATACCCTTTCCCAATTGACCTCCAACTCCAGGCCTTGCCCTGTGATACCCTTTCCCAATTGACCTCCATCTCCAGGGCTTGCCCTGTGATACCCTTTCCCAATTGACCTCCAACTCCAGGACTTGCCCTGTGATACCCTTTCCCAATTGACCTCCATCTCCAGGGCTTGCCCTGTGATACCCTTTCCCAATTGACCTCCAACTCCAGGCCTTGCCCTGTGATACCCTTTCCCAATTGACCTCCATCTCCAGGGCTTGCCCTGTGATACCCTTTCCCAATTGCCCTCCATCTCCAGGGCTTGCCCTGTGATACCCTTTCCCAATTGCCCTCCATCTCCAGGGCTTGCCCTGTGATACCCTTTCCCAATTGACCTCCATCTCCAGGGCTTGCCCCGTGAGACCACCAGGGGCCACCCTCAGGTCTCAGGTTTAGAATGCTCCTGACCTGGCAACCCTAATTGTATCTATCTATGTTTGCCGCAGTGCATGCCATGTTTAACTGAGGCCCCCAACATGATGCAGAGGCTCTGAGCATCTCTCTTCTCTGAAATGGGTATTACAAAGAACTAGCGAAGAATTTTCAAAGATTACAAAGGAGTTGTAAATAGTTTATAAAAAATGTATAAAAAAAATGCACACATAACAATCACAATACAGTAGTTCAACAAACAGAGCTTTTCATTACAAAGCAAAATACTTGATTTTAAAAAATCATATCACAGACGCTTCCAATGTAATAATCTTCTGCATTGTCTTATAACTTTTTCAGAGGTGCATACATTATATAATCAAGCTCTTTGTTTGATATAATTAACTACAGGTTCCCAGCCAATCAGTGCTTCCTAATCAGCACTGTTAGTTTTATTATCTGAAGTGGATATTTCGTGATGCTCATAACAGTTTCTTAGATTCCAAATGCAACCCTGCAAATGCACCCCAGTCCTAGAGTAAGATGCTAGTGACCAGTCACTTCTCTCCGGCACACCTCTAAGGCATGTTCCAGCATGTTTGCAAACATGCATCCCCAGTCACAGTTGCTGTAGGCATGAGGTTAAACCCAGTGGAGACTGCTGCCCCCTGGGACAGGTGGGCAGAAGGCAGTGAGACCTGCAGTAGGAGGAGCCTGAATCAGTGACAGGCAGAGGTAGAACCAATGACAGACAGAGCTAACGAATGATGGATCTGTCTCCAGCCTCCTCCCTGCTGAACCCTACAAAGGCAACACTGAAAGTAATGAGGAGGAGGAGTCAGATGATTGGCAGGGGCTGGATGTTTGTGTGAGAAAGCCAGTGCAGCATAGTGCATGCTTAAGTGTCAGACTAGGATCTGGGAGACCAGAGTTCAAATTCTCACTCAGCTATAAAGCTCATGCCTTGGGCTAGTCACAGCCTCTTAGCCTAACCTACCTCACAGGGATGTTGTTAGGAGAAGCATGTATGCCACCTTCAACCCCTTGGAGAAGAATAAATGCAAGGGAGGGAGGGAGGGAGGGAGGAAGCAAGCAAGCAAGCAAGCAAGCAAGCACTGGTTGAGGCCAGACTTGGCTTAGTGGGGTGGAACCAACCCCCATCCCACCCTAAGGGAGCAGCCTCTACTGGCTAAACCAGATTAGGACAGCTGGTAGGTTGTCACTCAGTTAAGGAACTCTTAGTTATCAGGTTATTTGCCTTCTCTAGGAAACTTACATATCAGAACCAAAACAGCTTCAACATATACAAAAGTGTGTGTCTTAACTCATAGCTATACTAAATAATATGTGTATTGCAGGGGGTTAGATGACCCTTTAGGTCCCTTCCAACTCTAAATTCTGTGATTTCATGTGTACTTTCAATTGGCCCTTGTTGATAAATCAGCTGAAGTTTCAGCTGACTGATCTATTACTTAAACAAATTAAAGCTTTCTGTTCCAGGAACAAATATATTACTGTAGACGGTACAGTGGATATTGACATGTTCAGTTTTCAGGCTGAATCTCTCAGAGTCAGAATGTGTGACTATCCGCTTATTTTTGTCCTGTTGTTGCTGCTTCTTCCACCTTTCTGAATGAGTCACAGGCACGTGAGTGAGCTCACTCTGTGAGGAATGGACAGGTGAATGAGATCACCCCCCAAAATATTGTGATTTTTGCATACCACATGGCTATATTTTTACATGAGCTTACAGTATAGAAATGAATAAATGACTTACGCTGAACCTCATCTCTACAGAGGGTTGCTAGACCTCTAGGGCTGACCTGAAGTCTCCAAGTTTGGCTGCCTCCAGATGGGCAAGAGTGCCTAATAAACAACAACAACAACAATGCAGCTTCCAAGCTCCATCCCAGTATGAACCACCTGCAAATTATTGCATAGACTCTGGGGTGGGAGGAGTCTGATCTCCTCTGCTCCCTCCTCCCCTCTCCCAATTAACTTCCATCTCCAAGGATGAGTCATGCTTAATGACATCACCTGGGGTCTGCCCCTTGTGACAGCACCAGGGGCACCCCGAGGTCTCAGCTTTGGTCCCTGAAATCTCAGGGTCTGTGATGCTCCTGACCCGGCAACCCTAAGCTCCAAAAAATTTTGGGAGGCTGTTTCCCCCCCTTGTGACAGGGAGGATAAAGCAGCCAGAGGACTAGTAGAGATTTGGAAGGAAGAGGTTCTGAGAAAGTGAAGGGCTGCTTCAGTGGAAAGCAACAGGGAACACTTTCTGGGCTAAAGCCCATTGCTGAGCCAGGAAAGTGTACATCTTCCGGGGAAAGGTATAGAGGGAAGGGAGAAAGAGCTCCATGGAGGGAGCCACAACCTCTCTGAAGGGCAGATGAGGTTCGGGGGCTCTGAGACCCCTCGTAAGTTGGCTGCTGTCATCAGGGGAGAATGCAGTACAAGAAAGACTCTACACGTGAAGGCAATTGAAAGCAAGGACAAGTGAGGGACATTTAAGTGAACGTCTGTGGCATGTGCTGAAAAATTGCCCCCAAGTGGGGGTGCTTTGATGCTTCCAGAAATGTCCTCGAAAGCAATTTAACACAGCCCTGGGATATATATTCTGCTACAAAATACTTTTTGAAAAAATAAAGGGGAGGGCTAAATGGAGTAGTCATTCGCCTTGATTATTTGTGGGAATGGAAAAAGCTCTCTTACATAGACATATGTGCCTACGTCTGCCACTTCAATCACCCTTAACAGCAGGGCCCAAGGCCAGCTTGGATGTCCACCCACACTTGCTGGACTCGTGCCACGCCATCTCCCATCATTGACTTGCAGCCACGAGACACCGGAAGCTGGAGGAGCCTGGGAATAATACACACACACATATCTGAGCTACTTTGGGTGAAGAATGAATGAATCTCAGTGGTGGCGCAAGAGCTATTGTTCGCCCCTCTTTTAGTTGTGATCACATTTGTTTTGCTGCAGAAAGTAAGAAAGCCTATTTATAGCATAAAAGCATTTGAAGTGCGGGTGGTGACTCCACCTCAACAGTGTTAACGCGGCTGAATCGCTCTGCTCATACCTAGAGGTAAGGAGAGTTGAAGGCTGCTAGGTGCTTTTATCTGCAAAGAAATGGCACTTACTGGTAGCTCTCTGCAGTCTGTTCTGGCCAGTTCCAACCCGCAGACCAGTTTGGGAACTTTTTGGGGGGGTTTAATTGGGTTATTGTTTTTGTTTTGATTCTATGTACAGTGGTACCTCAGGTTAAGAACTTAATTCGTTCTGGAGGTCCATTCTTAACCTGAAACTGTTCTTAACCTGAGGTACCACTTTCGCTAATGGGGCCTCCTGCTGCCGCCGCCGCGCGATTTCTGTTCTCATCCTGAAGCAAAGTTCTTAACCCAAGGTACTATTTCTGGGTTAGCGGAGTCTGTAACCTGAAGCGTCTGTAACCCGAGGTACCACTGTATTTGATATTTTATGTGAACTGCCCTGAGACCTTCGGGTATAGGGCGGTATAGAAAATAATAATAGTAATAGTAATAATAGTAATAATGGACTAGGGTGCTCCTGTTTTCCTTGGAGAAATGCTGGAGGGTGTGCGCTCAGCCCCCACAGTTGCAGGCAGCACCAAATACCATCAGGAGGGCAGAGTGATATTCTGCTTGCATCCTGCTTGCCAGTTTCCCACCTGGTTGGCCACTGTGATGCTGGACTGGATGGGCCATTGAGCTGATCTTAGATTCTTAGGTTTCAGAAATCAGGAGGGATGTCCTGGTTCAGTCCTTGGCATCTGCAGGTAGGGCTGGCAATGTCCCTGCCTGAAGCCCTAGAAGACTGCTGCCAGTCAGTGTGGAAAACACTGAGCTAGATGGGCTGACTCAGTACAAGGCAGACCCCTGCCTTCCCTCCTACGTGCTGCTAAGTGAGTCATTGAGGCTTTTCTGTGGCAAGAGATCTGGAATCTCTGCAATAATGAGAACTGAGCGTGCCTTTTTGTAAAGTTAATTCTAGTGGTTCCCCCCCCTACCCCTACCCACTTATACACAGCTTCTTCCTGTTGGTTTCTTTTTGTCTTTTTTTAAAAACTTCATCTGTTTAGTCATTTTCTTAATTAAATATAGATTATAGCTCTGGGACTAAGAGATAGTTATTTATTCATGAACGACTTAGGTTTTAAAGTCGGCACCGTGAATGTATTGTTTTTATGTCTGCCTTGGGACTGTGTCAAAAGCACTGGGCAAAATCTCTCTGAATCAGGCGTGGATCCACTAAGGCCCTCATCCTGTATCAACATATACCTTGCAGGTGGTTAACCCCATTGAACCCATCAGAACTTCTTTCCGCATAAGGAAGCTTAGAACTGCACTGCGTGGTGTTTTAAGCAAGCCCAGGGACATTGCTGGGTGCTGTTGAGGTTCATGGCCTTAGGCCCATAAGCATCATGGAATCATAGAATTGTAGAGTTGGAAGGGACCCCAGGAGTCATCTAGTCCACCCCCTGCAATGCAGGAATTAAATCTGCACATGCCAATTTATATGTCTGGATGCATGCAGAATTGGAATTTAAATTTCACAGAAGAAAAGAGAGCTAGCAGACCCTCCCAAGTGTCCCTATTTTCCAGGGATGTCCCTGATTTAAAGAAGCTGTCCCAGTTTCGGATTTGATCCCTGGAATCTCCCGCTTTTCCTTAGGATGTCCCTATTTTCATGGGAGAAATGTTGGAGGGTATGGAGATATCCAACCCCCGAGCCATCTGAAGGCAGCCCTGTATAGGGAAGCTTTTAAAAAAATGTTTAATGTTTTCTTATTTTTCTATATATGTTAGAAGCCACCAGAGTGGCTGGGGCAACCCAGGAAGATGGGGAGGGGGTATAAATAGCAAAATTAGCATTATGGAATGGGACGTCCCTATTTTCCTCGGAGAAATGTTGGAGGGTATGGGCTTGTTTCCCCAGCAAATCACTCCATATACATTCTTGGACCACAGAAGAGGCAAAGAGAGGCGTAATCCAGCAGTTTACTATAATAATAATTTATAATCTTAATTTATTATTTCTACCCCGCCCATCTGGCTGGGTCTTCTTCCACAGAGAGCTCTGGCAGGAAGAGGCCTTCTGGAGGTCACTCCTTTACCTAATTGTACTATCCGAGCCATGGGTCCTGACAGATAGTAAAAGAAGCAATTTGTTTATTTTATTTCTTAAAATTTGTATACTGTGCCACTTGACTGTAAGAAAAAAAGCGGTTTACAAAAGGGAATACTGCAATCAATAGAAATGGTTACGAACGGCTGTTTAAAACATTCCTAAAATAATCAAAAATTGACAATAAGCTGAAACACACATCAACATTTGACGTGTCTGGGCAGGCTTGCCTAGCCAAAAAAATGTTTGCATCAGGAGCCGAAAAGGGTGCAGCTGAAGGCACCTGCCTGATGTCACTAGGCAGGGAGTTCCAAAGCTCAGGTGCCGCTGCACATTAAAAGTTCAATTTCTTACAAATGTGAAATGGGTATTATGCGACACCGGTAGCAGCGTCAGTTGCACGGTGGATAAGAACTGGAGGAGTGGGGAGAGAGGTCGTTTTTATGGACAGCTGTCATTAGGTAGAAAAATTGGTGTGCACATGCACATGAAGAACAAGAGTTTGGATTTGATATCCCGCCTTATCCCTACCCGAAGGAGTCTCAAAGCGGCTCACATTCCCCTTTCCCTTCCTCTCCCACAACAAACACTCTGTGAAGTGAGTGGGGCTGAGAGACTTCAGAGAAGTGTGACTAGCCCAAGGTCACCCAGCAGCTGCATGTGGAGGAGCGGAGACGCGAACCCGGTTCACCAGATTATGAGTCTACCGCTCTTAACCACTACACCACACTGGCTCTCATGCATTTCCTAGTTGCACAGAGCTGCAATGGGGGGCTCTCTCTCACCCCTCCCGGACAACACGGGTTGTGCATTGTTCTCCCTCTCCACACCAAGGTGGATCCCAGCATCCAGCTTTGCCCCAAATGCCCCTGTTAGCAGCTGGAGAGTTTTGTGGCAGTGGCTTTGTGCTGGCAAGGGAGAATCCCAGAGCCTCGCCAAGCTAAGAAAAGCCTGACTGGGGTTTTTAGAGTGCATGCTTTAAAGCTCTCGTTTCCAAAAGACTGAGACTGATGGTGCCTGTTGTCCAAAGGGCACCAGGTTGGGGAAGGCTGCCAACAGCTGTCCAGGGGTTCAGGCAGGGTGTCTCTCCCAGCCCTAACTGGGGATGCCAGGGATTCTGGACGTGGGGCATTCTGTATGCCAAGCATACAGCACTCTTACCTTTCTAGTCGAGGAAAGCAGCTTACAAATGTTTAAATCGAGAATATTGCCCCCCAAAGACCCAGGTGGCGCTGTGGGTTAAACCACAGAGCCTAGGGCTTGCTGATCAGAAGGTCGGCGGTTCGAATCCCCACGATGGGGTGAGCTCCCATTGCTCAGTCCCTGCTCCTGCCCACCTAGCAGTTCGAAAGCACGTCAAAGTGCAAGTAGATAAATAGGAACCGCTCTGGCGGGAAGGTAAACGGCGTTTCCGTGCGCTGCTCTGGTTCGCCAGAAGCGGTTTAGTCATGCTGGCCACATGACCCAGAAGCTGTACGCCGGCTCTCGGCCTATAGAGCGAGATGAGCGCTGCAACCCCAGAGGCGGACACGACTAGACCTAATGGTCAGGGGTCCCTTTACCTTTACCTTTTAAAGACGAGCCATTCTGACATTGATCCGGTGTGCTTACTGACTTCCCCCAGCTCCCTTCCTTAAGTGGGCTGGCTTCCTCCCACCTACAGTCTGGAAGTTACCAGATAGCTCAGCTGGTTAGAGCATGGTGTTGATAATGCCAAGGTTGCAGGTTCGATCCCCATATGGGGCAGCTGCATATTCCTGCATTGCAGGGGGTTGGACTAGATGATCCTCAGGGTCCCTTCCAACTTTACGATTCTACGATTGTATGATGTGTGACTTGCGTTCCTTGGGCCCCTTCCGCCAGCTAGCAGCACAAAATGCCCTTCTTGGTTGCTGTGTCAAGAGCCGCCCAATTGCCAATCGCCACTCCTGGTGTCCACTTCTGCTCGCTGCTCCTGGGCGCTGTCCGATGCCCCGAATGACCGCGGTTGCCCTTATCCCTGCAACCATGGCCCAGAACGAAAGGGGAGGATTAAACGCAACTTGCTTGGCACAGGGCGAAGCCGTCTACAGGCAGACTTGGACTTGTAGATCCATATCGCAGCTCTCGCCAGGGAGCGAAGTCTTTAATTTACTAAAAGCCTTGAGTTACACTGGCCCGACCGGAGTATCACAGCAAGCAATCATGCTCCAGTCCTACTGGGACCCATTATCATCTCGCTCACACTCTCAGCTTCCTTTCCCTCTGATGTTAAGAGTTCCTGGCCTGGTGGCTACGCAGGCAAAATATTCTGCGGACACCCTTTTCTGCTCTTCCACAAGCTGCTAATGGACTCAGCAGATGGCTAGATACCTTTGCATCCTGTACGCTGCCGCCTTTCCCAATTTATCGCTGCTGGGAGCTGTTAGAAGGGCTCTTCCCTCCTCCTAGGGCTCCAATTCCCAGAGTGGTTTAACAAACAACCACTCTTCCCAGAGAACTTCCACATTCAGGAGCAGCCTACCACTAAAGATCAATCGCTGGGCAAAAGGGCTGTTGCTTTTATGGCCTGCTTGCGGGCTTCCCAGAAGCCTGTCGTTGGTGTCTTTATGAAACAGGAAGGTGGAATAGACACAGGGCTTTGCTCCAAAACAGGAGGGCTTCTTTTACGTTTCATATGCAAAGCCCAACACCCTCTTCAACCAGTCTCTTTACTTTGTGGTCCACAGCCTAGGAAATCCTGGCAATTCTTAGTCAGTTTTTCTTCATCCAATTATGAGGCAGCCAGAGACAACATCTACATCACCAAGAGGCATTGTCAGTTTATATTCCCCCATATCTTTTTATGTTCTCCATAAACAGTTTTATTATCACTATAAGAAAAGGAAGAACAGAATGGTGACGAGGCCTCTGTTATGCCCAAGAATACAAATGCAAGTGCCAGGAGCCCTGGGAAACAGCATTTCCCATGGATCCTGGATCCTGGGGAATCTGCAGTGTCCCCAGTGCTGTTACACCACATTTCCAAGTAGTGTATCGCTAGGATGCTGCAGCAGCAGAGTTCTCATACTCAATGGTGGGATCCCAACCCCTGTTTTCTGAGCTGAGAGCCTGCCAAAAATGGTATGAGGAACAGAAAGCAGAAGGTAGAGGGAAATTGGGGGGGGGCAGCCCTTGCGCCCTCCATGCTCCCCTCCAAACTAGCTTGCATTTTTTCAAATGAACTTTTAAAATTTAAAACTTTTTAAAAAGATGGTTTGTGTGGCAAGAGGTCACCCATCACATGTATTGGGGTTTATTCATGAGTCCCTCAGCAGGGGGAAGTATTCTATCCTGGGCTTCTCCCACAGCCCTGGCCTGACGCCTTCCACCCCAGCCCCTTTTATTGGCGAAGTTCCTACAGGCCATCTCATTGCTTGCATTTGCTATTTATACACCTGGCATTCTGGGGGCAAAGAGGACAAAATGCACACTGATGTCACCCTGCCGCACCCAATAGGACTACAGGGGTGTAGGTCACAGGTAGAGAATGCCCCTCCCCTCCAAGGCTCTCTCTCATATCTCATCTCTCTCAGCCAGGCCATACCGCCCAATGGTCCTGTTGACGGGCAGAATGTTGCCAAGCCATTCTTCTCTCAGGCTCAGCCATGCCAGCTGCAAAATGGGCATAAAACACTGACTTCCTTTAAAGGGTCTACTGAAGGGATTACTGGGAGTAACTGCATGGTGGGCCAGTCCTGTAAGGTGGCAGAATGCAAGGTCCCGTGCGAAGGAGAAGTGGACGTCCACTCTGAATGAAGCATGTTAGAAAATTGGAGGACGGGAATAAGACCATTTGGATGATAAGCGTGGTGTGGAAGTGTTGAGCTAGGAGACCAGAGTTTGAACCCCCACCCTGCCATGAAACTCACAGAGTGACCTTGGGGACCAGTCGCCACTTCTCAGCCTAACCTACCTCCCAGGGTTGTTGTGGGGATTAAATGAGGAGGTGGCAAGAGCCATGTAGTGATGAGTCAACAGTGTGATGCAGCAGCTAAAAAAGCCAATGCAATTCTGGGCTGCATCAATAGGAGTATAGCATCTAGATCAAGGGAAGTAATAGTACCACTGTATTCCGCTCTGGTCAGACCTCACCTGGAATACTGTGTCCAGTTCTGAGCACCACAGTTCAAGAAGGATACTGACAAGCTGGAACATGTCCAGAGGAGGGCAACCAAAATGGTTAAAGGCCTGGAAACGATGCCTTGTGAGGAACGGCTTAGGGAGCTGGGTATGTTTAGCCTGGAGAAGAGAAGGTTAAGGGGTGATAGGATAGCCATGTTCAAATATATAAAAGGATGTCATATAGAGGAGGGAGAAAGGTTGTTTTCTGCTGCTCCAGAGAAGCGGACACGGAGCAATGGATTCAAACTACAAGAAAGAAGATTCCACCTAAACATTAGAAAGAACTTCCTGACAGTAAGAGCTGTTTGACAGTGGAATTTGCTGCCAAGGAGTGTGGTGGAGTCTCCTTCTTTGGAGGTCTTTAAGCAGAGGCTTGACAGCCACCTGTCAGGAATGCTTTGATGGTGTTTCCTGCTTGGCAGGGGGTTGGACTGGATGGCCCTTGGGGTCTCTTCCAACTCTAGGATTCTATGATTCTATGTACACCGCCTTGAGCTCCTTGGAGAAGGTGGGATATAAATCCCATAAATGCAATAATAAATAACTAAAATTCACTCTCGGCACAGAAATTAGGTGTGCATCCATGGAATCTCCTGTGCCCTCAAAAACAGGTCTTGCTTCTTGGAGCGCTCCTCAATTTCCCAGCCACAAGAAGCCAATCCCAGCGCCGGGGCTCCTCTCAAAAGACCGGAGAGTTTGATGAGCTCTGGAGAAGACAATTAGAAAAGCCCTCCATGACTCTCATATCCCTGTGAGCTTGGCGAGTTGAGAAGTCTGGGGAGAGGATGATTAGAGACGGGCGGTTACCAATGCAAAGCAATCAACTCTCCGGAGACGAGATGCAAAGAATATTAGGCAGGTGAGCTCTCACACAGAACAAATCAACAGGCAGGTAAAGCTTCAATGGCCCTCATCCACAGCCAACCAGACACTCTCCTAAAAACGTGCTTAAGTGCTGACCGGCAACTTGTTATTAAAAGTGCTGCCCAGAAAGAGCAACTACAATCATTAACAGGAATAGAAATTAAAAAGAAAATAAACTATCTAGGGATTCACATGACAGCCAAGAATATTGATCTATATCAAGAGAATTGTGGGGGGGGGGGGGGGAATGGAAGGAGATAAAAATAAAGTTAATAAATTGGTCTAAATTGAAATTGTCACTATTGGGAAGAATATCTGTTGTTAAGATGGGCATTCTGCCACCAATGATTTTTTTATTTCAATGTTTATGTAAAGCAAAATGTTTTCAAGAACGGAGAAGAGATCTGTCTAATTTTGTCTGGAATGCAAAAAAAAACCAAGAATAAAATATAAAATAATGATAGATAAAAAAGAAAGAGGAGGTTTCGGACTACTGGATCTAGAGAAGTATCATGATGCGTTCGGAATAATGTGGTTAAAAGAATGGATGGAACTAAAAGATAATGAGGTACTGGATGAGCTATGGTTGGCATAAATATTTAATAGATGGAAAATCAAAAATTCACAACAGTTTTACCAATAATATGATAAGGAAATCCATATACAATATTTGGAAAAAGTATCAGGGAATATTAGAACCAAAGAGACCTTTGTGGATATCGCCATTAGAAATAATACCAGTAAAAAGAGTTAATTTGGGGGGAATTTGGCCAACTTATAAAATATTATTAGAAGAAACAGATAATATATTTAAATTGAAAGACTATAATGAAGTTAAACCATATTTAAAAGTATGGCTCCAATATTTTCAAATTAGAGAAAGATTTCAAAAAGATAGAAAAATTGGCTTCGAGAAAAAAAATCTCCAAATTAGAAAAAATATTATTAGAAGAGGAGGGGAAGTATATAAAAAATTTGTACGAATTATTATTAGATTGGGATATAAAAGAGGAACAAACAAAAGAAACAATGATCAAATGGAATCAAGATTTGGGGGAAATGATTAGTTTAGAGAAGTGGGAGAAATTGTGGTTAAAAGATATGAAATTTACCCCCAATTATGACCTAAAAGAAAATATATACAAAATGCAATACAGGTGGTATCTGACTCCAATGAGATTGTCAAAAATGTATAAGGGTAGCAATAACACCTGTTGGAGATGTAATAAAGAATTGGGTACTTTTATACACATATGGTGGAACTGCAAAGAAATTCTGGGAGAAAATATATAACGAGATCACAAAAATACAGTGGTACCCCGCCCAGCGAATGACCCGCGCAACGTCATTTTCGCCAAGCGAACGACTTCCGGGGAAACAAAATGGCCGCCGCTAACAAATTTTTTCGCCAAAAGAACAGGCGTCGCGGCCGTTTTGAATGGCGATTTTTCGACGAACGAAGTTGGGAATAGGATTTCTTCACCTAGCGCGTTTTCCCCCAATGCAGCCCTATGGGGGATTCGCCGAACGTCGTTTTCGCCCAGCGTAGATCGCGACGGAATGCATTATCTACGCTAGTCGAGGTACCACTGTAGTAAAATATTCCTTTAAGAAAGACCCTGAGATATTCCTGTTGGGAATTTTAGGAGATGAGATCAAGGAAAAAGATAGATGCGTACTAATGTACGCCACAACAGCAGCAAGGCTCTTAATCACTAAAAATTGGAAGAGCATAACGGTGCCAAATGTAGAAGATTGGCAAATAAAATTACTAACATACCAAAAATGGCAATAAAGATAGGAGAAGTCAGAGGAATAACAGATCAGAAAATAGAGAGAGATTGGGAAACCTTCAAAGAATATATAGGAAATACAGTGGAAAGAGCCAACCTTCTAGTTAATATATAAGTGGGTCCAAAGCAAATTAAATAAGGAGCAATAATAAAACTAGGTATACAAAAAGATATAGTTATAAAAAACCACAACAATAGATAGGCTGGAAGCAAGCACCAGGTTTGGGGTGCGTGTGGAAAATGCATAATGATTGTTTGTATAATGTTTGTATATTGTACACTTTTTTTCTTTTCTCTGTGTTATGTTCTTTTGTGATGTCTCTTTTTTGTATTGTCATTTGACAAACTTTGTAATATTTTAAATCAAGTAAAGTTTATTTTAATTTAAAAAAATTAAAAATTAAAAGTGCTGCCCATTCATTCCGAATCCTGCAAGCTCTCTTCTTTGCGCATGCGCGCTATGGAGCAGCTTGCCATGGCGCTGCTTCGTAGCGCGCATGTGCTGTGCGTAATGATGCACGGCGCATGCACGCTAGGGAGCACCCTCACCTAACTTTTATCAGCAACGGGGTCAAAGGTCCCAGGAGCCCACAGCCGGCCACATATTTGCAAGCATCTTATCCCCATCACCAGACCTGCACCCTCCCTGTCTCTCCTCACTCTTGCAACCCTGACTTCACTTTCTTGCCTCTCCTGTCGATTTTTTTCTTGCCACTAACTGGGGATTAGCGCTCTTCTCCAGATCAATTCCCTTCCAGTGCTCTTTCGGCTATAATTAATGTTTGCTGTATAATTACATTGATTTTTTTTTTTATGTACTCTGAAAGATGAGAGGAATTTATAGACTGGACCTGGGAAGGGGAGGTGGACAGCAGCTGATATTGTGGAGTGCCAGAAGGAGAGCCCCTGGCAGCTGAGGTGCCCTTTGCCAACTGAGAGGGGAGCAAACCATTTTCCTGGAAGTGGCCACTCATTGAATATCCTTTCCAGGAAGCCCCGTTTCAGTAAGCCTGTCCAAACCAGTCCTGCCTTCTGTCTGTACTGGGGATGACACACTACCCATTTCTCATTTTTCCAATCTGAATAACAGCATCAACTTTGTTTCTCCGCATTTCCCCCACCGGTTCGTTAATTAATTATTATTATTTTAAGTCCAGCATTTTAGTGTGAATTTCTTACATAAGCATTTTTGTATTTTGCACTTTCCTCTTAATATATCCCATTCCTGGGATTTCCCCCTAAAGGCATGCATCCGTGTGTGTTATTTTTCTCCAATGTGTGCACTTCTATGCACACTTTACCAGGTATATCAGGTATATGCATGCGCTGGTATATCTTTTATCTGTTCCTTGACTGGAGAACCGCATTGCAAAAGTGCAGACTTCAAAGAAAGATTGTGTTTCGTAAGAACACAAGAAGAGCCTGCAGCTGGATCAGGCCAATAGTCCAGCATCCTGTCCTCGCAGCAGCCAACCCAGATGCCCCAATGGGAAACCAGGAAGCAGGATCCAAGCACAAGGATGCTGCTTGCGGTTTCCAGCAACTGAGATCCAGAAGCATTATTGCCTCCGACCATAGATCATGGCTAGTAGCCATGGGCAGCGCTCTCCTCCATGAATTTGTCTAATCCTCTTTTATTTTATTTCCCCCCAATAAAATTGTATTGGTTTTAACAAAGTAATACAATAAAAAAACAAACAAACAAAAATAAAAACACACCATACAATAATACACATAAAAACATACCTGAATCCATTTAACCCATCAATCTTTCTTATCATTGTGGGTTGACTTCCTCCCGCCCTCTCTACCTGCGTACCTTGTAAATCATCTTTAGTGATTTCTTTACATCATTGAAAACATTTTTTATTAATTAACCTTAGCATCTTTTCTTTTCTATTATCCATATCATTTATTCAAACAATTATAAACCTTAACTCTATTTTCTAAATCTACAGCCTCACTTATCTTTCAGCTTACTTCTACTCTTTAATCTTACAATACTTTTTTAGATATAATTTAAATTTCTTCCAATCTTCTTCCACCGCTTCCTCCCTCTGGTCATTAAGTTTCCCGGTCAGCTCAGCGAGTTCCATATAGTCCATCATTTTCATTGCCAATCTTCTATCATTGGTATGTATAATCCTCTTTTAAAGCCATCCAAGTTGGTGGCCATCATTGCATCCAGTGGGAGCGAGTTCCATAGTTCCACACATTGTTTCAGAAAGTGCAAATTAAGCAGGATTGCTGTTAAGTGCGAACTGACTCGAACCCCACACCCCTTTCCTAGTCTGTGCATGCCTTCATGCCAGAGCCCACCAGATTTTCCCCAGGCTTCCCTGTTGCTTTCCTGGTTTGCCATGTTTCTTCTGATCAGGTGGCCATCTTGGGAGGAGCAAAGGCACTGTCCCTTTCCCAACAGCTAAAACAATTATTCCCTCCATGTTCTGGCCCCTGAGCTTTAGGCACCAACTACCTTATGCCACAGGACGCGGGTGGCGCTGTGGGTTAAACCACTGAGCCTCTTGGGCTTGCTGGTCAGAAGGTCGGCGGTTCGAATCCCTGCGACGGGGTGAGCTCCCGTTGCTCGGTCCCTGCTCCTGCCAACCTAGCAGTTCGAAAGCACGTCAAAGTGCAAGTAGATAAATAGGTACCGCTCCAGCGGGAAGGGAAACGGCGTTTCTGTGCGCTGCTCTGGTTCGCCAGAAGCGGCTTAGTCCTGCTGGCCACATGACCCGGAAGCTGTACGCCGGCTCCCTCGGGCCAATAAAGTGAGATGAGCGCCGTAACCCCAGAGTCATCTACGACTGGACCTAATGGTCAGGGGTCCCTTTACCTTTACCTTATGCCACAGTCATGAGGACTAGTAACATGATTTACTGGTGTTTCTCAAGAGTTAGAATCATAGAATCATAGAGTTGGAAGAGACCCCAAGGGCCATCCAGTCCAACCCCCTGCCAAGCAGGAACACCATCAAAGCATTCCTGACAGGTGGCTGTCAAGCCTCTGCTTAAAGACCTCCAAAGAAGGAGACTCCACCACACTCCTTGGCAGCAAATTCCACTGTCAAACAGCTCTTACTGTCAGGAAGTTCTTCCTAATGTTTAGGTGGAATCTTCTTTCTTGTAGTTTGTAGTAATTTATTATTTATAGAATAAATAATAAATAATAATTTATAGAATAAATAAACTACTTCTTGTAGTTCTCGCATTCTTTCCCCTCCACCCTGCCCAGACTCTCCTGCAGAATAAGGCCTGACACGCCAAGCTACTCATCTTCCAAATATGTGATCTTTTCTTACCTCCCACCTCTGTCAGCCCAACACAGATTATTTGCTGGCACCATTTGTATTTGTTTGTTTGCTCCGATGCATTTAAGTGAGAAATGTCTTTGCATCATTTTCCAATTGCCTTTGGGCTCTTCTTCCTACAAGCCATTGCCACTAACACCGCCTTTTAAAAAAAAGTTTAAAAAAGGAACCTTGCATCTCCTTTTGTGTTTTCTGTTAATTACATGCCCTCCGAGGATCGTGATTCACGCGCCGCTCGAGTGGCGCAGCCAAAGGCCTCCCAAGCCCCCATCTTGCCATTCTTAAGACAATCAGGTGTATGAAAAGCAAGCCTTGTCAAGCACAGGTGTTGCGAAGCAGCCGCAGATGTTAAACATTTTTCAATTAAAACCTCCTAAACGAAGGGGGGAAATAATTAGACAAGCTTCCACGACGCGGAGCAGACAAAAGGTTCCAGCGGCACGCTGGACAACCCTCGCCTCGCCGGGTTCCCAAATGCTTTTGGAACAAAAACAAAATGCTTTTTGAACAAACACTTGGTTAAATGTCTGCAGGGGATGTTGTGCATCAAAAGGCGTTGCATTTAGTAGCTGATTCCGGGGAGTGGAAATGCTTTTTGCTCGCCATTTAGGCAGTTGCTGTGTTGCACCCATCTCTCTTCCCGCCCCCTCCTCCTACCTGCAACTTCCAATTTAAGCCAAAGGTGCTTATGGCAGTGTTTCCCAACCTAATCTAGGCAACAGCACACTTATTTCATTAAAAAAATCTCGCGGCACACCGCTCCTCCCCCACCCGGCTGCGCCGGGTCTCCTGACCTAGAGTTACCTCTGGGATCAATCAGCTGTAGCGCGGCGTCCTTTCTCCCGCCCATCAGCTGGGGCACCAGGTCGGGATTCTCCCGCGAGGCTTCTGTTGCTGCTGCTGCTGCAGCAGCCAAGGGAGCAGCGCCGCCCTGGCTTCCGCTTCGCCGCTGGGCTCCAGCAGCGCCGCCGCCACGGTCCTGTGCAGCCCTGGGCTGCAGGTCCCTTTTTCCGCGGCACATCAGCCGGTGTCTCGCGGCACACCAGTGTGCCGCGGCACACCGGTTGGGAAACGCTGGCTTATGGAAGCGAGTTGTGAAGTACTAACCCACCTACCTCGCAGGGTCGTTGTGATGATATAAAATGGAGAGAAGGAATACCAGGTATGTCACCTCAAGGTCCTTGTTTAGGGAGGCTTTTAATGTTTAATAGATTATTGCATTTTAATGTTCTGTTGGAAGCTGCCCAGAGTGGCTGGGGAAACCCAGCCAGATGGGCGGGGTATAAATAATAAATTTATTATTATTATCATTATTATCATTATTATTATTATTATATAATTATATAATTATTATTGGAGGAAGAAGCTGGGGTGTAAAAGGTAGGGTGTCTCAGTTGGTAGGACATGAGGCTCTTAATCTCAGGGTTGCGGGTTCGATCCCTGCATTGAGCAAAAGAGTTCTGCATTGCAGGGGGGTTGGACTAGATGACCCTCAGGGTCCCTTCCAACTATACAATTCTAGTATTCATCAAGCCATCTATTGCTAGCCCCATGGCTGCTGCCCGCTTTCTCAGGCGCTCCCTTTCGGTACATCTTTCCATTGGCAAGAAAGGAATCTCAACTAAAGCATCCATGACAGATGGCCATCCAACCTGTGCTTAAAAACCTCTTGCTGTTCTTTAGTTGGAATCTCTTTTCATGTAACATGAAGCCATTGGTTCAAGTCCTATCCTCCAGAGCAGGAGAAAACAAGCTTGTTCCCTCTGCCAGGTGACAGCCCTGGAGATATTTGAAGACGGCTATCCCATGTTTTCTGAGTCTCCTCTTTTCCAGGCTAAACATCCCCAGCTCCCTCAACTGTTCCTCATAAGGTTTGGTTTCCAGATCCTTTATCACCTTGGTTAGCCTCATCTGCATACATTCTAGCTGGTCAATATCCTTCTTAAATTGTGGCACCCAGAACTGGACACAGGACTCCAAGTTTGGTCTGAACAAGGCAGAATAAAATGGTCCTATTACTTCCCTTGATTGGGACACTATACTTTGGTTGATGCAGCCTAGAATAGAATTAGAGGTCTGGAGAAAAACAGGGGCCAAGTTCTCCCTTTCGGAAGGGAGGTGAAGTTTGCCCCCAATTTAAAAAAACACACCTTTGGGTAATGGGCCATAGGAAAGTATATCACACCCATGCTAATAACATATGATGTGTTTCTGATTCCCCCTCCACCAACACTGGTTTCCAAGTCTGGAAATATTCTTTTCCTGAAAGCCACATTCTAGTACCGGTAGATGATGAAAGGATCCATTGCATTAACCTGGGGAGACCCAGCCAGATGGGTGGGGTACAAATAATAATAATAAATTATTATTATTATTATTATTATTATTATTATTATTATTATTATTATTGCTGCAACTAAGCAGGTCTCAGTTGCTCAATGCTTGATTGGGGACTTCCCAGAACTCGGTTTAAGCCTTTCTGAGTCGCCCCAACGAAGAACAGAATTTGCGAGGGAGACATTATCACTTTCCCCCCAAAGTATTAAAAACTCTTGCTTTGAGGAACAAGGCTTCTCTCCGTATTAACAAAGAGCTTACCATAGGACATGGGTAGGCAACCTAAGGCCCGTGGGCCGGATGCGGCCCAATTGCCTTCTCAATCCGGCCCGCGGATGGTCCGGGGATCAGTGTGTTTTTACATGAGTACAATGTGTCCTTTTATTTAAAATGCATCTCTGGGTTATTTGTGGGGCATAGGAATTCGTTCATTATTATTTTTTTCAAAATACTGTATAGTCTGGGCCCCCACAAGGTCTGAGGGACAGTGGACTGGCCCCCTGCTGAAAAAGTTTGCTGACCCCTGCCTTATGCCAGCTTTAGCCTTGGTCAGAGAAGGGTCTTCCCTGTCACTTGCTACCTGATCCTTTTCACTGTATCTGCCTGGGATTGAGCCTGGAGCCTTTTGCAAGCAACGCACGAGCTTTTCGGGGAGAGAAGTGACATATTTCTTTAAAATTCAGAGTCCAAACTCTCCCACCAGAACTCTGTGCTGATGATAAGCACGTATAAATATTTAGCAATTTAGAGTATGCAGATTTCAACGCTCCTGCACAGTATGTTCGTGTTATTCCTTATGTTGCAGATTTGGAGTGGGCTGAAGCCGAGAGAGATGGTGGCTTTACGGATGCTCTTTTCGGTAGCAAAGTGAAGCTTGGGTTCGCACTGAGGTTGTCTGGGCTGCAAGATGGCAGGGGAGGGCTGACGTGACTGAACGCTCCAAGGGAGAAAGGGAGGGAGGGATAGGGAGGGAGGGAGGGAGGAGCCAAAATTCCCTGGGCATAGAAAATCAGGATTTCGGGGAGATCCTTGATGTGAAGGTTGCATGGTTGACATCCGTCTATCTTGGGAGACAATGGAGGAGTGAGGCTTTGGGGGTGAGGTCAAGCTGTTGGAAGGTTGCAGCTGCAAAGACCGATGCAGGAGAGACATGTTTTGTTGCAGCTGGGGCAGATGAAGGCATCCAGGTGTGCTGCTGCAGATGCACCAGGGCGTTTCTTCTCTCTGCAGTCCTCCCAGTGGTCATTTCTCCTCTGGTCACTGCTGTGGATGCACGACCTGACTGTCTGTCTCCAGGCACTGCAATAGTGTGCAAGGGATTCCCAGATGGCAGGGTTGATGTCGCCAGCCTTCATGCCATCTTTGTAATGCAGAGCTGCCTGAAACCAGCTCCCTTCAATCCCAAGTGCCGTGTCCCAAGCACATGTTGACCACCTCATTAACGCCACATCCACACACTACTTTTAAAGTGCTACAACACCACTTCGAACAACCATGGTTTCCCCTCCAACAATTCTGGGAGCTCTAATCTGTTAAGGGTTCCCCTCACTGAACATTCAGTCTCCAGAGTTTCCATGGAAGAGGGACTGACTATTAAATCGCTCTGGGAATTGTAGCTCTGTGAAGGGATCAGATGGGTCTTCTAACAGCTTTCCAGCTTGCTACTCATCCTCCCAGCACTAAGCCACGAGGGCCTCTAACTTCTTTGCAGCAATATAACTTCCTTATCGAATGTAAATGACCAGCATCTATCATCTTAATGCGCTATGACTAGCAAAGCAATTGTTGCTGAGATAGCGTGTGCCTGTTATCTCACCCGCCAAGCTGAACGCTAAGGAATCATCTCTCCCTCTCCCACTCCTTCCTGCAATGGAGAAGATCTCATTTTGCACCACCATCTTTGCAGTTTAGAGGAAGAAAAAGGAATGGGAGAGTCTCATTATGACGCACGCCCTTTCCTTGTGGGCTCCACCCCAACAACCTGGGGCACCTGTCCTCCTCTACTCCCCTCTCCCAATTAACCTCCATCTCCAGGACCCACCCTGTGACATGACTGTGGAATGTCCCCATGACATCACTAGGGGCTCCCCCATGACATCACCAGGGGTCACCCCTAGATTTTGATCTCAGGGACTGCGATGCTCCAGACCTGGCAACCCTACTGGCGATGGGGTTTCCTGTGAAGAGGGACGGACAGACTGTTAAACCACTCTGGGAATTGCAGTTCTTGGAGGGGGAATAGAGGCCTCCTAACCACTCCCAGGGGACCCAGGTGGCGCTGTGGGTTAAACCACAGAGCCTAGGGCTTGCTGATCAGAAGGTCGGCAGTTCG
Organism: Darevskia nairensis; assembly: GCA_034642065.1. NCBI lineage: Eukaryota > Metazoa > Chordata > Lepidosauria > Squamata > Lacertidae > Darevskia > Darevskia nairensis. The sequence goes on from JAWWNI010000010.1 coordinate 894,302, forward strand.
AATCCCTGCGACGGGGTGAGCTCCCGTTGCTCGGTCCCAGCTTCTGCCCACCTAGCAGTTCGAAAGCACGTCAAAGTGCAAGTAGATAAATAGGAACCGCTCTGGCGGGAAGGTAAACGGCATTTCCGTGCTCTGCTCTGGTTCGCCAGAAGCGGCTTTGTCATGCTGGCCACATGACCTGGAAGCTATATGCCGGCGCCCTCGGCCAATACTGCGAGATGAACGCCGCAACCCCAGAGTCGGACACGACTGGACCTAATGGTCAGGGGTCCCTTTACCTTTTTAACCACTCCCAGCGCCCTTAACAAACCACAGCTTCCAGAATTCTTTGGGAGAAGCCATAGCTGCTTAAAGTGAGAAGCAGTTAGTCTTGTGGTGTTGTTGTTTTAAAAAATGATCATATTAAAGTGCCTTTTTAATAATACCAAACTGATTTAGTAACTTGAATAATCCGAGGCATATTAAGCTCCTTGTATTTAGAGGGAGTTTTGCTGTGTCACACTGATTTATGATGCCCGCCCACAAGCGCTGCTCCAGTGCCATGGCTTCCTTTCCCCCAAACCACAGAGTTTTTGCTAGAGGCCTCATCTAGGAATATCCTGGAGGACAGGCAGGATGGGGTTTTAACAAGCTAATTTTCTGCAGCCTCTTCTCCCCTCTCCAAGCTCCGGAGCTGAGCAACGAAGCTGAAATTGCATTGCTTACGGGGATGGTTGTTGTTTCTTAATTATTCATCATAGTTCCCCTGAACTTTAAATCAAGGCAGTAAAGAGAGGACGCAGCAAGGCAGGAGCAACCTCTCCCCTCCGTCCGCCTCCCTCCCCTTTCCCTTGACCCTCCTCAAAGCCTCCCTCCCCCCTATTTCCACCTGAAGTCTATCCCAGGTGGTAGCACTGAGGTTTGCTTGCTGCCTGCTTATCAGAGGTGGGAGCCAGCAACCTCATTTGGGGTCTGGTGGCCACCCCTTGTTTTGCCTTGTCCGTTTCATCTCTGCCCAGGGCTGACGTGCAGTCTCTGCTCTGGCCCAGGTTCAATCAGGCATGGCTGTGCTGAGTCAGCTCGCTTAGAAACTTGGCCTTCAGAAGGAACTGCGGTTCTCGTTCTCTCTCTCTCTCTCTCTCTTTCTCCAGGAGCCTCAGCCAAGAGCCTATAGATAAATGCAAAGTGAGCAAGACAGTTTTAAATAAAAGATGGCTTCTGGAATGCAGGCATGGTGATCATCTATGGACGCCAAGGCCAGATTAGCTATTATGCTAAGTACACCGTATTACAGCCTATAGTAGGAAGCCTTCCAAAATATCACATGCACGTCTGTTGCTATAAAAGAGGGTTAGACAAATTCATGGAGGAAATGACATGCTCTGCCTCCACAATTGGAGGCAGCAATTGCATCTGAATATCAGCTGGTGAAAACCACAGAAGGGGAGAGGGTTCAACCCTGCTCCAATCCTGCTTGCTGGTTTCCCACAGGCATCTGCTTGGCCAGTGTGAGAACAGGATCAGGTCAGTGGCCTGATCCAGCGGGCTCTTCTTATTTGTTCTTATGTTCCTTGCATTTGGTTTTTAATTTTCATATTGGCAGGACTGGCCCTATCATTGGGCGGTGTGAGGCAGCTACCTTGGGCTGCTGATTTTGGTGATCATAAATGGGCAACAGATTGCTATTTAATGTATTGCTATAGAGTTTTTGCCCCAAGGGAGAGCTGCTTGCAGGATCTCCTGCCACCGCTCTCAGAACAATTCACCCAGCCTTGGGTGTTATGACTTGAATCAGGGCAACGTGGAGTGCCATTTGCTTATCAGCCTCGGGCAGCAAAATATTTTGAGCTGTCCCTGGGGAATAAGCAAGCGCATGTGCCACGTCGCCTGCCCCGAACCTGCTAAGCGAGCCTGCTGTCCCTCAGATGCAGTGGGAGACATGTGTCCCTTTCCCAGTGTCGAAATAAGATTCAGTTGCCAGTCTGGTTGGCTTTCGCCACCATCTTGTCCTTTGCCTCGGGCAGCAAAATGTGTTGAGCCATGTACCGTATAAGCTGCAGGGAGCAGGGCTGAGAATAAGAGGGGATTGACTTGTTCAAGTCCCTGATAGCTTAAAAGAGAAGATGCTGAGAGGATACGCCTTTGCCACTTCCGAAACTGTGCACACCTCATCCCCTATAAGACTCAGGTTTGGAGCAGACAGTTCTCTGGTATTGTACAGCATAGTAGAGGGAGGGGGAAAGGTATCTTTGACCCCCTTCCCCATTCATACGACTGGGCAGTCTCCAGCAATGATACAGTCATACCTCATGTTGCGCTAGGTTCATGTTGCGTCTTTTCGGCTTGCGAACGCGGCAAACCTGGAAGTGTATACTTCCAGGTTTTGTCGTGCATGCGCAGAAGCATTCTGCGCACTTCGCACATGCACAGAAGCGCTCTATCACACCGCGTGCGCGCGCAGAAGCAGCGCTCTAATTATGGACTTTTTGGGGTGCGAACGGTACCCCGGAACGGATCGAGTCCGTAACTAGAGGTACTACTGTATCTAGCTTGTGGAGAATAAGACTATGTACACACCATATACTTTAAACCCATTTATTCCCCCCCCCCCAAAAAAAAGATTTGTAGAGCTGGAAGGGACCCTGAGTGTCACCTAGTCCAACCCCCTGCAATGCAGGAATCTCAACTAAAGCATCCAGGACAGATGGCCATGCAACCTCTGCTTTAACAACCTCCAGGGAAGGAGAGTCCACCACTTCCTGAGGGAGCCTGTTCCACTTTTGAAGGGCTGTTACTCTCAGAAAGCTCTTCCTGATGTTCAGTCGGAATCTCCTTCCTTGTAACTTGGATCCATTGGTTCGGTCCTTCCCTCTGGAGCAGGAGAAAACAAGCTTGCTCCATCCTCCATGCGGCAGCCCTTGGGACTTTAGTTTGTTCTGGAAATGGTAGATCTGTGCAGGATCCGGTTCCCAGGATTCATGGGTGTTTGTGTGCTTTAAATGTACGATGTGCACTATCAGGCTGCCAGTGGCCCCCAGCTGTGATGGCCATGTCAATGCGAACAGGGTGCAGGAACAGCGCTGTCATGCTCAGGTCATGCTTGTGGGCTTCCCGTGAACATCTGTCTGGCTACTCAGAGAACAGGATGCTGGGCCAGGCGGGCCTTTGGCCTGATCCAGCAGCCAGGCTTGTCTAATGTTCTTACATTCTTAAGGGATGCGGGTGGTGCTGTGGTCTAAACCAGTGTTTCCCAACCAGTGTGCCTCCAGATGTTTTGGGACTACAATTCCCATCATCCCTGACCACTGGTATTGCTAGCGAGGGATGATGGGAGTTGTAGTCCCAAAACATCTGGAGGCACACTGGTTGGGAAACACTGGTCTAAACCATGGCGCCTCTTGGGCTTGCTGATCGGAAAGTCGGCGGTTCGAATCCCCGCGACAGGGTGAGCTCCCGTTGCTCTGTCCCAGCTCCTGCCAACCTAGCAGTTCGAAAGCACACCAGTGCAAGTAGATAAATAGGTACCGCTGCGGCAGGAAGGTAAACGGCATTTCTGTGCACTCTGGTTTCCATCACAGTGTCCCATTGTGCCAGAAGCGGTCTAGTCATGCTGGCCCCATGACCCAGAAAGCTGTCTGTGGACAAACGCCAGCCTGAAAGCGAGATGAGCACCACAACCCCATAGTCGTGTTTGACTGGCCTTAACTGTCCACGGGTCCTTTACCTACATTCTTAAAGCCTTAGCAGCATTGCAAGGCTCCTATTGCTGTAAATCTGGAGCCCGGCAGAGGAGCGCTGCCCTGTGGCATTTTGTTGCACATCACACTCCAGAGCCCTTGGCAGCCATCCCCGCTGCATGTGGTACCAGAAACGCAGATCTCTGTGTCGCACAGAAGTTCTGCTTGCTATCTGTAAGGAATCGTCGTCCAGGACAGTCTCCTCTTGGCCACAATTCAGCAAAACAATTAAGCTCATGAATCACCACTCCACTGCCATACTATCCATTACTGGATTAATCCCTTTCTCCGTATAAAAGCGGGATTCAGCTTCTCCACCACCAACAGTCGAAATTAATAGATACCTTGCCACCAGTGGATGCAGCTGCCTTTTTCCTCAACACCAATGCACTTCCGATATCCTAGCTGCTGTTCTGGTTGTTCCAGAAATTACAGACTACAGGGTATTATGGTATTGCTAGGACCCACTTTTAACCCCATGCAAAATTATTCCCCTTGGAAATTGCAAACAGCGTTGACAGGTTATCAGGATATTGCCAGGACCGCCTTTTAAATACATTTTAGGGCAGTGGTTTTGAAGGATGGTGAGGGTGCCGCGGGCAACTCTGGCCTCTGCCCCCCCTTTCTTTCCCTCCCTCCTAAGATACCCTCTTCTGTATCTGCCTCCCAAAGGCTTGCACAGCTGCTTGTTGCAGCAGCCCTGACTACAAGCTCCGCAGGTGAATGGTGCCTCTGGGGCTGGCCAGGGGGTGCTCCCCAGGCCCCTGTGGGGCAGTGTGAGGAGGCACCTCTCCTTGGGTCAGAGGGGGGCAGCTCAGAGACCAGGGGGCAGCAGCTGCGGCTGCCTGGAGGACTCCCAAGGAGAGGGGAGAGGAGGCTACTCCCCAAGGGAGGGGGTTCAAAAAAGGGTGAGGGTCTGCCAGCTCTGCAGGCAAGGGGTGACACAACTGGGGTCCTGAGCCCCACAGGGGTGCCACAAACAGAATGTAGTTGGTCTAGGGAGCCATGAACTCAAAAAGATTAAAAAAACCTCTGTTTTAGGGTATTGCCAGGTATAGAGGGTATTGCCTCTAAAGGTAAAGGTAAAGGGACCCGTGACCATTAGGTCCAGTTGTGTCCGACGGTGGGGTTGCGGCGCTCATCTCGCTTTATTGGCCGAGAGCCGGCGTACAGCTTCCGGGTCATGTGGCCAGCATGACTAAGCCGCTTCTGGCGAACCAGAGCAGCGCACGGAAACACCGTTTACCTTCCCGCCAGAGCGGTTCCTATTTATCTACTTGCACTTTGACGTGCTTTCGAACTGCTAGGTTGGCAGGAGCAGGGACTGAGCAACGGGAGCTCACCCCATCACAGGGATCGAACCGCCGACCTTCTGATCAGCAAGCCCTAGGCTCTGTGGTTTAACCCACAGCGCCACCTGGGTCCTCTGCACTGGGAAAATCAAGAAAGCAATCATTTCTCCCCCCCCCCCAAAAAAAACCCCTGGTGGTGTGTAAATGGTATGCAGGATCTGAATGTGGATGAGACCAATATTATCATTTGTTTGTTTGTTTGTTTGTTTGTTTGTTTGTTTGTTTGTTTGTTGCTTGCATTTATATAATTTTTCTCCAAGGAGCCCAAGGTGGTGTACATGAGTCTCCCGCTCCTCATTTAACCCCCGCAATGACCCTGTGAGGTAGGGTAGCCTAAGCGGCAGTGACTGGCCCAAGGTCACCCAGGGAGCTTTGTTGCCGAGTGAGTATTTGAACACTGGTCTTCCCAGTACTAGTCCGACACTCTAACCACTGCACCACACTGTCTTGGAGGCCAGAGTTTCACTATTAATACAAAAGAATTACCAGAAAGTGAGTTCAGCAACACCTGGAGAGTCACAGGCTTGTCCCCCTGTGCTTTAAGCCAGGGATCTCCCAGCAGAGAGATCCCAGCAGTGGACACCCAAACACCTCCTTAATCCTGTTTTTGTAATTTTCGGAGGCACACAATTTTTGCTCCGTAAAAAAACAGCAAAGGTTGGTGCTTTCAATGTGAACAGTAAATGTGCTCTCTGGGTAAAATATTGTCCCATTAACCACTATTGATCCATAAACTTCCCCATAAATTTGTTTCCCCCATTGCACACACCCCAACAAAACTGGATGGCATCTTAATTTTAGCTTGCTTTCTTTTTTTAAACCCCCACCCAAAACATTCAGCATTTGGCAAAATGCCGTCCCGTCAGCAAAACCAAGAACAGGGGTCGGCAAACTTCCCGCGCCTCGGACCGGTGTCTCCAGCGCCGATCACGCGGCGGGCTGGAGGGCGGGAGAGCATGTGCCCATACGCGTGTGCACACGCTATTTCCGGCACACTTCCGGGTCAGAGGAGCACCGGAAATGTGCACGGGCCTTCTCCAACCCGGATGTGCACCGGAAATAATGCTTGCGCATGCGCACAAACTATTTCCGGTGCTCCTCCGACCCGGAAGTGGGCAGCCGCGCAATGCAGTGCCGGTAAGAGCGGGTGGCAGCAGTGGGCGGCAGGGGCCGCCGGGGGCCGGATAAACGAGTCCCTCGGGCTGTATCCGGCCCCCGGGCCGTAGTTTGGAGACCTCTGACCAAGAACAACACCCAAACCAGGCTGCATCCGCCAATTGATGACGATTCCCACCCCAAGCCAGATGATCGAGGAGCGAAACCATTTCCGCAGACAGATCCG